>CM060969.1:17913993-19148159 GCA_030765045.1 Tenodera sinensis
AAGAACAGTAAATAAAGATAATTTTAAAAAACAAATGTAGCCTTGGGTGCAAAATAACTAATGTCACTTCACACGAATACGAAATAATAAGAATAATAAAAAGAAACGTTAATTTCAAAAAATTTAGACCTGGGTGCAAAATATCCTTGGCAATTCATATTTCCTGTGGTTGGCAACATTGACATGCTTCTGGAGATGTCATTGTTCCAGCGTTGGCAACATACCTCATCAGCGCGTAGCAGAGCAATGCAGGAGCCGAGGCCGATATGCTACAGGATAGCCCCGATACTCTTGCAAATGGGATTGCATCGAAATTTAGCTGTTTGGAAGCAGATTTGGTTCCATCAAAGCTGTTAACTTCTATCGCACTCGTAACACGCTGCAGGTTCACAAAGCCACGTCTATTGTTTCTATAATGTCCCAATATATTCTTATAAAAACATTCATTAACCCCAAAACCTATTTAAAATACGCAGACAATATATTTTTACAGGTTCACCAACATAAAACAAGTGGCCAACGTGAACACTTGTATTATTTATGCCTGCACCTTGCGTATCCAAATCGATCTCATTCCGGATTGAATTTAATATGTAAACGCAAATTGTATTGAGAATGGCATTGGACTAAAATCGATTTGAATTCCCCATGTAAACTTGGTACATAACAGATAACGTTTGGCATAAGTTGGCCAAGATTCTGAAGGCGCTATAGCTACTGATGGGTGTCAAGCAGAGCTTTGCCAAGGAGGAGGTTGCAATGAACAAGGATTTTAATTACACACTGCCAACAAAGTACGCGCCACTTGTGCCTGTTGACGTGGAACAGGTATTTACTCAGTGACCGAAGGTGCAGCCTCATGGAAAAAGCAGAAACTCAACCTTTCTTTGCACCTTTTTCTGCTAAATTGAATTACTTTATTAATAAAAGGCACAGTCATTAGAGAGTACCAAAACCGAATACATCAAGTAACTAATGACTGCATGTAATATCTAATTGACTGCTCATACACACGTGTACGGGACTGTATGGGTTTGATTGAATGTTCGTACCTATATAAGAGGTAGCCTTGTTTACGTTGTCACTGTCCGGCATTTCGTGGGCTGTCCGTGTGCACTTACTTGAAGAGGCAGGAACAGCAATGCCTGCTTCTGGTAATAGCAGCATCACTTGGGTCTCAAATGAAAGAGGTTAAGGGGTCCATACAAATGAAACGATTAAAAAGGAAGTAAAAATTTCAAAGAATAATTAAGAGGTTGAATCCGAAACTGAAAAATTCAATGCCATAGCCGGGATTTGAACCATGGATCTTCCGGTTACCAAGCGGCTGCTCTAACCATTAAGCTACCATGGCCAACTTGCCAGTATGACATTAAATTCCCCAGCTGATTCGTACTTTTTCCCGGTTAACCACAAATTTCTGATTTTGAAGAAAATTCCTTCACCCTAAATTACCCTTTACTTGGAACATTTTTCGAAAGTTTTAATTTTCTCGAAAAGGGCTCTAACGATTTTGATTAAAATATATATTTAATACCTATATTTTATTGCAAATGAAATGTATATTTTAAATTTTCTGGCTATAGTCTATGTAGTCCTGGATGACTTTTCCATGACTTTTGTTTGTGTTAGCTGTACAATTCTCATACTTTCCACAAAGAGAACGGTATTTGAAAGCTTTAAAAGATTTGACTCGCTCAAAGCCTCCTGTATTTCCATATTCCCCTTGTACCTACAAGGAAATAAGCAATAAGATAATTTGTACAAATGTTTGTCTCAACTAACACGAAGATATAGGAATAAGAGTTAGTAAGAATGGTTAGTACAAGAGTAGAGAAAGTCATGTGAGTGTAAGACATCAGATTTTTATATATAGTTGCCATATTTGTTTAAACATTTGTCATAACGTTTTTTTTGTATACCAATATCATACTTACCTGTTTAGACCAGTTTTACATTTTAACTGTTTTAGCTTTTATCAGTTTTAGCTTTCCCGTTTTAATATTTAATTTTGAGTGTTAAGTGGTGGTGAGTTTCTCCCTGGTTTTATCTTTTTGACTTGGGGCCGTAATGACCTAGTTGTTGACGGGCTCTTACACCCTACTCACCCGATATCATTGAAGCCTGCCGCCTGTGAAGATAACCAGTGGAAATTGTTAATCATGTATCTTTTCATGCACGGTATTGACCAAATCTTGTGTACTCATTCACGGGCTTGAAAACTCTCATCCACTTAGCCACTTTCGCTCAATTTTCGCATTGATGCCATACACTTCACTTATCAGTCGAAAACCCTGCTGTCAAAAACCGAATCACATACGTGTTTAACAGTCGGCGGGCCCGTCTATAGTTGTAAACAGTTTGAACCGCCACTGTGAACAGCACACTGCAACACTACCAACGCAAATGACGTCATATGAATATTGCAAAGCACACTACCACTCGTTTCATAAAATATACTCGTATCTCAATTGTTGCGGCACGAAGGTACATTTATTTTTTCATGGAGAAGGTTTTTATGCTATTCATTTTACTATATACCGTATTCCATTCACATGGTTTTCTCTTTTCTATTTTCTTTTACAAAACACAATTAAACTTCTTTCTCTACTCCCTCTTCTATAGCCAATTCATACTACTATTTTCTATATATTTGAAATAAAGTGCACATTCACGTGTATATCTCTACCTACTCCCTTTTGTTTAACGTAACACATTCACATGCCCTTCGTTAATCACGCTTCAATATAATATATAAAAATCTGATGTGTTACACTCACATGACTTTCTCTACTCTTGTACTAACCATTCTTACAAACTCATATTCCCATATCTTCTTCGTGTTAGTTGAGATAAGTATTTGTACAAATTATCTTATTGCTTATTTCCTTGTAGGTACAAGGGGAATATGGGAATACAGTAGACTTTGTGCGATAGTCAAATCTTTTAAAGGTTTCAAATTTCGTACTCTTTGCACGGTTAACATATAAAAAATTAACAACTATGTTCCATTTGATAAAAGTATAAGTTCTCCAAAACTTACACAAATAACAAGGAATATCTCCGAAATGGTTCACTCTACAAAAAATTTATTGAGGCATAAATTGTGTGTTTTAGCGAGACCTACATTTTTGTAAAGTAAGATTTGGTCTATCTCTTATGGTTTACCAGTTTTGCAAAAGTCATCCAGAGTAAATGGATCTTCGTGAGCTATAGTCAGATATTTTTTTCAGCCATTTTCAAGAAAATAAGATTGTTTTGAAAAATGTTTGCATGTAAAGGGTAGTTAGTTCAGCGCGGAGGAATTTTCTTCAAAATCTTTGTGTCGCATCCTTGAAAGATATTAAACTGAAATAGCAACTTTGGTTTTTGACTGACTTTTCTTTTTTGAGTTTTGCTGTCCACAGACTGACACACACACACACACACACACACACACACACACACACACACACACACACACACACACACACACACACACAGTCACTAGTTGCCTTGTAGTCTCGTACCTTTCTTTTGTGTTTGCCTCCATTACATACACAACCGCTCGTCATACTGTTCCCCCTCTCGTCCGTATATTGTTGTACGACCCAAAGTCATAGTGTGGTTTTCTCTACTCATATTTCTTTTACTAAACACAATCACATTTATTTTTCTACTGTTACTTTTACATACGATTTATATAATCTACTATATGTTTGAAATAGAAATTCAAGCTATTACATTCACATAGTTTTCTCTACTCACTTTTCTTTTATGAAACAGATTTACACTATTTCTTTTCTCAATTTTCTATAAGGAATCCACACACTTTTCTATATGATTGAAATAGAAATGCAACTTATTACATTATCATGGCTTTCTCTGCTCTGTTTTCTTCCTTCGGTATTTATGGTTGTTCAACAGAGAGTGTTAATAAGTATACTGTTTGTTTAAGTGTGTTAAGCAATATTATGTAAATGTGTGCAACGAAATACAAGGCTATTGGGCAAGAGCAACCTAAGTCCAGAAGCTATAGGGGTAAATGTCAAACCACGGGCAACGTCATGTGTTTCAGATACCTAGTATTAGACAAGATAGCAGAGGTGAACATTAATGAGTGGATAGGTAGAGTTTGGTAAGTCTGGTGTTGTTGGAGTGCCAGGATAATTTGGTGTGGAGGTGATTCCACAGTGTTTTATATTTACAGAAAATGTTGCATGTTCTCTGCAGCACATTATTTATGGTAACGGTGCAGAAGATATCTAGGAAGGCCTACCTATGAGATGGCGAGATAAGGTGCACGGTGTGGGGGCGACATGTTGATGGATGTACCGGGTTCGAGTGTGGGCGGGTGATACAATTAACAAGGACTGGTTCTGTATGCAACACCAAGTAAACCTTCCGTTTCCGAGGAACACAGCTGCTCCCTATACAACAATACATATCTCTCAACTGTTTATTTTGCATTTCTGCTTTCTCTGCCATTTATAGCAAGTTCATCTGCATCAGATTCTCAGAGCCCAAGAAAACATTTTTAGAAAAACGTCTCTGTGCGTGTGTCAACACTATAACTCAAAATTATAATCTTTTGCATTCACATGTGTTTCTCCCTCCACTGTCGTTTATTTTACACAACTTGTACCACCTATTCTATCTTCTTCTTCATCTGCACTTCAGGGATTTATTTCTGCCGGTTCCGTTTCGCATTCCAACAATTTATTCCTAACTTATTCTATGATGCCCAATATCTCTTCTTCCGCAAGGATTGTATCTTATTATTAAAACTGGCATTATTTCTTCGCTCATTTTATGCATATGTTCTTTCCAGTTCTGTATACTTTCTTCTAACATGAAGAAAATAGAGGAGTAAATGTTAGTAAGAATGGTTAGTACAAGAGTAGAGAAAGTCATGTGAGTGCAACACATCAGATTTTTACATAAGGTTATATATGATCGAGCGTTTGCCTTAAATTTACATCATAGGTAATGCAAAAATGTTACTGCATTTTTCTCTATTAGTTTAGAAATTATTGTCAAACATGTTTATTTCTTTTTTATATCACAAAAATTAAAATTTTTCTCTAATATCTGAATTATAGGTTGAAAATATATTTACATTAAAATTTTCCAACGTTTCTCTGTGTTTTCAATAATTTATAAACTTACGGGTGTTTTTTCTTACTAAAAATTGTAGTTTTTGTGTATGAAAATTAAAACTATATGGTTAGGAATATCTGAGAGTAAAACCTCGGGCAATTTTTATTTTTATGTTTCTATGAACATGTGTAGAAAATTTCATGAGTATAATACAAAAATTCCTGCTCAAGGAACATTTAACAGGAAGAAAAATGCAGAAAATATCAATGGGGAGAAAAGAGTGTATATATTTCAGAAACAAATATATTGATTGTATATCAAATTAAAAAAAATGCATAGTTAAATTGAAATCCCGGAACATTTAAACATACAGTAAGACATTAATATGGTGTCCAGAAGCAAATTATGCACTCCATTATTTTATAGAATTAAAATTAAATTGTTTTTATCGGTTTTGATGAAATTAAATGATAGATATTCTTGCTTAAATGAACTCAAAATAAAATTGAGACATGTTAAGTTGGAAATATTTGAGAATTGCCCCCAATAAATGCACGCAAGTGATTATTGTGTGTTTATTTTTGGGGGTAGATGTGGTTTTCGAACCTGTGGTGAAGTGCCTGAGGTGCACAGCAAGACGTCACAGAGCGCGGCAACTGACAGAGGAATGTGGCGGGAGATGACGCTCCGAACACCGGCAACTGCATATATCAGCGTGCCCCTGTACCTACTGTGATAGTCAATACAGGGAAAACCTCACTCATTCCATCATATACCTAACGAGTTATGCTTCTATCTGCTTTAACTGAATCACCATACAAATATTGGGCACGTAACACGTCACAAGTACCACAATCAGGCTTTGTACCAGAGACCAGTTTATCTTGGTTACGAGACCTGTAAAAAATGGAGACAGAGACAGAGAGAAATTCCTATATTCAAAAGTAGATTGACGAGGAATGAAGACTTTAGTCCGGGAAAACAGTAATAAAAGAGCGAATATTTATAAAATGCTTGAAGCTATAAAAAATTGTTTAAGATGAATTGCACCGGTCTTCCAAAAATGAATATCGAGATTTCAGCGGAAATAGTACATGTTTTGAAGTGCATTGAATCCAGAAAGGGTATTTTTTAAAACAAATCGAGTCTTGTATGTCTGTGAAAGGCAGAAATCTAAAATGAAAACTCGAAGGATACAAACCAAAAGAGCAAGGGAAAAAATGTAACTTTCTAGGCAGAGAAATATCATATACAATGTATATATAACGGGTGATCCAAAAGACTGAACCGGCTGCGCTGTGTTTTGCCTGTACGGGTCCTCGGCGCTCGTCGCCAACTACCGCTGTCATAGAACAACGCACATGAAACCACATAACATTTTTAAAACTACTTTTAAACACTTTACTTAACAATAGAAGATGCTGAAACTGACCACCGTCGCTGTCCATACATTTTGGTCACCTCTTTAGGAAACTATCCATCACTCGCCTTAGTTCACGTTGAGAAATGCTGGCAATTTCCTGGTGGATATTTTGTTTTAATTCTTCCAGAGTGTTTGGGTTTGTCTTGTATCCCAAAGATAGAAATCGCAGATCACCTGCAAATATTTCTGCAAATCGCACTTTCACTTGGCGAGCTGAATTAACACATACGAGTCATAAATAAATACACTCTGCGCAGTAGATGAGCCATAATACACTCTGTGACTAAGTACAGGGCAAAATAATAAAGTACTGGTAATCACACGTCAGCTCAATACTGTACTTTCAGAGCAGAGAAAAACAAGTCATCCGCATGACCTTATGTACAGCAGCTGCGTCATCGTGTTTCCGTATGTGCAGCTGTTCTCATGTTTTTGGGTCTCTCTGTATGTATATGTATGTATATAGTTTAATTATATAAGAGGAACACTAAATATACGTTTGAAAAATAAATCCAGAAAAGACTCTATAATGAAATATACAACACGTTGGCAGTTTCTACAGTCACTTTTGGATCCGAAACATGGACTATGACGTCACAACACTCAGCTAGAATACAAGCTACAGATATCAGATTCCTTAGATCAATAGCAGGACATCAAAACGTAATATAGAAATAAGGCAACAATCAAACATAGAGGAACTAAATACAACAGTGAAATATACAACAAAGTAGTAACAACACTTAATAAAGATAACTGAAAACAGAATACCAGAAGTAGCATACAACTATTTACCACAAGGAACAAGAAACCTTGGAAGACCTAGGAAAAGTAAACAGTACCAGTTTGCAGCCGGAACAGACCAATAAAAGGTCTGAACAAGAAGAAAAAACTCCAATAAATATCAAAGTTGGTATTTACGTTCAACATGCTCCAAGAAACTCTTCTAATCAAAATTACACTTAGTTAAACATTTTGTCGTTATTTGTAGTGTTGAAAATATTTGTATTAAATGTTCTATGAATAGCCTGTGAAATCTTGTTCATTCTAAATCAATTATGTATAACTGATAAATCATAACAGATACACAAATGCTTGCTACAAGAAAAACCTGATGTGTTACACTCACATGACTTTCTCTACTCTTGTACTAACCATTCTTACAAACTCTTATTCCTATATCTTCTTCGTGTTAGTTGAGATAAACATTTGTACAAATTATCTTATTGCTTATTTCCTTGTAGGTACAAGGGGAATATGGGAATACAGTAGTCTTTGAGCGATGGTCAAATCTTTTAAACCTTTGAGATTTCGTTCTCTTTGCGCGGTTAAGATATACAAAATTAATAACGATCTTCCATTTGACGACAATTCGTCCAATAACAAGCAATATCTCCAAAATGGTTCACTGCAAAAAATTGGGATATTTATTGTGTGTTTTAGTAAGGTCTACATTTGTTGTATAGTAAGATTTAGTCTATATCTTACGGTTTACCAGTTATTCAAAGTCATTCAGAGTAAATAGGACCACATAGGTTATAGCCAGAAAATTAAAAATATACATTTCATTTGTCATAAAAATATCTTAAATTTATGTCATTTTAATCAAAATCGGTAGAGGAATTTTCGAGAAAATCAAAATTTTCGAATTTTCTTGAAAATGTTCGTGTCGCATCCTTAAAAGATATTAAAATTAAATACCAAATTTGGTTTTTAACCAACTTTTCGTTCTAACACATCTAACGCATGTCATTCTCTTGGTCCTGTCCAGGTTTCATGGGCATTACCAAAAAGTAAAACGATCTCTCGATATCAAATTTGATATTTAATTTCGGCATCTTTGTACATTATGACACAAAGATTTTCAAGAAAATCCCCCATGCCTTATAACATCCTAAATCGAAGATTCTTTTTTTTATATATATATATATATATATATATATATATATATATATATATATATATATATATATTCTAAAAATGGTTGTATCTATTTTATTAAAAACTTTTACGACTATATTTAAAATGTTTATGTGCATAAGCAATAAAATGTGTATTTTGAATCATCTTTAAATACCTGAAGAATTGCGGTATTTTTAATGAATGTAGTGTTATTTTGTATAACAGGTGAACCTTTGGGGATAGTATTTAATAAACGTAGCTTCGTTAAAATAAACAAAATTTCTAGCACATTTATTGTAGCATTAACCATTTCCGATATATTTCCATTGGTTTGAATTTTCATATACTGCATGCTTTTAAGTGTCAGCTCATCATTCTTTTGCTTTTTCTGACGATGTTTTGGAAAGGTTATGAAATTTTAAAGCCATCACATGGCGAATTAGGTTTTAAAGATTCGACTGTAGCTTTAATTCATTTGTCTACAATGAAAAGTCTATAAATCTTTGTCTCAATTAGCATGACGATTGTAAGAATAGTTTGTAAAAGTAATATTGATAAAAATAATCTGTTGTGTTGCACTCACATGAGTTTCGGTACTCAATCTTGCACAAATTATTCTCTGAAACGCCTCTTGTTATAATTATTCCATGTTACTTGAGATAAACGTATGTTCAAAAGGTTTTATTACATATTTTCCTTTAGGTACAATATAAATGTGAGAATACAATAGCCTTTAAGTGATAGTCAAAGCCTTTAACAGTTGGTCATTGTATGATGACTTTAATATTCCGTTTTCTGGGCATGTAAAGGACGTAAAAGTGACTGTTGGAACCACTTCCCATTTGAGAAAAGATAGTATTTGAACATTTAAAGAAATAACAAGGAATATCTTGGAAATCACTAACCCCAGAAAAAAGGAGGTGTAGGGAATAAATTGTGTAGGTTAACGAAAGCTAGTTCTCTTGTACTAATATTCTGTCCATGTTTTGCGGTTTACTAGTTGTGGAAAGGGCATACAGAATGAAGAGGAATTGAGAAGCTATTCCCAGAAAATTCACTTAATTTGTCGTGAAAGTGCTTTAAAGTCGGTGTGTGTGGTTTAGTTGTTTAGGCACCGATTTACTAATCCCAAGCTCATGGGTTCACACTCGGCCCGGGTGGTTTTTAAGTGTCTTAAAGTCGACAGCTCCATGCCAGTACATTTGTTATCATGTGAACTGATAGCGTTGTTAACACTAGGTACATATACTGGACACAACACCCGGCCATGCCCGTGGTCTCACGATTTTTACTTACAACTTTTACGCTTAGGTTACCCTTGCCCAATAGCTTGTGTCTATTGTGTGTTCATTTGGAGACATTTACAAATAGTAGGTACTTAATACAGTTAAACATTTAATTAAAACTCTTAGGATACTATAAGGAATACAAACTAAAGTGAATAAATACACAGAACACCGGAAAGACACTATCAAAGGCAGTGTTAAACCATCACATATACTACAGGACGAAAAGTGAGTAGAGAAATGCATGTAAATATAACACATTGCATTTGTATTTGAAGCATATACATGCTTGTTGAAGAGGGAGTAGAGAAGGACACATGATTGTGTTATGGAAAAGAAAGTGAGCAGAAAAAAACATATGAATGTTATAAGTTGCATTTGTATTTACAAAATACAGAACATTGCATAGATTGTTTGTACAAGAGGATGTAGAGAAAGAAAAGTGATTGTGTTATGCAAAAGAAAGCGAGTAGAGAAAACCATGTGAGTGCAAAAATGGATAGCATAAAGACCTCTATGAAAAAATTCATACCTACGTGTCGAATTTCCAGGTGAGGGTCAAACGGTTTAGGAGATTACCATAGATGTGTATATAGGTGTGTGTGTGAGTGTGCGTGTGTGTGTGTTTAAGGGTTGTCTTCTGGAGTTAGGGATTTCTCTGAAAATCTTCGTATCCATTCTTGGAAGATACTGAAGTTAATACCAAGAGCTAACTTTTTGTTTGAGTTATACTGTTCATACACACACACACACACACACACACACACACACACACACACACACACACACACACACACACACACATACACACACACAATGATCTTGTATTATTATTGCTATTATTATTACGAGTATTATTATTACTATTATTATTATTATTATTATTATTATTATTATTATTATTATTATTATTATTATTATTATTATTATTATTATTATTATTATTATTATTATTATTATTATTATTATTAATATTAATATTATTATTAATATTATTATTATTAATATTACTATTATTATTATTATTATTATTATTATTATTATTATTATTATTATTATTATTATTATTATTATTATTATTATTATTATTTTATTCAGGGAACCTCTAAACATGCACCTATGTGTGTTGAAATGTCGGTATGGAGTTCTTGGGTTTAGTACAATGCTTGCTGTACTTTCTGTCAGTATGGGAGAAAGCAGTAACATTTTTCATTTGAGAGCATCTGTTTGTTCCGAGACCTTGGGTTCGAGGAAAGCGCAGCTGGAGTCGACGCACTGACTGCACATTCAACGTAACCGATGGTCAGTCACTCAGTCAGTCAGCTGGCCGACCTTGGCCTATAAGCAGTAATCCGCAAGTTAAACCTTTCAAATCTGAAACTATCAGAGCATTGCCTATGTTTACAAGAAACATCTCATGTGCTACACTCACATTACTTTCTCTTCTCTTGTACAAACCATTCTTATATTTTCATCATGGTAATCGAGACAAACATTTGCACAAATTATCTTACTACTGATTTTCCTGTAAATACAAAGGGAATATGGGAATACAGTAGACTTTAAATGATAGTCACATGTTTCAAGAGCTGGTGACTATGTGATGACTTTGAAATTCTGTTCTCTTTGTTTGGTGAAGAGATAAAAAACGAATAACTACTTCCTATCTGAAAAAATGTAAGTATTGGAAAATTTAGACAACAAGGAATTTGTGCAGAATAGTTCACTCCAAAAAATAGGTATATTTAACACAAATTGTATCAATATCTGCATTTTTGTATAGTAAGATTTGGTCTATCTCTTACAGTTTACCAGTTATGTAAAAATCATCCAAAATGTAGACGACTTCTGAGGACACCCGCATATATTCAATATATACATTTTATTTATCGTAAAAACACCTTAAGCAAGTGGCATTTTAATCAAAATGGTTAGAAATATTTTGGGAAAAACAAAACTTTCGAAACATGTTCAATGTAAATGGTAGTCTGGGGTGAGAGAATTCTATTGAAAATCTTCGTGTCGCATCCCAGGAAGATGTTAAACTTAAATACCAAGTTTGGTATTTAATCAAGTCCTCGTTTTTGAGTTATTCTGTTCACAGACTGACAGACAGAAACACACACACACACACACACACACACACACACACACACACACACACACACACACACACACACACACACACACACACACACACACGGACCTTTTTCTAACAATGCTTTTTCTTTATTCAGAGGACCTCACAACATATATTTCCGATGAAATCTCGACATCGAATTTTTTGGTGGAATACAATAGTTCCTCTTCTTAGAAGTGGTAGAGAAAGTAATGCAATTTCATAAAAATTGCTTCTAGAAGCTATACTCTATAGGTATAAAAATAAACGATAGAGTTAGAATAAGTATTGTGGATGTAATATCAGGTTACTGGATTCTTTGGTCCCATAATTACTTAACATAAAAAACACTCCATTTTTATATGTGTGGAAAAGTTAATATACCAACCCTACTTTTTATCCTCTATTATGTTTCAGCACTCAATACCTATACTGGACCTGCTCTTGTATTACTCCGCGCTACACATACACAGCATATGCATTATATTTACTAAAGCTCAGTAAACTGATAGGTTTCTATTTCCAAATATGAGTGAAAATGTATAAATCATCAAAATCATTAAGCGTATCCATTAGCATAGTTTAAAATGAATAACTTAAAGAAAACGATGGATCTATTTTGTACTTGTGTTTCGGTCAGGAGCCAATGAGAGCATTCACTGTGGCCACATACTTGGAGCTTCCTCTCGCCTTTGTATATCTCAACTGTGTTTCTTATATAGGGACGGTAGGGATTCCGGCTCGTCAGTCGATGGTTTGTTGTGCGTCAGGCCCCGGGAGGAAGGATGAGATGAAAGTACCCCACAGGCAGCCAGAATGTATGGCAGGTAGGATTACTACGGTGGGTCTCTAACAGGTGCAGGTAGTTCTTCAGGGCCAGGTCGCCACATCCAGTTCCGGCTGAACAACAATCCTCCTGCCGGGCGGTTAGCCAACCGCAGCGTCTCCCCTCAGCTGAGCACCGTATTGCTAGAGCGCAAGCTTCACCGCTGTGCAGCTTAACAGCGATCCCGCTGATTCTTACAACCTGGAAGGGCCGGATAGAGAGAATGAAATGAAAGGAAGTAATACGGGGGATGTAAGGTAGATGTCCTTCCCAGCATTTGCCTGAGTGACCTGGGAAGCCCCCGAACAACCCATGGGTTAGGAGGGTAGGGCACGAACCCACGACCTCCCGAATGCGGGCCACAGACGTTATCGCCGAGCCATCCCGCTCAGTTCGGGAATAGTAAAAAGTAACATTATTTATGGATAGGTAGATTTTGTGAAGATAAGTTAATATTTACATTATGTGTGGTTTCACACAGCAAGTGGCGTGTAATTAAAGTGATGGTGGTCTTATATCACTGTTAACACGTGTCGGCAGGTTGTTGTTATGCGATTGTCACCTGTTTATGTCGTCACTGACACGCTGCACACGCAATGGAGGCAGTCAGTGGAAAATCTCATCAAAATGAATAATATAACTACATCCTGGCCGGTGTATGTTTGCAGGAGAGGTTCAACTGCCGTCAGTACCTGACTCACGATGGCCTCAGTTGGGCAGGGCTGTGACCTAAGCCAAGGCCTAGAGCCTTTCAAAATTAACGCACCCTGGCACTGAAATTTGAATGTTCTATATTATTACATAGAGTAAGTACATTCTTGTATTCCACACAAAAATTCATTGTCCAGATTTCACCGGAAATTTATGTTTTGAGGCCCCCTTGAATCCAAAAAAGAAAGCATTTTTAGAAAAAGGTCCGTGTGAGTGTGTGTGTGTGTGTGTGTGTGTGTGAGAGAGAGAGAGAGAGAGAGAGAGAGAGAGAGAGAGAGCAGCATAACTCAGAAACGAAAATCTGTTAAATACCAAACTTGGTATTTAAGTTCAGCACCTTCCAGTAATGCGACACAAAGATTTTCAAGAAAATTTTCCATGCCAGATTATGCTTTACGTGGAACATTTTTGGAATATGTTGATGTTAGCAAAAATGACAAACGATTTTGATTAAAATAGCACATCTTTAATATTTTTATTACAAACGAAATGTATCTATAATTATGTTAAATTTTCTTGGAATGTTCCAAGTCCCATTTTTTCCTGGATGTATTTTGCATAACTATTAAACTGTAAGAGATAGACCAAATCTTACTCAAAAAATGTAGAACTCACTAAAAACCACAATCCATCCAAATATATTTTTTAGAGTGAACCATTTCGGAGATATTCCTTGTTATTTGTCTGAATTTTAAAATAGTTAAGTTTTTCTCAAATGGACTGTCGTTATTTATTTTTATATCTTGACGATCAAAGATAACAGAATTTCAAAATCATCATATAGCGACCACTGTTAAAACATTTAGCGATCGCTTAAAAATTGTAATTATTTTAACAGGAACCTCCCAGTAAAATTGTGGTATTGAATTTTGGATGGAATGCATTATGTTCTCTGTAAGTATTCCAGGTATACTTTGTAGTAGATATACAGATAAAGGATACTGAGTAGAGAAAGTAATGTGATAGAAATGAATACTTGTTGCTGCATGTTGCTTAGCATCAGTCGGTGCCTAGGTACATATGTACCTACCGAGTGTGGCGTATTGGGGATAGACTGAATACCTACATAATGCAACATGGGTGTCTGTCATTGATATAGAACAGGCCTGGGCGACTCGCGGGATAGCTTAAGGGACCTTCATTTTGTGTACCTGTTAAACATACAGTTTTACCTTTAGAGGCTTGTGAGTGAACTTGGAGATAATGGAGAAGTGTGGATACCGCACGCATTTGATAAAACATATACAAAGTTTATATATAACTTACATCAACTAACAGAGAAGATATGGAACTCTGGGCAAACGCCCCAGGATTGCAACACAGCGATTATCTGCCATATATGCAAGAACAATGACAAGTTAAAATGCAATAATTACAGAGACATATCATTGCTAAATATAACCTTATCAGCAAGATACTTGGAAGCATATGTTGAGGAAATACTCGGAGATTATCAGAGTGACTTTCGAAAAGGAAGACCAGTAAATGATCAAGTTTTTAGTCTAAGAATTATACTGAAAAAAACTTATGAATACAATATAGATATTTATAAATTATTATACATTGACTACAAACAAGCTATGATAGGGAACAGCTCTTTCAAATATTGAGCGTTTGGAATACCAAATAAATTGATAAACCTAGTCAAAATGACTTTAAAGGATGCAAACAATAAAGAAAAACATCCAAATGTCCAAATTTCCAGACAGTAGTGGTATTCATGGAGAAAATAATAAAAATGTGAAGATAACCCAGGTGCAAGAATATGCAATAGATTAAGTCATTGTTTAGCTTTTGTAGATGATATTGTAGTACTGGGCAGAAGAACTAAGCTCATCTAACAGACATGACAACTGCTGCAATAAAAATTGGTATCAACATAAACCAAATATATGGTCAATAGGAAAGACAGTCCACAAGTGAAGGAGGTGGAATTGGATCAAACATATGAACAGGTTGAGTGCTTAAATACCTGGATTCATTAATAACGGAACCAAATGAGATTGACATAGAAATTAAAGCAAGGATTAATCAAGGAGACAAATGTTATAAAGCAGGAAAGTAAAGCTGGTGATCTAGGCACGTAAAAGAACCTTAAAGGCCGCTTCTGTAGCGCAGTGGTAGCCGTCTGCTTCTGGCGTGGAGGATCCGGGTTCAATCCCCGGTACCGGTGTGGGTACTTTTCCCCTGCTGGGAGGTCTGACTCGGGGTACACTCAACCTTGTTAGGTCCCGAAGGGGACAATTGAGGAACTACTTGATAAAGAAGTAGCGACTCCAGGACACGATGACCACATAAGCGGCCGGGAGGGACCGGGGCACGGACCATGTCCCATCCTTCACTTAGGCACCCCACTCATGGCACCTGTAGTGGGCGGAGGTGGGGAACGCAACGGCCTAGGCCCGGTAAGGGCTGTTGCGGTGGCATTTAGTATTTTCAAAATAATCTCAAGCGTGATAAAATTAAGCAAAATTAAGCAATCTTTCACGTTCAACGCAGAAAGGACGATGAGAACAAAAGCAGTTAAGGAGTGTCCACTAATAAAACTCAATTTCTTCTGTTTCCTAATCTGTCTGTAGCTGTAGCTGAAAGTTCACATGTGCTATTGTGTTTGTATTAGTGACTTATGGGAAACAGACAGTGCTGCAAGCTATAGACCTTGAACAAGCGATAACACCTTATCGCCCCACAAGGCTTCACGACACTCTTAATGGTTCCTTCCAGATAGTCTGACACCGTTTCAACAATACACACCAGTGTGCGTCAAAATGCCGGGTCTTCACACACAGGCATGTGTTGCATTTACTTATTTATATCCAAAAAGTAACCCTATAGTACCATATGTCACATTAGGGTAATAACTCACTAAGCATTGCGATTTTACAAACATTACTAAACATTAAACTTAAATCCAACGAAAACTGATAGGAACTACAAAAGATAGAAATTTTAACGATGATTACAACTGTTTAAATACATATTTAATAAACATATAAAACATTAACGAGTAACATTTCTTGAAAATCAATTTGATTAGAGGCCTCTGCAGAGCATTACAACAATACATTATCTGTGACTTTAAAAAATAATTTATTTCCAAAAGAGGTCGATAAAAAAGAATGTCTTCTACAGTTGCATTATCTTCTGCACATATGCAAAATGCGTTATTTCTCTATTTATCCTCTCTACTGCGTATAGCACCTAAGTAGACGAAGCACCTATTGTATTCCACCCAAAAATTCGATGTCGAGATTTCACCGGAAATGTTTTGAGACCCCCTGAACACAAAAAAAAAGCATTTTTAGAAAAAGGTCCGCGCGCGCGCGTGTGTGTGGACAGCGTAACTCAAAAACGAAAAGTCGGTTGAAAACCAAAGTTGGTATTTAAGTTTAATGTGTTTCAAGGATGCAACACGAATATTTTGAAGAAAATAGCCTCACAGTAAACTACCCTTTACATGGAAAAATGTTCGAAAATTTTCATTTTCTTGAAAATGGCTCTAACGATTTTGATTAAAATGTCATATGTTTGAGATATTTTTATGACAAATGAAATGTATATCTTGAATTTTCTGGCTATGGGCCCTGTAGTCGTATTTACTCTGGACTATTTTTGCATAAATAACTGGTAAACCGTTAGAGATAGACAAACTCCTACTGTACAAAAATTTAGATCTTGCTAAAATACACAATTTATGTCCAAATAAATTTTCTTGTAGGGTGAACCATTTCGGAGATATTCCTTGTTATTGGTGTGAGTTTTGGAGAACTTGCACTTCTGTCAAATATAAGATTGTTATTCATTTCTTCATATGTTAATCGTGAAAAGAGAACGGAATCTGAAAGCTTTAAAACATTTGACTATCGTACAAAGCCTACTGTATTCCCATATTCCCCTTGTACCTACAAGGAAATAAGCAAAAAGATAATTTGACAAATGTTTATGTCAACTAACACGAAGAAGATATAGGAATAAGAGTTTGTAAGAATGGTTAGTACAAGAGTAGAGAAAGTCATATGAGTGCAACACATCAGATTGTTGAGTTCTGCTACTCACACACACAAAGCACACACACAAAGCACACACACAAACACACACGCACGCATACACTAGCACACACAAACAGACAGACGCATACACGCACACACGCGCGCGCAAACACATGCACACACAAACATACACGCGCACACACAAACATTTGCACACGCAAACACACACACTTTCGCACAAACACTCACAAACACACGCGCACACACGCGCGCGCAAACACATGCACACACAAATATATACGCGCAAACACAAATACATTTGCACACGCAAACACACTTTTGCACACACACGCAGAAACACACTCGCGCGCACACACACACGCACACATGCACACACAGAACCATACACACTCGCGCACTCACACATACAAACATACATATGCACAGACATACACACACAAACACACACATACATACACACATACACAGACACACACCACACACACGCACAAACACACACTCACACACCACACACATACAGACACACACACACTCACGCACACACGCCACACACATACACAGACACACACACGTACAAACACACATACAAACAGAATACACACACAAACACAAAACACATACATAAACGCACACACACGCACAGACACACATAAACACACAGCCGCACACAGATTCAGGGAGTATGAATATTTGTATTTCCAATGGAATTTCTATACAAAATTTTTGGGTAGAATGCAATACTTCCTCAACGCCCTGTAGTTACGTGGTAGAGAAAGTAAAACTGTGACATTGCAGCCTTGCAGTGACGAGCGGTCTATAAGACCGCAGTACGGTGGTAGAAACATACCGCCACATTAAGCAGAAGATATGCTATCAGTTTGATTATTATCACTACTGGAGTTTGCAACAAGGAGGAGAAGAAGAAGAATAAGAAATAAATCATAAGTGTGTGGTATTTATACCTAGCTAGGAGGCTCCCGCTGGCGCGTTATCAAACATCTGAAGAACACGCAACAGGAAATACCCGGGTCATGCAAGAGTTTAATTCCTTCACAGTACTTACTTGCTGATCAAGTCAAAACTAAACCATCCTACTTAGATGTATGGAGCCTATATCTGGCGTACCAGTGAGTGAGTGACTGACTGACTGGATTTCAAGTTTTCAAATAACAATTTAATTCAATTAATTTGCTTCTGCTCGTATTGCTTAGGAAATAATTCACAACATAGAGGGCAGTTTCAGGCTGAATTTTCTCTTTTGTAACCTTCAGCTATAATTTCATAAAATTTCATAATATTTGTAATGACACTAATCTTTTTTTTTTACGTTTTCTTAGCTCCTAAAGTTATTTAATAACACAAATACTGTCCATATCTGTGATGTAGGTTTAACATTTCTACCTTACATTCAAAGGGTCCTAAGTTCGAATCTCGTATTGGATATAAACTGTGTGTTTTAACGACATATACGTTTTTTGTCTCCAGAATATGCCACTACTTTTCCTTGTACACAAATCTGATGTATTGCACTCACATGACTTTCTCTGCTCTTGTATTAACCATTCTTACAAACTCTTATTCCTATATCTTCTTCGTGTTAGTTGAGATAAACGTTTGTAAAATTATTTTATTGCTTATCTCCTTGTAGGTACAAGGGGAATATGGGAATACAGTAGGTTTTGGGCGATAGTAAAATATTTTAAAGCTTTGACATTCCGTTCTTTATTAAAAAATTAATCACGATCTTCCTTCTAACGAGTGTTTGTTTTCCAAAAATCTCCGAAGTAGTTCACTCCACAAAAACATTTATTTGGGCATAAATTGTGTGTTTTAGCAAGCTCTCTGTGTTTTTGTATAGTACGATTTGGTCTATTTCTTATGGTTTACCTATCAGTTGTACAAAAGTCATCCAGAGTAAATAGGACTTCATGGGTTATAGCCAGAAAATTCAGGATATACATTTCAGTTTCCATACAAGTATCTTAAACATTTTAATCAAAATCGTTAGAGCCAGTTTCAAGAAAATCAAAATTTTCGAAAATTTTTCCATGAAAAGGGTGGAGCAATTTTCTTCAAAATGTTCAAGTCGCATCCTTGAAAGACATTAAACTTAAATACCAACTTTGGTTTTTAACTGACTTCTCGTTTTTGAGTTATGCTGTCCACACACACACAGAAACAGACACACACATACACATACACATACACAGACACCTTTTTCTAAAAATGCTTTTTTTTTTTTTTGGATTCAGGACACCTCAAAACATATATTTCCGGTGAAATCTCGATATCGAATTTTTGGGTGGAATACAATACTATACGTAGTAAAGAAAGTAAAAAAAATGTGAAAAGTGCACAAAGAACCAAAAGTGTTAGGTATTTTTGGTAAGTTTTGATGTTTAGGTAACGAGAATAGGAGCGAGTTGAATTGCTCCAAAAGCAATAGTTTTGAAGTGGCAGTGAGGAGGTGATCGCAGCACACAATAGTAATGAAGGTTGTCGGTCTGTCGGCCATGTTGGGGGGAGGGAAACCCTTGACAGACCTCTATGATAAATGAAGTGTGGCCATGAGCACTGAGCTAGTAACATGGCGACGCGACGGACGGACGGACGGACTCTTGCTTCCCTCGTCCCATTCTCATACTATCAACATTATACTCCATGTTTAGTATTGGGCTCCACTTAATGAAATTATACCTACCGTGAGGTACCTACTGTCAGACAACCTGCTCTACCCGGTACCTAGCCTGCATTAACCTTTGTATTTATCAAAATCGCTACACATTTTTTATAAAAGCCAAAGTTTTGAAAACATTTTCCATTTATAGGATAGTCCATGATGGGAGAATCGTCTTCAAAATATTCGTGTTGCTTGGAAGATGTTGAATTTAAATACCAATTTTGGTATTCAACCGACTTTTCATGTTAGAGTTATGCTGTCCACAGACACACACACACACACACACATACACACACACACACACATGGTACGTTCATGGTAGAGAAAGTAACCAATTACTTAAATAATGATGAGATGATGAGAAAGAAGACTTTAGAAGAAAATTAATACATCACAAATTACTTCTAACCTTTCCTTATTATCGATTTTCTGAAAAAACTGGCCCTGGCGATGTTTAGTTATATACCTACATGTCAAATAAAAATGTGTATTATACCTACATTTTGGGGGAAGTCTCTCCTTTTTCAATAATTTCTTTTAAATTGGAAACCCATAAGAGATAGAAAAAACTTACCACACATAATATATACAGTTCTTTATGCCATAGAATGTGTAGGAACAATATGTTAATCATTCTTTATATTTATATCTATGTGCTAATTTCTCTACTGTGAGTGGCTCATCTTCGGTGGAAGTTTTTTTTTTTTTTTTGAGTTTCTTTTAATCTGGTCATCACCACTTCACTGTGGCTATCTTCCTTTGAAGATGATGCAACTGCAGTGCCATCTTTCTTTACCTTTAACATAAGCTTTTCTATTGCAGGCTTTTCCTTAGAAGATGCTGGAGGACTTATTTCCTGAACTTTTTCTTCTTTCAATTTGACTCCATGCTTGCTGAAGGATGTATTTCAGTTTTTGTGTCATCCTTTTTCAGTTTCAAAGTAAGTTTCTCAACTACATTATCATTCTTGATATTCTGGTAAAGTTTAGATTCAGTTATTTTGTTGGCTTCATTTGGAGAAATGTTTGAATCAACTGGAACATGTATTGCCTACAGGTTATTTTTTTGAGTCTTCCGATCACTTCCTTATAGGTTATAGGTTCCTGCTCACCTGATGCATGTGATACTATTACAGCTCCTAACTTTGGATCAGTTGCATAAATGGTGACCACCACACTATCTGGCCTCAAGGGGTCCTTCTTGAACTTCATTGTTAATTTTTCCATCTTTTTTGGGACTTGTTTCGAAGGAACATGAGTATTCACTGCCTGATCTTCCATATAGGATGAATATAAAGTTTCCCAGTACAATGGAAAAATAGAAAGACTTCACTAAACTCTCAAAACATCTCTAAAAGTATATAATTTCACAAGAATCTTTGCCCATAGTTTTATTAGGATTACGAGCAGCTATAAATCCTGAAACAAATGCATGTTTCACAGATGGTTTATGGTAAAACTATTAAATTAGCAGGAGAAATATTCAGTGAATCAGCTAACACAATTCAAAATCCAAAAAGCTTAGTTTCTAATCTTTAGAATTGTCTGAGGCATTTTAAACATGTACCAGTACATCACAAAACTGCAAGAAGTGTCTTCGTGCACAGAGAGCTGAAGAAATTGACCCACGTTTTCATAGGCAGGTATGGACAGGTGAAGAACGCATTGGAACCGCCCTAATGAAGGTCCTTTTCCTCTAATTGCTCCAAATGATATCTATTTCTCTGTTAAAATCAAAGGAAAGGAAGTTAACACCCTAATCGATCGCTTGACGCCAGCATTCTTATTAGCCAACGAGAACCAGAAGGAAATGATCTATCTCATACACTGCACCATCCCAGACAACTGTCAAGCGAGAGTAAGCATCAGAACTCCAAGACGTCAACACAAACAAAAAGCGGTAGAACTGTTCACTTTCCTGCCATATTTGTGGACATATTTATAATGTATTTATTTTTAAGGCATCATCCACATATACAAACACCCACACTCACACTGGCGAACACACACATGCACCCACATTTACACACGTGGACCTTTAATTCTTTTGGGTTCAGGGGCCTTAAAATTTGTATTTCCGGTGAAATCTTCGTATCAAATTTTAGGGTGGAGTACGTATATGGGTACTACACTACTTTCTCTTATTGCTGTAAATACATAAAGTAAAGAAAGAAAAAAGAATTAAAAACAATTAATTTATTTCCCTGTGTAGGGTAGTTTGGTGTTGGCGAATTTTTTTGAAAATGTTTATATTACAAACATTAATAATAATAATAATAATAATAATAATAATAATAATAATAATAATAATAATAATAATAATAATAATAATAATAATAATAATAATAATAATAATAATAATAATAATAATAATAATAATAATAATAATAATAATAATAATAATAATAATAATAATAATAACAACAACAATAACAATAATAACAATAATAACAGTAACAATAACAGTAACAATAATAATAACAATAACAATAACAATAACTAATAATAATAATAACAATAACAATAGTAATAACCTTAAGTTCCTATAGGGCAACGACCTCTCCCAATAAGAGGGTAGCTCGGTACGCTCTTCCCTCATTTAAGCTATGAATTCACCCCTTGCTGATGGGGAATTGATCTTTGACTTTCACCCTGTAGCGGCCTCTCCTTAATTTCTGTCATCGTATCCTCTATAAACACCAATTTTCTATCAGACTTCCTTTTGTACCTTCCCATGCTGAAGAGTGTACTGAAATACAGACAACTTTGGGGGAAACCAGGTTAAACGTCGCAAAATCCTTATTTTGTAATAGATTTTTGTACCTAAATATCTGCAAATGCCTCCAACGATCCGCTCCCCCTTGTGTTTAAAAAACAGGCAATTTTATCATGATTGAAATTTAATAGGACTTATAAAAGCGTTGCTTATATTAGTTGAATGTATGAATGTCGTAAAATACGTAAATTGTCTCATACCAACAAAAATTCACATGATGTGTGAGAGAGATACATGCATGCCAACTCTTGAGCGCATACTCTTAACCCTGAGTGTAAGTTTAAAAGTTGGCAACAATAAAGCCCCTCCCAACAATACATGTCTGTGAATACATGCTTTTGAAGGTTATGTGGCGATCTTCAAAAGAAATTCCTCTTTCTGGTATGTACAAAGAATGTAACAGTCACTCATAGTTGCTGTCTGTTTATAAACTAAAATAAAATAGAAACAAAAGATGAAACAGCATAAAAATGCATTTCTTACCTTCATAAATGCAATGTTTGGTGCACAACGTTAGTAATGCATGTTTCTATAAGCTACCTCAACGGATGGAGACTGACAGTTCTGCCAACGTACTGTAGGAAACAGGTAGTGTTAGACAACTTTCCCTGCATCACTAATAAAGTACACGTCGACATCTTTTGGTGACGTCTTCAGTACCTACCTTGGTTATCGATGAATCTGCTGTCACGTAAACCAATGGTGAACTATGATACCTATATGCAAATGCATGAGTGGATGTGAGGATAAACAACATTTAAGTTGACTGATAAATGTAATAATTGAAGCTAATAATGAGCTATTTGAAGTCAGTTGCTGTCTTTGAATGTAATATGTACTGTTTCTGAAACTAGCTCTTTTAATTTCTGACGTATCAAGGTTTTACAGTTTCAAAGTTTCCCTAGTAATAATAATAATAATAATAATAATAATAATAATAATAATAATAATAATAATAATAATAATAATAATAATAATAATAATAATAATAATAATAATAATAATAATAATAATAAAAATAATATGAAGGAGGAGAAGAAGAAGAAGAAGAAGAAGAAGAAGAAGAAGAAGAAGAAAAAGAAGAAGAAGTAGCAGGAGGAGTAGGAGAAGAAGAAGAAGAAACATTAGAAGAAGACGAAGGAGAAGATGATGAAGATGAAGAAGAAGACGGAGAAACAGAAGAAGACAAAGGAGAAGGAGAAGGAGAAGGAGGAGAAGAAGAAGAAGAAGAAGAAGAAGAAGAAGAAGAAGAAGAAGTAGGAGGAGGAGGAGGAGGAGGAGAAGGAGGAGAAGAAGAAGAAGAAGAAGAAGAAGAAGAAGAAGAAGAAGAAGAAGAAGAAGAAGAAAGAAGAAGAAAGAAGCATAAGTTATCGTGACTTGCTGAAATGTTAATCCGAAAATTCCCTTGCGGCGATCTACAACACGAGCATGGTCTTCAGGCGCTACAAACAGTGGACAATCGATTACAGTAAACAATTCTGCAAGACTGTAAAACACGAAGGGAAAGATACAAATTTTAGAAATGCATGCTCTTTTATCTACTTAAGACACTTTCAAAAGTGAATCCCCACCAATGTTCCTATTTACATTCCTAGAATCAAAAGTCATTCGTCTTAAGACACAAATTTTACTAGTCACTTGGTAAACTCTAAGAATGCCTTTCGCCATCGAATTTTCAGAACCGGGCAACTGCCGTGGTAACTTGCATAACCTTGAGCTAATGCATTTTCTATCGGCATGATTTCACTAGAGCCCCAATTACCTTGCTTATCTCTTTCTAGGAGGTTAGCTAATGACCCTTTCAACTCTTTGGCAAAGGGTGTAATTCTTACGTTATGCATCTATTTTAACGTATGGAAATTATTTTTTGCAATTGTTTATCCACCTTTCATTTACTTATAAACTATTATTTTTTCTAGCCAATAATTGATGTATTTTTAGTGACTATCTCAAAAGGTACATAAAAGTTTACCAACCCCTTTGCGTTTTCTTTTTCATTTTCAGAATATTTATTATTAAAGTTTTAATTTTGCCGAATGTATCATCTGGACATGTTGTATTCTTCAACCCGTTTCTACAGCTCCCTGTAACTTTCACAGTCATATCCGGGACTTTGACCGAAATGTTAGTGGTATTTTTACTTTCTGAACTTTAAGGTTAGGCTTCTGTAGCTTTTCGTTCCGTTCCATTAATCATTTAACACTTCTAGTATCTATGGACGGTAGGTAATTAAAGAAACATCCCCACCCCACGGTCGAGAATCGAACCGGTACTCCTGGATGAAAAGAAAGCTTGTTGACCGCTCATCATAGAAGTAGTCTGCGCTTGAGGTGAATGGTAAGAAGTGACTTCTGTTTCAAATTAATTATAGACAAAGTATGTGGTAATGAACTTGAAGGGCACAGCTAGAAAATGCGCCACTTGACAATCTACATAAGCCAACTGTACCGAATTAGCAAGTTTTTGTAGATCTTAGCTGTTTTTGTTTTCTGAGTTGGTACTGTTCCCTACCTTCAGGGTTTTATGTTGAAATAACATGTGAAGGACGCTATAAAAGATCTTGCAAGAAACCACTGGAAAGTTTATAATAAACGCTGTTTTTATGTTAAAATTAGTAAATTTTTCCTGATTTATCTCAAACACATCACACCGTCATGATAAATATAATATTACGTGTGATATAATTAATACTGTATTACAATTTAGAGCTGTGTTGAGGTGTGGCAAGGTTTGTGTGCGTTGGCTGCCCTGTGACAGACAATTGACTAACTATCGCATGCATATATCGCGTGTTATGACATTGTTTTCCTTTATAAACGAGTTTGAAACTTTTTCATGCGATAATGTTTCTTTCGTGTGAAAAATATTTATTATACATACAAAACTGTAGCTTATATATTGCATAGTATTAAGATAATGTCGTATTTATAAAATACAACCTCAGTTTTTTGCGTGTAACAGCAGCTTAGGTTACTTGTAGGGTTAGGCATTTATTTATTATATAACATGGAAAGATAACAGAAATAAGGGCAAAAGATCAATCAAAAGAAGTCTATTGAATAAGCAAAAATGCAGCTAAGAGATGGAAACGAGAAGTTTCTACAGGTATACCCTTACAGGAACATTCGTGTCCATCCCAACAGATCTGTGAGCAAGATCAGGTAAGAAAGTTGATAAAATATTTTGTAATACCTTTAACCTCACTTTCCTCAGCTTCCATATTTTCTACATTTTCCTAACTTTGAAATGTTCCACACGATGCAGTTTTCCATCAATCTGCATGAAATTTTAAACACAGTTTTTAAGGGAACTAAAAATAAAGTGTGCTCATTTAATGTTAGAGTGTTTTTGTTATTTGGACTGAAAAAAAAGTTTAATTCTTAGTTAAAAAGTTAGGAAAATAAGGATTGTTAGAGACTATTATTTTTTCCTCCACTAATATAGCGAAGACGAGAAGCTCACATGGGTACCAGTAATTAATAAATTAAAATGAGTACAGAAACTTACGTCCCATATATTAATTTGCAAAGTTGAAACGTGGGGGTTTTAAAAATAGCTTGCAATTAAGATATAAAAACATTACTTCTGCATAAAGTATTTATTATAGCTAAAAAGCTCAATCTCTGCATTTTTCTATTCTTGACAACAACCATAATCCATATAAGTTTGGAAGAAATCCAATAACAACTTTGGATTGTTTAATTTTCATAGATGTGCTCCTTAAAACTCAAATTTTTAATTTGTATGTTTTAGCGAGATCTACATTTTGTATAGTAAGATTTGGTCTATCTCATACGGTTTAACAGTTATGCAAAAGTCATCTATATTAAACATGACACGTGGGCTATAGCCAGAAAATTCAAAATATACATTTCATTTGTCATAAAAATATCTTAAACGAATGAAATCGTTAGAGCCATTTTCGAGAAAATCAAGATTTTCGAAACATTTTCCATGTAAAGGGCAGTTAGGGTGGAGGAATAATTTTATCATTTTCTTCAAAATCTTCGTGTCGCATCCTTGAAAGATATTAAACTTATATACCAGCTTTGGTTTTAACAGACTTTTCGTTTTTGAGTTACACAATTCACATACACATACACTGACACACGCACACACACGCACACGCACACACACACACAAACACACACAGATCCTTTTATAAAAATGCTTTTTTTATTCAGGGCCTAAAAAAGTTTCCGGTAAAATTTTAACATGGAATTTTTGGGTGAAATACCTACCATACCTCCTCTACTTACTATACGTAGTAGAGAAAGTAATAATATGCTCAATGGTTGCATAAGAAGATATTTTGGCAACAACATGAGGAGGAAATAAAACTGAGAATGTGCAGGATAATATGAAAACCCGCATTGAATCATGGGTAATAAATAGGTGATGGTGAAAAATGAAGGCTGTAGATTACACAGACGAGACTTCCAAAACCAGTATTGGGTGTAACAAGAGCAGATCGACTGGGAAAGCAGTACATACCTAATACACGCAGGAATGTTAGCGACAGTGGGAAAGAATGGGGCCTTGGACATTTCCTAGGCAAGCGTTACTGCACAAACCACAGACATAGGACGGTCACGAACAAGGTGGGCAGAACAGTTCCAGTTAGCCTCGTAATAGGTCCTACGGTCTGCTACTTGTTATGGAAAAAGGAGGAAGAGAAGGAGGAGAAGCAGCAGGATGAGGAGGAAAAGAAGGAGAAGAAGAAGAAGAAGAAGAAGAAGAAGAAGAAGGAGGAGGAGGAGAAGAAGGAGAAGAAGAACAAGAAGGAGAAGAAGAACAAGAAGGAGAATAAGGAGGAGTAGGAGAAGCAGCAGGATGAGAAGGAAAAGAAGGAGAAGAAGAAGAAGAAGAAGAAGGAGGAGGAGGAGGAGAAGAAGGAGAAGAAGAACAAGAAGAAGGAGAAGAAGGAGAAGTAGGAGAAGCAGTAGGATGAGAAGGAAAAGAAGGACAAGAAGGAGGAGGAGAAGAAGAAGAAGAAGAATGAGATGGAGAAGAAGTATTAGGAGAAGAAGGAGATGAAGGAGGAGGAGAAGAAGAAGAACAAGAAGAAGAAGAAGGAGAAGAAGCCGAAGAAGAAGAACAACAACAACAACAAGAAGAAGGAGGAAAAGAAGAACAAGAAGAACTGGAAGAAGAACAAGAACAACAAGGAGTAGAAGAAGGAGAAGGAGAAGAACAAGGAGGAGAAGAAGAACAAGAAGAACAAGAAGAAGAAGGAGAAGAAGAAGAAGAAGCAGAAGAAGAACAAGAAGAAGGAGGAAAAGAAGAACAAGAAGAACAGGAAGAAGAATAAGAACAAGAACAACAAGAAGGAGTAGAAGAAGGAGGAGAAGAAGAAGGAGAAGAACAAGGAGGAGAAGAAGAACAAGAAGAACAAGAAGAAGGAGAAGAAGCCGAAGTAGAAGAAGAAGAACAAGAAGAAGGAGGAAAAGAAGAACAAGAAGAACAGGAAGAAGAAGAAGAACAAGAACAACAAGAAGGAGTAGAAGAAGGAGGAGAAGAAGAAGGAGAAGGAGAAGAACAAGGAGGAGAAGAAGAACAAGAAGAACAAGAAGAAGAAGGAGAAGAAGAAGAAGCAGAAGAAGAAGAAGATGGAGATGAAGGAGGAGGAGAAGAAGAAGAAGAAACAGAAGAAGAAGAAGAAGAAGAAGAAGAAGAAGAAGAAGAAGAAGAAGAAGAAGAAGAAGAAGAAGAAGAAGATGGAGATGAAGGAGGAGAAGAAGAAGAAGAAGATGGAGATGGAGGAGGAGAAGAAGAAGAAGATGATGAAGAAGAAGAAGCAGAAGAAGAAGGAGATGGAGATGAAAAAGGAGGAGAAGAAGAAGGAGATGGAGATGAAGGAGGAGAAGGAGGAGAAGAAGAAGAAGAAGAAGAAGAAGAAGAAGAAGAAGAAGAAGAAGAAGGAGATGGAGATGAAGAAGGAGGAGAAGAAGAAGCAGAAGAAGAAGGAGATGGAGATGAAGGAGGAAGAGAAGAAGAAGAAGAAGAAGAAGAAGCAGAAGAAGAAGAAGGAGATGGAGATGAAGGAGAAGAAGAAGAAGCAGAAGAATGCGATGGAGATGATGGAGGAGGAGAAGAAGAAGAAGAAGGAGAAGACGAAGAAGAAGCAGAAGAAGAAGGAGATGGAGATGAAGGAAGAGAAGGAGGAAAAGAAGAAGAAGCAGAAGAAGAAGGAGATGGAGATGAAGGAGAAGAAGAAGAAGCAGAAGAAGGCGATGGAGATGGAGAAGAAGAAGAAGAAGAAGAAGAAGAAGAAGAAGAAGGAGGAGAAGAAGAAGCAGAAGAAGAAGGAGATGGAGATGAAGGAGGAAGAGAAGAAGAAGAAGAAGAAGAAGCAGAAGAAGAAGAAGGAGATGGAGATGAAGGAGAAGAAGAAGAAGCAGAAGAAGGCGATGGAGATGATGGAGGAGGAGAAGAAGAAGAAGAAGAAGAAGAAGAAGAAGAAGAAGAAGAAGAAGAAGAAGAAGGAGAAGACGAAGAAGAAGCAGAAGAAGAAGAAGAAGGAGATGGAGATGAAGGAAGAGAAGGAGGAAAAGAAGAAGAAGCAGAAGAAGAAGGAGATGGAGATGAAGGAGAAGAAGAAGAAGCAGAAGAAGGCGATGGAGATGGAGAAGAAGAAGAAGAAGAAGAAGAAGAAGAAGAAGAAGAAGAAGAAGAAGAAGAAGAAGAAGAAGAAGAAGAAGAAGAAGAAGAAGAAGAAGGAGAAGGAGAAGACGAAGAAGAAGGTTAGTTACATAGTCATCTTCCCGTGGTATCTACTTGAGTAACTTATTGATAAATGTGTAGCCGCATTGCAGAAGGTAACGTATGGTTGGGTGACATGGTGACACGCCCTTAAGGACACCGTGTAGTTACTGCATCAGGGGAGACATCCACTTACTTACCATACATGCGGAGGGAACGCTGATTGTCTTGGTAATCAAGCCCTCAGCATATGTTCCACTCTATTGCTCTTTAAGGCAACACAAGAGTTCAAACTTCAATTGTTCTCAAATATTCCAAGTGCCTGTGTCTATTAGCGTATCTTTGCACTGAAAACTACTCTAGCTGTCATCATTCTTGTTACTTTCTCTACTAGAGCAAGTATTGTTGTGCACCCAAAAATTAGATGTCGAGATTTTACCGGAAAGATGTTCTGAGGCCTCCTAAATAAAAATAGCATTTTTAGAAAAATATCTATGATTGTCAATGTGCCTGTGGGCAACATAACTCAAAAACGAAAAGTCAATTAAACAAGGGTAGTTTAGGGTGGAGGAATTTTCTTCAAAATTTTCGTGGCGATCCTTAGAAAATGTTAAACTTAAACACCAACATGGGTTTTTAACGAGTTTTTGTTTTATTGCCGGTGAAATCCTGACATCGAATATTTTGGTGGAATACAATACTTACTATACGTAGAAAGAAAGTAATGGGATTAAACATTAATCAGTAATTAAAGTTTTATTTAAAAAGGAGATTCTTGCGTTTCCTGTGCACTCATACGCCCTTGAGATAAGGCCCCAACTGATTAGCCGACCAACTACTGTCTGTTCACCAGCACATGGTCTAAGGGAAATGAAGGGCAGGAGAAAGACATTCCATACATTGTAAACCCAGTTTCGCAAACATTCGTGCAAACGTATTCTGCTGCTCAGTTGTCAACTTACCTCCAATGTTATTCTTGCTATGTTTACTCGCTGCTAATTTCAGTTCTAAAATCGTACCTGTCACTAGTTTCATGTCGGAAGTAATGGTAAAAGTAATGTGACAGTGCATAATCCTCCAGCTAGGAGTGCTGTGAAATCTGCTTACTGCAGAGTGACAGTTCTATGCGTAAAACGGATCGTATAGGATGACTGAAATAAACGAACCTAAAGAGCTTCTAAAAGGTATTAATGCCCTTCTTCTGTTACTTTCATTAACTGTACTTGCAGGAACAATTACTATACTATTAGCTGACAGAAGTTTCAATATTTCATTCTTTGATCCTGATATTGTGATCGAAACAGACTAGTAGGGTTTTTGAAAACAGAAAATTATCAGTGGAAGAAACGGAGTAGTTGAAAATATCGTTTACGTTTTAGGTATGAGCTAAATGCACTGCATGGACTAAAAATAACACTTAAATTGTGCTATTTTGAGTGAGTTCTAGCATGAATGCACATTCCAAGGTTGGTAACATTATAGTAAGTGCGATTAGAAGCAGAACTGCTGCTCACAATATTGCTGTTTACCTAGAATTGTTTACTGACGTAGCGACTGGCTGCATTCCTGCCAGGGAGATGAGCTGGTGAACAAACTGTACTTCCTATGTAATTGTCGCCTCAACGGGTGGTTAACAAAAGACGTCTGCTTCATACTGGGCTACCCAATTACTACACTTCACAACTGGCTCCTCAACTGCTTCAGGATGCAACATATTGATGTTTAGTAATCCTAATTTGTGCATTTAACTTTGCCACTAGGTAATGCCCATTTAGAGTGAATACATAAACATGACGGGGACGATAGGAAATGTTTCTACAGCACGTTCCTAGCGTCCTCCTACTCCTGGTGGGTAGACAGTGAATCTTAGTTATGGCTACCTACTCAGAACGCAGATAGCAGGCAGGTATGAGGAACAAATGAAAGTCATGCCGATCCTACAGACCCACTTTGATCTCTACGACACCTTTGTTTAGGGAATGCGTGCTCTGCTCAGTATTAATTACATTCCATAGCCCACAGGTGGCGCGTTTATTGCTGCGATATGTTCCCCCTCCCTCACCCCTCCCTCCCACTCCGCGCGCGCCACGTCATCTGCCTCACCTACGTACTACGTCATGTCATTCTTTCATCACTTTCTGTTCTACCAAACTATTGTTCAAAATACTTTATAACTTTTCTACTGGATACATGCTTTCTATGATGATAATGATGATGATGATGATAACAACAATAACATAGCTTGTTAGAAAATGATTCGTATATCTGTGTGTGTCTGTTAACAGCATAACTGAAAAACGAAAAATCTGATTTGTTGCATTCATATGACAAATAACAGGGAATATCTACGAAATAGTTTACTTCACAAACAGATATCACATAACATTGTATATTTTAAGGAGATCTACACCGAGCGCGATGACCCGCATTTGGGAGGTCATGTCCCATTAGAGTTTTTTTATAGAGTGAACCATTTCGGAGATATCCCTTGTTATTTGTGTGAGTTTTGGAAAAGAAACGTTCGTCAAATGGAACATCATGATTCACTTTTGTATATGTTAACCGTGCAAAGAGAATGGCATTTGAAAGCTTTAAAGGATTTGACTATCGCACAAAGCCTACTGTATTCTAATATTCCCCTTGTACCTACAAGGAAATAAGCAGTAAGATAATTTGTACAAATGTTTATCTCAACTAACACGAAGAAGATATAGGAATAAGAGTTTGTAAGAACAAGAGTAGAGAAAGTCGTGTGAGTGCTACACATAAGATTTTTCAAATAGTAGATGATACAGGTAACTAAAATGCCTGTTCCAATGTGTCTAATATGAAGCTATGGCAGACACAAACTTTAATGGTGAGTTTCAGGTGGAGCTAATCAACACAGAAGCTTGCCACGACTTGCAGTGGTATGTAGTTTAACATACTGTGAAATCAAACTGTAAAACCATGTGATACCTATAGCTACATATTATTTGCGCCCATGAAGTTTATTTGTACGTCAGGAAAGAGACTAATCTGAAAACGAAGTGGTCAGCTATCAGCCGTCATTTAATTTTATGTCTGCCATAATGCTTGGTGTTTAGAATTCTTGCTTCTATATCCAGAGCTCCAGGATTTGATTCTCTTTGCACGGTTAACATATAAAAATTGAATAACGATGTTTCGTTTGACATAAGTTCTCCAAACCTCACACACATAACAAGGAATATCTCCGAAATAGTTCACTCTATAAACAATTTATTTAGATATAAATTATGTATTTTAGCAAGGTCTACATTTTTTGTATACTAAGATTTGGTCTATGTCTAACGGTTTACCAGCTATGCAAAAAGTCGTCCAGAGTAAATGCTACAGGGGCTATAGCCAGAAAATTCAAGATATATATTTCATTTGTCATAAAAATATCTGAAATTCAAAATCGTTAGAGCCATTTTCAGAAAAATCAAACTTTTCGAAAAATTTTCCATGTAAAGAGTAGTTTAGAGTGGGTCTATTTCGTGTCGCATCCTTCAAAGGCATTAAACGTAAATACCAACTTTGGTTTTTAACCCTCTTTTCGTTTTTAAGTTATGCTGTCCACAGACAGACAGACACACACATACCTTTTTCTGAAAATGCCATTTTTTTTATTCAGGGGGTCTCAAAACATACATTTCCAGTGAAATCTCTATATAGAATTTTTGGGTGGAATACTGTACTTCTACTTATGGTGTTATACGTAATGGAGAAAGTAAAACAAACTCAAGAGATTAAGAAGTGAAGATCGTTCCCGATGTGCAATTGTTCCAAAGGGAAAGCCTTATGTTGAAGGCGCCATTATCCTTCCACTAACCTTGACAATGTTAACTTCCATCTCATCACTGAAGTCATTAATGTGCCCATTAAACTTGAGAAGATACTGATGGACTGCTATCAGCCTCGATTAGAACATGCCACGCCACAAAGGAACATAGCGCTTGCGAGACGAAAAATGGCCTTCGCTTAAAGCGAGTCCTGAGCAAATATATCAATTTCTACTTTCTCTACTGGTAAGTAGGCAAGTATTGTATTAACTAAAACTAACTAAACCCCGGCGCGACAGCCCATGAGGGGCCAAGGCCTACCGCCCAGCCGCTGCGTCCCCCACCTCTGCCCACTACAGGCGTCATTGGTGAGGTGCAGTACTGGAGGGTGGGACGTGGTCAGCGCCCCGAGCCCTCCCGGCCAGTTATGCAGACTTTTAGACCTGGGGCCGCTACTTCTCCATCAAGTAGCTCCTCAATTGGTCCCCCCGGGACCTAACGAGGCTGAGTACACCCCGTGCCGGACCTCCCAGAGGGGATAAAATCCCCATGCTGGTACCGGGGATCGAACCCGGGTCCTCCGCGCTAGAGGCAAGCGCGCTACCAACTGCGCTACGGAGGCGGTCGATGAAGTATTGTATGCCACCCAAAAATTGGATTTCAAGAGTTCACACGAAATATGTTTTGAGGCCCCCTGAATAAATAAAAGCATTTTTAGAAAAAGGTCCTTAAGTGTGTGTGTGTGTGTGTGTGTACGCGCGCGCGTGTGTGTGTGCGTGTGTGTGCGTGTGTGTGTGTGTGTGTGTGTGTGTGTGTGTGTCTGTGTCAGTCTGTGGGAAGAATAACTGAAAAACAAAAACTCGAAAACCAAAGTTGGTATTTAAGTTTAATATCCTTTAAGGATGCGACACGAAGAATTTCAAGAAAACTTCACCGCCTTAAACTACCCTTTACATGGAATTTTTTTCGAAAATTTTGAACCTCTCGAAAGTGACTCTTGACGATTTTGATTAAAATACCACATGTTTGAGATACTTTTGTGACAAATGAAATGTATACCTATTTTGAATTTTCTGGCTATAGCCTATGTAGTCTTGTTTACTCCGGATGACTTTTGCATAACTGGTAAACCGTAAGAGATAGACCAAATCTTACTGTGCAAAACAATGTGGATCTTGTTAAAACACAATTTATGTCCGCATATTTTCATTTTTTTTTTTCTGAGTTCAGGAATACTTAAAACTTTTCTCACATAATAACGATGATCTAATTTTTTATACGTTAAACGTGCAAAGAGAACGGAATCTCAAAGTTTTAAAACACTTGACTATCGCACAAAGCCTACTGTATTCTAACATTCCCCTTGTACCTACAAGGAAATAAGCAATAAGATAATTTTTGCAAATGTATATTTCGACCAGCACGAAGAAGAAATAGGAATAAGAGTTTGTAAGAATGGTTAGAGAAAGTCATGTGAGTGCAATACATCACATTTTTGTATAGTAAGATTTATTCTACCTCTTATGGTTTACCAGTTGTGCAAAAGTCATCAAGAATAAGCAGGACTACATGGGTTATAGCCAGAAAATTCAAAATACCTATTTTATTTACTATAAAAATATGTTAAACGTATGGCATTTAATCAAAATCATTAGTCTTTTTTGAGAAAATCAACATTTTCGAAAAATGGGAAAGACAGTTTTGAAGTGAGGGGAACTTCTTGAAAATATTTGTGTTTCTTGCTTAGAACATCCTGAACTCAAATAACGTTGGTATTCAACCTACTTTTTGTTTTGTTTTATTCTCTTCAGAGAGGTAGAGACTCTTTTCTAAAAATGATTTTAGCAGTCAGATTCAGCAGTCCCAAAACAATTAATAAATTATGGTGAAATCTCGATATCAAATTTTTGGGTGGAATACAATACTTCCCCTGTTTACTATAAGTAATAAAGAAAGTGAATCTACATGTTGTGGTAGCCCCGTCTTGTCACGAACCCAGGACCCTGTCACCTGAATCTACATGTTGTGGTAACCCCGTCTTGCCACGAACCCAGGACCCTGTCACCTGAATCTAGATGCTGTGTTAACCCCATCTGGTCACGAACCCAGGACCCTGTCTCCTGAATCTACATGCTGTGGTAACCCCATGTTGTCACGAACCCAGGACCCTGCCACCTGAATCTAGATGCTGTGGTATCCCCATCTGGTCACGAACCCAGGACCCTGCCTCCTGAATCTACATGCTGTGGTAACCCCATCTTGTCACGAACCGAGGACCCTGTCTCCTGAATCTACATGCTGTGGTAACCCCATCTTGTCACGAACCCATTACCCTGTCTCCTGAATCACATGCTGTAGTAACCCCATCTTGTCACGAACCCAGGACCATGTCTCCTGAATCACATGTTGTGGTAGCCCCATCTTGTCACGAACCCAGGACCCTTTATCCAGAATCAAATGTTGTGGTAACCCCATCTGGTCACGAACCCAGGACCCTGTCTCCTGAATCACATGATGTGGTAGCCCCAACTTGTCACGAACCCCAGACCCTGTCTACTAAAGCTACATGTGGTATAGGCCCCAAATTATCACGAACCCCAGACCCTGTCTACTAAAGCTACATGCTGTATAGGCCCCAACTTGTCACGAACCCCAGACTATGATAAAGCTACATGCTGTAGAAGCCCCAACTTATCACGAACCCCAGACCTGTCTACTAAAGCTACATGTGGTATAGGCCCCAAATTATCACGAACCCCAGACCCTGTCTACTAAAGCTACATGCTGTATAGGCCCCAACTTGTCACGAACCCCAGACTATGATAAAGCTACATGCTGTAGAAGCCCCAACTTATCACGAACCCCAGACCTGTCTACTAAAGCTACATGCTGTATAGGCCCCAACTTGTCATGAACCCCAGACCCTGTCTACTAAAGCTACATGCTGTATAGGCCCCAACTTGTCACGAACCCCAGACCCTGTCTACTAAAGCTACATGCTGTAGAAGCCCCAACTTATCACGAACCCCAGACCTGTCTACTAAAACTACATGCTGTAGAAGCCCCCAACTTGTCACGAACCCCGGACCATGTCTGATAAAGCTACATGCTGTAGAAGCCCCAACTTATCACGAACCCCAGACCCTGTCTGCCAAAGCTACATGCTCCGCTCGCGGTGCCGTCTCTCACTCGACTGAGCGGAGACTCTCTAGCGCGGTGGGCTGGCACGCTCTCCAGGCCGCGCCCCCTACTGCCATTGGCGGACGCGACACCCAATGGCTGAAGAGCGCCAATGACAGGCGGGGGGCCTTGTAAATCGGACTCCCCGCCTTCCAGACGCTCCAGGAGCGAGTCAGTCCCGCTGTGAGAGTCGTACGACCGAGAAGTGTTACGCGGTGCTGTGCTGGTGACATGTTCGTGTTGGTGATTAGCGACGGCGGGTAGTGTCGAACATGTTGAACCCTTTCATGGACTCCAGTCATCACCATCACCATCTCGCCTCCATGGGTCTCAAGATGAGCCCGCCGCCTCCACCGCCTCCGCCTCAGGGGCAGCAACTCATGTCCTCGGGCACGGGGGCCCCAGCGGGAGGGGCGGATCAGGGCTTCCAGGCGGCCCCCGGCGCCAACGGATACCACATGGCCGCCATGGGTCACCATCTGAACCATCACCACGGGTACGCCGCCCGCGACTTCCTCCTCAGGCGAACCTCCGACCATCATCACCACCATCACCACGAGTTCTCCTCGGCGACTCCCGCGGCTACGGCCGTGGGATCTTCGGGGACGGGGTCCGATGTTCTGTTCCCGTCCACGGCCCTCCACGAGCACCACCTCAACCATCATCCGCACCACCCGCATCCCGGAATGCGACTCGGTAAGTTTCCTCACTGCCCAAAAATTAGTTGGTTATGTTCTTGTGCCCAAAATGTACCTACATAATCCAGGTCGTTTGTGCATATTCCTCTGGAGAAGTCTGTTTTCATCGTGCTCCTCAACTATCCCCTTCGTAGATATGGGTTTCTAAGGCTCCCTACTTTATTTCTTTCGAAATTTCAAAAATCCCTCCCCCAAGTGAATTTGGCTTTATAGGTCGTAAATGTTTCTATCCTAGTACTGCACTATTCTAATCAGTTTAGTGGTTACAAAACCAATTTATATGGTTATAAAAATAACAAATGTGCTCTGATGAATCGTTAACAACATGTTTGCAAAGTATTCCAAAAAGCATTTCTAATAGCAGAAACAGAAAATGTGGTATTTAAAACTCCCATAAACTGTAAAAGAAGCAGTTGCCTAGAGGTGTTTACTTTGGAAGTAGAGTATATTTCAAAATATTGCGTTAGAAAGTCTCTCTCAAAATGTGGGAAAATAACTTTAATTTGTAGGCCAAATTTAGTAAATATGTACCTACGTAAATGTCCGAAGTTTCCCTGAAAAGGTAAGCTGAATTTATGTTGCAAAGTTTACTAACAAGTAAATCTGGGAAAGCTGTAATGATTAGATGTAAATTTTAAATTTAATCCGAATCTAAATCCCCAATTCCTCCTTTAAGTCTCCAGATTTTCTACATGCTTAACGCTGGAAATAGAAATCCATAAGTTTGTTGAAGTGCACTGCGTTCATTATTAAACTAAGTACAGGTTAATTACTGAGTCACTTTGCATGCGTATGTTCTTGATTTGGTATCAAAGTGCCCTAGACAAATAACTGTTGTTGAGCTGGGACAAGCAACTTGATTCATTTGAGCTTATCTTCACAGTGCTGAATTTGTTGATACCAAATGTCCTGGACAAACGCTGTTGAACTGTACCAAGCCAAATTGGCTCATTTGATTTCTTCATTCTGTCTCCAGTAATATGAAAAGTCCTGGTAAATACATTTATTGAGCTGTCCCAAACTTACTTCAGCTCCATTTCACGTTATGGACATGCTGATGTCAAAATGTCTTGGACAATTCTGTTTTGTGCTAAGTGAACAAGTCATTGACTCAGTTGTGCTCGTTATTGTCTTCTAATGATGTATATACTGATATGAAAATGTCGTGCACAAATGCTGTTTATTGAGCTGTGCCAAGCTTGTTTGACTCAATTGAGCCTGTTATTTTCTTCGCGGTAATGAATATGTTGTTATCAAACTGTCCTGGTCAAATGGTGTTTATCGTGCTTTGTTTGACTCAATTGAGCTTGTTATTTTTTTCGCGGTGATGAGTATGTTGTTATGAATATGTGCTGGACAGATGAGCTGTGCCAAAACAAGTTGACTGAACCTGAATGTGTTGTTGTGTTTGCAGGGATGGACGTTTACTCCCGGGCGGAGCATCATCCGTATCATCCTCACCAGACCTCGGCGGCGGCCGGGTTCGCGGCCATGTCCCACCACCACATGGGCATGGCACCCCCGCATCCTGGGGCCCCCACGCACCATCACCACCACCACGGCGCCTTCTTCAGGTACATGAGACAGCCGGTGAAGCAGGAGATGTCGTGCATGTGGATAGACGCCGAACAGCCGCTGCCGAGGAAGACGTGCGGGAAGACGTTCACGACGATGCACGAGATTGTGACCCATCTGACGGTGGAGCACGTCGGGGGTCCCGAGTGCACGACCCACGCGTGCTACTGGCAGAGTTGTCCCAGGAACGGCAGGCCGTTCAAGGCCAAGTACAAGTTGGTGAACCACATCCGGGTGCACACGGGGGAGAAACCGTTTCCCTGCCCCTTCCCGGGGTGCGGCAAGGTGTTCGCCAGGAGCGAGAACCTCAAGATCCACAAGAGGACGCACACTGGTGAGTGACACGACTATGTAGAGCACGCTACTGCGGTTGCGGTCACGTCACGTCGCCGTTGACGCTAAAAACCACAACTTCATTATAAACTGTGGCTCCGCTCAAACCCAAAGACTGCCAGGCTTCTTTGTGACGTCTCGATCGCGACGTATTCCCGATAAACTGCATTAGGCGCGTTATTCCTCAACTCTTGTGTGTTGTTAACGTCACATCAGTGCAAACTCACTTTCTTCCCCAATACTACGTCTGCAAACTCACTTTCTTCACCAATACTACAACTGCTCATAGGGCTTCAGTCATTTAGCTGAATACATGCAGCCATAACAAATATTCGTGACGGAAGGTATCTATTTAATTACGTTAAGTTAGGAGCGGCCGGTAAGGCAATACCACTGCAAGAATGACGTCACTTTTTGTACTATTAGTAGATATAATGACTGAAGTGGCTTATCTGTTTATATACGCAGTTAGATGTTAGATCCATAGTGCAATCGAACCAGAGATTGCAGTAATATATTTAAAAAAATTTATGTGTTGTACTCACACGACTTTCTCTACTCTTGTGGATCATTTAGGGTGAAGCAATTCTTCGTGTCGCATCCTTGAAATATATTAAATACCAACTTTGATTTTTAACCCACTTTTTAGTTTTACTTATGCTGTTCACAGACACACACCACGGAGCTTATTCTAAATATACATTTTTTTTTTTATTCAGGGGCCCTCAAAACATATTTCCGGTGAAATCTCGATATCGATTTTTTGGGTGGAATACGATATTTCCCCTACGTAGTAGAGAAAGTAAAAATGAATGAGGAAAAAAAGCTTTTATCAGTTAATTTTTGAGCGCCGTAATTTAAAACAATCGATCTATCGATTATATTCGATTCTGATTGGTCAATGAGACTTCAATAGAACGCACATTTTCTTGCGTGTAATTATCAAAATACTGTATTTTTCCAATTGTTGCGCTAGTTTAAGGTAGAGGAATTAATGAATTAATTTTGAAAAATCTTTTGTCTACACTTCAATGTAAATAAAGATTTTGAGATCTCATTTATAAAACTGATGTAGCTATTATATGGCTTTATCCATCTATGTTGTACAAACTGTTCTTAAAAAGATTATTTTTCTATCTACTTCATGTTTATCAGCATAAACGTTTAGATATTCCGTTGTCGGTAGCAAGGGGAATGAAGACTCTAATACAATAGTCAAATGTTTAAAATGCGGATTGCTATGTGGCTACTGGTTTTTAAATTCCAGTATTCTTTGTACTATAGTGGAAAATTGAAACCATTAACAGCGAATATCTCGGAAATCTTTATTGCCGCAGAAGTTATGTTTCAACGAAATTTAGGTTTTGGCTAGTAGGCAAAATTTCGAATATCTCTTATTGTTTGCCACTTCCCTATACAAAATTATGCAACATTTCATTTCGAAGAAGAGGACTTCACAGAAAATTTGCATTACATTTTTATTTACCACCTAAATATCTTAAATACGTGATATCCTCTTCAAATTCCTTGGAAACGTTTTTTAGACAATAATGTAGAATGACCGAGTAGGGGATTTTTCGGAAAGTTTTCGTGTCACATCTGCTCAACTTAGATACCAATTTTGGTACTTATCAATTTTTTTCTTTTTGAGCAAACACGCCTTAAGATGAGATTTTAAGTTGAATTTGGAGACAAATCATACTTTTTGTGGACTTTCTGAAAAATGTTATGCCTGAATTATTAAAAAATGGATAATGTTAGAGCAGTTAGTAATTTTTAAAGTGACTATTGTAGGTAACATGTCCCTAAAATTAGAAGTTTTGTCACTTAATATCTCAGAACTAACATTTTCGTTAGAAATGACCCAATCTCTAAGCTATAAAGCTAGATTGATTAAACTTTTACGGAATTTGGAAAAAAAGTAGTTATAACTCGTCTTACAATGGAATGTACATTATAATTTTACATCTAGAAACGTATGATCTTTAGCAGAAAGAAATCTAGAAGCCTATATAAGTAGGCTTGCAGATAAACGGTTGCAAACACCGAGAATTTAATGTTCATAGCTTACTGTTTACAATCTCGCCTTAAAGGTCGTCTTTTCTTCTCGATTAAGGGGACCTCAAAACGCATATTTCCTGTGGAACCTCGATATAAAGTTTGTGGGCGAATAGAATACTTTTCCTAGCTGCTATAAGTAGATGGTAGAGAAAATAAACATATTAGCAAAAACACAAAAACTAAATGAGTAAATAAATATAATATTGAAGGCAATACATCGATAAAATGGGGTTAAAATAGCAAACGTGTGACTTTTAAATATTTTATTGCGTTAACTCGTTCTATTTCGTACTACACTTTTGTTATTTGAACGTTTACAGGCCTCTGTTTATTCTATGGTTGGCTTTTCAAATCATCTTTCATTTAATAAGTATTTATTACCGAAAACTCTATTTGCAATGCAGTTTTTCTGAGAATTTAAGTATAAACACACGCGTTATGATATTTATGTCTTATGTTTGTATGCATAAATTAATAGTATATAACCTAAAACAATTTCAGTTTAAATAGCATTGTGATAAAATTTGAAATTTACGTGAATAAAGTTAATAAAAATTGAACTTCTGAATAGTAGTTCAACGTAGAGCCACCAAATTTTGCGTGTAGGATTTGAGTGCTATTATCGTGGTCGGGTCAACATTTGAGCTTGATTAGATTATGTAATCTAATGGAATAAAAACGTATTCTGAATCTTCTATCAAGTCCTGTTTATTCACGTTGAATTTTATACTATACCTAATTCATAGACTGAAGAGATGCCAGAAGCGATACAGTGACGCGAAATATTCGTGTTAATTTCCCATGGTTTAAACATCCATTCCAAATTGTTAACATGTCTTTCTTTTGTTTATACAGACTCGTGTAAAGAGTTAGTAAAATCACTGCTACCTCATATTGATTTTACGTAACCAAACAAATCTATTGCCATTATTATTAGAACGTATATCTACAGTAAACGTGTGGATAGTTCTGGAATTATACGAGTGATTGTTAATGGGTAGGGAAAACAGTGTGAATGTTACACATCTGTAGCCAGGTTATTGTTATGCATTTGGAAAGCGCTTATTTCTCTTCTTGTTAATCCCTAATTGTTTCAAAATCTATATGTTTTGTTGTAGTTCCATAGAAACATAGAGGAAGCTACTACGACAGTCAAATGTTAAATTAGAAACACTTGATAGTCTGAATACTCTTTGTATACCCGATGAGAAACAAAAGAACGGATATAATATTTCCCGACCAACAGCGAATATATCGTAAATATCTAAAGCTACAAAAAGTGATTTAACACAAACTACATATTTTAGAAATCTCTGCATTGTTTCATAGTTATAAAAATTTAATTGATAATGAAGTGATTTACGGGCTTTTAGCAGAAAATATAGGCAAATCAAAATCGTTAGAGCCATTTTGACAAAGCGGTAGTTTGGGGTGGGTGCATGTTGTTGGTAATCTTTATATAGTTTCCCTGGACAATGCTAAACATAAATAAATATTAAGTTTGGTAGCTACATACTTATCGTATTTTTCATTTTTGAGTTTGCTGTTCACACACACATACGTCGACCTTTCTTTAGAATGCTTCAAGTGGTATTTTTTACATTTAGAGCACCTGAAAACGTGCATTTCTGGTGGGATATCGATGTAGTTTTTGTTGAAATACAATACTTAGTTTACATGCTAGAGTAGGCTACTGTTGCACGTAGAAAAGCAGTAAAACGATAAATGTGAGAGAATAGATACCTAATCTACTGGTGGTTCAGATTCAGAGTAGTTCAATCCATATTCGTCAACTGATTCAGTGATTACTCGATCACGAAAATGATCTTTGCGTCTGTGTTGATATTTTCCATTACGTTCAAATGACATTACCATGATTTAGTGTTGTAATACACTTCGAAGATGTGGGTGCTCAGTACACGTAGTGCATAAACATGTGAATGTCACATTCTTTTGTTTTCTGGGAATTGACTTTACAAGACTTTGAGGTTAGGTTACTTAAGGAAAACTTCTAGCGTAAAAATCTTAACGCGTAAAGACTTTAAAATACTCCATAGTGATTTAGTAAAATATAAACACAATCTGTAAGCACTCTAGGTACCTGTATTATCAAACATACTGGTGGACAAATAAGGCGAAAAGTTCTATTTTCCCTAGGTATGGCTTTTAATTTAGAAAATATTTGATTTTGATAGAGTGTGATGTAAAATCTTAACAGTTCTGTTGAACTTTGTCGTTTTTCTCCAAAGAAAGAATTGTATTTCACTGAACGTTTTTATTGTGTTTGAAATATCTAAAACCAGTCATCAATGCAATTTATTAAACGAAAAATGTAATGTTCATTTCATTTTATTTTATTTATGGGAAGCATTGCATTCCAAAATTTCACCTGAAATGCAAGATTCGAAACTTCCTGAGTAAGAAACAAAATAAACAGCATAAATAAAAAAATTTGAATTAACTATTTCGAGATTTTTTTTTGTTATTAATATGAAGTTTCAAATATTTATACTAATTTTTTGAACTGGGAAGTCGCTATCGTATTTTTTTTCTTCTTCTCGTGGTCATGGTCGTTTAAAAATCTAAGTTTTGTAAGAATACTTTGTAGAAGAAAGAACAGAGAAAGTGATGTGAATACAACATATCATATTTTTAAACACGAATCACAGAAAAGGTCACATCTTAGACGAATAATCCAACATATGAATAAGTTGCTTGATACGGCGATAATACTTTCCTGTAGGTATATTCTACAGTTTTACTTACTGCGTTTTTGAGAATATATAAGCAGCCAGGAAATGTTTAGGAATTCAGGTTTTAAGACATTCTCCCTGGTTATGTAAAACACTGGGTCATAAATCATTTGCCCTATTTGGTTCATTATACCTATAGCTTTTCTGTTCTGCGATGTTTATTTCAAACCGTTTTACTGCTCCCTTTTTGTGTAAAGTTACGTGCGCGAGCTTGTAGTATATGATAGTAAAAGATTTCTTAGAACATCCCATTCTTCTCTGTATATATTCGTTGTTTTTTAATTTCTCATAAATAGCTGTAATTATTCTCGTTAAAGTACCACATGTTTAAGATACTTGCATGATTAGATAGTTGAATTTCTACGAATTGCTTGTGGAGTCCTCTATGTTTGGAATAGCTTTTGTTAGATTTGTGACTATAAACCACAAGAGACACCTACATACTTTTGGCTCCATTATACGCTGCCTCTGAGGTCATATCGGCTGCTTTTGTTTTGCAACAATTGCACATCGACAATGATCGTCACTCATTTTACTGTTTGTTTACGTTGGGTTTTCTTTGTAAGCATTAAAGTCAAACACACATTTGCACTATTATCTACTTCTAGACTATGGAGGATGGGGAATAAATCCTGGCTCCCCCCCCCCCTCCCGGGAATCGAACCCGGACTTTTGATTTGGAACATAGCATGCTAACCATCGGACCATAGGGGCGGTGTATAACATATTTATCTCATTAAGTTTATTTTAAATAACTTTTTTGTGGTATTGAAATTTCCAATACTTGATAATTATTTTGAAGTGCTAAGCCACTATTCTCTTGTGGATAGAAACATTTCTAAGCTTTTGTAAAAATAGTTTCTAAAAAGCAGGTATATAAAAATAAACAAAAGTGGCTAGGAAAAGCCATTTAAACAAATCGTCTTCGAATTTCTCTATAATTAATCTCTACTTATGCATTTTCTTATAGGTAATATAGTAATAAATGACCTCTAAATGTTAAATAATTGCATTCTCTGGCACTTATTTTGAAAATATTTCTACTGCTGATTTAAGGTTAAGTTCTGAGTATTCGAATTACGTCTTGAAGTTTCTGGACGCAAAGAAACAAAATATTTGAACAAAAGTCCATGTTTTCACTTGTGCCAAAACGACTGTAATGGTTTTTATTTAGGCAACCAATAAAACGCATACCAACCTTGAATTTTATGCGAATAAGCTTAAAGTTCTCTTCTTTGGGAATGAATTTTGTACCTATGCGATAAACCACAATATTACTACACAGAAAAATAAGGAAAAAGAACATATCGATTTGAGTTCAATCTCATTTTCAGTGTGACCACCTTTGCATGTTGAATTCAATCCGGAATGAGATCGATTTGGATACGCAAGGCTCAAGCATAATTCAAGCTTTTATGTTGGTCACCTGGTTTATGTTGGCGAATCTGTAAAAAATATGTTTTCTTTGTATTTTAAGTGGGTTTTCAGATTAGTGCAAGTTTTAGGTATTGCGTGATTAAAGAAACAAAAGTGGCTTTGTTCTTGTGGTTTATTACACCACTTTTGCTAAGAAAACAAAATGACGAGCGTGTAGCGTGTTATAACGACTACAGGTTTCCATGCAGTATTTAATCCGAAATGAGAACTCAAATCGATTTGAATTCCTCATGGAAACATACTGATTTATTATTTTGAATTTTGAAATACGCTTCGTGTTAAAGTGGCGTCATTCTTTTGTTTCTCCTGAAGAATGTGTGGAAGCAGGCAGGTATATAGGAAAGCACATGTTCGTAAGAAGTCTGTTGAAGAGGTACAAAACTAAGGATGTGCAGAGGGATATTGTGGCGGTGCTGTTTGTGAGGTTAGGTTGATATAATATGTAGGAAAGGTAGGTAATGAGAAAGGAGTGATTCTGTACACGCCGGGTTGACATCTTGCTTTCCTCTCGGCTGTATTTGGTGCTGAGATAAGATCGCGCCGTTTTTGTTTGCGACTTGTCTGGCCAATTGTCCGATACCCAGCGTGCTTACGTGAGCTTCATTGACAAACGTTCATTGCCTCTTATGCTGCCGCTTAAACCACTAATGGCCATTTGATTGCCCACTACCGTTTGTTCCTCTCCATTCATTATTCATGACATTTTTGTTCACTGATCTAGTATGCATTGATTCTTCATTAGGAATTAAATATCCCCCGATGTTCGGGTATGAACTATTGGCTGATAGCCCGACACTCTTCCAACTTCTGCAATTAGACCTACTTACTCACAGTTTGTTATAAGGAAGCTATAACGAACATAACATTAAAATTAACTCGTTTTCACTTTCTCCACTACGTAGGAAAAGTATTGTAGATATTCGACCCAAAAATTCGATGTCGAGATTTCAGCGGAAATATATGTTTTGAGGCCCCTTGAATAAAAAAAAATTTCAGAAAAATATCTGTATGTGAAGAAAATTGCTCGACCCTAAATCCTTACGTGGAAAAATGTTCGAACATTTTAATTTTCTCAAAAATAGCTAACAATTTTGATTAAAATGCCAAATGTTTGAGATAATTTTATAACAAATGAAATGTATATTTTGAATTTTCTGGCTATAGCCTATGTAGTCCTGTTTACTCTTAAGGGGAAGCATCGGTGAAATTTGGACAAAAAATGCGATTATTCGTTTTTTTGCCTTAAAATTATGTCTGTACCTTGTACTTTCAGAATCTACCGTCGTTCACTCCTCATCACCATTTAAAAGGCCGTTACGCCATGATTTAAATGCCCATGGCGTATGTATGTTGTCATATACTCAAAACTTTAAAGTCATTTTTCTCTGCTTTCTATTTTTTCACATTTTTCAATCTTTAAAATGCATCTTCTCATACAATTCTTAATAGATTTCTTTTAAATTTTGCACACATGTTTTTAGATAGTTGCTTCATAAAACTTGGTATTTTAAATGCTCTAGATGGAGTAGTTTAATTGTTATCGAATTTTTATTTTGAAAATTACCTATTAATAATTTGAAAACAAAAAATGGACATTGAGGTATTCAATATTTTTTTTCTCCAAAACTGTTTGACATAGCCATATAAAAATACCAGGTTTTGTAGACATGGCCAGAGTTTAGTTTACGTAGAACAAATAATATTATATAAGAAGCGTTTGCTATACTACCCTAAAATTGCAGCAAAAAAAAAAAACGTATAAAATTTTTTTTGGAAAAACTATCTTACATAGAAAATTGAAATTTGGTAAACCTTCTAGTTATGCTTTGGCACACATACATACAAATTTTCACATCATTGTGACAAAAATTGTGGATTTTTGTCATTTTCACAGATGCCTCCCCTTAATGACTTTTGCATAACTGCTAAACCGTAAGAGATTGACCAAATCTTAATAAAAAACGTAGATCTCGTTAAAACACACAATTAATTTAAAAAAGATATTTTTTGTGAAGTGAACGATTTTGGAGATATTTCTTGTTATTTGTCAGAATGCTGTAATACTTTTAGACCTTGTCAAATGGGAGGTCATTATTTATTTTCTATTTCTTGGCCATACAAAGGGAGTGGAATTTCGAAGCCAACACATAGCGTACAGCTCTTACAATGTTTGGCTGTCGCTTAAGCTTAGGTAATAAAGCTTTTTCTATTTAGTTTTACTCCTGCAATCTCTGCTTCGATTCGACTATGGATCTAGGAAACCTATGCATTTTCCTGTTTACTAATGCTGGTTGATAGAAACTGTAAAAATGCTGAGATTTGCTGATGTACGAATTCAACGAAGCGGTACAATATATGTCACATAATACAAGACGAAACAAGATAATCACTTCAGCCATTATACTTAAAGTACAACACGTGACATCGTTCTCACAATTTTAATAATTATCTTACAGAATCCTCTACTCGTGGACAACTTGATTTATTCTTTAAAGCCATGTGCCAGTTGTCATCATTATTTTGAGCGTTTAATCTGAATTAAATTTGATAGTACTAAAGATAATCAAATTAGATGAACTTTGCTTTGCTTTGGTCACACAAAAGCCCTAACACCAATAGCTATACAAGAAATTGGAGCGAAAGTTACCAAGCTAAACATTTCGAAAATGTATAAATGTTTTCGTAAATCTGGGTTAACTAATTTTGTAATGTTATGCTAGATAAAATTTTCTCTCTTTAACATACACTGGCAATGAACTAGATTACAACGTACAGAGGAAATACAACAAAAGTTTGCTTTATTAAAAGGTTTTGGTGTTCTGTTGTGTAGAATTAGCATAAAAGTTACTGCCTCGTTGTCACATCTTCGCTATTTGATAAAATTACAAGTACCACATACCTACTTCAGCACTCGATTGTAGTTCGTTTCGCATACCTTCTGTTTGTTTAGCGTTGATCCAGGGTTTAGCTGCTGCCATCCATTTAGGTATCGTATCGCTTGTATTTAAGTATAACTAAAGTGTTTGTTTTTACACACATTCTCTGTAAGTACTTGACTTTTGTTTGAAGAGGTGAAATTAGAAACTGTTTTATAGCCTATGTCTGTCATAAATAACAGTGTTTTTCAATTAAGGTTTGAGATTTCCCTACACTCATGCACAAATTTCTTTCGTTAAGATATTAGTATAGATTATAGTGGCAATGAACTTAATTCAAATATAAAGAGAAAATAATACAACTTCTTCATTTCGTCATCGCTGTTCAGAAATTTCACTTAGACTTGGAATGAAATAACCCCAAGTATTGGGTTATTTTAGACGCATTCTTTATGGAGGGGAAAAAATCGACTACCTTCTCGACGAAAACTGAAAACTTTCTTCGCAAGTGTGTTCCTTTATAACTAATGTTTTTGTGTCCTAATATCCAGTTAGTATTTTTGTCATTTAAGATTTGAAATTACAAGCTGCCTTATAGGTTATGCCCATCGGGAGAAACAGTGATTTTCATTGGTGAATAAAATCAACAAAATTGGTTCTGTTGTTTACAAAGTTACCTACACTCCAAAATGTTTCTATTCATTAGTGTATTTTCATCTATAAAGCTTGACCAGTTGTATAATTCACCTAAACTGAATTACCTACATCACATTAAAGAAATAGCAAAATTGGCAAAACCTATTTTTTTATTATGAACTGAGATTTTCTCTTGAATTTGATATAGCTATATTTTCTTATTTTGAGTGCAATACTTGCATTTGATATAGCTCTAAACAATATCTGCCATTTTGTACTGTAACACTTCACAGAAAACATCTTCAATCTTACATGCTTTGGAATAGAAAGTTAAAGTTTGGCTCTTCTGTTTAGGGAACTTTAGTTCTATAAATTGGTACAACTTCTAAATGTGACAGCTTCAGACAAATATGTGCAAGTTTTTTCTCCATGTTTAACTAGGGCAGCTTTTTGCTGTGAATCATATTTTCTGGTATAAATGATACGTTTTCTCAAATATTACGTATTAAACATAACTCTTGTAGTCATGTTCACTCTGGATGACTTTTGCATAATTAGTAAACCCTAAGAGATAGACCAAATCTTACTACAGATCTCGTTAAAACAGACAAGTTATATTAAATTATCTTTTGTGTTGAAGTGAACCATTTTGGAGATATTCCTTGTTATTTTTCAGAATTTTGCAGTCGTTATTGTGTTTTTTTTTTTTTTTTTTTTTATTTCTTGCTCATACAAAGAGACTGGAATTTCAAAAACATCATATAGCGACCAGTCTTAAAACATTTGACTATCACTTAAAGCCTGCTGTATTCCCCTTGTACCTACAAGATAATTTCTGGATTAACATAAATTAGATAGAGGAATGAGTGTTTGTGAGAATAATTTGTGCAAGAGTAGAGAAAGTCATGTGAGTGCAGCATATGATTTTTTTTTTTTTTTATTTATGGAGGCTCTATAACTGATATGGCTCTCGGGACTCTTTATCAGGATTAAGGTTCTTTTATGTATTGTAAATCTACGACTGGGGACCACCGGCTTTATTTCCCTTCCTGCATCACCTTCCACCAGCTTTGAACCCGCGATCTTGGGGACCAGAGACTAACATGTTAACTGTAGGCCATGGTGGAGTACATTGGTGGTATAGGACTTTTAATCAGACAATAATAATCGCTTGACTATTCCCTCATGCCGGATTATCACCTCTCGGTAGTGGAATTATCGCTTTGGTTGTCACCTCCTCCTTGCGATTCCGCCATCCTAAACATTTGCACTTTGTCATATGAAGATGTCAAGGATATTATAGGAAAAACATATAAGAGTGACAGGATTTATAAATAATGTATTTAAAGCTTCAATGGTGCAAAAAAACACAAGAATCACACTCTAATGTTGTGGCTAAACTAACTCTTATATATGGAAGCGAAACATTGACTTAAGAATTGAAGCTGTGTTTTATAAGGAAAAGTGCAGGATTTACGTTATGAGACAGTAAATAAAGTGCAGAGATATTAAACCAATTACAAGTTACTCCTGTGTTATCTACAACATATACAAAATTATAGAGAAAAATCTGATGTGTTGCACTCACATGACTTTCTCTACTCTTGTACTAACCTTCCTTACAAACTCTTATTGCTATATCTTCTTCGTGTTAGTTGAGATAAACATTTGTACAAATTGTCTTATTGCTTATTTCCTTGTAGGTACAAGGGGAATATGGGAATATTGGCTTTGTGCGATAGTCAAATATTTTAAAGCTTTGAGATTCCGTTCTCTTTGCACACTTAACGTATAATACATGAACAAGAATGTTGCATTTGACAAAAGTATAAGTTCTCCTAAACTCATACAAATAACAAGGAATATCTCCGAAATGGTTTACTCTACAAAAAATACATTCAGACATAAATTCTGAGTTTTAGCAAGATTTTTGTATAATAAGATTTTGTCTATTTCTTAAGGTTTATCAGTTATGCAAAAGTCATCCAGAGTAAATAGGACTTCATAGGCTATAGACAGAAAATTCAAGATATACATTTCATTTGTCATAAAAATATCTCAAACATACGACATTTTAATCACAATCGTTAGAGCCACTTTCAAGAAAATAAAAATTTTCTAAAAATGTTGCATGTAAAGAGTAGTTTAGCGTGGAGGAATTTTCTTCAAAATCTTAGTGTCGCATCCTTGAAAGACATTAACCTTAAATACCAAATTTGGTTTTTAACCGACTTTTCGTTTTTGAGTTATGCTGTCGACACACAGACACGCGCGCGCGCGGACTTTTTTCTAAATTTTTTTTTTTTTTTTTTTATATTAGGGGGTCCTCGACATCGTATTTTTGGGTGCAATACGTAGTAGAGAAAGTAAAAATGGATAGAACTTATTGAATAGAGATATCTCTATTACTTAAACAAATTTTAAATTACCGGACACATGGGAAAAGAAGACCAGAAAGACCTAAGAAAAGACTATATAGGTCACATGACCTAATCTTCATGAGAGGAAGATTATTTCCCGAAATACTCTAAACAAATTGCACTCGAGGTTTTCATATTGGGGATAATGTTTGTTTAGCTTCACGCTCGCAAAATGATGGTCGTATGAAACCTGTGTGGTATTACTACAGATAATGTAGAGCATTTACTCCAATAGCTACCGGGAGTGTAGCATCTTCCATTTCAAGGGTAGCAGACTGATGTTCTGTTGTTCAAGGGGAAAGTTTATTACGTACCTACGTAGCGGTGGCTGTGACATGACGACGTGAAGCCGGCGGGTATTTGTCATGTCTGTAGATTACCATTTAACTAGAGGAATACAGAGCTCGTTCCCATGACTACCTCAGGTCCGTAACTCAAGCCCGGGTGAGGGCAAGAGCGGCCCAACTCTCTGCAGGCGCTCTTTTGTTTTCAAACAAAATACTACGTCTATGCGCCATTATGTAGCCAAGTTTACCTGGCGCTTGGCTAGCTACCCAAAAATTCGTTATCGACATTTCACGGGAAATACGTGTTTTGAGATCCTCTATGTTGTATTCACATGACTTTCTCTACTCACTCTTGAACAAAATACTTTATTATTGTATTTAATCCTTGTTACTCCACATAAAACTTCAATTGCTACCATTGTTTTACCCACAGCGATAGTCACATTTTTAAACAAAGCGTCGCTATGTAATGGCTGAAATTCCATGCTCTTTACTGTTTACTAGGGAAAAAGCGGATCACTTCCTAGTGCAGGAAGGTATATGTAGTGAAAATTCAAATAACAACGAATACCTCGGAAATGGTTAACTCCACAAAAAAGTGTTTAACATAAACTGTATATTGCAACGTGATCTAGTTTTCGTAGCACTAATTGCATATTGGTTATATTGCAAAATGGTTAGAGCTATTTTAAGGGAATAAAAATAACCAAAATGTACTGTATAAAGATTAGTTCTATTTGGGGATATTCTCCTAAAGATCTTCGTGTCTAATTCTTTGAAGTTGCTGAACTTAAATACAGAGTTCATTATTTAACCGACTTCTCGTTTTTGAGTTATGTTATTCACAAAAACACACATTTTTCCTTCTTTATATTCAGGAGCCACGAAACATGTAGATATTTCTAGTGAAATAACGGTATCGAATTTTTGCGTGGAATTCAATACTTTCGATAATTACCAAAACTAAGTAGCAGATAAAGTAAATGCGCACTTTTTGAAAAATATCTATGAGCGCGTCTGTTAACAGCATATTTAATAATAAAATGTTGGTTAAATAATAAACTTTATATTTGAAGTGAATGTTGGCTGGGATATGACATGCAGAGTTTCAAAAAAATCTCCTATCAACATAGGAGACCGAGGTCGTTAAGGCACGGACTCGTGAAAGGGAGAACTGCGGTTGAAATCCCACTAGAAACTTCCTTCCTGAATTGAAAAATTTTCCCCACATTTTCCTCAGTATTCATAACTCCAACGTTAGCTTTGGAATATTTCGTTTCCAAATTTCCTTTCCCAATTAGTTTGTTCCATGTATCGCTACATGTAGTAGGAACGGGTGTTAAACATTGCCACTAGTCTACTGATCCCAAGGTCGCAGGTTCAAATCCGGCCCTGACCGATGGTTCTTAAGTGGGCGAAATTCCCGCACACCGGTGACGCTGCTATGGTCCTGGCAATTGACAGCGTCGTAAACAACACAATAATTCAAAAACACGAACTTTAAGTTCTATTAGGCTATTATGCTCTGATATGCAGACGTTTCGTCAAAAACTGCGGTGGGCATCTTCAGTGACGCGGTCCAAGTCTGTTTGGTGAAGGTTTCGCTGCGTCGCCAGACTGCGGTGGACATCTGTATCCAGCAGATCTCGGTATACCTAACAGACCGGAAATAACCCACAGTTATACTGATTCCAGCCGTGGAAGCCTACGTTCTCTTGCATCATTTATATCCACTAAATTTTGGTGAGATTAACCATTTCTAAGATAGTTATTTGTTATTGGTTCAGTTTTTCTAACACTGCGGTTTTTTTGTCATTTAAAGAGTATCCAATTTCATTCCGGATTGAATTCAACATGGAAACGCGAATTGTATTGAGAATGGGATTGGACTCTGTAAGAACAGTCCGAAGAAGAACGGGTAGAGAAAGTAATGTAAATGCAACGCATTGTATGTTGAATTTTATCATGAAATCCAGTCGCATTCTATCCCTTATGCACTCTTCGTGACAGAATGGAACTGAAATTGTCCCCAGCCCAGCCAGGAAGTTTGTCCTAAGAAACTGCAACTCTGGCCACAGAAGTGGCGACTTAGGTTAGTAATAAGGGTACAATATTACCACCGACTGCCTGTATGCCACATTCTATAGATGCATCTTTAAATCTCGTAATGTACCTACCTACGGCAGACACAACATTTAATGGCGGCTGATAATTGACCACTACTATTCTTTTTCCTGTAGTACAAATAAATTTTGTGGTCGCAAATGATATTTATATCACTGGCTTTAGATAATGATTTTAGAATCCCTTTAACTGTACAACACCACAAATCATGGCAAGTGTTGACCAGTGCCTCCTGTAACCTGCCATTAAATGTTGTGCCTGCCATAGTTGTATTAATTTCCCTCCTCTCTTTACTATTTATACAAGCTACATAATTAAGATGATTTAGAATGTTCTTCTTTCTCTACCCTTGTTTGGTAGATACAGGAAAACAGTGAAATATCATTTCAGATATTTGTTTTGAGATCCCCTGAACAATAACAATTATTTTGAGAGAACATCCTTGTCTCCGTGTGTATGTGTGTGTGTGTGTGTGTGTGAGAGAGAGAGAGAGAGAGAGAGAGAGAGAGAGAGAGAGAGAGAGAGAGAGAGAGAGAGAGAGAGAACAGCATACCTACCTAACTCAAAAACCGAGCGGAATAAACATCAAAGTTCATTTTTAAGGCAGCATTTTAATTCTAAGGGGATACTTTTGCATAACAGAAAGCCGTAACTTATAGACAAAATAAATAAAACCCACTGAAATATATAATTAATATGAAATAACTTTTCCTGTAGCATTAGCCATTTTCGAGATATTCTTGTTGCATATTTAAATTTTACCAGTTTGAATTGTCATGCATCAGGCATCTTATGTATTTCCACGTGGTTTCATTACTACTAACAACTGACATACGGCATGCAGATAGTTGTGTTTTGTTTTCAGTATTGTGCATGTAACCATGTTGTTTAATTTGAGGTTATTTCAAGTTGAAAATATATCGTAAGGCTATAATCAGTGCATATATTAATACTTTTAAGATATTATGTAAAGCCGAATGGATAGGTAAGTCGTATGAGGGCACTATATAAAAGGGAATTAAAATTCTTAATCCACCAACACTAAATATGCTAAATTTATGACCCATTATCTCAGAAATTGTTATGAATTTAAGATTAGATGCATGTCTCTTAATTTCATTGGTATACTTTTGTACAATTAAGAAGGTTAGGGGCTTTTATTAATTAAAACCTATTTGATTAAAATTTATCAACAATTATTTTTAAAAAGGAACGATATTATGCACACCAAAACACATAAACAGTGGAATTAGAGTTTCAGTTTATTATAAAAAAATTTAATTCAACTATCTGTAGTGTTTCTGAGAAAATGGGTCATTTTTATCAGACAATCTCATTCAAAGAAAAGGCTGAGACAGAAAAAACAAACATATGTATTTGCAAAGAAAGAAATTTCATGGCTGGAACACACATAAGATGCCATTATCAACAGTGGTACCAATTTGTACACCAAACCTTCCCCTAAAAGATAAGTTGAAGTTTCCTTCTCTACCCCAAAGTGTGTAGAAGTTTACTTTTTATTCTGTGAAGTGATGCAGAATTCAGAATATAAAATTGTAAATGTAATAACACTTTTAAGAAATTTAAAATACAAGTATTATTGCTGCAGTGATAAAATAGGAATATAAGTAGAAATATAAAAATAAAGATGAGCTTTTAATCTATAAGACTGCATAAAAAACGTCATGTTTTTGGAAATGTCCACTATTTAGTTTCCCCTTATACAACATTAAAAATCTACAGGTTGAGAAAAAGTTCATCAAATTTTATAAATACTGTTCCTAATTTCTTGGCTAGCGTAACTATTTTTAGGTTTTTAAAATTAATTTGTCGAAAAATAATGTTACTCGTATTTTATTAAAACGATGACGTTAATGGAAGTGAAAGAAGGGGACAATCATTTTTTATTTAGTTATCTGACAAGTTATTCATGATGTAGACAGTTAGTAAGAGATAACAAACGAACTAAGTGTTTATTTATCGCCATAGTTTCAGAAACTGTCACCGTGACGTCATAAGATTTATTATGGCAGCCAAATTCCTTATGTTCCAAGAAACTTGTGTTCTGACACTTGCATATTGATATGTGACCTCTCTTGTCACACAAGGAAAACCAACTTTCCTCTCAACCTAGCTAATAAATAGGTTTTTCAAAAGTAACCCCGAAATAGAAAATATTACATATCTACCTATAACATAACACTAGCTTGTTATCTGACGTTAGCTTTTTAAACCTCGAATGATTATTTAATTAATTTAATGGATCTCCCATGTGTTATTTATGAAATAATTATACAATGATATAAAGGATTTTTACGTCCTATAATTGCAATTAGAGACAGCCCCGGCTATTACTAATGCGGATGAAAGTTTCCTTAATATTCACGAAGAGCACATAAACATCGGCAGGACATATGACACCTACAATTTGTTCACCAGCTCATGGTCCCAGGCCGAAATGTAATCCACTAGTGCATTAGTAAACAATTCCAAGTACACAGCGACATCTGAAGCAGGAGTCGTGCTTCTGGTCACGCTTACGACAATAGTGCCAACCTTGGAATGTGTATTCACGCTAGAACTCGCTCAGAATAGCGGAATTTAAATGTTATTTTCAGTTCATGGGCATATTTAGCTTATAAAATGTAAACGATGTTTTCAACTAATCCGTCTTTCTCCCACTGATAATTTTCTACCCTTTCTATATTTTTCAAATACCACGCCAGTTTGTTTCTGATTTTTTTTCTTTTTGCGAACGTCCTCCAACGTAATGTCACATCGGACGGTGAATGAATGAACTCAAATGAACCCGAGGTCCATAGAGCTTTAAGTTATCCGGATAACACACCCTTAGCGAGATTCGAATTCGCGACCTCTTGGACGTGAGGCAGACAGGCTACCACCACGATACAGAGGCTTTGGGCTGGGGCATATAACGGTGGTGACTCGTACGATTTTATAACTGAAATTGGCAGCAAGTAAACATAGCGCGAATAACGTTGGAGCTAAGTTGGCAACGTAACCAGCAGAACAACGTTTGTGAGAAAGTTTACTGTGTGGAATGTCTCGCCTCTTCAGTCCGCTAAGCTGGTGAACAGACTGTATGAGATATGATAGGTTCGGAGGTGGGACTTCCGACCCATGAGGGGAAGAGGATGAGATGAAAGGAGAGAGAGGGGGTATCAGGACCTAGGACACACGATAGTAGAGGGCAGGGTCCCTACAGTTTACAGTTTTCCCGGTGACACCTCCTCTCCCCCACTGCAGGCTTACAGTCCGCTGGGGGCGCCCCGATCCGGAGGACAACGCTTACAGAGAGCTTTTTCACTGACATGCAACGCCGACACTTAGAACCCTGAAACAGCCAAGCAGGATGAAGTAAGGTAGAAGTGAGGGGCATTTACTTAGCGACGCGGAGAAACCACGTGGATGAGAAAGGTCGACCAAGGGAAGAGAACCCACGACCTCCCTAATGCGAGTAGCACTATACCGCTCCATTCTGACATGCGTAGGTAACTTCCACCTGACACTTTCCTAGACTCTGGAAATGCTGTATAGCGTATAATTACCTAGCCAATCATCGGTCATATTTAACTTGTTTGCTCATATCGGGTACTTTGCCTTTAGAAACAACTGACGGTGTAACTACTCGCTGAACTGTTGAGTTTATTAAAGTTGATTTTTATTATTAAATAGTCACATTCGCTTCCACATTCATACTTCCAGATCCTGTGGGATAGGGAATTATTCTGGTTAAAGAAAAATTCGCAACCCCAGCCTGGTATTGAACCCAAGACCTCTGGGTTGAGAAGTCAGAACGTACAGCAGCATTGCCGTAATTGTCAAGTGATTTTTTAGATAATTGCAGTAGTGTAATGTTATAAATTTTGTGCCTTCTCATTGGTAACATTAAAACTACAGGTTTTTACATAACTATAGGCACAACTTAAATACTTAAGTATAAATAATGTATCTATTAAGACTAGAATTTGTTCATTGTGCAACTCAAAAGTAAGAGTTTATTGAAGACATCTGTGTCGTGTGTGAATTAGATTAGATTGTTTTTATTAGTCCGCTGAAATACCTAGCGAAAAAGTCGCACTTGAACAAACCATTTTCATGTACAGACAGCACGGAAAGAAATCAGCACTGCCTTATACGGATACCTCGTTCCTTATCGTTTGTAGGGTACCTTATTACTTCATGATTTCATTTTCTTGGCTGACACTGTCACCTTGTGTTCTGTATCAAATCATCAGAGCATACCTATGCTAGTACTGTCAACTCATTGGCTAATTACTAATAGGTATAGCCACCTCCCTCAACTGGAAGGGAGAGGAGGTAACGTGTCCCTGGTGATATCTGAGACCGATATCAGAAGACACGCCCTATAAATGTACCTACAGTCCATCAGAAATTAGATGTCTATTACTATTTGTGCTCTGTGTACGTATCGTGTTGGCACCTATGTAGACTATTTCTGGTTTTTTTTATATTAATGTCCTCCAACGAAATGTCATATTGTAAAATGAATGAATTAAATTGGTGAAATGATGCTGAAATGAGCCAGAGGCCCACAGAGCTTAAAGTTACCCAATATTCGTCTTCTTAGGATAAGGGGAAACTTCGAAAAAAACATCCAGACATCTTATCCTAAGCGAGATTCGAACTTCTGACCTCTTGAATGTTAGGCAGACACTCCACAGAGGCAGACACTCCTGTTATTCCAGTTCTATATAAGAGCATTCGAATAATGTACCAATTTTCTCAATTTCTTCCTTTGTTGAGCGATTGTATTATACTAAAACTTGTTAATTATACATGTGACAGAATATGATATCCGAGCTCTGGTAAATGTCAGTTCAATAGACACACTTAAATTACTTTACTGTGCATATTTTAACTATATCATGCAATATGGAATCTTATTTTGGGACAATTCAGAACAGAGTAAACGAATATTCCTTATACACAAGAAGGCTATAAGAATTATTTCCAGCACACATAGCAGACTCTCATGCAAATATATTTTTAGAACACTGCAGATATTAACTTTGCCCTGTGTGTATATATTCTCCATCCTAAAGTTGTTTATATACAATCGATCCACATTTGTAGCAAATCATAAAATTCATGTGTTAAACACTAGACAAAAATGTAGCATCCATCATCCCAGTGCAAAACTTTCCTGCTTCTAGAAGGGTGTATGTACGTATATTAATAAGAAACCACAAAAATTCTTAATGTTCTTAGGGAAAATGTTGACAATTTCAATGCTTTAAAATCACTGCTAAAGAGTACGTATGCTCAAAATCATTTTATTCTGTTCAAGATTGCCCGAATGACAAATTCTCCTGTTAATGTTATGTAGCTTTGATAACTAACTATACATGCCATTCATTGCTAATTATATAACTAAATAAGGGACGTGGCAGGAAATGTAAATGTATCGCTAACAAGATGTTAATATACATTATGTTAGTCTCACAACAGGAAAGATTTGACTGTGTTTCTGAATTATCCCTGCTTTCTTTTTTGTTTTCTCACGTTGGCAGTACATAATATGTTTTATGCTCAGTATTTAAATATAATTTTTATGTAGTACACATGCACTATATTCTATATTTCCATTGGGCTCGCTGAACACAATCCTATCTAATCTAGTCTAAAATAATAAGTAAGTAGGTGTTCCAAAAACCTCTGCTCAGAGACTTGTTAGACGTTTAAAATAATTATAAGCCTATAGAGTGATTGAACTATAAACTCATGGCGATGAGTAATGCCAGGAATGTGTGAATACAGACGGACACGACAGAATTTATGGACTCTTTTAACTGCTGTAGTTCTCAGCGTCCTATTCTATATTGGGCGTGAAGCCTGTTTAATTTTGCTCAGATGGCCCAATATCATGCTTGGAGTTCTTTTACGTCCGTATTTCTACGACACGACCACCGGTTTACTTCCCATCTGAAGGAAGCCAAGCTAACCATGTTTACGCCCGAAAAAATCCAACACCATCCGTCGAGTTTGAACCCGCGACCTTGGAAACCAGAGGTTAGCCGTTACCCCTAGACCATGGAGGACGATGTGTGTGTGTGTGCGCGCGCAACATGCCTACATGAGCCAAGCACTCACCAAGTATACCAGGCGAAGATTAAAAAGACAATTCTCCCACACTGCACTAATGTTTACATGGATAATGTTTCGTTATACAGTGGAATCTGCCTTATACGTAACCCAGTTCTACGTAAGTCACACTTACACGTACATTTTTGTAGGTCCCCGCAAAATGTAATTTAGAAACGTGGTAATAAAACTTTATTTATACGTAATGCATTTATATTATCTTACAACAATGTCGTAGCAACAAACGAGAAGTAAATGAACATTTTCGATATATGTTATCTGTTGAACAGCGGTTTTGTCTTTCAGTTCTCAGTTGCTTTTAATCAGTCCTGGAGAACGGAAAAAAAAAACACATTAGATCAGAAAATAAAATACATACAAGACGTGGAACTTAATCCACACAAAACCACAACCAAAATTGCTCATTATTTATACCACGCTATGTACAATCATCAGTAACAAAATGGGGTGAATGCACTTAATGCAAGACAAGTGAAACAAGCCAAATTTACTAATTTCTTTAAAGGAGGATCAAGTACAAAATAATGTTTTCTTCATACATAGATCTTTGTTTGTAAAAGTTTGCACCTGTAGGACACTGTATTGCTTTAAAAAATATGATGTGTTATCAAAATCTCATTTTTAAGTATGAGATTCAGAGTTACCTATAAGTATATAAACTTCCCTCTTCCCCTTGATATAGACGTATAAATCAGGTTCAGCTGAATTTAATTTCCTGTAAAGAAGGTCTAATGATTCATTAATATTACTACATGTTTAAGGTACCAACATGACAATATATTGTTATATAAGGATGGTAACTAATTTTTACTGGACCGAGCAAAAGTTTGAAAAGACGAGATTTTTCAGGTATGAGATTATCTACTATTTTCTTCGATTTTAGAATCAACACACTTGTTCAAGTTAGCCGCCGTGATTATTATAACTAATTATTGATTTGAGCACGACCTACTCTGTTTATCTCGGGGAACGTGTATTAAGATTCAGTAACTGTGTACATAATATCTTCGATCGCCATTGCAACGAAAGTTGGACTCATTCCAGTACTTTACTCTTTTAAATTACAACATATACAATATAAATAAGAGATGGTAAAAATGAACAAGTAGGTTTGATTATATTTGATGTGTGTTAATCCAAATACTGTTAACTTTAAGGGTGTGAAACGCTGATGTAATATAGGAGGGTAGTCTAAGTTGCATTTACCTGCAATATCAGCATAATCAGAGAGGACATGAAGTCGTACTATCTCACAAAGAAAGTATTTTCTGCAAATAGCTTTAAATTATACCAAGGCATATCAAGAAAGAGACAAAAACTTTGTACACAAAAATATAGTTCTTGTTTTAAACACGCTATTAATGATAAATATATTATTCGTAGCATTAACCATTTCCGATATATTCGTTGCTATTTTTGTATTTTGCAATAACTGAAACTGCTAAGGCATTATTGATTTCTTTCTTGATGTCACACAGTGAGTATGGAATTTTAAAGCCAGCATATAGCGAAACGCTTATAAACGAGTGACTATCAATTGTTTCCTGTGGCCCTCGCCCTTTCCCCTTGTATTTACAACGGAATGTGTAACGAAGCTTATGTTTATCTCGATTAACATGCAGTAGATAGGAAGATAAACTTGTTTAAGAGCAGTTTGTACAGGAGTAGAGAAAGTTATGTGAGTGTAACACTTTAGATGTGTGTTCAGTAACTGTGGGATATTGCAGAATGCAACTCTAAGCAGCTGAGCTTGGATGTTCGCTATTACAATGTTAAAGGTCGCTCTTGAAGAGATGGCGGTGTATGTGATATTGATGTCCGGTGTTGGACAGGTAACCTCACCGGCTAACAAGGGGGCATTGCCCGGTCTCGTGTAGCACCAACCTCGGTGAAACCTCCAGTAACTGTACTGCTGGTGGTAGGGCCTTCTGGGGTACTGCACCGTTCATTAGCATCCCGACAATTCCCCTCTTCATTCCTCCTCACTAACTACCTGATCAATCCAGTATAAATATCAACAGTTTTAACCACAGACGCAATTTTATCGTTTTAGCTTTATCACTTTTATTTTATCAGATCTTCCTGCATTCGTTTATATGCACTCATCAGAACAGTGCAATGAAACATGTTTATAAGTTAGATGTTTTGTTTTCTGGGTAGCTCAAAAGAGAATAATTCAAAGTATTACTTTATTTGCTTTCCTAGATAAATGCTTCAAACAGCACCATCACCTAAATAGAGCGGCAAACATCTCAGAAATATATGAGCATAAAACTAAGGTTAATGAAGTCAATTGAAAGATATTTTATGACAAGTTAAATTTTGCGTGATACAAATTTCTTAATAACTGATACGTTGAAAGGCAAAAGGAAAATATCACTGTGCTAAAGTAATATTTGAATATAACTAACATGCACTTTATTTCTTTTATGATTATTGTTATTGTTTTGTTTTGTAGATATTACTGAATAATGAAATTCGAGCAAGATAAGTTCACTTGTACGAATTTATTGAAAATCTATAGCTCACGTTATACAATATTGAAAATCTGATGTGTTGCACTCACATGACTTTCTCTACTCTTGTACTAACCATTATTACAAACTCTTATTCCTATATCTTCTTTCTTGTTAGTTAAGATAAACATTTGTACAAATTATCTTATTGCTTATTTCCTTGTAGGTGCTTTGTGCGATAGTCAAATTTTTGAGATTCTGTTGTCTTTGCACATTTAACATATAAAAAAATGAACAACGATGATCCATTTCACGAAAGTTCTAAGTTTTCCGAAACTCACACACATAACAAGGAATATCTCCGAAATGGTTTACCCTACAAGAAAATTTATTCAGACATAAATTGCGCATTTTAGCAAGATCTAAATTTTTTGTATAGTATAATTTGGTCTATCTCTAACGGTTTACCACTTATACAAAAGTCGTCCAGAGTAAATACGACTACAGGGGCTATAGCCAGAAAATTCAAGATATACATTTCATTTGCCATCAAAATATCTCAAACATATGACATTTTAATCAAAATCGTTAGAGCCATTTTCAAGAAAATCAAAATTTTCGAAAAATTTTCCATGTAAAGGGTAGTTTAGGGTGGGGCTATTTTCTTCAAAATCTTCGTGTCGCATCCTTGAACGACATTAAACTTAAATACCAAGTTTGGCTTTTAACCGACTTTTCGTTTTTGAGTTATGCTGTCCACAGACTGACACAGACGCACACACGGACCTTTTTCTAAAAATGCTTTTTTTGGGTTCAGGGAGCCTCAAAATATATCTTTCCGGTGAAATCTCGACATCGAATTTTTGGGTGGAATACAATACTTCCCCTACTTACCAGTAGAGAAAGTAACAAGTTTGATAAAAAGTAATATAGCTATGCATTGTTAATGAAATTGCAATTTCTACTGATTTCAGCCAGTTCATCTCAAATTTCTACCTCACATTTGTTGAGAGTATTATACCTAGGAAGAAATTAATTGAGAACTGTTGCACGTGATTAAATTTGGTGTAATATTAAGGCTTTTCTTAAAATTAAGATGTACAACACTTTTAAGTTTTTTTAAAGAGTTAATCATGTATTAAATTATTGTTAAACCCTTAAATCTAAAAGTGTGCTTTATACCCATTCATAAAACTTTAAAGAAGAAATACTGAAAAGATTAAAAGAATTTAACAAAAATTGTACATTGGAGAAAAGTTTAAAGTGGCAAAAATGTAAGTAAACAAGAATACTAAAAGATCAATTTTTAAAATTCCACGAGTTATTGGCACACGCCCAAAAAGTCGTTTAAATGGACAGATGGGCAAAGCTCATTGGATTCTGGTTCTACGTTTTCGAGTATTTTTAATGACACTTTGAAGAAACTTACTTTTTCTTGTATTGAATACTTTTAAGATACATCACTTCTATGCAATTGTTTTTATGTGCTGAGCCATTTTCAAAACATTTCGTGTTGTTCTTTTGAATTCCATCACATTTAGAACTCTAGGTATACTTTGTAGAGGAATGGGTAGAAACATTAATGTAATTTAACACAAGAATTGTTGTTGTTATTGTGTGCGCGTGTGTGTATCTGTGTGTGTGTGTGTGTATGTGTGTGGACAGCATAAATCAAAGACGAAAAATCGGTTAGAAACCAAAGTTGGTATTTAAGTTTAATGTCTTTCAAGGATGCGACACGAAGACTGAAGAAAATTGCTCTGCCCTAAACTACCCTTTACATGGAAATATTTTAGAAAATTTTGTTTTTCTTGAAAATGGCTGAAACGATTTTGATTAAAATGACATAGGTATATTTAAGATATTTTTATGACAAATGAAATTTATACTTTGAATTTCCTGGCTATAGCCTCTGTAGTCCTGTTTACTCGATGACTATTAAATAACTCGTCAACAGTAAGATAGACTATATCTTACTATACAAAAAATGCAGATCTTGCTAAAATACACAATTTATGTCCCAACTTTTTTTTTTTTTTTTGTACAGTGAACCATTTTGGAGATATTCCTTGTTATTTGTGTTAGTTTCCATAAATGCAAGATAGTTCTTCATTTTGTTATATGGTATTAATTTTTTATATTTTAATCGTGCAAAGAGAACGTAATCTGAAAGCTTTAAAAGATTTGACTATCGCTCAAAGCCTACTGTATTCTAATATTCTCTTTGTACCTAAAAGAAAATAAGCAATAAGATAATTTGTAAAAATGTTTATTTCAACTAACACGAAGAAGATATAGGAATAAGAGTGTGTAAAAATGGTTAGTACAAGAGTAGAGAAAGTCATGTGAGGGCAATACATCAGATTTTTTATTAATATTTTTAATAGACTGATATTAATAAAATCTAAAATCTTTCTTTTTAGGCATAGCTCATTTGAATTTAAAGACACTTGAATATCAGGTTATTTACAATGTTAAACACAAATTAAAATCCTTAATAGGACGTAAAAAACCCTTTGACATAAATAATTAACACCATTAAATTAAATGCAGAATCAAAACACTAATATCTTTGAAACAAATGCGGATTCATGATCGTTATATTACACCACTATACTATGATATAAATTTCATGTCACTGAAATAGAATTTTTTTATTGCTGGGTGTTCCAAAAATGCTTTTGCGATTATAAATGAATACATTTTAAAAGTATTTATTTTATGGAACCTAGTCTATTGGTTACCCAACAGGATTTGTGTGTTGGGACCACTTGTGACTGTTACACATCACATTAGTGTCACAGAATAAAAATAAATCAGTATTTAAGTGGGGATTTTACGGTAGGGGGTTTGCGTTATTAAAAGCCTCGTTTACACTGGCAACTAATTAGTGTGTTGTCTGTCGCCGAAGGCCAGGTAGCGAAGCGAGTGATATGAAGTGATACCTAGCACCTCTTGAGGGTGAAGTGGAGAGAACAGTTGAAGAGCACTCCGCCTCCCCTCGCAGGCAAGCTAATCGTACAAATATTGGTTCAGACCTAGATCAACACGACACGCTTGTAGAAACGGCTGCAGCGGCGTAACAAAATCTGTTGACAGTTCCCCCAAGTGGTCCATTATTATACGTTCAACTGTGAGCCGTGAACAGCTTAGGTGCTTTATTAAAATCTTATACAATACACTTTAGAAATATCTTAATGTACTCATAACTTCACGCTTCAGGTGCTCTCGCAACCTGACGGTAGCTATTTACTATGGCTACAGTTTAGGAAACAATCTTAAAAATCTTGTGTTGCCCTCACATGACTTTCTCTGCTCTTGTACTACTCTTACAAACTCTTATTCCTATATCTTCTTCGTGTTAGTTAAGATAAACATTTGTTTATTTCCTTGTAGGTGCAAGGGGAATATTAGAATACAGTAGGCTTTATGCGATAGTCAAATGTTTGAGATTCTGTTGTCTTTACACACTTCACATATAAAAATATGAACAACGATGATCCATTTCACGAAAGTTCTAACTTTTCCGAAACTCACACACATAACAATGAATATCTCAGAAATGGTTCACCCTACAAGAAAATTTATTAAGACATAAATTGTGTATTTTAGCAAGATCTACATTTTTTGTATAGTATGATTTGGTCTATCTCTAACGGTTTACCACTTATGCAAAAGTCGTCCAGAGTAAATACGACTACAGGGGCTATAGCCAGAAAATTCAAGATATACATTTCATTTGCCATCAAAATATCTCAAACATATGACATTTTAATCAAAATCGTTAGAGCCATTTTCAAGAGAATCAAAATGTTCAAAAAATCTTCCATGTAAAGGGTAGTTTAGGGTGGGGCTATTTTCTTCAAAATCTTCCTTGAAAGACATTAAACTTAAATACCAACTTTGGTTTTTAACAGACTTTTCGTTTTTGAGCTATGCTGTCCACCGACTGACACACAGATACACATACGGAACTTTTTTCTAAAAATGCTTTTTTTGGATTCAGGGGGCCTCAAAACATATATTTCCGGTGAAATCTCGACATCGAATTTTTGGGTGGAATATAATACTTCCCCTACTTACCAGTAGAGAAAGTAAAAATCTGATGTGTTGCACTCACATGACTTTCTCTACTCTTGTACTACTCTTACAAACTCTTATTCCTCTATCTTCTTCATGTTAATAGACACACACATTTGTAGCAATTATCTTATTGCTTATTTCCTTGTAGATACAAGGGAATATTAGAATACAGTAGGCTTTAAGCGATAGTCAAATCTTTTAAAGCTTTGACATTCCGTTCTCTTTGCACGGCCAAGACAAAAAAGCAAATAACGACCTTCTATTTGAGAAAAAGATGTATTGCAAAACTCACGAATAACAAGGAATATCTCCGAAATGGTAAACTCTACAAAACAATTTACTTGGACATAAATTGTGCGTTTTAGCGTCATCTACATTATAGTATCCCAAACGTTTTAATTAAATATTTGCTCATGTGTGCTAAGTCATGTTTTCTAATGTATCCCAAGAAACACAAGACTATTGGGCAAGGGCAACCTAAGTCTAAAAGTTGTAGGGATATATCGTCAAACTACGGACAATTTCAGCTAGTAAGAATATAAGAACAAAATGGGCGGAAAAATCATGTGAATGTAACATAGCAGATATTTTTGCTTTCTATACGCAGAGTAAGTAGGGTATTGTATTCCACCCAAAAAATCGATATCGAGATTTCACCGAAAATATGTTTTGAGGCCCCCTGAATCCAAAATATTTTTAGAAAACGCAACGCGCGTGTCTGTTTGTGTGTGTGTCGTCTGTGAACAACATAACACAAAAACTAAAAGTCGGTTAAAAACCAACGTTGCTATTTAACATCTTTCAAGGATAGGACAACGAAGATTTTGAAGAAAATTCCTCCACCCTAAACTACCCTTAACATGGAAATTTTTTTGAAAAGTTTGATTTTCTTAATAATGACTCTTATGATTTTGATTAAAATACCATAAATTTAAAATATTTTTATGCAAAGGAAATGTATATTTTGAATTTTCTGCCCATAGCCTATGTAGTCCTGTTTACTCTTGATGACTTTTGCATAACTGGTAAACTGTCACTGATAGACCAAATCGTACTATACAAAAATGTAGATGTTGCTAAAACACCCAATTTATGTGTGAATACCTACATTTTTTATTGAGTGAACAATTTCGGAGATATTCCTTGTTATTTCTGTGAGTTTTGGAGAACTGCCAAATGGAACATCGTTGTTCCTTTTTTATATATTAACCGTGCAAAGAAAACGAAATTTGAAAGCTTTAAAATTTCTGAATATCGCTCAAAGCTTGCTGTATTCCCATATTCCCCTTGTACCTACAAGGAAATAAACAATAAGATAATTTGTATAAATGTTTATCTCAACTAACACGAAGAAGAAATAAGAATAAGGGTTTATAAGAATGGTTAACACAAGAGTAGAGAAAGTCATGTGAGTGCAACACATCAGATTCTTTTGTTTTTTATTTTTTATGGAGATAGGCAACAAGGTCGGAATTACTGTGGTTGTCAACCATTTGGTAGCCACGGAAATGTAGCTTGCTCTTCAGCACTCCATTCCAAAAGCATGCGTTGCTAAGGTCTATTTTCCCATGAAGAGCAGCCTAGATTTGCATGGCTACCAAATGGTCGACAAGCACGGCAATTCCGACCTTGTTGCTTTCAGAGTATGAAGAGTTGCCTATGTCTAAATATATATAACGTATTGTAAAATTGCATAATGCTTGAGTAGTTTTGTAGAAGAGATGGAGATACGAATGTTGAAGTTGAAGTAGGCGGAAGAATAAGGAAGGAAGGAGGGATTTGTAAGAGAAGAGCAGTTTCCACACACTGCGCACGTAAAGAATGCTGAATGCAAATTCCCCCAGTAGTATGTAGGTACATACATGATGGCCGAACACATCAAGGGCGGATGGTAGTACGAATGTTTCACAAACAGCCCCCCGGGGGTTGGGCTCAAGCCGAGTGCGATAATTGGGGAATAATCTCACCCCTAGCACTCACTATCTTGTCAGCTGCCCTCTCCCCGAGAGCTTCCGAACGCTGCCGAAGGGATCCGGCCTAGCTGCCGGGTGCAAGCGCTACTCCTAATCCTTCATCCAAAGGTAGCAATGAGGGACCGACTGACTCCATTACAACAAACGCTCGCTGTGCTCCAACCTATGTAAACATTACAGTATCCAAAGGGATCGACCGAGCACTGAGAATTGGATAAAAAGTCTCATGTGTTGTGTTTACTAACTCTTATTCCCATATTAGTAGAGAAAAACGTTTGTACATATTATCTGATGTCCTTGTAGGTACAAGGGAAATATGGGAATACAGTAGGATTTGAGTGATAGTCAAATCTTTAAAAGCTTTCAAATTCCGTTCTCTTTGCTGGGCCACGAGAGAAAAAAGTGAATAACAACTTTCCATTTCACAAAAGTTAAGTTTTGTAAAATTCACACAAATAATAAGCAATATCTCTGAGATGGTTAATTCAAAAACAAAATATGGACATAAATTGTGTGTTTTAACGAGATCTAAATTTTGGTATAGTAAGATTTGGTCTATATCTTACGGCTTACCAGTTATTCAAAACTCATCCAGAGTAAACGGGACTACACAGGCTATAGCCAGAAAATTCGAGATATACATTTCATTTACCATAAAAATTTCTGAAATATGTGGCATTTTAATCAAAATCGTTAGAGCCATTTTCGAGAAAATCAAAATGTTCCATGTAAAGAGTGGTTTAGGGTGGAGGAATTTTCTTCAAAATCTTTGTGTCGCACCCTTAAAAGATATTGAATTTAAATACCAACTTCGATTTTTAAGCGAGTTTTCGTTTTTGAGTTATGCTGCACACACACACACACACACACACACACACACACACACACACACACACACACACACAGGCCTTTTTCTAAAAATATTTTTTAGATTCAGGGGATCCCAAAACATATATTTCGGGTGAAGTCTCGATATCGAAACTTTTGGGTGGAATGCAATATTTTCTTAGTTACATAAGAACAAATTTCAGCTTAGATTTTAATGAATAAACTTTCCGGTGCACTTTTCTTGGTTATAATATTTTAGATATTCTTCAACATTTAAAATGTTCCTTGCGATGCAATGTGGAGCGAGGATTAGACCGTCGAGTAATATTTATCTGAACTATTTAATAAATAAAATATGAATTTAAGTACTATATCGCAAAGATTTGACCAGAAAATTTCAAATTCTATAAAAATATCCAAAAATATATTCATTACGATTAGGTAATTCGCTTTACTCAGCACTGCCAACTGAGGAAAACGAAACCCAAGAATTACTGCATTTCGATCTTCTGCTGTTATAACAGAAAACCAGTTTATAACCTTAAATACCTACATCTCACTTTATTCATGGCATTAACAAATAACCTTTGTTTTGGAAAAATGCACCAATTATAAAAAGAGCAATTGTTAAAAACACAGTTATGAAATTGATATAGAGTGCTATTTTGATTGTTAATCGATTGTAATGTGTAATTAATTATTTTTCAGCGATTTATTGGATACATTTGGGGACACTGCTAAACAAAAGAATGACTAAGTGATAATTCGTAGGTATATTATAATTTAACTATGTATGAAATAGAGAAAAACACTGAGAATTTTTTCCAATATATTTATTCTAAACTAAAACTTGCCATATAATTAATAAGTACCTGGGCAACCGAGCTTCGCTCAGCGTTAGTTTTTCTTTTGTAAAATCGTGTTTATTTTTGAGAGGGGGGGGGGGAATACTCATTAGATAGAAAAGCAAAACGTTAACTTAGTTACTAAGGGCAAGTAGAGAAGGACATATGAATGTGTTGCGTAAAAGAAAAGCGAGTAGAGAAATCCATGTGACGGTAAAATAGTAAAATGGATAGTATAAAAACCTCCATGAGAAACACATGTAAGTGCCGAATTTCGCGGTGATTGGTGGAGCGGGATTCGAGATTAACGTTTACATATGTACAAACATCCATTTTGTATATATGAACAGTTTGTAGAAGAATGAGTAGAGAAAGGTGTGAATGTGTTACCGAAAAGTAAGCAGAGAAAACAGCGTGAATATACGAAGCGTTTCCACTTCAAACACACAGAGAATTGTAGGTATATTTGAAGAAGAGGGAACGAAATTTTTTTTTTTTTTTTGTGTAAAATCGCGTTTTTTCAGAAAGATACCTATGTCAACTTAAAAAGCAAAACCTTATCTGAATACAAAAATAGATCCAACTCGGTAGAACCGTTTCCGAAATATGCGAAATAAATAAACAAATAAGTAAACAAGTAAATAAATGAACGAACGAACAAACAATTAATAAATAAATGAATGAATATATATACCCAAGAATTGCTCATTTAAAACAATTGGATATCAAAGATGCCTAGTTGTTAACGGCGCTAAGCTGATCACGTGTTCCCTATATCCGTCACTTGTTCTGACGCCGTCTCGATCGAGTTCTCGGATGTTTGGTGATATAGTATTAAACTGTTTCTGCATTGAAGTGCAAGAAATTGCAACCACTGAATTATATCAGCTAACTGTTGCACCAATACTTTACCATTAAAATAATTGGTTCCGTAATAACACCAAGAATGAGAAGTTGCCGTAAGTTCCTGAAATGCTAGGCGGAGAATTCTGTTGCGGTTACCGGCAAGTAGATATGTGCAAACCAGAGAACGGTCTTTACACGCTACGGAGTGCCAATAATCGATCTGTCTATGGGCAATATGTTCTAAGAAGACCCTCAGATTGACCACTATAGTTAGACACATTATAAATGGATTAATAAAAATCAGCTATTAGTTTTAGAGCACCATGCTTTAAATCTGTCAATTATTCGGTTCTGATTGGTGAATAAGGCAAGAATGAGAAAGTACTTACACAAAACGAATTTAGTGGTATGCACAGTTTGGGATCATCTCTCAGTTTTTTAACGCCTTACGGGGTCTCAAAGGACTTGAAATTTAAGTACTGTCCAATGAACTGTTGCAATACGGCGCTAGAGGCGTGGCTCTGTAATGAGAACAAGGAAACACGGGAGAGAGGGAAGGTGGACACACCTGACCTACTTAAACCACCTTTTAATTTTCTTTAGCTTTATCTTCAACTTCTTAATGTCTGTTATGGAGAAGTTTACAAATACTGCGTGAAATAAGCAGCATTTATTGAGTGAAACGATTCTGTTATAAAAAAAACTAACATTGTTCTTAGAATCACAATAAACGTGTTAAGTTTTACAGTAAACATGGCATGTATCATGAACAGGGGTGCCATTGGAGGGGGATAAAGAGAGGGGTAACGATTTACTAAGCGACAAGAAAAAACCAACAATTGTTCCAGAAATAGTTTGAAATCGATTAACCTTCCTCTCAATGTCTCTGCCATACTTAAAACTAATGTCACAGCCTAGGTAATTAAGTGGGATACTTATTCTAAAATTCTCTCATTTATTATTATTATTATTATTATTATTATTATTATTATTATTATTATTATTATTATTATTATTATTATTATTATTATTATTATTATTGTTGTTGTTGTTGTTGTTGTGTTGTGATACTCCCTTTAAAAGCCATTATTTTTGTCTTATTTATTCATATAGTTAAGTTATAGTGTGTTGCATTTTGGCTTAGCCTGTATATTGTTCTTTGTCAATTATCTTGAATTTGCTGTATAACTATTTGGTCATCGGCACATATTAAAATATTTAATGGTGTGTCTGATCCTATTTTAATTCCAAATTCTATTTCCCCTTTCCACTTCATAACTAGGTCGTCAATATACAAATTAAATAAAGTGGGAAATAAACTACACCCTTGTCGAACACCTGGGTTTATTAAATTTTCATCGATTTTCGAACCTAAACTTAAAACTATTTTTTTGTATATCAATACACACTCTTTATGGTTTTAATGAGGTGTTTTGGGAAACCTCTTACTTCAAATATTTTGAATAAAATGGGTATTTTTACCTTATCAAAAGCTTTCTCATAATCAACAAATTCTAAATGAGTTTCTAATGATTATTAACTGATGAAAGAAGAAGATAAAGCGGTTGCATGTAAGGTATCTTGAGGTGGTGTTGTGTAGGTATTAAGTAGGTACCTACCTAGGACCTAAGCTGCTACCACTTGAAGCTTAAGGAGCCCGAACACCCCCACTTGAAGACACCCCCATTGTTGAAGGTGCACCTTTTCGGGCGTGTTTTGGAATTGTGTGAAAGAGGTTTAATTACGGGCAGTCGCACCTGGCAAATATAACACATGTAAAAACCACAAACAGGCCGCCGCCAGCTACAACAGGAGCAGTCGTGTGGAAACTGGGAGCAGCGAGCGTGTTACACGGCGCGGTCGGCCACTAGCTTCACGGGAATACTGCCCACTGGGTCCCAGTGCAACGATCCCCCTGTAAACATACACTCGCTCCTAGGCCGCTCCTTGGCGGAGCAAAGCTACTGTTATTTGCATCTCATAATAACAGCTTCTAACAACTGCCTACAGCGCTGTAACTATTTTCTAATCACCGCTCAGTGCGGATTGATTTCGGCAACCAAAAAAGTCTACAAATAGATATTTCATTTTACTCTATCCTACATAACCCCAGACTCGTGGGAAAATACACTAATGTGCTACAATATTTACTTCTTCTTCTTCTGCAATCAAGGAATTAGGTTCACAACCTCTTCCTCCTCATTGCCTCGGGCAACCAACATATCTTCTTCCTCGAGCTTTTTAACTTCACACCATCTTCTATCACCGTTCATTCTTTGCATAAGTTTCTTCCAGTTATTCTTATTTTCTTCAATCTTGTCATTTAGATCAAATGTTTTTAATTCTTCACCTATACCTATATTTCTTCTTAGGTCTCTTCTTGCACAACCTTTCAGAAACCTCATTTCAGCACTCTATATCATACTTCTATCTCTGATCCAAGATTCACTTCTATATAATAAATCTGGTACCACTATTATTGTACAATATTTAATTTTGTTTCGTTTCTCGAGTTTTGTTTATTGTTCCACCAATGCGTTGCTATTTATTAATTTTATATTCTGCATCATTATTCCTGTTTACACTTACTTGCAGCCCAAACACTTAAAATGGGAAATATGTGCCAGAGTTTTTCCTTCTATGCTAATGCTTGAACGGACTGAATATTTCCCATGTTGTGCCATTATTTTAGTTTTCTCTTGTGATATTTTAAAATTATATTCTTCACTTACTTTGTGCAATTTAAATACCGATCTTTGTAGACTTTCTTCACTATTCCGTATAATCACAGTATCATCTGCATAAAATATATAATTAATAACTTTGTTTTCCCCCTATTTTTATTTTGAGATAATTTCTTGTATTGCATATTTCGTTAAACATTAATTCGGTATTTAAGTCCAGAATCTTACAAAGATACCACACGAAGATTTTTAAGGAAAACCCTCCACTCCAAAGTAGCCTTTACATAGAAAAATTTTCGAAATGTTTGATTTTCTCAAAAGTAGCCCTGACGATTTTTGTTAAAATACCATATGTTTAACTTAATTGGATACAAACGAAGTACATATATTAAACAGAAATATTTGTAAAGTCGTCTTGATTCTGAAGGAATTTTACATAATTTTGTATAAATGGTAGGTGAGTCTTAAGAGTTGAACAAAAACGTACTATACAAAAATTGTAGAACTCTTTAAAACAGTCAATGTATATTTGACAATAGTTTTGGTAACATCAGCCATTTCCGAGATATTCGCTGTGTTTGGTTTTTATTTTTCAATACTTTGTCAGCTTTAAAGTGCTGTCGCTATTCAGTTGTTTCTCGCAGTGCCATGGAAAGATTCTGTAGTGTTAAGGCCAGTATAAAACGTGCAGTTGTTAAACATTTGACTATCGCTATTGTCTTTAGCGTAATGTAACTATGTAACTATTTCTGTAATTACAATGAAGTAGGGCAAAAAGTAAGAATTCGTAATAATGACTTGTACAACCTGTAATAAATGATAGAGGGTAGAGAAAGTAATGTGAATGTAACACGTCATATTTTAAAAAGTTGGAAAGATAGAAAAAATGTTAGGTTAAACAATTTGGTTGGAAGTAGGTATATTGACAGTATTGACAGAGTAATGTAAATGGTAATTAGCATACAATGTGTTAGCATCGTGTAACATGGACAGGAATAACTGTTGTTGTGAAGAGGTGTGGTCAGGTAGGGAGGCAGCTGAGGGATAGTAAGTCTCCAGGATTATCACCCCTCCACCAATCGATAACACTCTGGCCGTTTCCTTCCTTCCTGCCTTCCTTTCACTTACCTACTCGTGGTTTTCAGACTCCTTCCATCTCTCTTTATTGCAACATCCATACAACTGAAGTCAGTAAACTGCAACATTGGCAAGCATACCTACATGTTGAATAAAACACAAATATCTACCCAATTGCAAGGTCGTTCACCGAGCACGCGCTTCTGTTAAAACAACAGCTTAGGTATATCTAGAAAGCAGAGAGTTAATGCACATCTATAGGTTTCGTTAGTGCAATTGTTCGTGCGTTGCAAGAACGATCTACAATGCTATTGCATCGTTAATGGACTCTTTAAACTATAGGTCCAATGTTTATCATATGGTTTGCTCTTAATGTTTTCATATACACGTCGTCCTCAGATAGTTATAGTTATAAGTAAATAAAAACTATTGATGCATGAATTATCGACGATTGATGCGTGTATAGAATTATAGTTTTATCGCAGAGAGTGTTGTATTTCTATTCTGTTCTTCGTCATAGAATCTTTGACGAAAATGTTATATTCAATCTGAGTGCATTTCTACCGCTAACCACGTCCCACCTCCAGTACTGCACCCACTGATGACGCCTGTGGCGGGCAGAAGTGAGGGGATTTAAAAATCTTAGCTGTAACAGCTGTAACAGCTGCGAGTGCCTTGTTAGATATAAATTTGCTGAATAAAACCAAGGAAGTAAACACTCAGAAAATGGCTTACTATTTACTAATAAGTATTCTATTCTTTTATTCACTTAAAAAAGTTGCAGTATTTACCTGACAAGTAATTTCTTGCAAGAATTTACTGGTTTTTATTTACTTTGCCCATTCGTTTATCTTATAGATATAGATCTTACATTCATATGAGATAACGTACCATAACAGCAACTTACATTGTTGTAAGTATTCTAAGTCCCGGGCTTCATAGTTTAACCAACTATAAGTTCAATCAATGTTGCTCTAACCACTGCGCTAGCAAAGCAACATCCCGGTACGACATTGAATTCCCAAAGTGGCTCGCAATCTTTGTGATTTCCCGGAGAAAATGCGAGTCAGTTGGAGAATTTAATATTGTGCCACTATGTTGTCATGGCAGTTCAGTGGTTAAAGCAACCGTACTGATGCCAGAAGATCAGTAGTTGGAATCCCGGCTGTAATATTGAATTAATTTGCATAGCTTCAGGAGGTTTATAAAAATAAACGATATTGAGTAGGGAATGCTCTAATGGGAATGTGAGAGTTGTTTTGTATCCTGCTGCAGAGTGAAGTTACAAATATGTCTATGACGTGGCGATCTGTGTATGAAATATGTGAGTTAAGGAGGCCCGTTGAGCGAGCACCTGGGTTCTGTTGGAGTGGTCCCGACTTCGGCCGACCTGGCCAGCCAGCCTGCGGTTCCTTCACCCCCTGGATGGGGGTGGCAGCACAAAAGATGCGCGTTGGGTCGAAGTGTCATTGTCATTGTCCACTGGGGGACACAGCACCACAAGGAAACTTCTCCTTCTGCCCACACTGTGTATGTGCTACCTATCACACACTTGTCCATAGACCAGCATTTCACGATTCCGACTGAGTGCACGTGTCAAATCATACAATTATATCACAATTACATCGCACCAATAGATCGCAAACTTAACAAGAAAGAAGGAAAAATCGATATGACTTTCTCTACTCTTATACTCACTTATTTCTCTATCTTAAACTAACTGATCAACCCCACGGCGCAACAGCCCTATCCGGGCCAAGGCGTACCGCCCAGTCGCTGCGTCCGCCACCTCTGTCCACTACAGGCGCCAAGAGTGGGGTGCAGTACCTACTGAAGGATGGTACATGGTAAGGGCCGCTACTTCTTTATACAAGTAGCACCTTAATTGGTCCCTCAGGGACCTAACGCGGCTGAGTGCATCCCGAATCAGACCTCCCAGCAGGGAAAAATCCCAAGCAGGTACTAGGGATTGAACCCGGGTCCCCCGTGCCAAAGACAGCGCACTTATTCCTCTACTTCATGTTAATAAAGATAAACATTTGTGCAAATTATCTGATTGCTAATTTTCTTGTAGATAAAAGGGGAATATGATAGTCAAATGTTTTAACAGTGGTCGCTAGATGAGGACTTTGAAATTCCTTTCTCTTTGCATGAATAAGAGGTAAAAATATTAATAAACACCTCCCATTTGTCAACAGTCTGTAAGTATCGCAAAGTCCTGACAAATAACAAGGAATGTCTCCGAAATGGTTCACCTCACAAAACAGAACATTTGACAAATTGTGTGTTTTAATGAGATCTATATATTTTGTATAGTAAGATTTGGTGTATTACTTACAGCTTGCCAGTTATGCAAAAAGTTATGAAGAGTAAACAGGACTACATGGGCTATAGCCAGAAAATTCAAAATATACGTTTCATTTGCCATAAACATATCTTAAATATATGCTATTTTAATAAAAATCGTTAGAGCCATTTTTGAGAAAATAAAAATTTTCCAAAAAATTTCGATGCAAAGGGTTGGAGAAATTTTCTTCAACATTTTCGTGCCACATCCTTAAAAGACATTAAACTTAAATGCCAACTGGTTTTTAACCGACTTTTTGTTTCTGAATTCTGCTGTCCAGACACACGCAAGTACCTTTTTACTTTCTCTACTGGTAAGTAGGGGAAGTATTGTATTCCATCCAAAATTTCGATGTCAAGATTTCACCGGAAATACATGTTTTGAGGCCCCCTGAATCCAAAAAAAAAAGCATTTTTAGAAAAAGGTCCGTGTGTGTGTCTGTGTCAGTCTGTGGACAGCATAACTCAAAAACGAAAAGTCGGTTAAAAACCAAAGCTGGTATTTAAGTTTAATGTCTTTCAAGGATGCGACACGAAGATTTTCAAGAAAATAGCCCCACCTTAAACTACCCTTTACATGGAAAATTTTTCGAAAATTTTTATTTTCTTGAAAATGGCTCTAACGATTTTGATTAAAATATCATATGTTTGAGATATTTTTATGACAAATGAAATGTATATCTTGAATTTTCTGGCTATAGCCCCTGTAGTCGTATTTACTCTGGACGACTTTTGCATAACTGGTAAACCGTTAGATAGACCAAATCATACTATACAAAAAATGTAGATCTTGCTAAAATACACAATTTATGTGCCAATAAATTTTCTTGTAGGGTGAACCATTTCGGAGATATTCCTTGTTATGTGTGTGAGTTTTGGAAAACTTAGAACTTTCGTGAAATGGAACATCGTTGTTCATTTTTACTTTCTCTACTGGTAACTAGGGGAAGTATTGTATTCCACCCAAAAATTCGAACGTAGTAGAGAAAGTAAAAATTAGGAGTTTCAATAGTGAGTTAATTTAACACAATTCTTTAAGAAGAAGAATATCCGTGGTTGTTCACAATGGTGCAAGAGAGCATATTAATCGATTGCACCTAGGAATCTCCCCCTTGCTTAGCCTACTGTCTGGATATGTATCTATCCTTTACCCCCAGTGAAAGATTCAGTTCACCATCTTGTTGTGCAACGTTAAGCAAGACATGTTTGATAGGTATGGATTGGCAATAGCTACGTGATGAGGACTGAGTGAGGTGTTGGTTTGCGTGCGCATAGCGTGCATATAGCGTGCCATGGCCTGCTTTAACTGGAGAAGACATGATACCAGTAATTCATAACACAGCAGGCCGTGGACACTAAATAATGGGCGAGCGCAGAAATAACAGGGTGCAATCCGGTCACGGAAATTCGGTTTGGCGGCCAGCGAAGTGAACTATGGGCGCTAGGCGCTTGGCGCTACGCTTAAACAAACAAACGTGCTACCGACCTTTTCTTCAATCATTCAATTTACTGGAGGAAAAGTTCCCTTTCTGCTCCTTCATTGTGCTACATTTCATGGTAGAGGTAGCTTCGCTAAAATGTATCTCTGTGGTGTAGGGGTAACCTCAGGTTCACGAGGTCGCGGGTTCAAACCCGGCGAAGACTTTTTCCGGCGTAAAAATCCTTCCTTCGGAAGGGAAATGAAGCCGGTGGTCTGTGTCGTAGATTTAGTGCACGTAAAAAACCTCAAGCATGATAAAGAGGCCTCTGAGCAAAATTAAGCGGTCGTTCACCATCAATATAGAATGGGACGCTGAGAATCATGGCAGTTATAGAGGGTTCATAAATAAAAACGAAATTTCAGTGTGTGTGTGTCTGTGTGTGTGTGTCTGTGTGTGTGTGTGTGTGTGTGTGTGTCTAAGTATCAAACACAACAGAAAGAAAGGCGACGCCATGGGCGAGTGGTTAGACCGTTCGCCTACCACCTAAACGGCCCGGGTTCGATCCCAGGAACCCGCATGTGGTATTTGTGGTGAAGTGGCGTCAGGGCGGTTTTTCTCCTGGTTCCCCAGTTTCCTCCGTCACTCATTACACTAACTGCTCCATCATCACCATTTTGCGTGCATTTATCATCCTCTTCCTCACTCTTAACCTGACCACCCGCTTCCAGGTCTTCACTCTGTCCAGTCCGTACGTTCCTCTGTTCCCCGACAGATGTCTGACGCTAGGCACAGGCTTGTAAGTCCTATATAAGTGGAGGATAATCACGTAAAGAAGAAGCAACACAAAAACTTCAAAAAATTAAAAATAAATAAATGCTGTCCATTATAATTTTCACAGTACTACATGGAAGTTTTATTTTTTATATTTTTAAGAATGGGGATAACGATTTTGATTCGAGTGCCACAGTATTAGCAATAAACTAAATGTAGTGTTATATCGTGAATTTTCTGGGATTAGTCCCTCAAGTCCTCTTTATTCTGTCTGATTTTTGCATAACTGGCAAGATAGACGAAATTTTAGTACGCAAACAATGTAGATCTTGATAAAACAGTCAATATATGTGTAAAATAACTTTTATGTGTAATGAACCATACGTTGTTATTGACACGAACATATCAATAATTGAAATTTTTTTAAGATCTTTCCAGTGTTCAGTTGCTTTCACAGTGTCATGGAAAGAGGTGACATTTACACTAGTATATGAGAGTTTGTTTGTATCACTTCTGTCTGCTGCAACAATGCAATGCATAATGAAGCTAATTGTGTGAACGTTTATCTCGATTGACAAGAAAAACAAGGTTTTCTCAGTGTGGTTTTAGAAGGTGTATAAAAATAAAGGAGTAGCGAAAGTTATGTGAATGGAGCACATCAGATTTTTGTGAATAGGCTGTAATTGGATTATTTTGGGTAGATATAATGTTGTGTTGCCAGCCGAGCCCTGGCCGCACACACACTCAGCGATGTTATCTAGTAAAGCTACCCTTGTAACGCCTTGTCGATATCCCTACCTAGCTACGGGGGTAGCGAAGTCGATAGATACCTACCTACCTGGTGTCAAACACCAGATAACATCTTGTGTAGGGTTTAACGTTTAGTGCCAGCCGGCTTAGCAGGGCACAGCCCCAGTGTAGCATTTCACACAAAAATCCATGCCCAGATTCCACCGGAAATAACACCCTCTGAGGCTAATGTGTTGCACTCATATCACTTTCTAAGAGTGGTCGCCATATGATAACTAAAATTCCCTTCTCTTTGCATGGCCAAGAGATAAAAACATGAATAACGACCTCCCAGTTGAAAACGATCTATAATTCTGCCAAATAACAAGCAATATCTCCTAAACAGTTTACTTCACAAAATTTGTGTTTGTATTACATATAAGATTTGGTTCATCTCTTACAGTTTACAAGTTATGCAAAAGTCATCCAGAGTAAACAGGACTACAGCGGCTATAGCCAGAAATTTCAAAATATACATTTCATTTGTCTTAAAAATATCTTAAACGTATGGCATTTTAATCAAAATGGTTAGTCATTTTTGAGAAAATCAAAATTTTCAGGGTAGTTTAGGTCGGGGCTATTTTCTTCAAAATCTTCGTATGACGTCCTTAAAAGACATTAAACTTAAATGCCAATTTTGGTTTTTAACCAACTTTTCATTTTTGAGTCATGCTGTCCACAGACTGACAGTCTCAGACAGACACCTTTTTCTAAAAATGCTTTTTTTTTTTTTTTTTTTATTCAGGGGGCCTCAAAACAAATATTTCCGGTGAAATCTCGACATCGAATTTTTGAGTGGAATACAATACTCCTCTACTTGCTATACGTAGCAGAGAAAGTAAAAATGAAACTGGTTAAATACCAAACTAACACTAGTCTATATGCAATATGTTCCAAAGGAAAGGCCGCCGATATGGCCATTGAAATTAAAGGCTGGATGTAGTGGAAACAAAAAAGTACTTTCCGTAAGTAAAACTTATAGTCTTTTTAATGATTCAATTCACACACACACACACACACACACACACACACACACACACACACACACACACACACACACACACACACACACACACACAGAGAGAGACACACACACACGCGCGCGCGCACACACACACACAGAGACACACATCCATACTTCCAGACCCTAGGGAGGATGGGGAATACTTAATAGTTAAAGAAAAATGCCCAGTCTCTCAGCCGGGAATCGAACCCGGGACCCCTTGCATAGGAGGCAGGTGTTCTACCGACTGAGTGGTACGTGATCAGCGTCCCTAGCCCTTCCAGCCAGTTATGCAGCCTTCTCGACCTGGGACAACAAGTAGCTCCTCAATTGGCCCCCCCGGGACCTAACGAGGCTGAGTGCACCCCGTGCCAGACCTCCCAAAGAGGAAGATACCGGGGATCAAACCCGGGTCCTCCGTGCCAGAGGCAAGCGCGCTACCAACAGCGCTACGGAGGTGGTTAAACCATAAGAGACGGACAAAACTATTGATCTTAAAACACAAACTTCACTGCAAATAACTTTTTTTACATGTCCTTACTATTGATGTAAGCTTTCTAATACCCACTTCATCATTTTAACGTGCTGTGGCTATTCGGTTGTTTCTCGCGATGTCATGAGAAGAGCATAGAATTTTAAGCATTATATTATAGAGCTTTGCATTTATAATTTTATTATCGCTTTGGTCTAGATCATCTTATAAAATATGTATAAAAGGAGGTGCATCCAGCAATACAGTCAATAGGAAAGCATATTTAAACATTATGATTAGAGCGGGAAGCCATTGTAGTCATACGCGATACAGTTAGTTGCACACCGAGAATGAATGACGTAACTGGTACCGCGCAGCCGTCGTATATGCACGCGCATCGGTAGGAGCTTCTACATGTGCCTCGGGTAATCATAAATCAACCAATTAATATATTGGTATCAGTTATTGAATATCTGCACGCATAACTAATCTTAGTCCAACATCGAGGTCACATTCTCCTTTTGCGATATAAAGAAAAATAAGCTTTTGTAGGAATAAAGGCCGGACGAGATTTGAACCCATGAAAGGAGCAAGGCACCAAGCTCAGAACAGAAATATCTCGTCTCCAAACAAACGTTAAATTCTCTCGTTACAGTTTACACGAGTGAGTTAAGGTGAACGCTGAGCCAGTTTAAATTTAAAACGAGGAAACAGTTGACAGTGTCAAGATGCGCCTGGCAACAATCAGAGCGGTAGTGTAACAGAAAACTATGTAAATATTGCTCCATTGCCGAGGAGATGTTGCAGACACGTCAGCAGGTCCTGAAGCCTACGTTCCTACAAGCATCGGCTCGGCAGGCTTGCCAACATGCACAGCAACGTGCCTCTTGCGCACTTCGACCCTGTTTATGTTTGGGTACACTGCTTTCAAATATACATGATAACTATCCACATGCTCTCAACATTACTTCAAAATCACACGTGTATTCTCGTGTGTTGTAGCCATATAACTTTCTCTACTCACTCTTCTACAAACCGTCGTCACAAAAAACTTGTTTTTTCTTTTATTTCTTGTTAATCCAAACACTTATTACACTTATACATGTTTCGTCATAGGTACAAAGATACAGTAGGCTTAAACGATAGTCAGATTTTTACTTTCTCTACTGGTAAGTAGGGGAAGTACTGTATTCCGCTCAAAAATTCGATGTCGAGATTTCACCGGAAATATATGTTTTGAGGCCCCCTGAATCCAAAAAAGGCATTTTTAGAAAAAGGTCCGTGTGTGTGTCTGTGTGTCAGTCTGTCAGTCTGTGGACAGCATAACTCAAAAACGAAAAGTCGGTTAAAAACCAAACTTGGTATTTAAGTTTAATGTCTTTCAAGGATGCGACACGAAGATTTTGAAGAAAATAGCCCTACCCTAAACTACCCTTTACATGGAAAATTTTTATTTTCTTGAAAATAGCTCTAACGATTTTGATTAAAATGTCATATGTTTGAGATATTTTTGTGACAAATGAAATGTATATCTTAAATTTTCTGACTATAGCCCCTGTAGTCGTATTTACTCTGGACGACTTTTGTATAACTGGTAAACCGTTAGAGATAGACCAAATCATACTGCACAAAAAATGTAGATCTTGCTAAAATACACAATCTATGTCTCAATAAATTTTCTTGTAGGGTGAACCATTTCGGAGATATTCCTTGTTATGTGTGTGAGTTTCGGAAAACTTAGAACTTTCGTGAAGTGGGTCATCGTTGTTGAGCCATTATTTGAAGAAGAACAGCGAATATTTTTTTACGTAAAGGGTAGTCTGGTTTGATGAAATTTTGTTGAAGATCTTCGTGTCATGTCCTTGCAAGATACTGAACTTAATTATCAAATTTTGTGTTTACTGACTTTTCGTTTTTGACCTCTGTTATGCACAGAAAGACACACGTGGACGTGTTGTAAAAATACTCTGTTGGAAACAACAGCTTCAAAACATATATTCCCGGTGAAATTTCGACATCGAGTTTTTGGGGGTGGAGTAGTAGAGAAAGTAAAAAACTTATAGTGATTGTATGACTTTCACATTCCGTGTTATTTGTGTGACCAACAGAAAAAAGAATATTTACATAGCGACTTACAACCTGAAAAAAATGTAACTATTTGGAAATTCAAACGTACAGCAAAGAATATCTAAAATGATGTCATAAAAATTAATAAGAAGAAATATTGCATTTCACACTATAATTACGTATTGAGATTTCACCGGAAAACATGTTTCGAAATTGCATAAAACCCAAAAAAAGTTCCATTTGTATGCACGCGTGGGCAAACACGTGGATCAAAATAAAAGAAAATGTTTCAAGGATGTAATAGTATATTTTCTAAAGAAATCTCAAAATCAAAAACTACTATTTATATACATGGAAAAATATTTCTGAATTTGTTTTTCCTTGAATATGGTTCTAATGTTTTCGGTGAAGTACTGTATGTATAAAAATTTTCGTGACCAACAAAATGTAGGTGCATTGGTATATTTTGTATATTGTTTCATTAGTAGGTATGTGAAGTCCTGCACACCCAGAGTGCATTTTGTACAGGTAACTGACAAACCGAAATACAGAGACGAAGTGTTTCGAAATACCAGCTCCGTGGGGTATGTTTACGCTTTCCCAACAACTCATCCAACCGAAATGTTTAAGAGGTTAGGATTTTTCCCTTTTCTTGGCAACAGCTCGTTACCGGGTCTAAAAATTTCAGCCTTGTTTCCGCAAATTGTAACTATTTGTTGCCTAAGTTTTAGTTGGGCAATTGTGACATAATCAAAATAACGTGGATACAAGAATAGCCTTTTGTAACAACACCGTAGATAATATTTATCCCTTACCTATATTAAACATGTCATTGTCACAGAATATTTTTTACTTTCTCTACTACGTATAGTGAGTAGCGGAAGTAGATATATTGCACCTAAAAATTCGAAGACGAGATTTTATCAGAAATATATATTTGAGGCCACCTGAATCCAAAGTATAACTCACAAACGACAAGTCGGTTAAAAATCAAAGTTGGTATTTAAGTTTAATGTCTTTCAAAAATGCGACACGAACATTTTGAAGAAAATACCTCCTCCCTAAACTACCCTTTACATGGAAAGTTTTTTGAAAATTTTGATTTTCTCGAAAACGCCGCTAACGACTTTGATATGTTTAAGATATTTTTATAACAAATGAAATATATATTTTGAACTTTCTGGCTATAGCCCCTGTAGTCGTATTTACGCCGTAGTTTACGTTGGCAATTTCCTGACGGACATTTTGTTTTAATTCTTCCAGGTGTGTCGGTTTGTCTTTTACACTTTATTCTTTAAGTTACCACAGAGATAGAAATGGCAGATCACCTGCAAATCTTTCTGCAAATCGCACTTTCACTTGGCGAGCTGGCTGTGTTAACACATACGAGTCATAAATACACGCTGTGCAACTGGTAATAACTCAATCACACGTCAGCTCAATACTGCACTTTCAGAGCAGAGAAAAACAAGTAATTCTCAAGACCTCATGTACAGCAGATGCGTTATCGTATTTCTGTGTGCGCAGTAAAAAAACATTGCTCGGCGGTTCGGATGCTTTTGGGCCTCTCTGTACACTAGTTGTATAAATAACTATTAGTCTTTTAATCATTTAAGAGTTGGAATTATAAAGTATCTCATATCTGCATGTTTTCAATGGTGTAAAAACTATAGTAGTTTGCGGGATTAGCTAAATAGATAGAGGTTTAAATACAAAACGTATTTTAACACTAGGAGGCATACGGGTATGAAAAGTACCTGCATTCTGTATTCACTTTATCAAATTAAAAGATTGATGACTTAGTGATTTCTTTTTTGCTTTCTCTACCCTCATTTAGGTACAGGAAATAACACCCGTAATACAGAGCCCCTATTTTGTCACAAACATACAAACACTTAGGCATTTTGTGTTTAACACCAGGAGTCTTCCGGAGCAGGTATATCAGTTTTGTGACAGTATGATGTGAAACATTCATACGAGTTTTTACCTGCCTATTGGACATATTAGTTGGTACAAAATAGTATATTATAGCTCTTTAATCTCGACAGAGTCTCTGCCTGAGCTGGTGTCTCCCTAGGTGTATTTGGTTCGACGTCCACCTGGCTGCTAGTGCTGGTAATAGCTGTAATCAACCCCTATCTCTAATTAAATCTTCCCATATTTTATTATGGATAAATAATTGTGATTGATTAATTAATTTCACTGTTCCACTCATACGTGACTTGGTTGAAATCAACCAATGATATGCATAATCGAAATCTGTTTACCTTTTCCTATTCTTCCCTGTTATTTCCTTTCTATTCCTTCTTCTTTCCCACCCTACTCTGTTCATGAATTAATATAATTGCTGTGTCTTACATTTCTGTGTCTGCCGGATATTCCCTATAGGTGGCCCCTTACAAATTACAGTAATTTAATTTATCTCTTTGCACTCAGCCTCGTTATTTCACTGAGGGGTCAATTGATTCAGGAGTAGCAGCTCTAGGGAGGGACTGAGCAATACTGCACCCCACTCATGACGCCTGTGGTGAGCAGAGGTGGGGGACGCAGCGGCTGGGCGGTAGGCATTGGCCCAGAAAGGGTTGATGTGCCGCGTGGTTAGTTAATTCACTTCTTGCCGTTCTTGATGAAATGATCAGATCACACCAATGATCCAGATGGCTCCACAATAACGGTGAGGCTAACATTCACATTTGATCTGTGGCCTGGGCATTCTAACCATGGGTTTTTTGTGGTTTCCTCGAGTCGATAGGTCAATGCAGTGATGGTTCTTCTTCTACTAGGTACCAATCTTCTATCCACTATTTCCTATCATCTGTTTCGTGTTGCAGTACCAACAAAACTAAAATTAATTCTTTTTTAATTTTGAGGTGCTCTGTACATTTGTATACATCTAAAATGTCCGTGTTGTTTGAATTCTTTCTCTATTCTACTCGTGGTCTGTGATAAACTCCTGTCATTTGTCAGAATTTCGGTATCACGAATAAGTTTTCTTCAGTTATACACAAGTAAATAATGAAAATGTTCCTACAGCAAACCTTCTATATGAGACAAATGAAATTTTGCATGCAAGTAAAAAAAAATTAATTTTTGTAACAGGTTCATAATCCTTTTGACCGTAGTACGGAGGAATATTTTCACGAGAGCGCGTAAACATGATTTCAATGAGTTGAAAATGTTCTATGGGAAACTAAATTCCAAAATTAGAGTATTAAATTTCACTTCATTTTCTTGCTAGCTGAGAAAAATGACATCATGAAAGAGAGATGCTTGCTAATTATTTACTTTGTTTTCTTTGTTTACTTATAAAACGAATGCAGTCTGAAATGGAAGATATTCCTAAATAGAATTATTAAAATCAGCTGAAGCACAATTAATTCCATAGAAATACAAGCAATAAGATCACAGAAATTATGACAACTTTTGCGAGTGGAGAGAAGCAAAAAATAAGGTTACTAAAAATTGCTTATTGGTCACAATTTAAAAATGCAAAAGGTCAATATCTTTTAAAATAACTCTCTAATATTTGTTTGTACCCAATTCAAGCTTGCAACAGTTTTTCACAGGTTCAGCCACGAACGAAAGCTCTAATTACGAAGAAACTATAAGAACCCATGTTAATAATTGGGATGAATGTTAAATTGATAGTAATTAGTGTTGGCATATCCATTGTCACTTCATATATACATTGTCCACTAGATACAAGACAGTATTTGGTATTTGAGACAAACACAAATTGTTTCCATAACCATCTCAAATAAAAGGAATCAAAGGGACGATATTACAAAAGGCTCTAACATTTTGGGACTTAAAACGGAATCGGAACTGTAACTATCATAAATGTATACGTTTCAACAGATTTATTATGTCACTTTTGTTAGGCAATATTGTGGTACACGTGCTATAAACACGCAATTGTAAAACTGTTGCATAAAATATAAAAAATGCAGTTTAAAAATATTTCCTAACCTTACATCAATAACCGATGTTTATCGTAAAACATTCTTTTTAAAATACTTAGTCTCACAGGTCAAAGCATTCTTCAGAAAAGTCTATGTGTTCCATTTACATGACTTTCTCTACTCATTCTTCTGCAAACTATTGTTACAAAACTATAAAAAGTGGGTCGATATGTGATAGCTTTGAAGTTTCATTCCCTTCCTGTGACCATGGAAACAAACGAAAAGTAACTTATCATTTGAAGAAGTATAAATAGATATTTAAAAATTCAAATAATAAAGAATAACTCAAAAGTAGTTAACGCTACACAAATACATTTTATATAAACTGTGTGCTTTAACGAATTTGAGGTATTTTGTGTAGTAAGATTTTGTCTATTTCTTACGGTTTACAAGTTGTAATAGGTCATCCAGAATGAAGAGGACCAGAGGAGATTCCCAGAAAAGTTTATTTGCCATACAAATATCCTTAACATTTGGTAGCTTATTCAAAATTGTCATAACTAATTTTCGTAAAATTAAACACAACGAAAACTTATCCATGTAAAGGGTAGTTTTGGGTGAGAGGATTTTCTTGAAAATCTTTGTGTGGCTCTTTGGAATATACTGAACTTAAATAGCAAGTTTGGTATTTAATCATTTTTCGTTTTTGAGTAGTTATCACAGACATACACACACAAACACACACACATATGTTCCTCTTAAAATGTTTATTATTAGAGCCTCAAAACGTGTATTTTCGGTGAAATCTCTATATCGAATTCTTAGATGAAGTGCAACTCGCTTTTCTTTCCGAAACACATTTATTTCACTACTTCCACTTCTACATACAATTAATATTATATTTGAAATATAAATGCAACCTGTTACATTCACACGGTTTTCTCTATTCACTTTTACATTTAGATGTATTTATTTTCTCGCTCTTCTACAAACAATTCGTACACTTTTCTATATTATCGTAATAGAAATGCAACGTATTACATTCACATGGTTTTCTCTAGTCGCTTTTCTTGTGATATTTGTGGTTGTTTAACACTGTTTTTGTATAGTGTCTTCCTGGTGTTTTTATATATTTAGTCTATTTTTATTCCTTATAGTGTCCTAAGAGTTTTAATTAAATATTTGTAAAGCTGATTGTTTCAGCTAGTAGTACATAAAGAGTAGTACTGAATTTTAAATACGATTAAAATGATGTGGATAGGAGAATAATATTTTCTAAGAATAATTTAAATAAAAATTAGTAGAGAAGGTGCTGTGAAAGTAACGGATGAGACTTGCTGTAAAAGCAGTCCTGAGTATTGAATACAAGAAAACAAAAGGTGAGTTTGGGGCGACTGAAATGTTTTATGAAGCGATGTTACAGTCTGGGGAGGACGTGTTATAGATTGGTATTGCAGTAACGCCAACATGCGATACTCTCTATGCCACCGGAGCCTGCCTCCACAACTTTTGTTTGTTTGTTTTTTTATGAACCGGTAAAGTAGGCCATAAATCTCGAGCCTTTTGTGGTAGCTGGTATTTACTCCCCCCTCCTGAAACACGATACTTTAAGTGAAATGAAACGAATCTTTAGGTTTTGCTTCCATAATAGTCTAATGAGGGAGGGTTCCTTAATGGGGACGCTCAGGTCCTGGGGAGACGTGTATCAACTGTCACAATTATAAACAAACATTCCAGCAGCACCTTAATCTGGAACTGGTGTGTTGGCAACGTGACCCATTTGAAGGGATAATGTAATGTTTCCCAGCAGATACCCGTAAGTGACATTTCTAGATCTTGATGTTTTTAATCCAAATATTTTCAAAAATTTTTGATACGGAATGTTGGCGGTATACCTAGATACAGTTCTTTTGATAAACGGTACGTCGATAAGTATCCACTTCGATGTTTTAATTCCTTTTTCTCTTTAACTAATAGTTTCCCACAAACCAATCAGAAATTTTGAGTGTTTGTGTGCGTGCGCGTGCGTGTGTGTGATAATGGAGGGTGAAGGGGGAACCTCAACCCATCGCGACCCCGACATGGATCTTTTGTGGGCTCCCCCCCCCCCCCCCCCCCCCAGATGAGGCGAAGTGAGACCGTGGATTTATCAGAGAGCGGAGCCAACGAAACCCAGAGACGCGCAGCAGAACAGTTACAGATATTGACATCTGACGCACAACTGACGCACCCAGGGAGAGAGCGACAAGGCAACCCTAGCGGCCAGGGCAGCAACTTCCAGGGAGAGCCAGGGAAGAGCTTCCAGAACGCAAGCAACTATGCCATCTGTCCGCAGTCGCCGCAACCACACCTGAGAGGGAGCGAAATGAGAAATGAAGGGAAAGGAATCCGAGGAGAGGAGATTAATGCACCCCAGCATTCGCCTAAGTGACATGGGGAAACCACGGGGATGGAACCCGCAACCTCCCAAATGCAGGCCACAACCATCCCGCTCGGCAATCAGAATGTTTAGTACCTAATGTTTATCGTTCGATTTTTGAAGTGCTAAGTCGCCATTCAGTTGTTTTCCGTGATGTCAACGAAGTTCTACTAAGATAGAACAGGATTAGATGAGAATAATTTAAATAAGAATGAGCGGAGAGAGTGATGTGAATGTAAGGAATGATATTTGTTATAAAATCGGTCGTAAGAGGTGTAAAGGGGCAGTTAATAAAAGCATTAGTGTCCATTTGTGCATTAGCTGCTGGCTAGTAATTGTATATTTGGTTTGCTTGTTGTAAAACCATCAGTTTGCCATGGAAGTGGCAGAACCGGTTTCCTGGCTTCCACAATATGTACATCTAAGGCTTTCTCCATCTCTCTCTCTCTCACAACCAAATCTGCATTTATACAAGCACAACTATATTTGCTCCTATTATTAAATATAAAGTTTAATAGACACTTAGGTTAGAATAGTGACGGAAATTGGTGTATTTCAAAGAAAACTGCCACATGTTTTAGAAGTTAATCCTCGTGGGTTCAATATTACCTAATCGCCACTTGATGGAAAATAATTTACTTCAAAGGAACCACTTTCTTAATATTTCGATTGCTAAATGTATTTATTTCTGGTTGAACATAGACTAGGTAGAGAAGCTGTTGTATTCTGTCCAAAAATTCGATACCGAAATTTCACGAGAAATACATCTTTAAGACTCCTGAATTTAAAAAAAAAAAAAAATAAAATAAAATAAAATAAAAATTACTGTGTGTGTGTGTGGGAGTTCAGCGTCTTCTAATCCTATGACACGAAGGTGTTCTTAAATTCCCAAACTACATTTTACATGGAAACATTTTCGATAAATTTGATCTTTTTACATACGTAAACTTATATAATGGTGGACTTTCAAGCGCACAATGAAAATATCATGAGAATTAATTTAGTCACAAGAAATTATTTCCCTTAAAAGATAATTTAAATTATTTTTAAAAATCATACATTTTATATGCATTTATTCATAAAAGTTACGAATAAAAAGATTGGATCTCTGAAGAGACATGGAGCAACATTCCTGAAAGTTAAAAATGAAAGTAAATTGGAGCAGAACTGGAAATAAAAAAGCTAATGCAAGTTGAGAATAATCTGCTAAGAATAGAGAAGTAAGGAAAACATTAGGAAGATGAAGATAAACAGAATATTTAAATCCAACACACTATTTGTATTGCTATATGGTTGTGAAACTTGGAGAACTGCTCAAGAAACAAAAAACTACAAACTTTTGTTAATCGGTGCCTAACTAGCCGAAAATCATCAGCAATAGTGTAATAAAGAAACTATTATAGACATACATTGACAAAGGAACCCGAAAATATAACTAGACAGGTATTGGAATACAACCCACAGGGAGAAGGACAATTGGAAGACCGAGACTAACTTGGAGAAGAGTCGAAGCGAAATTAAAAACAATGAATAAGTCATGGAAGTAGATGCACGTTTTGTCAAGGAGTAGAGTTCCAAGGCGAATATTTGTTACGGTCCTATGTTCCACCTAGGAATTGAACCAATTGATTGATTGATTGATTGATTGATTGATTCAGTAGGTCCTGAGATAAAGAATATCTGAATAAGCTTATTTGATATCGGTACTATAGGGCGGTTAATTTCCCATAATTATCGCATTTCGTTAATACAGGCTTCTTCTAATGTATTGATTTTTATTATAAATGATTTTTAATGTGGACTGATCTAAGGGAATCCATCTCTGCAGATTGGGATGAGCTGTGACAAAGTTCATAGGGGGACAGCACTTCAATACCTCCGCCTCTTACCGAGCGGATGACTCAGGCGGTAACTATCGAAGCACCCCGGTGTGGCTCATACAGCCCTTCTGCGGGCTTACACGTCCCCTAGGGTACCACCCCCCAGAGAGCAAACACCTGCCATAGACATCGCAACTTCCGCCGACACTTACAAGTCTGAAATAACCAACTAGGATGAAACGTAAACAGAAGTGAGAATTAGAGGAGCAAGATATTCGGGGGATGTATCATTTTAATGTACAAGATGCACAAAAACACGCTGCAACAAAAATAGATTATAAAACGATACAATTTGATTCAAACGTTTTCGTTGTGTCAACCGTTTCCAAGTATTCTATGTTGAAATAGGCATTCTGGACATCACCTAAGAAATGTGCTTGAAGTTTACGATTCTTTGCCTTTTTCCCTCCAGTACAAGAGTTTGTTATGTTGTTTCCATAACTTTAAGCACGTCTTGTTTAATCTGAAATAAGTTCCATATACATACTAGCTGAAATAGCCGGCATCGCCCGTCCTTTGTCGGTTAATCCCTACAACATTTAACTTTAGATTGCAGTGTTCGTCAGCCTTGTGTTTCTTCGGAGACATTTAAAGTAGGGCAAAACATATTTTGACTTCGAATTTTTGGCTGGAATTCAATACTTCCCCTATAGTAGAGAAAGTAAAAATGAAGTTTTACTTAAATTTTTCGTTACTAATGAAACACTCTGTATAATTCAAAGTAATAAACAATAACTGAATTCATGCTATCTGTTTCACATTTATTGCGAAAGGAACAATAGGTATGTTTGCAGTTTGAGCATTTTATTATACTTGGCCTTAATTACCCACAAGACACTGGTTCAGGTTCGCATCTCTACCCTTTGACTTGATTTAGTTTTTCATTCATCTGTAGGAGAAGGCGCCGTGTTCCCCTTCCACACGGTCCGATGAAGCGATATGACGCTGCAGTCTTGTCAGATGTCTTGCCGGATAAGAGGCCTGGTTATAAATTCCATCAATTGTACCTTCCTTCAGACGATCTGCTACAAAAAGTGTACATGGTGACGTCATATCCGTCTGGCTGCCTTCGTACACAGGGGGCAAAGTAAACAAAACGCTGCAATGCTTTTCAGATAAATAAAACACTCTTTAATAATTATAACAATAATAATAAAATAGGTTTAAATATATTCGGTTTATTTTTATTTTTTACTTTTTTTCCTGCATATTTACAATTAGTAGACAAAATACTGCATTCCTTTCCAAAATTCGACGTAAATATTTCACCGCAAATGCACGTTTTGAAGCCCCAATAACAAAAACGAGCTTTTAGAAAAAGATATGTGTGTATGTGTGTGATAATTCAAAAACGAAGAGTGCAAAAAATACCACGCTTGTTATTTTATTTGACATTCAAAAAATTAAATAAATTCAGCTACATAAGAGGTACAATAAAAAGAATCTTAAAGAATAAATCAAACAACCACTTCATAATAACACTATAAAAAACAATGGCTGTAACGTACGGCTCAGAAACATGGATAATGACGGCCCAAAACAGAAGAAATATACAAATAGGAGAACTAAAATTCCTTAGAGCCATATCTGGATATATAAGGGTAGGCAAACGATCAAATACGGCAAGTAAAAGCAGAAGAATTAAACAAAACAATAATAGAGTACAGATCCAATTGGAAACACCATTTAAATGGAAACTAGAATTGCCAAAATAGCAAGTAACTATCAACTGCAAGGACAAAGGAACATAACGCCCTAAGTCTACGTGGAAGGAACAAGACTTTGGAACCGGAACAGGCTAAATGGTCTAAGGCGTGTTAAAGAAGAAGAGAAGACATCATTTTAGTACATCTTATAAGAATGCGACACGAAGAATTTTCAAAAAAATCCTATTACCCTAAAATAACCTATACATGAAAAGTTTTCCCCAGTTTCTTTTCTTTGTCGGTCTGGGTGGCTGTTGGTTAGACGCTGGCCTATTGATTCCAAGGTAGTGGGTTCAAATCCGGCCCAGACCGATGCTTCAAGTGTACTTAAAAACGACTGCTCCATTCAAGTAAATTTACTGACATGTAAAAGAACTCCTGCGGGACGAAATTCCGGCACATCGGCGACGCTGATATGGTCCTGGCAATTGACAGCGTCGTTATCAAGAACAAAATAATCTAATCTGCTAGTTTTTTCTCCCTCAAAAGTGGTTCTAAAGTTTTTATTGAATTACCATATGTCTAAGATATTTATATGTCAAACGAAATCTATATATTGAATTTTCTGGGAATATCCTGAGAAGTTCTCTTAGTTTTGCATGTATTTTTCATGCCTAACTCGTAAACTCTAAGGGAGTTAATAATTTATGAGATAATACATTTATGAGGTAAATGTGTGATAGAGTTGTATGTATTATTGGAGAGAAAGATATATAAGTATTAATATTGAAATTGCTAGTTAAGAAACACGCACACAGAGCTAACTAACGCCTCGAGAGACCGAAGTGAGTGACCCAGATGGTTAGTTGCCCTGCACATGATAGCGGGAGAAATCGACCTACTTACACCAGATGGACCCCGTTCATTACCTACTCACTACTGATAATAAATACCTACATACTCGGACTCAAATCACCATAGCTTTTCCTTAATTACCTGCTGTATTGAGTCTCAAGCCCAATTAAATTACTTACGAAAACAAATCAATAGTTAGATGTTGGAAAAATATTTGTTGCACTCACGCGATATTCTCTTCTCACTCTTGTATAAGCTTTCTACCCTTATAAATGTTTATTCTACTATGTACTTCATGTTAATCGACATAAACATTTGTAGAAATGTTCTTATTACATAGTTTCTTGTAGGTAAAATATTAGTATGAGAATACAGTAGGCTTAAAGTGATAGTCAAATATATTAAGAGGTGATGGCTATGTGATGGCCTCGAAATTCCATTTTCTTAGCACGCTCGGACACAGAGAAGCTAATAACGATGTTGTATTTGAAAAAAGTATAAGTATATAACAAGGAACATGTCGAAAATGGTATCCTCCACACGCACACACACATATTACAGGGTGAAAGGTACTGCTTCTGCTACAGGTTAACCAGGGATTCTACATGAGTGTAACAGATATATAAATATAACCCGTAATATCCCTTGGGGCAAGGGCCTCGTAGCTTAATGGCACTCACAGGCAGACTAGTTCCTGTAAGTTCACTTTCCTGTATTTTAAATTCTATTTGTTTACATAATTACACAGTTTGTTTGCAGCTCATCCTGTCTCGTGCTGCCCTCGTCCAATGATCTCCGAACATTTCACTCACTTCACTGAATTCTTGAGAGCATCTCTGTCGTGGGCGTCCCAGGTTGTTGTAGCATAGGCTCGTCTGCTTTGAGACATCCTCGCCACGTGTCCTCCCCATTGCCATTTAATTGATTCTTGCTCATCTTAGCTCCTCATTGTGTACTTTGTCCCTGGGTCTCATCTCTGCTGGCAGACCTTTATCATTTCAAATTGTTTTCTTATAAATGTCCCATTCTTACTGCCATAGAGGAGCACTGGGATGACGCAAGTTTGCAAAGTTTCAAATTTTGTTCCGACGCTAATGTTTTTTTCCATTAGAATAAATTTTAAACTCCAAAATTTTCCCCAGGGAAGTGTTATTCTTCTTTGGAGTTAATCTTTCCAAGTTAATCGTTTGTCCCAGAGAGATGTATGCACTGCAATACTGGATCAGCGTACCCTCAATTAGAATTAATATCTATCTTGAATTGGTCATGACTCTGGTTTTTGTCGGGTTCATCTGCAGCCCTACTTCTTTGCTCCTTGCATTCAACGTCATAGCTCGTAGTTCTCTTGGCGATTTGGCAAATAATACAATGTCGTCCGCAAATCTGAGGTTTGCCAATCTTCTTCCGTTTATATTAATCCCCTAACTTTTCCTAGTCCAAGTTAGTCTCCTGAATATTGAAGACGCATCTAAACAGGTAACAGACGTGTACAATTATTGTCAATAAAGAGCCATTTCGCAGAAAAAAAATAATTGTTGCAATTATCTTCGAATTAATTTAGTTACAATTTAATGTTCACGAGACTTTGACAAATCTCTCTTAGAAATTAAATTTTACATGACATTTTGACTAAATTAATTCTAATTTCAACCCTAATTTTCAACCACATAATACCAAAAAATCTTAAAACTATTCTTACCCTTTGTTTTCAACTCTTTTAAACAAAATTATGCTTCTTGACCACCGTGGCACAAATCTGTACACTTGGCGAAAATTGTGAATATGTTACAACTTCAAAAAGCGTTGCCTACTCGTATTTCCAACCCCTTGTGTAAAATGTTGCACTGTGTCACCGATCTGTACAAACTTCGGAAACTTGTGGTTAAGGTAGCTATTGTAGGCTACTCACGACTTTCAAAGCCACCCCTATATCTTTCAACCCCTTACTTGCATACGTGCAATGCTGGTAGGCAGCTGGTATATAATAAACACGATTAGGGATTGAGATGGGGAAAATGAGATGTAAATATGCTAGATAACTTCATCTGGCCTTATTACTTAAATATTATTTGGTATAAAATTGTGTATTTGTTTACACCAATCAGGATAGGTGTAGACAGAGAAATATATTCAGATTAGTTACTCGTCTTTATGGCAGAGGCAGTTTCCACAGTTTCCTGGATCTCCTTCCTTTAGGATTAGTCATTATGTTGCAATACCACTCAACTGTTTGTTACAATTTTATAGTATATTGCGTACTAAAATGTATAAGTGACACTTATCAGGTCGAGAATGCATTTTGGGAATACACCTTGCGCCTCTCTGTCGACCGGCCTATAGGCTCTTGCGGTTCCTTCACCTCATCCGTTCCTCCCGGGGACAAAGATCCGTATTTCGAGCTGACAGACGATATACTCTCTGTTCCCTTGTCATAGATCATAGTCTACTGTGTCCTTCTTATTACTTCTTGTGGCTTCATAGGTCATCGACTGTGTTTAAATTATAAACGCCGAGCTTTCGGTCATATCAAACTCCACGGTCACCAGGAACTGAATAATAAATAAACAGCCATCTCAATGGCCTTCTTCAGGAACTTTGAGCATGTTTATAAACACAGAGCTGCCGTGACCTTCTTTGGGAATTGAATGAACCATCTGGGCATTTCTCGCAATCGACCATTGAGACAGCTGTTAATTTTACAATTGGGTTCCCAAACAAGGCCATGAAAGCCCGACATTTGTAAATTTGACCCGGCCCGTGAAGCTATTATCAATAACGTTTGTTGTGGAAGTTTCAAATGTAATAAATATTTTGTTTTTTTAAGGACGCTGACAGGAATTATTTTATATTCCAGTAAATGTCCTCACATGAGACTGTCACTTTTAAGCAAATAATTTAAACCCGCGACCTTGGGATAAGTAGGCTAACTGGGGTACCCAGGCCATGTCCTTATACCTACAATAAACGCGTAAAGTAAGTTAATTTGGATCAACAAGAAGTTGATGAGTAGGAATTGTTTAGAGTGAAAAGAAAAAGCCATATGAATATAACACACCACTTGTAGTGAAATATGTAAGTATATGAGTTTCTGGGTGGAATCCTGGCAGACAAAGCTATCAAAAAGTTAGGAAATGCATGGTCGTCTCTCTAGTCTTGATTTTAAATTATTTTAAATAAACGGTCCTGTCCGTGTCCGTGTCCGTGTACAGGAAGGCATTGTCTTGGTTAGGCAGTTGTTTCTTGAGGTGCTATCGCCTGTCAGATCTGCATGATGTGCCAGTGATGTTTCCAACTTCATATCTGTCTCAAGCTATCGGTAAATAGCGCGTTCGTTTTGTGTCAGGGACAAGCCTCAGTCCCACTGTTCCTTTAGGGGCGTTCGTCTGCTGCAACTACCGAACTGAGGAACTATACACAACCAGCTGAAATACCCGGCGTTGTCCGTGGTTCGTTTTGTGTCAGAGACAAGCCTCAGTCCCACTTTTCCTTTAGGGGCGTTCGTCTGCTGCAACTACCGAACTGAGGAACTATACACAACCAGCTGAAATACCCGGCGTTGTCCGTGGTTCGTTTTGTGTCAGGCACAAGCCTCAGTCCCACTGTTCCTTTAGGGGCGTTCGTCTGCTGCAACTACCGAACTGAGGAACTATACACAACCAGCTGAAATACCCGGCGTTGTCCGTGGTTCGTTTTGTGTCAGAGACAAGCCTCAGTCCCACTTTTCCTTTAGGGGCGTTCGTCTGCTGCAACTACCGAATTGAGGAACTATACACAACCAGCTGAAATACCCGGCGTTGTCCGTGGTTCGTTTTGTGTCAGAGACAAGCCTCAGTCCCACTTTTCCTTTAGGTGCGTTCGTCTGCTGCAACTACCGCAATGAGGAACTATACACAACCAGCTGAAATACCCGGCGTTGTCCGTGGTTCGTTTTGTGTCAGAGACAAGCCTCAGTCCCACTTTTCCTTTAGGTGCGTTCGTCTGCTGCGAATTGAGGAACTATACACAACCAGCTGAAATACCCGGCGTATTTCTGATATGCCGTTGAATTTTTCACTCTCGAACGTTATCATTCGACATATTTCAAATTCGTTTGGAGTCGGCACAAAATTAAGGGTAGAATGGATTTTGTATGTGAATACTCCCGAACTAAAAGCTAAAAGATTGAAACTTTCCTAGCTAAAAGAGTATTGCAATGAACCGCAAATTGGCGGGAGGAAACACTTGTTGTCATTAGAAGCGAAATACAACCATAAGGAATACGCGGCAGCGACCGAAATGTGTTTATAGACAAACTCCAAACAGTTGCTGTGAGGTGTAATGCTTTGCACTCTCGCGGGAGATCAGCCTTCGACCCCACACCAGAGGTTAACATTTTAGTTGGCCGAGTTAAGTCTTAAGGACATTAGAGCGGCAGTTTCCATACTGAATCTCAATGAAATATAGAGGCTCTTTCAAAAGTTAGTTCAAACATTAAATTGCTATAAATATAATACGACAAACAAAGGAATCAAAATCACAGTGTAGGTAAACAATGGGTGTACAAAACATTGAAAAGATGTCTGTCAAATATTCGTAATTTTTGGCAAGATGGCATCCTTCAGGTGCAATGGGATATTTGGATGCCTCAAGAAAACTTGTTATTTAAGGTAGCGCCACAACCAAAAGTTGGTCGGATTGAAATCTGGAGATCGCGGAGGCCACATTGTTGGAAATTGCCCACTGCTGACACCATCGTCAAACTTCTGCGGAATTCATTGTTTTGCAGCGTTGTACAGCTGAGGTGGAGCGCTGTCCTGCATGAAGATTATGTTTTCCATATCGTGATTCCTCAGTCTAGGGATAACAAATATCTATAAAAACTGTACCAGCGCTCCCTTTTACCGTAACTGTCTAATTCCTTTGTTTTCTTCGAAGAAATATGAACCAATGATGAATTGTGAAGTGAAGTCATAAGATACAGTAACTTAAATCATGAAGACCTTGTTGAATTTAAGTCTGAGGGTCATTTTCTGGCCATAGTCTGTAATTAGGCTTGTCAATTCCACATATTTTAAGAACAATGTGTGCTTCGTTTAGCCAAAAATGTTGTCCAACCAATCATTATTTATTTCTAACTCTACTAGTACAAATAAAGCAAAATCATGTATTGTCACTTCCTTCGAGTGCAAACGTTCAAATTAACAAAATGATAGCATCTGTGAAATGCAATAGGAAACAAATAAAACAAAACCCCACTGTGATGTTCTTTTTGTCTTGTCTAAAAAAATGTATATCGTTTTAATGCTTGGGCTTACATATAGGTATATTCATGTTCATTAAAAACTATACAATTTTCCTCAACAAAGCTTTTGCCACTTATAAAAAAATCTTCTGATTCAGAAACCATAATCAAATCATAACTGAAATTAATAACTGCTACTTTGTTGGTATTTCAATAAACTAGAAAATGTGGAAACATTTTCACATATGTTCTTCCTTAGCTGCGCTATTCTCCTATATAATTTAACTGACGCACTTAGATTTTTCAATCAGTTTACGCACATGTTGTTTAACATAGCTGTGAAATATTAAGGCATTTTAATGAACATTAATTTATAAAATAATAATGTTTTCTTTATTTTTTGGACATTTAAATTAATATATTTTGTATATGCATAAAAAATCACAGATATATTCAGTGTAGCTTTTTAGAAAAGTGTACGTAAAGTTAAAAGGAAAAGAATGAAATAAAAGACCAGAAAGCAAGTTACAGTAAGTGTCAAAAGAAACTTGTGTTTTTGTGACGCACCCAAAATTCATGACACCCCTGGTCCATGTTCCTCACAAAAATGCCTCAAACACACATAAACCTTATATGATAATATGCTGAAAACTAAGTAGATTCATATTAGGCATAAAACATAAAATCGATTTTTTAGCTCAAAATATCTACCAAGTTTTCCTAAGTGATTGAAATAGTTTATTGTGGTTTGAATTTGGGAGATGCATGATTGTAGAATACAGAGATAATTGAAAAGACCGGACGAAATCGACTCCTTTTTATTTAAAACGTCTTGTGTTACATTCACGTGGCTTTCTCTACTTATTCTTCCAGAAGCTATTGTCAAAAACGTGATTCTTCTTATTACTACATCTTAATCGACATTTGTAGTAGTGATTTTGTTACATATTTCCTTATAGGTGCAGTGGGAATATGGTGATACAGGAGACATAAATGATAGATCTTTTAAGAGCTGGTAGTTATGTATTGACTTTGAAATTCCATTCCATCTGCATGTCCAGGACATAATAAAACGAATAACGTCTATCATTTCAGAAAAGTATTGGAAATTCAAACCAATAACAAGGAATATTTCGGAAATGGTTTAGTCCGTAAAAATGCATTTCACCTAAATTCTACGTTTTAATGACACGTGCGTTTAATACAGTAGTATGTCACAAGGGAAACATTAACCATAATTGTGAACGTATTTTAAGTAGCAGTAACATTAAAAAGTGGTGGATCTACTTTGTTTTGTTGCTCAGAGTGCTTCGGTCAGGCTGCGAGTGTTGTATATTTCAAGTAGCTCGCTTACTTGGACAGCACTATAGATAAACAGTGTGAGTGGTTTTTTATCCTTATTCAGGCACAACATTATAAGCATATTAGATCCTTTCCTTAGTTGCTGAATTGAGACTATAATCATTATTGCTTGAAATCGAATACCTTCGCATTTTTCTTATTTTGCATGGCTTTTCTGGGAAGTAACAGCAGTTGTCAAACAACACTTTGTGGATCGTTTCTGTACTTTGGTAACTTATGAATGAAAATTAGAAAGGATTCTTATGGCCCATGCCATTCAGGAAGAATGGGGCTTTTCAATGATGAAAGAATTATCAAAATTGGTTGAACTTTTTTAGATTATCGTACATACATAGACATACCTATACATACATGGATATATACAAGACATGCATACATGGCTTCATGTATACATAAGTATACCTACACATACATACATACATATACCTATGTTAGTGTGTGTAGAAGTAGGAAGGAAGGAAGGCATTGGCTGGTAATGGGTAGAGGGGCTGAAGCAAGCGCCTTGTGCCACTCTCGACTTGCTGGTGTGTTGTAACCTCTGACCCAGCGCCGTGACTGCCTATCTCGGAACAACCTGGCTCATTACACAGAAGCGTCCATGCGTATCTTGGCTGAGTGAGAGAGCACTCGCATAGTCCTGGCTTCGAGACCCTCACCCTCTCGCAATCTCTATTAGGCACTCTTGCTAATCCCACACACCTCTTAAACTAAAATCATATTTCCTAAATGTATCTTTGTACTGGCAGAAGATATACTTTACTGTGTTAACTGCAGAAATACTTTTCTCTCCTCCTGTTTACTCTCGTTCAGTGCTCTTCACCTTCCTCCACCCTTAATCCTCCCTTTTTGAACTTCTCTGCTACGTATACTAAGTAGGGGAAGTATTGTATTCGACTCAAAAATTCGATGTCGATGTCTTTTCAGGCTCCCTGAATTAAAAAAAGAAGCATTTTCAGAAAAACATCTCTATGTGGAAGTCTGTGAACACCATAACTCAAAAGGGAAAAGTCAGTTAAAAACCAAAGTTGGTATTTAAGTTTGATATTTTTAAGGATGCAACACGAAGATTTTGAACAAAATTCGTCCATCCTAAACTATCCCTTATATGGAAAAATTTTCGAAAATTTTTATTATCTCAAAAATGACTCTAACCATTTTGATTAAAATGCCATATATTTAAGTATATTTACGTCAAATGAAATGTATATTTTGAATTTTCGCACTATAGCCCATTTAGTTCAAAGATATACAACTCATTAAAACACAGTTTATGTCAAATTATCTTTTTTATGAACTGAACCATTTCATGGGCGTTCCTTTTACTTGTTAAAATTTTGCACTACTTGTAGACCGTTCTCAAATGGGAGTTTCTTATTCACTTTTTTATCTCTTGATCATGCAAAGAGAACGGAATTTCAAAGATCAGGTTTTAAATATTGGACTATCGCTTACAGCCTACTGTATTCCCCTTACACCTACAGGAAAATTAACAATAAGGTAATTTGTACAAATGTTTATCACGATTAATATGAAATAGATGGAGGAATACATCTTTATTAGAATAGTTTGTGCAAGAGCAGAGAATGTCATGTGAGTGCAATACTGATGGTTAACGCCTGTTCTTACTAAGTACGCTGGGTAGGTACCACAGGCGGTGACAGTAAAGATTCATGAAATGAAATGATAATTGGGAAGGGAAATATTGAGGAAAAAGGGGGAACATCACTTAGTCAGGGCGGGCAGCCCTGGCGGGATTTGAACCACGGACTCCCGTTCACGAGTCCAAGCTTTAGGTATCTTGACTACTCTTATTGATAAAAGAAGAACAAGAAGAATCTTAAACTTTCAAACACCAAATTAAATTGAACCTGGGAAAAGTAAACAATTAAATTATTGTTCCGGAAACGGCTAATGCTACGCTGCAGGTCATTTGCATTAGACAACTGTATATTTCAACGACCTCTACGTCTGTGCTTTCTCTGGTTCTTATCCATATAGTTCCACAGGAAATATCGTAATGTATTCAAAAGCTTCATATGGAAATACACGTTTTGATACTCTCTGATCTCAAAATAAGCTTCTTAGAAACAGCTCCATATATGTGTATAAAATAATCAAATACCAAACTTGTTCATTTAAGTCCATCTCCAAATTTCCACATTCCAAATTACCCTCCAACTACAAAATGTTTCATAATTTTAATTTAGTCAAACAACCTTCACTAAAGGGGAAATGGGTGACATTTCTAGTTTTTAAAGCAGTTAGCTAGAAAACTTCATTTTTTGGTACATAAAATTCCATAGGGTACCAGTAAATATACCTACTAAAGTTTCATCTTGGGGTTAATCATTTTTGGATCATGAATATTTTTATTGAAAACAAACGTGCTTTAAGGATTTCGGCCACACGTGTGTTTCATCCTTTCTGTAACATACATGTCATGTAATGTTTTAAAAACCGGTGCTGATTATGATGATGATGATGATCATAATAATAATAATAATAATAATAATAATAATAATAATAATAATAATAATAATAATAATAATAATAATAATAAAGCCCTCTTCATTATGACTTTCTTTTGCATAATTGGCAAACTTTAAGAGATAAACACAAAAATGTAGATCTAGTTAACGGTTAAAGCACATAATTTATGTGAAATAAACAACAGCTGTGCCTCTATATTTGCAAGATATATCTCTTTATTGGTTTAAATTTTCAAATATCTACTTTTACTTTTTCAAGTGTTACATAAGTCGCTATTCGTTTTTTCTCGTAGTCATGCGAAGAGCGTGGAATGACATAGCGATTAGCTTTTTGAAAAAGTGTCTATGGCGCTGCGTGTGAATACATGACTGACAACAATAGAGCGGCAGAACGAAGGATTTTCCAGAACGTTCGCGAGAATTTTTTAATGTAGGCTTATTTGTAAGTGGGTTGGAGAAAAGCTGTATTTTTCAAGACAATTCGCCGGTGTTTCGCGCGAACTATAAAAGCGAGAAGACAGTCTTGAAGTGAAGCAGTTTTAGTGAGTGTATCGTAGAGCCAACTGTTTGTGAGACATAGAATAAAGAAAGACAGAAAAGTATGTGTCTAAGTTACGAGAAGAGACGAGTTGTAAGATCGCCAAGAACTGCACGTTGTGTTAACGACGATAAAAGAGAACTGTGTTTTGTGATTTAGTTTTAGAAGAAAATAAACTGACAGAAAAAATCAATTGGACTTGTCATTTTATCTTACTGGTGCCAGAAGTGGGATTTGTCAAATTGTCAATTGTTACATTATTCTAACGACGGTTTATAGAAGAGTGTGTAAAGAAAGTCATGTGAATATATATACTCGTAAAAATCAATTGCAGTGCGTGTGTCTCTCAAAAACTCGAAAGTGGCTCGTCCGATTCGAATAATTTATTTTTTGTTTTCTTCGCCTCAATAATGAGATGGTTTAGGAAAAAATAACATTTTGAAAAACCCAAAGAAACTTCTAAAAATTTTGTACGGGAATAACCACTTGTGATTACTGAATATATGGTGTTTGTGACAGACCTATCGTTTGACAGCTGAATCTATTACTTTTAAAATTGTTTTTTCCAAAAAAGAAAGGTAGTGGATTTTGAGAATAGGTACTTTAAATCGAATTTAATTACGTTTTGCGAATATTCATTTTGATCAGCCGTTCTACTAAGGTAAATTGACTTTGCAAGCTTAGAAATAAACAAACAAAATTCATTCAATTTTGTTTTGGCTATCGACAAACAATTCATACAATTTTCAATGATTGAAATTGAAATGCAAGTTGTTACCTACATTTACTATCTTTGCTCATGTTTCTTTTACGAAACACAATCACATTTCTTTCTCTACTACCCCTTCTACAAAGAATTCATACAAATTTCTATATGATTTATATAAAAATAGAACGTCTTACGTTCACACAGCTTTCCCTACTTGCTTTTCTTCCTGTGGTATTTGGGTTTGTTCAACAGTGCTTTTGTATAGTGTTTTTCCGGTGTGTTTATATACCTATTTTGTTTATTTTTATTTCTTTAGAGCATCCAACGTAAGTCTAAAGGTTGTCGGGATAAACTCGCCAAAGCATGGGCAATGCTGGATATTCCAGCTAGCGTAACATAAAACAAATGTAGGTAAGTCGTAAGTCGCTATTCGGTTTTCCTCGTGTTATAGAAAAAGCACGGGCTTTCAAAGTGGCGCGCTTTGTAGAAATCTGACTGTCGCCTTGCGCTCGTCTACCTAGAGCGAAATGTATGAAGTGTAATGAAGGTTTATGTAGTTAGAAAAATGCAGTTTTGCAAGAAGAGTGAGTAGAGAGGTGGATGTGAGTGCCACGCATCCCGGTTTAAAATGAGGAATAAGATGAAGATACGATAGTTAATTACAAAGGCAGATCGGCCGGTCGGCTGGACACCTGTGTTTGACATCCCTCGAAACAAATGGATATAGGTGCCCTGTCATCTCTTTGTTCCCAACATAAAGCAAGTACATCAAGGGAGCCATGACTGATATGCGGTGGGGCCTTGACAGAAAAGGGATGGCAATTGCTTTCACACAAAGATTATGAAAACCGCGTTTTCCATTTTGTTTGCCCGCGTACCCAAATGTTTTCTTTCTTTTGCAGGGGGAATAAAGCAATAATTGAAACTAAAGGTAAAGGCGGAGAGAAACAACTGAACAGCGAGTTTTGTTTTGTTTACACTGCCGCTTTTATCAGAGCAGGAAAACATGATGGTTATACTTTTTACATATCCATGCAAATGTTGCTGTCTCTACCACATACCTATAGCAGGTAGAGGAAGTATTGAATCCCTGTAGATATCACCAATGTCTACACGTTTTGAGGACCTCTAAATATGTATCTACCATAAATGTCCCATAAATGCCAAATTTTTGCATTTAAGTTGAGCATTTTCAAGGGCACGAACCAAGGATATGCGTTACAAGAAAAAATAAATCGTTAGTTTTGATTTTACCAGAAATAGTTTGACAATTTCGGCTAAAATAACACGAGTTTAAGTAATTCATCCTCGGGCGTTCATGGTAGACACAAAATTTAATGGCGGCTTATAGTTTGCCACTACTTTTGTTTTTCCTGTTGTACAAATACACTTTTACTTTCTCTACTGGTAAGTAGGGGAAGTATTGTATTCCACCCAAAAATTCGATGTCGAGATTTCACCGGAAATACATGTTTTGAGGCCCCCTGAATAAAAAAAGCATTTTTAGAAAAAAGTCCGTGTGTCTGTGTGTCAGTCTGTGGACAGCATAACTCAAAAACAAAAAGTCGGTTAAAAACCAAAGTTGGTATTTAACTTTAATGTCTTTTAAGGGTGCGACACGAAGATTTTAAAGAAAATTCCTCCACCCTAAGCTACCCCTTACATGGAAAATGTTTCGAAAATTTTTATTTTCTTGAAAATGGCTCTAACGATTTTTATTAAAATGTCATATGTTTGAGACATTTTGATGAAAAATGAAATGTATATCTTGAATTTTTTGGCTATAGCCCCTGTAGTCGTATTTACTCTGGACGACTTTTGCATAACTGGTAAACCGTTAGAGATAGACCAAATCATACAATACAAAAAATGTAGATCTTGCTAAAATACACAATTTATGGCTCAATAAATTTTCTTGTAGGGTGAACCATTTCGGAGATATACCTTGTTATGTGTGTGAGTTTCGGAAAACTTAGAACTTTAGCGAAATGCAACAACGTTGTTCATTTTTTTATATGTTACGTGTGCAAAGAGAACGGAATCTCAAAGCTTTAAAAGATTTGACTATCGCACAAAGCCTACTGTATTCCAATATTCCCCTTATACCTACAAGGAAATAAGCAATAAGATAATTTGTACAAATGTTTATCTTAACTAACACGAACAAGATATAGGAACAAGAGTTTGTAAGAATGGTTAGTACAAAAGTAGAGAAAGTCATGTGAGTGCAACACATCAGATTTTTTTATAAGTAACGTTTTGTAGCATTAGCGATTTAGAGATATTCGTTGGTATTGGATTTATTTTCCAATACTTCACACTTTCTGAAGCGCTAAGTCGCTATTCATCTGTTTCTCGCGATATCGTCCAAAGGGTATGGAATTCCCAGAAGCAGTATACATGGCTACCGTGCCGTAGATTCCCTGGTGAAACTCGCTCTGGCCCTGTACTTGTAATCTAGATCCCAGAAGTATTTGAAGAGTCGGTATTAAAATTGTGTTACACAGTCCTAAAGTAAGGGCTTTAGGGTAGAAAGACTTGATTGACGGTAGGGTTAGCGCCCCTGATCCGTGTAATCCGCTTTCGTTCCCCTGTGCTTGATGTTTATCAGCATTGTGACACGACGACGTGCAGCGGCCAGCTCCTAATTAACAGTAGCCGTGACGTCACGCAAGACACCATATTGATCTAGTGTTCACCACTATGGTGCTCTTGAGAAAAATAACAATCATTCTCGTGTACAGATCACGGTCCCAAACACTACTGTAGCACTTGAGACAGCCATTCCACGGCTAATGCCTTATCCAACCACAGGCGCCTTTTTCACTGCAAAATTACCATTTACTAAACGTGATTTCATCTAATCCTGCCCTATTATATTTTACGAAATGATTGTAAAACTATATCAATTATGCTTATGGCGAGGTCGTCTTCTTAGCAGGTGCTAGCGTTGTTCGAGTACCTAGTTTGCTTCCCGGTACCGGCGAGGAGACTTTCTCCTGCTGTGTCGGGGTGCACTCAGCCTCATTAAGTCCCTGAGGAGCTTCTTGATTGAGAAATAGCAGCCGTTGGTTGAATATACCGGCCGGGAGGGATCGGGGCGCTGACCACGTTCCACCTCCAGTATGCACCCCACTCATGACGCATGTGGTAGGCAGAAATAGAAAGGCAGGCCTAGGTCCACAAAGAGCTCTTGCGTCATATAGTGAAACCTCCCGTTATTGAACCACGTAAGTAACACATTTTGGTACCGAGATTTCACCAGAAATACACGTTTTTAGACTACCTAAATAAAAAAGTACATATTTGGAAAAGATCTCTGCAACACAAAGATTTGTAAGAAAATCACCCCTTAGACTACTCTTTATATGCAACATTTTTAAAAAATTTTAATTTTCTCAAAAATAATTCGAACAATTTTGATTAAAAAAGGCCGGGCCCAAATGATCGTTGTCAACAGGCGTTTAAACCCCACTCACTCACTCACTCACTCACTCACTCACTCACTCACTCACTCACTCACTCACTCACTCACTCACTCACTCACTCACTCACTCACTCATTCACTCACTCACTCACTCACTCACTCACTCACTCACTCAGCCACTCACTCACTCACTTAAAATATCATACCTATGTTTAAGATATTTTAATAGCGAATGAAATATACATATTGAATTTTCTTGGAATAGTCTGTGACTATTCCTGAAAGAATTGCTGTCAGATTCTGTCCAGCAAAAAACTAACAAAAAAAGACTGTATGCGTATGTGTAAATGAGAGAGAGAGAGTGAAATCAGCATAACTCAAAAAGAAAGCGCCACAAAATATACCAAAGTTGGTATTTAACTGCAACGGGTGCGACACGAAGATTTTTAAGAAAAACACTTTACCCCAAAATATTGTTTACATGGGAAATTTTTAGTATTTTTTATTTTCACAAAGAATATGCCTAATTATTTTTAGTAAAATACCATAAGTTCCAAGTCTACCTCTCTGCCATAGGTGTGTTTAGACATTTGTAATATTAATAAAATGTATTTTATCTTGATTTTCTGCAACTATCTTGAGAAGTTCTCGTGATTCTGAACAAATCTTCTATAATTTCGTGCATTGTCTCCCGTGGATTAAGAGTAACTTGCTAGACTCTGGTACCTGCAGTCGCAGATTCAAAGCCGGCAGAGGGTGATACATTTTTTCCTTAGCATAATCCCCTATGGAAGGGAAGTAAAGCCGGTGGTCCGTTGTAGATTTATGGCACGTAAAAGTGCCTCAAGCCTAATGAAGAGGTAACTGAGCAAAATTAAGCTATCTTTAACGCTGAGAACCATAGCAATTAAAGAACGCACATAAATATGAACTCTTCTTCTTCTTCTTCTTCTTCTTCTTCTTCTTCTTCTTCTTCTTCTTCTTCTTCTTCTTCTTCTTCTTCTTCTCTTCTTCTTCTTCTTCAACTTGCCTGTAGTACCACTATAGTGACGTCAGGGGTTTACCTCGGATCTTCTGAGGCCCACGAGGTAGGACATTTCCTCCCAGCCCCGAAAGGTTTTGTTTTCCCGCCAATACTCGGGTGGCTACTTGCGTTGGTTTCCTTATGTTCCCTATGTCCGACATAAATATAAGCTTAATTTTATGATGTCTACCTATAAATGTTAACAATAAGAGACAGACGAAAATTACTGCAGGTAAAATGTAGATAGGTGCGGTAAAAATACTCAGTTTGCGTAAATACAATTTTTTTCGTAGCGTTAGCTGTTTGCCTAGTATTCCATGTTGGAAGTTTAGATCATTCTCAAGTGTATGTATGTTTCTACATGCTGTAACTCAGCACTTCTTGTTTAGAAGTCATTTCTAGGTGGAAATGTAGCCAGGAGAGAAGAATGCCTTGTTATATGCATGCATGCTATAAGGGATATATGTGGGTAGAGAAAGCCATGTGAGTGTTACATATCCCTGGTGCAGTGTGTGAATTTCTCACGATAATGTTGACATTTGTCAAGTGATACAAGAAACACTGTTAAAATTATGTGAGACAATTACTGTTCGCTGAGGAAAAGCGAAGCTATAAACTGCGGCGAGAACAAGTTACCGTAACAAGCATATAGCTATCAGAAACACCAGGATGAGAGGAAATAAATATCAACTGTGTTACCAACTGTCATATCATTAATAGTAATAACATGCTGGTCACGTAGTGCGGTAATCCAGCAATTTACTGTCACGAGAGTCGAACCCCGTCCCTCAGGTTGTCTCTGGCAGGTACACGCTCTGTTGTCCGGACTCCTCCCCCCTCCCCCGTTTTTCTTTCTTCCTTTTGAATACGTTTTTAAAAAGAAGGAAGGACACAAGAGGTCAAGAAGTCATTTATCAAGCAGGTAGAATGACAAGGGTTGGTTTCTTCATGCAGGGGGCTAACCAGGGGTGTACACTTCCCCAAAACACAAAACATACCTCACAGGATAATGCACTTTCATCTTAACGTTCAAAACGACAATTTTTCTTCTTCAAAATTTCAAACTTTTTATTTTTGTCGTGTGGTAGCCCTGACTTTCTAGGTTTCAAAAACATATTTATTTGCTTGCTAACTGTTAGTAGAAGTTAATTTAATTTCACCATTTTTACAATAAGGTTGCCCTAAGCACATATTTTACAAATTTCTTTCCAACATTTCTCGAAATTAATCATACATCACTTTGAAGATTATTAGGTACGAAATGAAGTAAAGCAACAACTATAGACTTAATATAAATTACAAAAAGTATAGCCATTTAAACAATAATTTAGTTGGAAAAAGGAGGAATCTTGAATTTTAAAATTAATAGCTTTTTAAACAGCCAATTTACTTGATATAATTGCACATGTTCAAAGAAGCATGTTGGCGTATAAAGATCTAAAATATCTATATTTTTATTGAAGCTACGCAATTTGAAAAAAAATATATATAACATTTTTAGTTTTGAATTTTTTTGGCTGCTCAAAAAATATTTTTAAGTGTTGTTAATGTAAATATTTCTAATTTATTTTGCCAACCTTTAACAAAAAGTTATAAAAATTCTGGCAAAAAGTGTAGAAGTTTGTTTCCAACGTGAATATGTTCCTTAAGCCTATTGGTGTGGTACACATTGGTTTGTGATACTGATGAAAGTTTGGAGTATTTTCGCATTTGTCACATAAATATGGTAAATTGTAATGTTTCATGTTAAAGTTAGTTTTTGGTATGAATTAGATGAGTTAAATTAAATGCAAGGGTTGTAAGGGCACCACAGTTCTGCCGTCTCAGGGGGGAAACAAAGGTGAAAACAGGAAACTATTGTTAGGAAGGGAAAGAACGTAAGGAGGCACTGGTGCAGTTCACAAAGAACATTAATTTTAATACCATATAAATAGCTGAAACTTTCTGATTGTTTCGATATATAAACCAGATTCTATTCCCTTTAACATCTAAGATCATATCATAACTGTGGAAAACACACACACACACACACACACACACACACACACACACACACACACACACACACACACACACACACATACACACACACACACATACACACACACAGAGTGTCAGGGAATACTCGTTAGGGAAAAATTCCCACTTTCCATCCGGGAATTGAATCCGGCACCTTTGGATTTCAAAAGTGATGCGTTATTACTCGATGAACTTTAGGGATTCTTGACGTTGATTTTTATCGTTCTGAATAGTAAACACACTCAACATTCGCTGCCACATTGACACTTCCAGACTCTGTGGAGATAGGGAATTATTTGGGTTGAAGAAAAACTCTCCAAAGGGGAATCTAACCCGGGACCTCTGAGTTAAGAAGCCAGAATGCTGACCATTCGACCGTAGAGGCAGTGGAAACCATCAGTCTGGGCAGAGTCAAGGCGATCTTGTCAGTTAATATAACATACTCGTTCACTCGTTTCTAATGTTAGCAGTTTTCTATCTTTATCTAACTATTTAATATGTTCAGCTAAATAACTTATATTACAACATAAAAAAAAAAAAAGTCCAGTGACTTAGACACTATTTACAGAAATAGAATAAAGTGTGTTCAGAGATTCCGTCACTGTCTCATACACATCTGTAGTATTTGATAAATATAACAGGAATAGATTGTCAGTTTTTGAACTGTCTTCTAATTGTTGAAGTGTTAGATCATTGTCATCTCTATATATTCCTTATAATAAAATATAACCACCTTTTGTTTTTATAGTCTCCGAGGTGCAAGTATTTAATCATATTTTCTACTCCATGACATTATTATTAAAATGAAGGTCTTCTTCATAAATATGTTCTTTTATAACTCCAAGTTCTTCATATTCAAGTACAAGGACTTTTTTAATTCTTTTTAATGCTTTAGTAATTTATGAAATGAAATTATATTATGTCCGTCAGAACAATTAGGGTTTTGAATAGTGAAAGAACTATGAGCATCGGTTGAGTGGTTTGTCAGATTACTCTAGAGAAACAATCTAGTTGTCTCTCTATTTAATATTAATATAGCTGTAGTGTTATTGTTTTAATAAAGTTAAGGAAACGAGATCAATAAAATCGGCATTCGAAACGAAGAAACATTTCTGAAACAGGATAAATTACTCATCTTAAATGTAGGCCTGAAGTTTTACTGTGTGTTAACATTTCCATACAATTAGTATCCTTAGACCATATCAATATACTGTACAAGATCCGCGTTTTTTTGAGATCCATAACTTATACATTATAAAACTATTATGACATTTCGTTTTGACATGACTGCATTTATATGCCTTGTTCCAAAACTAACATTTAGTTTCATATCTCTTAAGACCAGCACTTTTCAAAGATGCAGTGCAAAGAATGTCAAGAAAATGTCCCCGTCTCAAACTACACTTTGTGTGAACATTTTTTTATCTTTGATTTTCTTAAAAATTCTTATAGGTTATTAAAATTCTGAATAAAATGCGCGTACTTTATAGGTAATACAGTACAGGATACTATTTTGATAAATGTGTATTCACTTCGGTATGTTAGTTGTTTTCTCTCTTCATCTAACAGTTTTCCCACAAACCAATCACCTGATGTTTTTTGCATGCTCGTAACTCCGTCGCGAAATGAACAACGTCTATGCATAGACTATCCATTTTACTTCACGCCTCAAATATAAGAAGCTTTTTTTAAGAATAGTTCAAGCAAATTGTATAAAATCAACAATAATGGGTAGAAACAGTTATGTGACTGAAAATCATTGCACTCTTTGTAACTATATTGCCAAATGTGGTCAATATAGATTTCATTTTCAACCTCGGAAAACACATCCGGGTAACTCAGCCTAACACAGGTTCAAATCCGGTACCTTTCGAGTATATGACAGACTCGATACCCCCACACCATGGAAGTGAGCGATTTCCATCTTCTCTTCTATTGTTACTTTCTTTTCTATCTATAAGTATCTATCTACATAGTTAAGTAGAAAAACCATCGTAACCCGTCAAACAATTCAATTTAGAGATTTCATCGAATGTGTGTTTTGACGACCCCGGAATCAAAATAATTTTACAAAAGGGACATTTGTGTGTATATGCGTGTGTCTGTCTGTGTGGTGTGTTTCCGCGTGTGTGTCTGTGTGTGTCTGTCTCTCTGTCTCTTTCTCTGTGTGTATGTGTATGTGTGTGCGTGTGTGCGTGCCTGTGTGTGTGCGTGTGAACGGCATAATTGAAACGAAATGTGAAATAAATGCCAGACTTCATATTTCAGTTCAATATCTTGTAAAGAAGTGTCACGAACATTAAAAACAATAAGAATAAGAAAAAAATAAAAATAAAACAAATAAAAATGAAACATGTACTATACTTTACCCGTTACATTAGAAAACTTCGTTATATTTTATTTTCTCAAAAATGACTCAGTTTCGATTAAAGTACCATACATTTAGGATATTTACATAACAAACAACCTGTTTATCTTGGATGTTTTGGGAATAGCCTGTGAAGTGCTCTTCATTCGAAGGAATGTTGTATAATTGTGTATACGACAGCGAGAAAGAGAGAAAGAGAGTGGAGTGGGACAACCTACTACACAAAAATGTAGTTCTGTTTAAAATATACAAACTGTTTCAAACAAGTTTTATAGCACGAGGTACCACTTATTATTGGTTTGAGTTTCGCTTGAAGTTGCTCATGTTTCACAAGTATTGTCGGTATGAAGTTATTTCTCACGGTGCCAAGGAAAGAGCAAGTCCAGCGTCCAAACATTTGACTGTCCCATCTTCTGCACGTACCTATCTGCAATGAAAGGATAACAAAAAAGATAATTAGCAGAGAAACTATTGTGAACGTGAGACATAAATATATTTCTCATTGATGTGTTTTCTTAAGTATTCGCCAAATTCATATTGTTGATCTTATACCTTAAGGGTATCAGGATGTGAACGAATATTAAAATGCAGTGATAAACGTTTTTGCAGTTTGTATTATATCCATAAAAATTATTTAATTTTGAAGCATTAAAATCACCATTCAAGTCATTTGCTGAGTCGTGTGAATAACATTCAATTTTGGCCAGTTATCTTTTTTTAGACATTTAAAGACCTGTATTTAAATAAATTATTTCAAACGTATGTTTACAATAGATTCATTCTTAATTTAACTAATGAACCAATTAACGCAATTTGTAACAGCTATAAAAGTCACTTTTAGTTGTTTGAAACTCACTCGAAAAATGTAATATGTATTTCCGTATTCATTCTAAAACAAACTGTTCTAAATAACATTATTACTTATGTTAATTAAGATAAACATTTGAAGAAATGCTTCAATGTTTTAAGTTATTTAATATTTCCTTGTAGATACAACGGGGATAGCAGAAAGCTTAAGTGCGAGTCAAATGTTTTAAGACCTGATCCCTATGCGATGGCTTTGACATTCCTTTTTCTTGGCATGGCCAGCAGAAAAAGAAAAAACGGCTCTCATTTGATAAAAGTGAAACTCAAACTAATAACAAGGAGTACCTCGGATACCGTTAACTCCATCAAAAAGTGTATTTGACATAAATATGTGCTTTAACGACTTCTATGTTTTTGTGTATTAACCTTTGTCTATTAGATCACCAGATGTACAAAAGTGCTCAGGCTATTAGTAGAAAATTTAAGGTGTGCCTACATTAAGTGGGGTGCCTTAATCAAATATGTTTATGAGCGGTTTTGACTTTTTCAGTTATTCTTTTCACAAACATATAAAAAATTTATGCCCTAAGTTATTTTTCTAAAAGTTCTTTCTTTTATATTATTATTATTATTATTAATTATGGTTGTATTCATCTTTTTTAACAATAATTAACACAGGAACAGTTATACATTCAGATTCCGTGTAGGTTAAGGAACGGTTCTAGTTTAGGGCGGGGAATCGAACCCACGAGATGGGTTGAGAAGCCATACATTTGACCGCACCACCACAGAGGCAGTCGCTTCTTCTTTCTGTATATTATACCAGATAAATTTCCCTCCCTTAATTTGAATGCGAATTGTTTTAAGTGTACACGAATATTTGTTGACTTCATTTTAGCTATTAACGTTTTGATATATTTCATCCAAATTTGGGGATACGCTCTATAGAAGTTGTTTATTTACTTACGTACTTACTTGTTTGTGCTAAAACAGAGCAAAGCTCCAATTACAGTAAGCACATGTAATTTATTTATGCAAGTTTAACTATAATATAAAGCAAGAACACACAAAGGAATACAAAGAAACTAAGAATAAAAATCAACTATTTAACTATTATTAAACGCAAGACATTGCAAATTGTATACTAATTAAGCTAATAGCCATAAGTGATACAACTGCATAAAGAATAATTACATTTGAATGCGATAGAATAAAAAGTACAATAAAGCATTAAAAAGCTAAGACTAAAATGAACCAGCAGATATCTGTAAGCGATATCTGCAGCTGAAAATCGCATGCAAATAATTCCTATACTTGTTTCTTAAATTACTTGTAAGGGAAGCTAAAATACAGCTCTGTTTTGGTTGAAAGTTTATTGTATTTGGCACGTAACCACAGAACGGCAGAATCTTTATGCGATAACGTTTTCGAATTCTCAATTTGAAATAACTGACGGTTTCTGAACTCACTATTACGGTATTAAAAGTATTCTATGGAGGAATATCAGGCTATTAATGAGTTATATTTGAGGATCAAGAAGTTCGCACACCTAGTGGTTGGCCCTGCAGTTAGTTACCTATCCCAGTAAGGCACGGTGGGGTGGACACCCCTGCACGGGATAATGTGAAAGCAATATATATACATGAACCTCTGGACTGAAAGAATTTCCACAAGAATTCGAAATATTGTTTCGTTGATGTTCAGGTGTTTTCATCTTCACGGAGACACCCACCCCCCCTCAGAATGTCCACTGTTTCCTTTTTATCTTCTGCCATTCATAACGTTCTCTCTTTCTCTTTTATTGGTGTTTTATTTTCCTGCTTTCCATTTTTATGTTGTAGCTTGCCCTGGTCCATCCATCCCACAAACTTGGTCAGGTATTTAGTCGCTCGCTGTCTCTCTCTCGCTCGCTCGCTCGCTCGCGTGCCGATTAAAATGTTCACATTCCTGTAAATGAATATTCCTGTGTTGAGACAACAAGTTAACATACCAAGACAACAGTTCCTTAACACTTGTTTCATTTGGCAGGTTCTTGTATCGGTAAACATACCGACCCACTGTCATTTACTAACGAGAATGTCTTTGTCCTTAAACACACAATCGCGCCGTGGAGTGGGGAGCTGCTTGGTGCGATGTAAACAGGGTAACTCCAGCAGTTCACAATTACTGTCTACAATGCACTTGGACTGTAAGCAGTGTCAGTGTTGCTGCAACATTATATCGTATAGTTATTGAGTTCATTAGTGATATTATTGAAAGTATGTTCATCTTTGCTCTGTTTGATGCGGTAATATAATGTATAATATCTATTGTACCAGGAAGAAAGGATACGTCACTTTGTGTGTGTGTGTGTGTGTGTGTGTGCGCGCGCGCGCGCGCGTGAGTGTGTCTGTATATGTTTGAACAGCATAATCCAAAAATGGTAAATCGGTTAAACACCAAAGTTGGTATTATAGTTTAATATCTTTGAAAGATGCGACATGAATATTTTGAGGAAAATTCCTCCATCCTAAACTACCCTTCACATAAAACATTTTTCGAAAATTTAGATGTTCTCTAACGGTTTTCATTAAAATGCCATATTTAAGATATTTTTATGACAAATGAAATATATATTTTGAATTTTCTGGCTATAGCCCATGCAGTCCTGTTTACTCTTGATAACTTTTACATACCTGGTAAACCATAAGAGATAGACCAAATTTTACTATAAAAAAATGCAGATCTTCTTAAAAGATACAATTTATTTCATTCATTTTTTGTGGAGTTCACTGTTTCTGAGATATTGCTTGTAATTACTTTCAGTTTCAGGTTCTTGTACTTTTCTTTAATTGGAATCCTTATTCTGTTTTTCGTTTCCCCGTTTTTAATTCTTGTATCTTATTTCAGAAAAATCCATTTTCACCTTGTTTAAGCGAATGTTCAGTGCTTCTGTTAAAAAGAATATTTGGTTGTACAATAATTAGTGTGGTGTTCATTTTGAAAACTGTCCTTAGCCTGTCGTTTGCCCCACCTTTACAGTATATGTACTGCTACACATTTGCATTCTAAAACTCCCGCGTTGTGCTCATAAGTAACAGTAATGAGCACTAAGTTTATTGTAAGTGGTGTTGAAATTTGTCTGTCCGTATTGAGACATTCCTGGCATTCCTCGCCGTCACGTAAATCATTCGTTCTGTAGAGTTATACCTACCCAGCTACCCGTAAACGTTTAACAGCTCTATGAACAGAGCTGGGGCGTATCGTTAATGGATGTGGCTGATCTCTTGCATACCCTGCCACTTTTCCTTACTTAACTTATCCTATTATCTGTATACTAACCCAATTGACGTAATATTTGCTGAGGAGTATGCTTCGAACAACAATCTGCAATGAATTAGTATTGATAGCGTATCATGCCAAGCATTATAAGAGCGGCTTGACTCTCGCCAGTGACGTCAAACGATGTGCGCGCGCAGTGGATGCAATGCAGAAAAGTGCATCTCGCTTGTTAATGTTACTGCGGCTTAAAGCTAACTTTTTCACCATTTTGTTTGACAATAAAAGTTAATTTGATATTTTCTTCTGTACGTGTCAGAGTACATTTTGAACAGTTATGTGTGTGAACGTGCAAGAGAAAAATGCATCAGGAAAGCGAAGGAAGGGTATGCACTGAGCTCGTGTGCTTCCGCGTGGTTCAATACTAGGAAAATACGTGTTGTAGAGAGAACGCTGCATTTCCTGGAAACCTACTGCTACGAATATGCAATCCGAGTGCTTGTAGTCAACTAACTGAAAATGCAGAAAAAATAGTGGAAGTGATTATTATGTAACCTTAATATTTACCAGTTGGTGAATTATAAAGTTTTATAAAAACTATAAACATTGTGGAAAACATATTTTTTCAACGTTAATAATCTTTATTTACTAAACCAAAGCATTATAACATTTTTTGTTCCCAAAATTCTTTTGAGAGTGCTCATCTATAACACAAAAATACTTAAAATTATCAACATGTTGAAATCTTCAAGCATTTTACTTACGCTGCCGAAACAAAAGCTAGAAAAGATAGTGCATTTAAAGGCGTTGAAGATATTACAATGAAAATTTGTATGTACATTATTCCTTGTGTGTATATTATATCTGATATGACTGAACAAAATCCGCTAATGATGGAATTTAGCAATTTCACCTATGCATAGCCTTAACACGAGTTCAAAGCGCATACCCAACTCCACACACCACGCTACGCCACTGGAACAGAAGTTTCTGAAACAGTCATTTACTTAGATACTTCTTTGAAGAGCGTTTGAATGACGCATCAATTTCGTTAATTTTTTCCTCCATTAGAACATGTCTTTTTCGCTTATTCGATACGGTAATGCCGTTGTCCTAAACATATTAACCAAACATCTCACAGCATTCTTAATGTGTACGGCTAAGATAACAAAATTAATATAATTTGAGTCAGACTTAAGGGACACTGGGAGTGAAATTTGAAAGTTTCACATATCTTGATAGATTTTTCTGACATTTTTACTGTGTTTGTATTTATATGAGAATAGGAGGTACACCAAATTTCATTAAAATTGGATAACTCGTTTATGATATATAAATTAGTTTATGAATTTAATAGGCACATTTTCAAAGCGTATCTCGCGTCTATTGACTTTTCAAAATTCATTTATATTGGCAGAACTGGTACTCTAAAACATGGGTAACAATTATATGGAGAGATATTTCAAATACGTTTGCTGATTATGCTGCACATATTTTTTTAATAACAAAGAAAGTTTAATCTTATAAATTTATTGATTTTTCATACAAAAAAAAAATTTGGAATTCATGTTAATGATAACATCAATACTGAATCATAGTTTTGTTTAGCTGCTATTTATGAATACTTTTGGGAATTTTCATTCAATTTGAAGCAAAACTCAGGCGCGACCTTTTTTTGGAATGTGCAGAAATGTAGTTTTGAGAAAAGCAGGCTTTTATATAGGAGCATCCTGTGTACGTTAAGGGAAGAGCACTGGGCCGTAATGGCCACATGGAGTAGGGGATATGAAAAATGTTAGCTGATGCAAATGCACAGGTGTTCCAGGAACATTTTAAGCTAAAAAAAATTTCGGCTTTTTGACAATTTTGACCAAAATTTCACTCCCAGTGTCCCTTAATATAATGCCACATTTATTGCTAGATCTTCAGGATTGGAATCTTCTGATTCATACAGGTTCTTATCCACGGATAAGGCATCATCATCATCATCATCACCACCACCACCACCACCACCACAAGGTAGACGATGCATTCTATGGGATTGAGATCACAAGTGTGTGGGGACAAGTAAAGAACAATTTGGTCCAATAAAATAAAAAATCGTCCTCTTTAAAACCTCTTTATGTTTGTTTGTTTCAATCATCTTATAAATATCTGTTTTACACATAGAACTGTCACTCTGAACCCCTTTGTTCTGCAACACAATATCATAGCACATTTTACAGCACGCCTAGGCGGGGATTTAGCTACTTCTACAACTTTTTTCATTATTTCTGACATAAAACTAGTGACAAGTACGATTTTACAACTGAAATTAAGAGTAAATATAGTGGGAATAACTTTGGAAGTACATTGGCAATATAACCAGCACAACAACATTTGCGAGGACGTTTACAAAACTCGGATTACACTACGTAGGGGGGAATGTCTCTCTTCTCCCCCTGAAGACCATGAGCTGATGAACAGACGGTGAACAGCAATTACGTAGGTGTGTTCGTTCTCTAGCAATAACGTTTAAATAAATATATAGGTCTCTCAGACCTCTAGTGACCAGTGCAGGGCCAAGCAATAAAGGAAGATTTTCTTTTAGTGTAAATGTATCGTTAAAATTCATATGAAAATTCGGGAAAGTGCTTCAGGTCGCCCTGCCCTGAAATGAGGTCCCATTAGTAGCTACAATAATAAAGCCTTGCAAGAAGAGTGAGTAGAAAAAGCTATATGAAGCTTTAGATTAAGACGAAAGTGTTCATTTGTTGAAGAGAATGCCACCAACAAGGTATGGGTAGCACGTGAGGCAAAGGATAGCAGCTGGTCACACTGATACCATCTCTCCCTCTCTCTCCCTTCCTCCCCCCCCCCCCTCCTCTGCTCGCTTATTTTTAGCTTTGTACTCCCAAAATGTTCAACAATTTATTGCCTACCCCGTCTACCAAACAATAACACATCATTTGCACGGCACCCAACACTCCGGGAATATCACACCAGTGTTTCCAGAATCTTGATTCTACATTTGGTCAAACTGCACAACCACTTTCATTTCAAACATTACTAATTCCAAACTACACTGTGTTGTATTCACGTTACCTTCACTACTCACTCTTCTTTAAGAGGTATAGACCTAATGAGAAAGGTAATCAGATAAAGAAGAAAAAGAAAAACTATTAGCCCGCCTCTGAAGAGGTCCCGAGTTGGAATCTCAGTTAGGATGAGGCATCCGGTTAAGACTTTGTCCTAGGTTTTCACTTATCCTGATAAGACAGACCCCGGTCTCATTTGAGTACCATGATACAACAAAGGGAAGCTATGCAACAAAATGTACTTATGGAACAATTGAAACCAATAACTACGAATACTTCCGATATGGCTGATGCCACAAATATTTTATTTGATATTGTCTCTTTTACAAAGGTCTAAGTTTTATTATTTAAGTATTTGCCTATTTGTAAACATTTACCAATTGTACAACATTATATAAAATCTCTTCCAAATGAAGAAAAATGCACAACCTAGCATCAGAAAATTTGATAAAAAAATATGATGTGTTGCACTCAAATGACTTTCTCTACTCTTGTACTAACCATTCTTACAAACTCTTATTCCTATATCTTCTTCATGTTATTTAAAATAAACATTTGCACAAATTATCTTATTGCTAATTTCCTTGTAGATACAAGGGGAATATTGGAATACAGTAGACTTTGTGCGATAGTCAAATCTTTTAAAACTTTGAGATTCCGTTCTCTTTGCACACTTAACATATACCAAAATGAACAACGATGATCCATTTGACGAAAGTTCTAAGTTTTCAGAAACTCACACACATAACAAGGAATATCTCCGAAATGGTTCACCCTACAAGAAAATTTATTGAGACATAAATTGTGTATTTTAGCAAGATCTACATTTTTGTATAGTATGATTTGGTCTATCTCTTAACGGTTTGCCAGTTATGCAAAAGTCGTCCAGAGTAAATACGACTACAGGGGCTATAGCCAGAAAATTCAAGATATACATTTCATTTGTCATAAAAATATCTCAAATATATGACATTCTAATAAAAATCGTTAGAGCCCTTTTCAAGAAAATAAAAATTTTCGAAACATTTTCCATGTAAAGGGTAGTTTAGGGTGGGGCTATTTTCTTCAAAATATTCGTGTCCCATCCTTGAAAGACATTAAACTTAAATACCAACTTTGGTTTTTAACCGACATTTCGTTTTTGAGTTATGCTGTCCACAGACTGACAGACTGACAGACACACAACACACAGACACACACACACACACACACACACACACACACGGATCTTTTTCTAAAAATGCTTTTTTTTGGATTCAGGGGGCCTCAAAACATGTATTTCATAGAAATCTCGACATCGAATTTTTGGGTGGAATACAATACTTCCCCTACTTACCAGTAGAGATAGTAATAATGAATCTTCATACCGTATTTTTGAAAGATTTTAAACTCAAATACGAAGTTATTTTTCGGTGAAATATAATACTTTTTCTTTCAACATAACGGAAGGGAAAATTTTAAAAATCTGAACTATTACATTTATACTTATTAGTTTCTCTAACCACTCTCCAGTAAACTATTCTTACAAAACATTCTTACAAAACCCTTTCCGGGCCAAGATTTACCGCCCAGCCGCTGCGTCCCCCACCTCTGTCTACGGTAGGCGTCACGAGTGAGGTGCTGTACTGAAGAGTGGGACGTGGTCAGTGCTCCGGTCCCTGCCAATGGTCTTCGGAACCGGGGCCGGTACTTCTCAATTATAGATAGGTACCAACAAGAAGGGTAGAGGAGAGTGAAGCGATATTTAGAAACTGAGCCGCTATGTAGTGGCTTTAAAAGTCTATATTTTTTGCATGATATAAAGAGAAACAAACGAAAGTTATTTAGCATTTCAACAACAAAAAATCTGATATGTTGCACTCACATGACTTTCTCTACTCTTGTACTAACCATTCTTACAAACTCTTATTCCTATATCTTCTTCGTGTTAGTTAAGATAAACATTTATACAAATTATCTTATTGCTTATTTCCTTGTAGGTACAAGGGGAATATTAGAATACAGTAGGCTTTGACCGATAGTCAGATGTTTTAAAGCTTACAAATACCGTTCTCTTTGCACGGTTAACATATAAAATTGATCCATTTGAAGAAAGTTTAGGTATTCCAAAACTCACACAAATAACAAGGAATATCTCCGAAATGGTTCGCTCTACAAAAAAAAGTATTTGTACATAAATTGTGTGTTTTAGCAAGATTTACATTTTTTTTGTATTCTGAGATATGGCCTATCTCTTACGGTTTACCAGTTATGCAAAAATCATTCGGAGTATCAGGACTACATGCACTATAGCCAGAAAATTCAAAATATACATTTCATTTGCATAAAAATAACTCACTTTTAACCGACTTAAAGTTATGCTGTCCACAGACAGACACATACACACACATGGACCTTTTTCTAAAAAATGCTTTTCATTATTCAAGAGGCCCCTAAACATATATATTTCCGGTGAAATCTCACATCGAATTTTTGGGTGGAATACAATAGTACTTCCCTTATTTATCAGTAGAGAAAGTAATAGGTTCTAACGTGAATTAGGCATTTTAAGGTTGTAAAGTATCACCGTTTCCGAACATATATTTCCATAATTATGTTCTATACATCATGAAGAACAAAATATGTTTTTACCTTAAATCCGAGGTCTGGCTATGGTATATAAGAGATTATGTGAAAGAATGCATGCAAGAAAATCGTGTACGGTTGCACATGAAATGCGTCTATCTGTCTGTCTGTTTGTATGCATATATCTTCATACTTATGTTCTGTTCGTGTTGATGAAATTGCAAGTTGATGGATTCGTAAGTTGTTTCATGGCTGCAGACGAAGAGCGCGGCCTCCAGGCAGACCACCCCCAACACCGGAAACGCAGCTGACCGGCCGCCGCCGCCGGAAACAAGAGTAGGTACCCTTTGCTCGCGGTACACCTACCTACTTGACAGGACAATGTAATATTAACATTGGCGGCTACAAGACATCTTCAATATGCTACCTTTCATGTAGGTCCACTGCACATCAGCCGATACAAACATGATGTGTCCACTCACTGTGTCGGTTTGGAGGGCTCACTTGGTTACATGCTGGCCTGCTGATCCTAAGGTCGCGGGTTCAAACTCGGCCCTAACTGTTCGTAGATCTGCTGGTATAAAAAAAACCTCCCTTGGAACAAAATTCCGGAACACTGGTGACTCTGGTATGATCCTGGTAATTGACAACGTCATTCACAACGAAAATATTTGTTTTATTTTTTCTCTACTACTCTTACGAACATTTATTCCACTATCTACTTCATGTTAATCAAGGTAAATATTTGTAGAAATTATTTTATTGCTAATTTTTCTTGCTCGGTGCAAGGGAAATATGGGAACACAGTAGGCTTTAAGATATAGTGAGATATTTTAAGAGGTAGTCGCTATACGATGGCTCTGAAGTTGTGTTCTCTTTGCGTGACCAAGACATAAAGAAACGAAAAACATAATAAGCGCGCGCGCGCACACGCACACGCACACACACACTCACACACACACACACACACACACACACACACACACACACACACACACAGAAATATTTCTGATACAAATTGTTTGTTTTAACGGGATCTAAATCTTCTGTAAAGTAAGATTTTGTCCATCTCTTAAGGTTTACCAGTTATACAGAACTCATCACGAATGAAGAAGTCCATACAGAGCATTTCCACAAAATACAACGCATACATTTCATATTCTTCCTCTTATATTTATCTGATTCCCCTCCCCTTATGTAGGACTTACACCCCCTAGGACTCACAAGCCAGTGTCTAGGTTCAGACGCCTGTCGGGGAGCACAGGAACCTATGGACCGGACAGAGTGAAAACCTGGAAGCGGGTGGCTGGGAAAACTGGGGAACCCGGAGGAAACCCGTCCAGACACCGCTTCTTCGTCCACCACGAATACCAAATGCCGGTCCCTGGGATCAAACCCAAGGCTTAGGTGATAAGCGAACGGTCTGACCATTTGGCCACGGCGTCGCCTTCTTAAACACATTTTATAAAAATCGTTAGAGGCATTTTTGGTAAAATCAAAATTTTTGAAAAATGTTCCATGTAAAAGGTAGTTTAGGTTTGGGAGATTTTTTAAAAATCTTCGTGTCGCATCCTTGAAAAACACAGACAGAGATAGAGACAGACAGACAAACACTCACAGACACACACACACACACACACACACACACACACACACACACACACACACACGGACCTTTTTATAATTTTTTTTCTTTTTGTATTCAGGGGGTCTCAAAACATATTTCCGGTGAAATCTCGACATCGCCTTTTTAGGTGGAACACAATACTTCCTCTACGTGCTATACGTGCTTACATACTAGTAGAGAAAGTAAAACTATTTCTTACATTTGTTACATTTACCTGACTCTTCCTACTCACTTATGTTAGAGTTTATGTATGTTCTACAGGCTATTCTTATTGAACATTGTTTTTCAGTGAGCTTCATGTTAATTCAGTTAAGTGTTTGTAGAAATACTTTACACGTTTCGTGGGGGATACAAGAGGGATGTAGGAAACTAAAGTGGTGCTAACATGTTTACAAAATGCGTCGCCCTACTCTTTGTAGGACATCTTAGTAAACAATAGAATGGTGCAGTAGTACTTCAAAATATAGGGTATAGGGGACGTAATGGTGGAGAACACTTCGCGCACTGGAAACTACTCATCTACTACGATTATCACCCCACAGAAGAAAGGGATAAAGTGAAGGATCCTCAGGGCCACTCACATTCCGGAGGTCCAGGGTTCGATCCCAATCTGCATCCACTCGCGCTTTTCCTTGGTTGTTAGTCGAATGCAGGTTTGGTTTTTATCTGCCACGATTTCCTTTCCATTCTTACCCCGTCATTCTGCTACCTAATTTCGCTGGTCTCAGACAGGTTTTGGACCCTGGTCCATATCAAAGGCTAATGAATGTGGAAGACAGACAGCTGGCCTCAGCCAGGTTTGAACCCTGCTGCATATCAAAGGTTAATGAATGTGGAAGACAGACAGCTGGCCTCAGCCAGGTTTGAACCCTGGTCCTCATCAAAGGCTAATGAATGTGGAAGACAGACGGCTGGTCTCAACCAGGTTTGAACCCTGGTCCTCATCAAAGGCTAATGAATGTGGAAGGCAAACAGCTGGTCTCAACCAGGTTTGAACCCTGGTCCACATCAAAGATGAATGAATGTGGAAGACAAACAGCTGGTCTCAACCAGGTTTGAACCCTGGTCCACATCAAAGGCTAATGAATGTGGAAGACAAACAGCTGGTCTCAACCAGGTTTGAACCCTGGTCCACATCAAAGGCTAATGAATGTGGAAGACAAACAGCTGGTCTCAACCAGGTTTGAACCCTGGTCCACATCAAAAACTAATGAATGTGGAAGACAGACAGCTGGGCTCAACCAGGTTTGAACCCTGGTCCACATCAAAGGCTAATGAATGTAGAAGACAAACAGCTGATCTCAACCAGGTTTTGAACCCTGGTCCACATCAAAGGCTAATGAATGTAGAAGACAAACAGCTGATCTCAACCAGGTTTTGAACCCTGGTCCACATCAAAGGCTAATGAATGTAGAAGACAGACAGCTGGTCTCAACCAGGTTTGAACCCTGGTCCACATCAAAGGCTAATGAATGTAGAAGACAAACAGCTGATCTCAACCAGGTTTGAACCCTGGTCCACATCAAAGGCTAATGAATGTAGAAGACAGACAGCTGGTCTCAACCAGGTTTTGAACCCTGGTCCACATCAAAGGCTAATGAATGTGGAAGACAAACAGCTGATCTCAACCAGGTTTGAACCCTGGTACACATTAAAGGCTAATGAATGTAGAAGACAGACAGCTGGGCTCAACCAGGTTTGAACCCTGGTCCACATTAAAGGCTAATGAATGTTGAAGACAGACAGCTGATCTCAACCAGGTTTTGAACCCTGGTCCACATCAAAGGCTAATGAATGTGGAAGACAAACAGCTGATCTCAACCAGGTTTGAACCCTGGTACACATCAAAGGCTAATGAATGTGGAAGACAAACAGCTGATCTCAACCAGGTTTGAACCCTGGTCCTCATCAAAGGCTAATGAATGTGGAAGACAAACAGCTGATCTCAACCAGGTTTGAACCCTGGTACACATTAAAGGCTAATGAATGTAGAAGACAGACAGCTGAGCTCAACCAGGTTTGAACCCTGGTCCACATTAAAGGCTAATGAATGTTGAAGACAGACAGCTGATCTCAACCAGGTTTGAACCCTGGTCCAGATCAAAGGCTAATGAATGTGGAGGAGAGACAGCTGATCTCAACCAGGTTTTGAACCCTGGTCCACATCAAAGGCTAATGTATATGAAAGACAGCTGGTCTCAGCCAGGTTTTGAACCCTGGTCCACATCAAAGGCTAATGGATGTGGAAGACAGACAGCTGGTCTCAACCAGGTTTGAACCCTGGTCCACATCAAAGGCTAATGAATGTAGAAGACAGACAGCTGGTCTCAGCCAGGATTTGAACCCTGGTCCACATCAAAGGCTAATGAATGTGAAAGCCACTTGTTAGCTGGCAGCCTGCTCGTGCCTTAACTAACCCATAAAATGCGCATTTTATGGGAAATGCACCAGGAAGGGGCCCTACAGCCCTACAATAATACAGTAACCAAACCCTTGAGCCTATTGCTTGAAAAGGAAGAGAAAAACCTTTTCAGTAGTTTCCCCCCGCACTTCTTCTTCTGCGTCTTCCACTTCACCTTTTCAAAAAGCTCTTCTCAAAGCAAAGCAAAGCTTTTCATTGAACCAGTCCATTATTCTCAAGTTTAGCGTTTTGCCACACCGTCAAACCTCTAATGCTGTGATTGATGTTCCCCTCAGGTAGTACCAACCTTGCCACTTAGATGTAACTCTACACGACACTGTAAACAAAATATAGTGTTACCTCACCGGATGGAAGTGGAGCGTTCGCTCCAATAAACACTTAGTGGCAGACGGTATTCGAACTGTAGAGCTTCTGCGTTATTCCGCAAGTTCTTTTATATACATATGCAAAGTCGTTATGCAGATATAAACTTCCCTTGAACTTCCATGGAGTCAAAAAAATTACGTTCATGAATATTGTTTGGCAATCATTAACAGTTTATTTTTAACACATTCACTTGTTTTGTTATTTAAGTAATACCAACATAGGTAATGTAATGTTGTTTCATTACATACACTACGTTTCCATAGGAAATTGAAATCGATATGAGTCCAATCCCATTCTCAATATAGTCCATGTTGAATTCAATCCGAAATCAGATCCGTTTGGATACGCAAGGCCTATGCATAACTAATTCAAACTTTTACGTTAGTCACTTGGTTTATGTTGTCGAACCCAAAAAAAAATGCTTTCTGCTTCTTTTAAGTAGGTTTTGAGGTTAGTGAATGTTTTTGAGAATGCGAAATTATTGAAACAATAGAAAAGTCTTTCTTGTGGTGTTTTATTACACCACTTTCGCTAAAAAAAAATGACGAGCGTGCAGCGTGTTACAAGTATATAGAAGTTACATCTTTGGCAGATTCAAATCGATTTGAATCCATGTAATAACATTTCCATCCGGTCCCACCTCTAAGAGTATCGGATCCAAGAATTCATTTCGGTCTGAATCCGCGTTTCTATGCAGTATTCAATCCGGAATGAGAACTCAAATCGATTTCATTTCCCCATGGAAACGTAGTGACTATCGTTCAGCATGCATTCTGCAACTCTGCGTACATGAGTGGTTATCACTGTTTGTGGCATAGAATCTTTTGTAAGCTATGGTATTCCTTAAGCTCTTGTTTACTTTTAATGTAGGTTTTCTATTGTTTTCAGTATGAACATGTGTTAAGGGATGCCCAGGAAGATTATTATTATTATTATTATTATTATTATTATTATTATTATTATTATTATTATTATTATTATTATTATTATTATTATTATTATTATTATTATTATTATTATTATTATTATTATTATTATTATTATTATTATTATTATTATTATTATTATTATTATTATTATTATTATTATTATTATTATTATTATTATTATTATTATTATTATTATTATTATTGTTGTTGTTGTTGTTGTTGTTGTTATTATTATTGTTAGTATTTATTATTATTATTATTATTATTATTATTATTATTATTATTATTATTATTATTATTATTATTATTATTATTATTATTATTATTATTACTATTATTATTATTATTATTATTATTATTATTATTATTATTATTATTATTATTATTATTATTATTATTATTATTATTATTATTATTATTAAGAGAGAGGGGGAATTGTTGTGGTTATGTATAGGTATATTCGTTCAAGGCAGTAAACAATAAAAACCAATCAATCGATTTCCTAACTTTTCCTTGTTTGAAGCTCATTTTTTTTTTTTTTTTTTTTTTTTTTTTTTTGACGTAGATGGGCTGCAGAACATATTTTTAATTTTAATTTTAGATAACCAAAAGATTAAAAAGGATTATAAAGCGTATGTGCTGGAATACTAATTTGTTGGCGTTATATAAGAAGATTTTAGCCTTTCGTTGAGAATTCCATAGAATAGTAAATAGTTGTTGTTGTTGTTACTCCACAGAAGATGCATGTGAAATAAAACAAATGCCACCGGTATTTCATTCCAAGCAGTATAGACGGTAATTATTTAGCATTTAAGAAAACAGAAGACGCCACAAAACAAAAGAAAATCCAGTCTGATTATAATGCTGCAATGCGCATGTGATACCAAATTTTAATAACCCATGAAAGTTCTGCTTTATTTTCTTTGTGCTTATCTTGTACTCAAGTGTTTTAGTAAGGAGAGAATATTCACATTACTAAGAGAGAATATTCATAAAATTAGAAGTCAGTGAACCTATATTTCATAGTTATGAATTAAGATTATCTTTCTTTATGGCTGTAGACTGTGTCTGTTTTTTCGAAGTGTTTAGTTTAATTTTTGGAAGTGCGAATCATGATATTCACCAGATTCCTTATATACATTCAACTATGTAGCGCTGATGTTATTAAATAACTATATGGCCAAAGGAAAGGAAAGGTTTACAATTTAAGCTATTGCAACTATCGGAAACATTACTCGGCCATTCTGACCGCTGATTGTTCCGCCGCCATTAAGTCTTTATAAGTTATGCAGCATTTGCAGAACTTGGGAGACTGTCGGGGAGAGGTTGAGGAAGTCAGAGCTTCCGTCGATGTTTCACATCCTTTTGTGTGAATATGGCGCTTTCACATGAATAGGTATATTGTAGAAAACTTCGGTAAAACAGTAAGTGTTCTTTTACTTCGGTGAGGGTACTCTAGCTGAATTGAAATCCAGAAGTTGCATATATCTCATTCCTGGTACTTAAGTTTTCAAGTGCAGTTGTTTTTCCGGTCTAACAGTTCCTCCTCTTCAACAAGTTAAAGTTCACAAGTAATGGGAAGCGCTAGTAATTCTCGCATATATTTAGAGATGGGAGATATCCATTGCACTAAATGGTCTTGAATCATTTGTTATTTATTTCACATTCTGAATTTAGTAGTCTAGCGACACCCTGGAGTGCCGCAACACTCAATTTTGAAAGCTCTGATCTAGAGCAACACAGAATCGATTACTCTTTTTTACTTCCTCTACTACGTAAAGTAAGTAAAAGTATTGTATTCCATCAAAAAATTCGATGTCGACATTTCACCGGACATATACGTTTTGAGACCCCCTAAATAAAAAAAAAACGAAAAAGCATTTTTAGAAAAAAGGTCTGTGTATGTCTGTCAGCCCGTGAACAGCACTACTCAGAAATAAATCGGTTGAAAACCAAGGTTGGTATTTAAGTTTAACGTCTTTTAAACGTGCAACTCGAAGATTCTGAAGAAAATTCCTCCACCCTAAACTAACCTTTAAATGGAAAATTTTTCGAAAACTTTGATTTTCTCGAAAATGGCTCTAACGTTTTTGATTAAAATGTCATTTGTTTAAGATATCTTTATGGAAAATAAAATGTATATTCTGAATTTTGTGGCTGTAGCTTATGTAGTCCTGTTTATTCTGGCTGACTTTAATACATAACCGGCAAACTGTAAGAAATACACCAAACCTTAATATACAAAAATGTAGATCTCGTTAAAACACACGTTATGTTCAAATGTATTTTTTGTGGAGTGAATCATTCCGGACACATTCCTTGTTATTTTTGTGAGTTTTCCAGTATTTAAACTTTTCTCAAATGGAAGGTCGTTATCCACTTTTTAATTTGTTTGGCCGTGCAAAGAGAACGGAGTTTCAAAGCCTTCATATAGCGACCAGCTTTAAAAGATTTGATTATCGCTCAAAGTCTACTGTATTCCCATATTCCCCTTGTACCTACAAGAAAATTAGTAATAAGATAATTTCTAGAAATATTTATCTCGACTAACATTAAGAAGGATAGTACAGGAGTAGAGAAAATCATGTGAGCACAACACATGCGAGTTTTTAAAACGCTTTTTGGGGGATTCAGGGGACCTGAAACATGTATTTCTGGTAACATTTTGGTATTGAATTTTTGGATGCTACAGAATTCTTCCTCTAGCTACTCTAGAGCAACTAAAAAGATTTTCATGGCCGCATTTTAAAAGTAATCTATAATCACGAACGTAGAAGCTGATTAAAATGTCTAGAAGCTTGAATGAATTAGTTTCTGGGATAGAAACATCGCCATATTATATTCTTTGGAGAACGTTATTTCCTGTGGACAGTTGTTCATATCCACTAATTTAAAATTGCGCTATTGTTGAAACCGTGTGCCAAAGGTTGGGTTATATGATCCCATTAGATCAGGTACGTACAGTTAAACAGCGAAAATTGGGCTGTTAAACAAATCTGAGGCATGATTCAGATTGGGAGGCAGAGAAAGCTTGTTAGGGTTTGATGCAGGTAATCAGCAGTGACTCGGCACTTTCAAGTGAACCCAGCCTGTCCGGGCGGTAATGATCCACATCAACTGACGCCCGGTGTTTCTCTGAAGCTTGGAGGTTCTGTTGAACGATTTGTGTCAGATCAACTATGTCAGTGTTTCTCTATTTGTAGTTGAGAAATTCCGTCGAATCATTCGTGTCAGGTCAACTGATGTCAGGATTCTCTTATTAGTAGTTTGGAAGTTTTGTTGAACCATTTGTATCAGATCAACTGGGGCCAATGTTTCTCTGTTTGAAGTTTAAAGCTTTTGTTGAACCATTTGTATCAGATCAACTGGGGCCAATGTTTCTCTATTTGTAGTTTTGAGATTTGTTGAACAATTTGTGCCAGAACAACTGATGTCAGTGTTCCACTATTTGTAGTTCAGAGGTTCTGTTGAACCATTTATGTCAGGTTAAGTAAGGTACATTTGTACTGTTTTTAGCTCAGATGTTCTTTTTAACCATTTGTTTCACGTTAACTGATGTGCACATTCTTCTGTTTTTAGGTGAATTAGCGACCGGGTGGTAGGCCTTGACCGGCTGTTAGACTGGGGCTCAGTTTTTTTCTGTTGAATCATTTGTGTCAAATAACTGATCAAAATGTCTGCGCTTTTTTAGTTAAGAGGTTCTGTTGAACCATTTGTGTAAGATCAACTGGTCAATGCTTCTGTATGAAGCTAAGAGTGTGATGATCTAGTTGTGGCAGTTCAACTCATGTCTGTGTTTCTCGGTTTGAAGTTCAGGCATTGTGTCAATTTAACTGATGTCTTTCAAGTTGATCTAGTTGTGTCAGTTTAAATTATATCTCTGTGTCTGTTTGAAATTGATATGGTTGTGGCAGTTTCACTGATCTCACTGTGTGTCTGAAGTTGATGCAGACGTGGCAATTTAACTAATGCATTCATTCCTCTGTTTCAGGAGAGAAGCCCTTCAAGTGCGAATTCGAGGGCTGTGACAGAAGGTTTGCCAACAGTTCGGATCGCAAGAAACACTCACATGTCCACACCTCGGACAAACCGTATAACTGTCGTGTGTCCGGGTGTGACAAGAGTTACACGCACCCCAGCTCGCTCCGGAAACACATGAAGGTTCACGGCAGCATATCGGGGGGCAAGTCACCGCCCCCGCCTGGAGGAGGCAACAATGGCTACGATAGCGATGCCAGCGACTCCAACTCTTCCTCGGCGGGATCCATCAGCGTGTCTGGCGCTGCCCCCGTGGCGGACGCGGCGTCTCCGGACCACGGCTTAGCTCCTACCGCCCTGCACCACCCCCAGCAGATGGCGCCCCAACCTCAGCAACAGCAGGGCCCCACGACCAATCTGTCAGAGTGGTACGTGTGTCAGAGCATGCCAACCCCGCCGAGCAATGAACACTCGCCAGTGAACCACCTGAGCCACCATCACCACCACATGATGCACCACCAGCATCACAGTGCCACAGCCTACTGAGAGCTGCCCCCCGCACCGCCGCCCGGTACCACCACCCTCCTACCCTGGAGACTTTGAGTTACCATTGCGAGCGGAGTGTTGCGGGGGTGTGTTCAGATAACGATGTCTCAACAGTGTTTCTGATGTCACACTTGACAGGCTAATGTGTTTACAAAGTAGCAGGAAGTGCCGCACGTGGGCCGTCTTTTGTTTTTTCTAGCAGTGGCATTCAACTGGCACTGCTCTCTGTCCCGTCAATACGTTTCCTAGGGATTTATTGAACAGCCATTAGGGAGAAACTCTGCTACTCAATTCTTTACTCACAATTAACAACTTTGTCTTCCCTTGTTCAGAGAAATACATTTAACCAAAATTATTAAAACAAAAATATGAACGTCACGAACTCATGCTAAGATATACAGTACTGAATATTAAACACTTCATTCTTAGAAATAAGCTTAAGGGGCATCATGGACGAAATTGTTATCACTTTTTTTTAGCTAGAGGTATAATTTTTCATCTACATAACACACCAAAGTCCCGCTAATGTCCGTTTAATTGTTCTTAAAATTCTGATTCTTTTAAATAGTCTTTAAATAATGCATATACAACTACAGCAGGAAAAAATAATGTATAGCATCCTTGCAAGCTTAAACAATTCAATACTAAATGTTTAAACGATGTGGGTAATACAAACAATCCAATGGATTTGAAAATATTTGCTTTATCCAAAATAGGACTCAGTATTGAGAACAGTAGTGAACGTTTCAGGTTTTAACCTTAACATTACGCTCAAATATGACCAACGTTTAGGTTAGAAATTAGTATTGTAGTTAAATAAAGACGAAAAAGATTTTAATAACTAACATTTTATCTATTACGCCCCTTAATTACAAAATAAACGAATAAATAATAATAATAATAATAATAATAATAATAATAATAATAATAATAATAATAATAATAATAATAATAATAATAATAATAATAATAATAATTAATAATAATAATAATAAATAGTAATTAATAATAATAATAATAATAATAATAATAATAATAATAATAATAATAATAATAATAATAATAATAATAATAATAATTAATAATAATAATAATAATAATAATAATAATAATAATAATAATAATAATAATAATAATAATAATTAATAATAATAATAATAATAATAATAATAATAATAATAATAATAATAATAATAATAATAATAATAATAATAATAATAATAATAATAATAATAATAATAATAATAATAATAATAATAATAATAATAATAATAATAATAATAATAATAATAATAATAAAACTATAACAATAGCAATAATTAATAATAGTAATAATACATACACTTCAAATGAACATAGAGTGTTTAGAGATCTTGCCAACCAGGTTATGAAACCAATACCCAAAAGGCACCTATGTATATCCAGTGCAACAAATACACGAAGCATTGTAAAACTACATACCTTTTCCCGGTGATATGCGGATCACAGGTTGAGTGGCACTGCTACTGCGAGTTGCACGCTATCATAAAATAATATTGTAATATCTGTTTACTTCAGTCCAAAAGAAGCGTCTTTCATTATTTTATCTTTAAATGCCACCACTTAAATATGTTGTTCCTCCGCCATGAAATCATATATGGTACTTTTTTTATTATTATATTACAGCGTTTGTTAACCAGAGAAGCAATTGTTATCTAAAATAACGACAGACGCGTCTTCTATTTCTGAAGTAAACAGTTATCACATTTACTTGCAGCAGTTATCACTTCTGTTATTGTTTCCAGTAAGTCATAGTGCCGAAAAAGGCCCCTACATTTCCACAACGACTGAAGAAACGCTGTTGAAGTCGTCTTATATTTGTGATCTTTTCGCTCAGAAAAACAAAAACAATAATTGGAACATTGTCACCATCAAAAGTTGTTTTGTGATCATTAAACAAAAGAAAATTGCCTTGTGAGATATATACCTACCTATAAGAAATGTAAATATTACATTTTGTGTACAAACAAAACAGGCCTATCACCGTATCTCAGAAAAAGGATAATTTCTAATTTATTGTTACGTTTCACAACAATGCTAATGAATTTAGCAAACCAGGATAGCAAACAATGCACCCAAACTGTTTCCTTCTTCAGCATATTTATCAGGTTCTCCACAAAACAGAGGAATGTGTGATCATTAACAAAAAACGCTTGTGGTAAGCTACATATGTATATATAAATATATTATTGTAATTAAGTAATTGTGTGTGATATATAAATAATATAGCCTTTTTGCGAATATGGACAATGTATAAAGATTTTAAAAATACAAACAAGACGTTCTTGCAATCTTTTCTTGTCTTGTGGGTAAAACGTTTTATATTTTAACAACTTTACATACACTTCCCTCTCCCAAATCCTTTCCTTTCATTGGCAGAGCACAGAAATAAACACTTCTCAATATAATCGTCATTTTAGCGCCAAAGTCAGTAGTATCGATAGTGACACATGATTTATTGCACCATACTTTAACTATTCTATGTGAATGATTGTCGCGCTGCAAGGAAGACAGTCAACTTCCGGTTCCCTCCCAGTGTATGGAATCGCAGAAGGCAAAAACGTTGTTGTGTCAGCAGAAAATAACAACACATGGGGTGGTTTCCAAGGGGAAGAGGAGGCAAATGTAAGTAACTGTGTGGTCCCTTTTGTGATAGGTTAAGTGTTCAGTTCCCAGGGTTTTGTTTCCTAATAGCATAGTGTTGGTTTTACTCGTTCGCTAGCATTTCCATGTGTTTTATTTGGTTAGAGGAACAAGCATCAGTAAACTGTAACTATAACTTCTTGTGGTCCCATGTTTAAGCCTTTTCAACCTACCAACTTCATCGTGAAAGCAAATGACACGATTTAGACAATAGTTGCATTAAAGTAATTCGTTTCTTGCAACTTATCGAATAGTATAATACTACAATGTTCAGTTTCACTGCTTATTGTCCAAGCATACGATCCAGGCTGTTGCTGCGTAGATCGTAGGTATATCACAGCCGGCGTACGCTGAAAATGTGCCAAAAATGTTGCGGTTCGTCACGAAAATATGAAGCTTAAGCATACAATGTACATAATTCTAACCTAACCTTTCGCTATCTGTCGAGTTTAAGATTGTGTCATATTACCTGCTTTTCATGAGATGCCTAGGATATGCGCGAAATGACGGATTTTAGCAAAACCTACGACACACACACACACACACACACACACACACACACACACACACACACACAAACGCACACACACTTTGTTTTACCCGTTTACTTCGTATAATAACTAACACATCGTTGCAAACAGAATCCTTGAAAATATTTTTAAATAAAACATCATACATTAATGAATATTAAATATTGCTTGTTTCCAAACTAAACAGTACACAAAATCAAACGTTACCCTTCAGTGGCTGTATGGAAATACGACTTACAACAATATTTACTTTGCACATTTATCCATATCGAAATTTTACTGTTCTTGAATTACTCTGTATAGAATAAATTCTAATTTAATGAACATAACCTCATTCTCAAAGCGATCAAATCGCAGCTCCCAGAAAAAATAAGGGGGGGGGGTGAAATACAAGAGCACGAATATCCAGATGTTCAAATTATCACGTAATTAACGGTATTTCTGTCTGTGTTTTCAGCTTAGATTTCAGTAGGTACTTAGAACATAGAACCAAAATGTGTTACCCAGTCGTTAACGATGTAAATTACTTATTTCCATCAAAGCTCTAATATAGCCTTAGCTCAGACGTAATCAACATAACTAATCCAGATTGATAATACAGTCATTGTTGTCTGGCTTAATCCGCATTCTTCATAATGTACAATTATCGAGAGCCCCCAACTCAACACTGTTAAGCGTCCGACTTGAAGGATGTACCTTTTAATAAGCTGCTATGCCTTCTAAATGCTGATAACGCCAATGTCGCCATTACTTATGCTCGTTTCTTCTTATCCCTTGATCTAGCTTGTAATATATAGTTTAGGCTGCAATGTTGGTACATCCGCCGACCAGCGGCTTGTAAACAAACACCTGACAGTCGTTGGCTTTGCCATCTGTAGTTTCTCACTGACCGCGTTCGTATCATTTAACAACACCAGTGCGTGGAAAACTAAATGGTAATAATGTAAGAACACCAAATTGAATACTTATTTCAAATGTACAAGAACGTACTATAAATGACTCCTGGGTCTTCAGCTGTCTTATGTTCAGGCCAAGAACCGAAGAAAAGCGCTAGAAAACAACTTCAAATAGGCAGTTTGATCAGCTGGTTTCGAACCCAGAAAAACAGCGTCTGAGACCAAGCATTCTGATGTGCTACACTCACAGGACTTTCGTTTATATGTGGTTTCTATAAACTATTCTTATTTTTTTCTCTACTTCATGTTTAAATTATACGTTTTGTTGTAGGTGCATGAGAAAGTGATAGTCAAATGTTTATGGTCGCTGTATGCTGAGTTTGAAATTACATACGTTATAGCTACCTATGACCACGAGAACAAAATGATAGCGACTTAGCTGTTAAAATGCATGATAAAGCGTTAGGAAAATTCAAACCAATGGCAACAAATACCTGTGAAGTGGTTAGTGCCACAAAAAAAGTTATCGGAATAAATTCTGTTCTAAAGATGTCTACATTTTTTATTGTTAGTTTTTTCTTGCGTTTTATTGTTTTCCAGTTATATAAAATTCATTCAGAATGAATGCTATTCCTATAATATATATATATAGTTTATTAGTGATTCAGTTTGTATTTTAAATTTTACATATTTTAATAATCTTTGGATCTGTTTTTGACAAAATAAAAATATAATGCAAATGCTTAGTTTGTGCTGGGATTATCTTGAAAATATTTCTGTCTAAGCATTAGAAGACGCGGAGTTTAAATAGAAAATTCGCTGTTTATTACGCACATATACGAATATTTTTTTTTTTTTTGGGGGGGGGGGGAGGGGCAGAATCAGTGGACCATGTATTTTCAAGGAAACCTAGATGTACTGTTTTGTCAAATACAATGCCTTTTATAGTTACTATAGTGCCATATAAAGTAAAAATTCCATAATAAGCACAATTTTTGGAATTTTGTGACTTTTTATTCACTGTAACATCCATGTTTTGGGTGGGGGCAAGTATTATCTATTTTCTAAGTGAGATCTAAGGTTGGCCATTCTTAAACTAGAAGTGTACACACACGGGCGCCCGTGTGGTTAAGGGTGACCTTTATTCTAGGAATAGAGGACCTCGAAACGCATATTTCCGATGCCATTTCGACATCCTATATTTGATGGCACCAGTTTCTGACCTTACTAACGACAGATGTGGATAGTCCCCTCACTGTTGCACAGGTTATACCCAAGAGTCCTTCATAAAAGTTGCCACATGGAGCTAACCGAGTCCAAGAATTAAACAAGATCGTAAAATGGGCCGTCCCGTGGCTCCGTTAGTAGAACACCTGCGTGCTGTGCCAGGGGTCCCCGTTTCGATTGTCGGCTGGGGCGCGGGAACTTTAATCTCCAGAGTATGGAAGTATTAATGAGTGTGTGTGTGATCTAAATAAAACTCAAATTTATTGCTTTATTTTAAGCCAACGGTCCAACCAATGAATTGCTTAATATTCTATCACAATAAAAGTAATTAAATAAAAAATAAACAGCATACAAATCCATCAAAATGTTTTATAAACATTAAGTAAAAATATACAAAAGGCCTTTGCTCTGAAAAAAACACATTTTTTGCCCAAAAATTTAATTTAAACTTCCTCCAAAACATTGGTTCATCTACTTTCCACTGAAAATCTATCTAACCCAATATATTTTAATTATAAAATAATTTATAATCCAAACTCAAGTCCAATGAAATAAAAATTTATTTAAACAACACAAACTTGTATTCAGCCTGATTTAAAAGGGTTATCGTGATAGGATAAGTCGTAATTTGATCACTCTATCACTTCAATTACATTTAACAGAATTAAACTGTTCTAACATTTCAAAAATTGTTGTGCAACTTACACCAAAATGTAGGAAAGTAAGCTAAGCTGAAGCTAATGTGTTCATATCCCATCTATAGAGTTTATCTCTCTTTCCTAATGTCCAATAAATATTCGACATTAATTTTTCTTGTTTCCTTTCTTTTCTTGCTTTCTTTCCTGTGCTGCTTGCAGGAGGTAACAAAAGCCATTCATTTATGGATGGGCCCTAACCTGAATTAAGATTCATTTATTACTTTACTTTAAGCCAACGGTCTAACCAATAAATTGCTTAATATTCTACAACAATAAAAGAAAAATGGGTAATAAAAATCCACTAATGAACAAAAAGAATCCAAAACCCCAAATCGAGTTAACACCATTGCAGTGTGTTCCAAAAGAAAGGTTGCCGATAGATATTCGTAAATGTACACATGGCGTTACATTTCAGAGCGTTCGGTAAATCTAATCTCTTGCATTCCGCTATTTTTGGACATTTTGGGAATCTAACAATTAGTTAAATCTTTAAAGTAACGATAATCTGGGAGTAACCTTTGTGCACATTAAACCAATGAACATTTGCACGGAATTTTTAGCATAATATTTAGCACTTTCACTTGTTTTTTTCTATGAAGATGCAGTGTATCTATGAAAATCCAAAAAATGATTTTTTTCTAATAGCTTTGACTTTTTTGCCATATACTCAGAACATAAAACATACTGTATGCAAAAAAATTTAATGATCTGAGTTATGTCAAACCGTTAATATATACAACCCGGCGCAGCAGCCCATAAAGGGCCAAGGCCTACCACCCAGCCGCTGCATCCCCCACCTCTGCCCACTACAAGCGTCATTGCAGGGGTGCAGTATTGGAGGGTGGGACGATCCAGTTATGCTGTCTTCTCGACCTGGGGCCGCTACTTTTCTATCAAGTAGCTTCTCAATTGGTCCCCCCGGGACCTAACGAGGCTGAGTGCACCCCGTGCCAGACCTACCAGAGGGGATAAAATCCCCATGTTAGTACCGGGGATCGAACCCGGACCTTCGGCGCCATAGACAAGTGCACTACGAACTGCGCTGCGGAGGCGAGTTTTCTTTATTTCTAATCACTTTTTGATACGTTAATATGAAATGTTTGAATACTGCGGTGTGACAATACCACTCCCACGTTGGTAATTCAGGATAAATATAGCTATTATTGTTCAGGCATTTCTTTATTTTAATTAATTTAAGAAAACCCAAATTGTTGTATATCTTTTACTGATTTTTTCAGTGTGAGTTATGGAAATTAACTAATTTCAATTCAACCACAAAATATTTTAATTGCTTGATTCACAATTTCTGAAGTTCAACTAAAAATTTCGAGCTAATTATATACACTGTGCTGCAAAGAACATTTTGAACAGTAAAAATGTTGAAAAAGGTAATTGAATAAAATTGAGTTTAATGTTGAATGTGGCACATTATGTCAATGGTCCAATGCCAATTAAATCATCAACACTTCATGGATTAGGAAACTTGTGTTCCGGCCTCAAATCTCTCTCCAGCTTTTCATCGGTCTTCTAACATCTCTCCTCCCACGTGGTTGGTAATTGTATGCCATTTTGGTGTGTCGGTATTGTCCATCCTTTGTAAAGGATTTCTCCAGCTTTTTCTGTGTTGGTTTATCTTATTTATTGGACAAATACCTAGTTACTCTCTTATTTCTTCATTTTTTATTGTATCCATTATTGTATGTACATCCTTTTATAGCTCTAAGTCTAAGGTATCTCATTTCTGCTGCCGCCAATTAAATAACTAACCATCTGTGCTTTAAAATTGTTGTTGCAGATAATAACGCAACAACAAAAAATCCTACTAACTCTCAAACTGGCCTACAAACTCGTGCTACATAGTTGAGAGTCGGGTACCGGCGAAGCTTCTATAACTGTTACATGTTACCTAGCAACGTAGTGGTGTGAGGTATCTAACCTTGAGCCCCTTTTGATGTTTGACCACAATAATAATTATGGACTAAAGCAAGGTGCTATGCTCCCAAGATTTGTAGGCGTATTAATTCTTATTATATTCCTATTTGTATACATTTCAGTAGTAAAGAAAATAATTCATTAAATTGGCTGGCCCCTTAGTTCACTCGGTAGAGCGCACACCTACTGTTCAAGGCTTCCGGGTTCGATTCACGGCTGGAGGATGGGAATTTTCCTTTAACTAGGATTATTTCTCATCCTCCCTAGAATCTAGAAGTATGATTGGGATATAAATGTGCGTTGAATTTTGCGTAACAAGTTAATCCAAAGTAATAGAAACTCGGAGTTAAAAATCCACCATTACTGTTGAATAATTGTTCCAAGAGGTTAAAAGCCGCCGATATGACCCTAATGGAATATTAAAAAATTAAATATGGCATTAATTTGATAAATCTTTGGCTTACACTGCCTTCTGAAAACTTATTTCCATTTTTGACACTGTAACAGTTCACCAAACCTACAAGTGATTTTCAGTATTGTTTAACGCCCGCGTTTACTACATGCGACACCGCAGGTGCTGAAGATGGAGCACCCGTGGAATGAGATGGCGGGGGAAACAGGAGAACCTGGAGAAAACCGGCCACTGCGCCGCTTCCTCCTCCACAAATCCCAAAGCGGTGGCCTGGGATCGAACTTTGGTGAGAGGCGAATGGTCTAACCACTCGGCCACAGCGCGGACCTAAAAGATATGAATGTTCACCAATACGTTTGTGAATTAACTAATATTTAATTACGACACATAATGGCTGTATCTTCTTCAATTTGAGAAGTTGTGGAAATTAGTAACATTACTGTCTGTAAACGTTAGAGGATCGTCTGCGTGTTATACGTTTCTAATGTGCTTCATTGTATATCGTACGCAAGGAATACAACAACGGCAATACATGACAGTGCATGTAGGTATATAAATATGTATAACATTTCAACTCTATTCTTGTTGCGGTTGGCACTTGTTTCATACTTATGAACAGACACAGACAAAGCGATGTTAAGTAGTAGCCCAAGTACTTAAACATTATGTTGCCACAACTGATATCAGTTCTTATAATTTCAAAAAAACCTCCCCAACACAGACTATCATTTATATGGAAAACAATGTTATTTTTTACTTTCTAAAAAGGACTAACATTTTTTATTAAAATACCACATGTTTATACAGGGTTGTTCATTTAAAACCTAACGAGCACATGGCATTTCGCCTGTGCGCGATTGGGTGCGCCACAGCCGGCTTTGCTCCTACATAAACCCCGCTTGTAAGAGCAATTGTAATTCCCATCGCAAGAAGCAAGGGTGGGAAAAATGGAGTGTTATTAAATGTTTTATTGCACCGAGTATTTTAGCTGCAATTTCCAGTACGAGTGGCTCATGATAAAATCTCTACTCTGTTACCGGTGGTTTAAAAATCATGTAAGAACAGAAAAAAGAAACAGTGTTATTATATATACGATATAATTCATATAGAAGTAGTTCTTGTGGGTTCAGATTATTCTCTTCGGTGGTAAGCTAACCTGATCCACTAATAATGAAGGTCGATTTTCATACCTAGTTATTTAACTTAGGTGCTGTTATATCCTGAATTTTGGAAACAGCCTATGAAATCCTCTCCGTTGTGCATTACTTTTATAAAACTGGTGAACCATAAGAGAAAAATGTCCATCAAGTTAAGGCAAGACATAATTATGTCCGTTGTTTACTTCTCACCTTTAGGCAGATAAAGTATTGTATTTCACATCGATATTTCACGTTTTTAAAATGCTGTTGCTATTCGGTTGTTTCTCGGGAATTTCAAGGTTACTATTGAGCATCTGACTATTGATTCAGTTTTCTCTATGTCGGTCTGGGTGGCTAAATTGCTTAGACGCTGGCCTACTAGTCCCAAGGTCGCAGGTTCAAATCCGGCCCAGACCGATGGTTTTTAACTGTGCTTAAAAACGGCAGCTCCATGTCAATAGATCTATTGACATATAAAAGAACTCCTGCGGGACAACATTCCGGCACATCGGCGACGCTGATGTGATCCTGGCAATTGACAGCGTCATTAAACAAAATAATTTTAAAACTCTTCTTTATACCGTTGTACCAACAAAGAAATGTGAATCATAACAAAGGTTTATCTAAACAAACTGAGATAGATATACCGAACACTAAGCTTTCGTAAGCTTAAGTAAGTGTACATAGGTTACATCAAAATAAAAAAGGATAGTGCATAGAGAAAGTCACATAAATGTTGCACATGAGTTTGTTTCGTTTTCTTACCTTTTTTCTTTTCTTGTCTTTCTTCTTCTTTTTTTTTTTTTCTTTTTTTTTTTTTTTTCTTTCGGTTCAATTTTTCCAGTAGATATTTTGAAGTACCTAAGGCACCATTCCTTCAATTTCTTTTAATTTTCGTGAAGCCTAACGAAGAATGGAATTTCGAAGGTAGTATGTATATATATAGCGGTCCGATTTTAAACATTTTACTGTCACTTCAGTGGCCCTTTTGTACCTACACGAAATACGCAATGAAACTATTTCTGCTAACGTTTATCTCGTTAATAACGAAGTAGAAAAATGTGTAGAAAACGTTATGTGAATTTTACATATTAATATCAAGTGTTTGATCAGATATTGTATGTTTAAGTCAACTTTACAAGTATCTGAATTATTATTTTATAGTATCTTAACGATGACTTAGCGTATATATTATGATCTGTTATCTAGAACTTGGGTTTAAGAGACTACATTCAAGGAAAGGTGCAGGGTTCGGTTCCAGGTCGACACGAGGATCTTGTTGCAGACAGCCGTCGCCGCTGCCGTAGTTGTGGTCAAAACCTGTTCTCTAAATCAACATAATAAAGATAAACAAAAATTGGTGGAAAAAAGAAAGGCGGTAATAGAGAACGAATTTTCTGGGCAATAAAAATTCAACGAATGTCCTCACGTGACTTTTTACGCGATGTTCTGTCATTATGAATTGCATTCAGGCCTATAAATATGCCCGAGGTGAATGCTAAAGTGGCATAAACATGTCTTGGGCCGTGACTGAGTGCAGGAAGGATCCACGGGGCCGTGAGCAGGTGATGCTGCAAGACAAATGACGGGCGATGGACCGTCAGATTATCATCATTCTCACCTGCTTCCTGTTCCACATGTGGGTGTACTTCCAGACTTCCTAATATTACGTCCGGGTCACAGTGCAATCTTAACCTGCTCGCCTAACTGCGTTTACACAAATTACAACTTACAATACTCACACTGCAAACTTACTGCAAGAATAGCGTATTTACACACTGTACACATCTGCAGCAATGACAAACACTTAGAGTTAATTACTGACGGTACACAGTAGACATAAACACTGAGCACACTTACAGTAATGAAGACACTGTGCACACTTACAGTAGCTAATGAAGACAATGTGCACACTTACAGCAGCTAATGAAGACAATGTGCCACTTACAGTAGCTAATGAAGATACTGTGCATACTTACATTAATGAAGACTGTGCACACTTACAGTAGCTAATGAGGACACTGTACACACTTACAGTAGCTAATGAAGATACTGTGCATACTTACATTAATGAAGACTGTGCACACTTACAGTAGCTAATGAGGACACTGTGCATACTTACATTAATGAAGACTGTGCACACTTACAGTAGCTAATGAGGACACTGTACACACTTACAGTAGCTAATGAAGATACTGTGCATACTTACATTAATGAAGACTGTGCACACTTACAGTAGCTAATGAAGATACTGTGCATACTTACATTAATGAAGACTGTGCACACTTACAGTAGCTAATGAAGATACTGTGCATACTTACATTAATGAAGACACTGTGCACACTTACAGTAGCTAATGAAGACAATGTGCACACTTACAGTAGCTAATGAAGACACTGAGCACACTTACAGTAATGAAGACACTGTGCACACTTACAGTAGCTAATGAAGACAATGTGCCTACTTACAGCAGCTAATGAAGACAATGTGCACACTTACAGTAGCTAATGAAGATACTGTGCATACTTACATTAATGAAGACACTGTGCACACTTACAGTAGCTAATGAAGACAATGTGCCTACTTACAGCAGCTAATGAAGACAATGTGCACACTTACAGTAGCTAATGAAGACACTGTGCATACTTACATTAATGAAGACACTGTGCACACTTACAGTAGCTAATGAAGACAATGTGCCTACTTACAGTAGCTAATGAAGACAATGTGCACACTTACAGTAGCTAATGAAGATACTGTGCATACTTACAGTAATGAAGACACTGTGCACACTTACATTAATGAAGACACTGTGCATACTTACAGTAGCTAATGAAGATACTGTGCATACTTACAGTAGCTAATGAAGACAATGTGCACACTTACAGTAGCTAATGAAGATACTGTGCATACTTACATTAATGAAGACTGTGCACACTTACAGTAATGAAGACACTGTGCACACTTACAGTAGCTAATGAAGACAATGTGCACACTTACAGCAGCTAATGAAGATACTGTGCATACTTACATTAATGAAGACTGTGCACACTTACAGTAGCTAATGAAGACAATGTGCACACTTACATTAATGAAGACACTGTACATACTTACATTAATGAAGACACTGTGCACACTTACAGTAGCTAATGAAGACAATGTGCACACTTACAGTAGCTAATGAAGATACTGTGCATACTTACATTAATGAAGACACTGTGCACACTTACAGTAGCTAATGAAGACAATGTGCACACTTACAGTAGCTAATGAAGACAATGTTCACACTTACAGTAGCTAATGAAGGTACTGTGCATACTTACATTAATGAAGACTGTGCACACTTACAGTAGCTAATGAAGACAATGTGCACACTTACAGTAACTAATGAAGACACTGTGCATACTTACATTAATGAAGACACTGTGCACACTTACAGTTGCTAATGAAGACAATGTGCACACTTACAGTAGCTAATGAAGATACTGTGCATACTTACATTAATGAAGACTGCACACTTACAGTAGCTAATGAAGACACTGTGCATACTTACATTAATGAAGACACTGTGCACACTTAAGTAGCTAATGAAGACAATGTGCACACTTACAGTAGCTAATGAAGACACTGTACATACTTACATTAATGAAGACACTGTGCACACTTACAGTAGCTAATGAAGACAATGTGCACACTTACAGTAGCTAATGAAGATACTGTGCATACTTACATTAATGAAGACTGTGCACACTTACAGTAGCTAATGAAGACACTGTGCATACTTACAGTAATGAAGACACTGTGCATACTTACATTAATGAAGACACTGCACACTTACAGTAGCTAATGAAGACAATGTGCACACTTACAGTAATGCAGACACTGTGCATACTTACATTAATGAAGACACTGTGCACGCTTACAGTAGCTAATGAAGACACTGTGCATACTTACATTAATGAAGACACTGTGCACACTTACAGTAGCTAATGAAGACACTGTGCATACTTACATTAATGAAGACACTGTGCACACTTACAGTAGCTAATGAAGACAATGTGCACACTTACAGTAGCTAATGAAGACAATGTGCACACTTACAGTAATGAAGACACTGTGCATACTTACAGTAATGAAGACACTGTGCATACTTACATTAATGAAGACACTGTGCACACTTACAGTAGCTAATGAAGACACTGTGCACACTTACAGTAATGAAGACAATGTGCACACTTACAGTAATGAAGACAATGTGCACACTTACAGTAATGAAGACACTGTGCATACTTACATCAATGAAGACACTGTGCACACTTACAGTAGCTAATGAAGACACTGTGCACACTTACAGTAGCTAATGAAGACACTGTGCACACTTACAGTAGCTAATGAAGACAATGTGCACACTTATAGTAATGAAGACAATGTGCACACTTACAGTAATGAAGACACTGTGCATACTTACATTAATGAAGACACTGTGCACACTTACAGTAGCTAATGAAGACTCTGTGCACACTTACAGTAGCTAATGAAGACAATGTGCATACTTACATTAATGAAGACACTGTGCACGCTTACAGTAGCTAATGAAGACACTGTGCATACTTACATTAATGAATACACTGTGCACACTTGGGTAGCTAATGAAGACAATGTGCACACTTACAGTAATGAAGACACTGTGCACACTTACAGTAATGAAGACACTGTGCATACTTACATTAATGAAGACACTGTGCACGCTTACAGTAGCTAATGAAGACACTGTGCATACTTACATTAATGAAGACACTGTGCACACTTACAGTAATGAAGACACTGTGCATACTTATATTAATGAAGACACTGTGCACACTTAAGTAGCTAATGAAGACAATGTGCACACTTACAGTAATGAAGACACTGTGCACGCTTACAGTAGCTTATGAAGACAATGTGCACACTTAAGTAGCTAATGAAGACAATGTGCACACTTACAGTAATGAAGACACAGTGCACATTTAAAATAATGAAGACAATGTGCACACTTGCAGTAATGAAGACACTGTGCACACTTACAGTAATGAAGACACTGTGCACACTTACTGTAGCTAATGAAGACACTGTGCACACTTACAGTAGCTAATGAAGACACCGTGCACACTTACAGTAGCTAATGAAGACACTGTGCACACTCAGTGTGATGAAGACAATGTGCACACTGAGTAATGAGGTCAGTGTGTCCCCTAATGAAGACACTGTGCACACTCAGTGTGATGAAGACACTGTGCACACTTACAGTAATGAAGACACTGTGCACACTTACAGTAATGACCGTATACAGTTACAGTAGCTAATGAAGACACTGTGCACACTCAGTGTGATGAAGACACTGTGCACACTTACAGTAATGAAGACACCGTGCACACTTACAGTAGCTAATGAAGACACTGTGCACACTTACAGTAATGAAGACACCGTGCACACTTACAGTAGCTAATGACAATGTGCACACTTACAGTAGCTAGTGAAGGTCAATGTGCACACTGAGTAATGAAGACAATGTGCACACTGAGTAATGAAGACAATGTGCACACTTACAGTAATGAAGACATTGTGCATACTGAGTAATGAACACACTGTGCATACTGAGTAATGAACACACTGTGCATACTGAGTAATGAAGACAGTGTGCACACTCAGTAATAAGTCAGTGTGTCTGCTAATGAAGACAATGTGCACACTTACAGTAATGAAGACACTGTGCATACTGAGTAATGAAGACAGTGTGCACACTCAGTAATAAGTCAGTGTGTCTGCTAATGAAGACAATGTGCACACTTACAGTAATGAAGACACTGTGCCTACTGAGTAATGAAGACAGTGTGCACACTCAGTAATAAGTCAGTGTGTCTGCTAATGAAGACAATGTGCACACTTACAGTAATGAAGACACTGTGCATACTGAGTAATGAAGACAGTGTGCACACTCAGTGTGATGAAGACAGTGTGCATACTGAGTAATGCAGACAGTGTGCATACTGAGTAATGAAGACAGTGTGTCCCCTAATGAAGACACCGTACACACCTACTACAGTAATTACAGAGCCTGTGTGTACCTAAGGGGGACGACTGTACCTTCAGAAAACCTGCTCCTTTGCCGTGGAATGCGACGTGCTTTATGCCAACCCCTCCCCTCCCCCTCTTCCTCTTGTCTCCCAGTGAATGGGAACCTCTGGACCAAGGAGGCCCATGAGGCGTGTGAACCAAACTACGGCTGTCCTTGCTTCCACCAATTTATATCCAGATATCCCACTACGGCACTGTATTGCCATAAAGAAATTGCACCAAGCTACTCTGTCTTAATGTTGTAGCACTTCGACTTCTGCCTCCTTCACGTGGGTATTTTATGCAAACAGGTTGTTATGATGCTCAAAATGATGCCTGCTATCAAGGTTGTTCCATTCTGTATTAGTCTCCACTTACGGACATGTTAAAGTGTTGTATTCCACCCAAAAATTCCATGTAGAGATTTCACCGCAAATACATATTTTGAGGCCCCCTCAATCCGGAACAGCACTTTTAGATGTTTCGCTCCCACGCATGTGTGTGTGTGTGTGTGTGTGTGTGTGTGTGTGTGTGTGTGTGTATGCGCGCGCACGAGCTTGGGTGTGAACAGCAAAGTTTAATATCTTTCAAGAATGCTATACAAAGAAAATTCTTCCACCCTGAGCTACCCTTAATTGTAATTTTTTTTGTGTGAAAATTCTTATTTTCTCAATAATGACGTACAATTTTGATTAAAATGCCATATGTTTAAGATATTTGTATGGCTATAGCTCCTGTAGTCTTGTTTATTCTTAATGGCTTTTGCATAACTGGAAAAGCGTAAGAGATAGACCAAATCTTACTATACAAAAATATAGATCTAGCTAAAATAGACAATTTATGTAGGAATAATTTTTTTTTTAGAGTGAACCGTTTCGGAGATATTCCTCGTTATTTTTGTAAGTTTAGGAAATTAATACTTCTGTCAAATGGAATATCGTTATTCATTTTCTTAGGTTAACTTGGAAAGAGAATGGAATTTGAAAGCTTTAAAAGATTTGACTATCACTCAAAGCCTACTGTATTCCCATATTCCCTTGCACCTGCAAGAAAACGAGTAATAAGATAATTTCTGTAAATGTTTATCTCAACTAGCACAAAGACGATAGAAAAATAATAGTTCGTAAGAATGGTTAGTACATGAGTAGAGAAAGTAATGTGAGTGCAACACAGCAAATGTTTTTAAAAAATGGTTCTAACGATTTTGATTAAATTGCTATATGTTTAAGATATTTTCATAATAACTGAAACACATACAGATAACGAATGGTCAAGGCGTGTTTTTATAACTTCAGTTGTATCATATTCAAGTACATAGGATTTTAAATCCTTGTTAATATCTTAGTAATTTATGAAATTAAACTGGAAGGAGCTTTATAGCCCCATATCCTTAAAAATGAATGGGCATTTGTGCGGTGAAAGAAATATCAAAATGGGTTGCGCAGTTTTTGAGATTGACCTACACACAATTTCTCTCTCTTTGTAACATTAGTATGGATTCAGCATGTGTTGGTAATAAACGTATTACAACTTGCACAGGAAAGTCAAAGAAACTTATTTGCATAAGGACTATTAAAATGTTTTGACAAGGTATGGTAATAATAGTTGAAATATATATATTTCGCCTTCAGCTTCCCCAATTCAGGGGAATAGATATCATACAGACCCGATTGTCTGTAGTTTCGCTGTGTCTTCTGTTTTCTCAAAAAGGATCACAGCACATAACATTAACAAATGCTGCTTCATGGGCTGGAACAAGGTTATAAATTTGAAAGCGTTAAGAGAAGGGACGGTTATAGATAAATGTACACTCTGGAACAAAAATTATAATTGGTGTATCGTATTAGACTCTTAGGGACAAATTAGGACCATACAACGATCCAAGCTGCCTAAGAAATCACTTGGAAAAACGAAGGGAAGATAAAATGTAACGGTAGGAGGAAATGAATTAAATGGTTCAGGAAAATCAGTAAACATGACAGTGAATACTAAGTTTAAAAGCGTGAAGAGACAGTTATTGGGCCGCAAAGGAACTGAGATTTTTAATTGGATTACATATTATGTAAGTGTATTATTCAGCTGGTGAAATAAAGTTAAATATCATGATTTTTATGATAAAAATAACAATCAAATGTTTTCCTTTTGAGGTTGAAATTGCTATATAATAGAAATCACCCAGCATGAGCTAAATAAATATTTTGTTCTCAAAAATGAAACATTGAATTATTATTGTGGTTTTATCTCTTCCCTTGACTGTCACTTTCTCATACTTACCTCTTTGTTGTTCCCTTCCAATTTTCTCTCTGTCTCTACATTTCCTCTTGCTCTCCAGCATGTGCAACTTATGTGCTATGCGATGCTTTAAAACCGTTAGTAAAACTGCTTTTTCTGGGATGTTACTACTACACGATAGTGAATTCTCGGTAACAATTCAAAAAATCTGATATGTTACACTTAGGTATATGACTTTCTCTACTCTTGTGCTAACCATTGTTACAAACGCGTAGTCCTAAATCTTCAAGTTAGTTGAGATAAACATAAGCAGAAATTATCTTACTGCTTATTTTCTTGTAGGTGCAAGAGGAATATGGTTATACAGTAGACTTTGAGCGATAGTCAAATGTCTGGGATTCCGTTCTCTTTGTATGACATATAAAAATGAATAACAATGTTCCATTTGAGAAAAGCTGAAGTATTACTAAACCCACACAAATAACGAATATCTCTGAAATGGTTCATACACAAAAATGCATTTGAACATAAATTGTGTGTTTTAACGAGATCTACATTTTTTCTAAAGTAAGATTTGGTCTATCTCTTACGGTTAACCAGTAATGCAAAAGTTGTCAAGAGTAAACAGGATTATGTGGTCTATAACCAGAAAATTCAAAATATACATTTTATTTGCCATAAGTTATCTTAAACATATGGCATTTTAATTAAAATCGTTAGAGCCATTTTGGAGAAAATCAAAACTTCCGAAAAATGTTCCATGCAAAGGGTAATATAGTATGCGTTCGCTTTAAGGGCCTGTTTAGGTTTGTTTCAATCATCCTATAAATATCTCTTTTACACATAGAACAGTCACTCTGAACCCCTTTGTTCTGCAACACAATATCATAACGGATTTTACAGCACTCCTAGACGGAGGATTATTTGCTTCTACATTACTTCCGACATAAAACTAGTGAGTGAGTGAGTGAGTGAGTGGAGTTTAAGGGCCCGTCGACAACTAGCTCATTTGGACCCAGACATGTACAATTTTACAATTGAAATTAAGAAAAATTAGCAGCGAGTAAGCGTTGCGCGAATAACACTGGAGGTAAGTTGGCAACGCTAACAGCAGAGCAACGTTTGAGTGGAAGTTTACAAAACTCAGGTTGCACTCCGTGGAATGTCTCTCCTCTGCATTGAGTTAGTGAACAGACAGTACTTGGTGGTTAGGAGATTTTGCTTCATGTTGCATGCCTGGAAGATGCTGAACTTAAGTACCAACGGAGGAGAACGCCGCATGCACTGCGATTGCAACTAACATCCCCCAGGAGCAAGGGATGAACTGAAAGAACCACAGGAGGCTACAGGCCACAGATATGCCTGCAAATCTCTAACAGTTTCATGCTCAAAGACCCGTACCACTGCTGAAGCTGCCTAAAGAAAGCGACAGAGGGCCACACAGTGTCCAGGTGGAATACTCTTTCGTTTGAGCAAGCAAGCACCTCCATACGCCACGAAACCTAGAAGCACACTTCAAACATGAGAAGGAAACGGAATACACGGGATATGAAGGAGAGGAAATTGTAGTAGATGAGAAACCACCTCAACATTCGCTTACCAATTAAGGAAAACCATTAACAACTCAAGGTCAGTGTGGACGGTGGAAAAGAATGGAACCCAGGAACCTGCCGAATATCAGCCTCGCTGATTGGTTAACCGACTTTTCCTTTTGAGTTCTGATGTTCACAAATAGACGCCAAATTTGAGTAGGTACTTCCAATACAGGCCGTTAGGAGTAGAAGTACAAATATTTTGATAAATGGCACCTTAATATGTATCCACTTTGATGTGTTGGTTGTTTTTCTCTTCCTCTAACAGTTTTCTCACAAACCAATAACTAATTGACTACCTGATGTTTTTTGTATGGTCGTAACTACGCCGCGAAATGAACAACACCTTTGAAACAGACTATCCGTTTTGCTTCCCAGATCAATGTACGACCCACTAGCCTAGATAATATGAGATCATTGATCCTGCAGAAAGTATTCAAACTCAGTTCCAATAGAGAATTCGTTTCGCCCTTTCTGCGTTGTGTTTTCTGTGGCACGTCTACTTGAAGGTACTAACAAAATAGGTACTACGTTTAATAAGTACAATTATAAGTCCGCAAATGAAGCAAATGTTGATGTAATATTGTTCATTACCTTGTCCTATATCAAACTGATCCGTTTTGGAATAAGAACTCCTGTCCGGAAATGCACGGTTTGGGCGCTGAAGAGCATCAAAGTTTGAGAACGAAACGTTGTGGCAATTTGTTAACATTCATTTTGGTATCTTAACACGGAAGGTATGCGACTCCTTAGCCATTTGTGCACTGGGATGAACGACCTGAGCATAATAACATATCTGCGCATGCGCTAAATTCCTCCATAGAGTCCTTGGTGCACATCCTACTGCGTTACTTGCGTAGTTTCCAGTACAGTAACGTTTTCTTAACAGCTGTGCGACTCGTATCAGTATGCAACAGCTGAAATGGCCGACATGAGCTACAGCACGCTTTGATATAAATGTGCGTAATCACCTCAACGTTGCACATCGGCGTCGATGGATTGGTAGAGATGGACCAGTTCCACGGCCAGCACAGTCGCCAGATCTGACACCTCTCTGCTATTTTGTGTAGAGTTGTATGAAGAGTATGGCACTCCTGTAACGTCAGCGGAGGACCTTATGGCTCGAGTCCACGGAGCGATTGAAAATCTTCAAAGAAAATTGCACATATTGGGTCATGAGCCTCAGCACTGCCGAGTTAGGCCTTGCAGTGACATAGAAGGTACACAGCTCGAAGCCCGTTTGTATGTAGACAGCTCCATGTTGGGTTCATTAACGACATGTGAACTTACTCCCATCTCATACTTCGATGCGCTACAGCGTCCAAACAATGCACTGTTATAACTTATTAAATATTCACCCTATCCAATTTTTACTTTCTCTACTACGTATAGTAAGTAGAGGGAGTATTGTATTCCAACTAAATATTCAATGTCCAGATTTCACCAGAAATATATGTTTTCAGGCTCCCTGAAGCCAAGAAAAGCATTTTTAGAAAAAGATCCGTCTGTGTGTGTCAGTCTGTGGACAGCATAACTCAAAAACGAAAAGTCTGTTAAAAACCAAAGTTGCTATTTTAAGTTTAAGATCTTTTAAGAATGTGTCAGGAGGGTTTTGAAGAAAATTTCTTCAGCGTAAACTACCCTTTACATGGAAAATTTTTCGAACATTTTGATTTTCTCGAAAATGGCTCTAACAATTTTGATTAAAATCCAATATTTTAAGATAGCTATGACAAATTAAATGTATATTTTGAATTTCTTGGCTATAGCCCATGTAGTCCTATTTACTCTTAATGAATTTTGAATAACTCGTAAGCCGTAAGAGATAGACCAAATCATACTGTACAAAAAAATGTATGTCTTGCTAAAATACACGATTTATGTCCAAGTGAATTTTTTTTTCTGGAGTGAACCATTTCGGAGATATTACTTGTTATTTGTGTGACTTTTGGAATAGTTAAACTTCCGTCAAATGGAAGATCATTATTCATTTTTATATCTTAGCAGTGTAAAGAGAACGGAATGTCAAAGCTTTAAAAGACGCAATAAGATAATTTGTGCAAATGTTTATCTCAACTAACACGAAGAAGATATAGGAATAAGAGTGTAAGAATGGTTAGTACAGGAGTAGAGAAGGTAATATGAGTGGAATACATGAGATTTTTTAAATATCAGACCCGTTAAAACATAGTGCTTTTACGTAAATCTGTTTACGTAGAATTAAAAAATTAATAAGATATCGATTGTTGATACAGCGCTTCGTTGGAGCCCAATTAAAATCACATGTAAGCTGTCAGGACCAAAGGTGTGTTATGCAGGTACCTACCGAGTTTCGTAACGTTCTGTTCCGGAGCCGAAGCGTGAACCAAGGCATGTCTATATCTGGCTCCGGGATTAGTATAAAATGCACTCAATTTACCCGAAAAACTTGCAATGTAGTTTGAATATATTTTGCAGAGTCGACATTTAGCCAACTGTGTTTTTTTACGTTCTTTCCTGGTAAGTAGGGGAAGTATTGTATTCAACCCAAAAATTCGATGTCGAGATTTCACCGGAAATATATGTTTTAGACCCCCTGAATTTAAAAAAAAAAAAAAAAAAAAAAAAGCATTTTTAGAAAAAGGTCCGTGGGTGTGTCTGTGTCTATCCGTCAGTCTGTGGACAGCATAACTCAAAAAGAAAAAGTCGGTTAAAAACCAAATTTGGTATTTAAGTTTAATGTATTTCAAGGATGTGACACAAAGATTTTGAAGAAAATAGCCCCAACCTAAACTACCCTTTACATGAAAAAATTTTCGAAAATTTTGATTTTCTTGAAAATGGCTCTAACGATTTTGATTAAAATGTCATATGTTTGAGATATTTTGATGAAAAATGAAATGTATATCTTGAATTTTCTGGCTATAGCCCCTGTAGTCGTATTTACTCTGGACGACTTTTGCATAACTGGTAAACCGTTAGAGATAGACCAAATCTCACTGTACAAAAATGTAGATCTTGCTAAAGTACACAATTTATGTCTCAATAAATTTTCTTGTAGGGTGAGCCAGTTCGGAGATATTCCTTGTTGTGTGTGTGAGTTTCGGAAAACTTAGAACTTTAGTGAAATGCAACCACGTTGTTCATTTTTTTATATGTTAACCGTGCAAAGAGAACGGAATCTCAAAGCTTAAAAAGATTTGACTATCGCACAAAGCCTTCTGTATTCTAATATTCCCCTTGCACCTACAAGGAAATAAGCAATAAGATAATTTGTACGAATGTTTATCTTAACTAACATGGAGATATAGGAATAAGAGTTTGTAAGAATGGTTAGTACAAGAGTAGAGAAAGTCATGTGAGTGCAGCACATCAGATTTTTTAATCTTATATGTCATTTACCTGCCATTGCTTATGAAACTAGTATAGGTACAAAGTTTTAGAAGATATTTACTTTATCCACCACGTACATATATACATAGTAAATAGAGAACGTATTGCAATCCAGTAACAAAGTTCATGTCAAGATTTTACCGGAAATACACGTTTTGAAATTCCCTGATAAAAAATCTGATGTGTGCACTCACGTGACTTGTGCAAACTGTTGTTAAAACGTTTATTCTTCTATCTAATCCCGAGGCGCCCGGCCGCTGCGTCCCCCAATTCTGCCCACCACAGGCGTCATGAGTGGGGTACATTACTAGAGGTGGGACGGGATCAGCCGTCCTCCCGGCCAGATATGTGGTCTTTGAAACCAGGAGCCGCTGCTACTTTATCAAGTGGCTCCTCAATTAGTCCTCCAGGAACCTAGTAAAGCTGAGTGCACCCCGAGCCAGGTCTCCTAGCGTGAGAAAATCCCCATGCCGGTACCGGGAATGGAACTGTCACTTGAACGCCTTTGTTCTGCAACCAGAATATCACAGTACTCCTAGGCAGGGATTTATCTGCTTCTGCACTCCTCTTTTGTTTACTTCCAAGATAACGCTAGTGACTCGTACAATTTTAACTGAAACTAAGGGATATAAGCATATTAGCGAGCAAACATTGCGGGAATAGCATTGGAGCTAAGTTGGCAACCTAACCAACAGCAACGTTATCTAGAAAGTGTACAAAACTCAGGTTGCACTATGTGGAATGTCTCTCCTCTCCCCTTCAGCCCGCTAAGACTAGGTATGAACTGGTGAACAGACAGTAAACTGTAAGACACACACAAAATCTTACTATACAAGAGTGTAATCTCGTTAAAGTATGTCATATATATAAATATACATTATTTATTTAATTATTTATTTGCTTGCTTATTTGTTTATTTATTTATTTATTTATTTATTTATTTATTTATTTATTTATTTATTTATTTATTTATTTATTTATTTATTTATTTATTTATTTATTTATTTATTTATTTATTTATTTATTTATTTATTTATTTATTTATTTATTTATTTATATTTTGGCTAAACCGTTTGAAAGATATTCCTTGTTTTGTTTTTGTCTGTTGGCCATACCATGAGAACGGTAATTCAGTGAATAAGTCATTAGCCAGAAAAATTACACATTGAGGAAAAGCAATTGGCCGTAGTAATGCTAAGGCCATTAGGTGTTCCGGCGAAGCCGGCCAACAATAAATCTATGAGCTCAAGGTTCGAGCAGTTAGAACTAGTACCTACGGTCACAAACCAAAGAGCTTTAAATGCCAGTTTAGAAAATTAGAAAGGGGAAATAATTTTTACAACTTAGCAAGTCGCACATTAAGCATTGTGTTTCAAATGTGAGCAATAAGATTAAGAGTTGGATCTTGGATGGGGTAGTCATGAAGATAGCCTTACTATCTTATACATTACAGAATTATTTTACAGTGTATATCTTCGGCAATGCATAGCGCCTGAAGACCGCACACGGGTTTGTATATGATGTTCAAATATGTGCTGGTCCTGGAGCTTAGAGTTAACCAACATATCTACCTCTTCCCGGGATAAGGGAAAACCCGGAAGAACAATCTTATCCAGAAAATTCACCGTAATCGAACTCAGAACCTCTTGAATGCTAGATTGATGTCATATTTTAAGTTAAGCAATGTTGCCCGGTTTCTCACTGATATGGCGTGCATTTGTCGCGACTTAGATTTAAAAGTGACCGTTCTAATTATATCCACATATTAGATATTGGGTATACAGTAACGTTTAGTATAGGCATCAGCTCAACTGGGCCACTTCCCTGAAACACGTTCTTGCCTCACTCCACCTGCCATCCCTCCCCTTCACTGCTGTTCAGGTTCCTACAAGCCTCATTCAGTGGCGAGTATGTCTGTTTCATGACGAATGGTAGATATGCCTATTTCAATTTGCAAATGTAGAGTGTTACAATACCAAACGCAACTTTGATCGGAAGCATAAATCAAACCTTCAGCTATTTATTTACAATTTCAAAAGGTGCTTTTTGAATAGTCATATTTGTAAACATATTAAAGTGACGATATGATTCCACTGTTTAGTGGTTTAGTTCCTTATTAGTTTATTGAATATAAACATATGTTTCGTGTTTCAAAGTTTGAACATAATATTAAATTTAAAACCAAACAATTTATGAGGTTGATCAAATAGTCTTAAAATATTTCAAGGCTAAATAGCAATGCAACTTTACTGCTTTATTTATTGTGAAAGAGAAACAATTTAGTATGTTTATAATAAGGTAGCGTAAGAATATTACTTCCACAATATAAAGCAAGGATTATGTAATTTGCCTAACCACAGTAGGTGGCTGTAATGATTATTGTATGCAAAATATGTTTAATAATAAACCAACTAGTAAATAACAGGGTGGAAAGGGGAACGAACCCACCACTGCAAGTGTTGTATACAAACAACCTTGCTCACCCTGCGAGAGAATGTGGGGTGGGTAAGGCAAGTTCAATCACTTCCTCTCCTCTCGTGCCTGGTTTAGTATATCTCCTATAACTATCAGTCACGTCCATTAACTTACCTATAAGGATGCGATTTTATCGCTGTAATAGTATCAGAATGCAGTGATCAACAGACTATCTCATTACATTCAAACAGTGTCAGCTTGCAAATAAATTATATTCTTGAGAATATTGTGTTCTGGTTTTAAATTAAAACTTATTAAGGTTGATTCCCAGTGTTGGTAACATTGCTTAGTATTCCGTAGCACATTCGATTGTTCTTCATGATGTGACAGCTGACACAATGATTTGTTACTTCTGTTACTTCTTTGCCAATAATACTTACCTATTGCATTGCACCCAAATATTCGATACCAAGATTTCATCGAAAATGTTTTGAGGTGTCATGATTACAATAAGCATTTTTAGAACAAGAGCCCCCCCCCCCTCTCTCTCTCTCTTTCGCAGTGTGTATGTGAACAGTATAGCTCAAAAACGAAAAGTAGGTTAAAAACCAAAGTTGGTATTTAAGTTTAATGTCTTTCAAGGATGTGACACTAAGATTTTGTAGAAAATAGTCCCACCCTAAACTACCCTTTACATGGAACATTTTTAGAAAATATTGATTTTCTTGAAAATGGCTCTAACGATTTTTATTAAGATGCCATATGTTTAAGATATTTGTATGGCAAATGAAATGTATATTTTGAATTTTCTGGCTATAGTCTATGGGAACCGTAAGAGATAAACGAAATCTTACTATACCAAAAAAAAAAAAAAAAAAAAGTAGACCTCGCTAAAATACACAATTTATGTATAAATATTTTTTTTTTTTTTTTTTTTTTTGTAGAGTAAACCATTTCGGAAATATTCCTTATTATTTGTGTTAGTTTCGGAAAACTTAAAACTTTTGTCACGTGCAACATTGTTGTTCATTGTTTTATATCTTAGTTGTGCAGAGAGAACGGAATCTCAAAGCTTTAAAAGATTTGACTATCGCTCAAAGCCTACTGTATTCCCATATTCCCCTTGTACCTACAAGGAAATAACCAATAAGATAATTTCTGTAAATGTTTATGTTGACTAGCACGGAGAAGATATAGGAATAAGAGTAAGAATGGTTAGTTCAAGAGTAGAGAAAGTCATGTGAGTGCTACACACCAGATTTTTACAGTTATAGGTTAGGTACTGTATGTGAAGGCCGAGGTCAGAATAAAATCAATACTTTTCTGTCTGCACACACATCAAAACCCTGCCAGCTGTTTCACAGCGTAAAGCAAGGTCAATGTGCGTCAACGTATAACATTAAAAATAGTATATGAGTATTTTAAAGTTAGACACATGCTCGAGCATAATTAGTCGCATGAAATTTAATTGTTATGGGAAGCTTATGTTATAAGCTTTCGGAAATCAGGATCTCAATTTTCAACAATAACCAAGTCCACCTGAAGAACAGAAAGGACCAGATAATTTATACACATTTAAGAACTGGTTATTGAAAACTGACACGAGCACCTTATAACCAAAAGTCAAGCTATGTGTAATTATTGCAAAGTAACATTTACCACAAAACATATATTTGAATGCAAACTGTTAGAACTTAACAAGCAAAAATACAAGGTTCCTTCACAACAGAAAGCACTGAACCACACTGCAGCTGTTTTTAACACTATCGAATTTATACATGCCACTAAATTACCCCTGTCTTGTAATGTATCATACTTTTAGGTTTTCAATCAAGATGCCCTTCTCTACTGCCTTTATGTAATACCATTTGTTGTTAAACCATTGTTTGTTTTTTAAACTGTAAAGTTTCTATCTAATCTTCATTATGTACTATCTTCTTTTGCTTTTTTTTTTTCTGTTTTAGCTAATGTTCTTAATGAATTCAACATAATCTCACTTTCTGATCGTAGAGTAATAGCTGAACAATTATTTCTTTATAAACTCATAAATGGCCTGGTATGCACCGAAGAACTGCTTGACGGAATATACTTTAATGTCAGTACTACTAATTTTAGAAATCGTCAGCTATTTCAATTTAGGACTCCGAAAACGTCATCCCATAAAAATTCTCCCGTTCTTAGGTTGTGTGCGAAATACAATAAATTTTCAACTAAAGTAGAGCTGGATTTTAGCTTACCTTACAAGCAGTTTAAAAAACAATTAAATATGGGAATTATTTGTATGTGCTTTTCAGCTGTATCACTTATTGTTTATCTGCAGAATCAGTACACCGTTTGCAATTCTAGTCTTATATAGTAGTTTAATATATGTTTCATTTTTAGTCTTAGTTTCTTAATACTTTATTGTATTCTCTTTTTATTATATTCAAACTTGTTTAATTATTGTTTACTCTGTTATATCACTTATTCGCTTGGTCAGTATACAATTTGCAATGTCTTGTCTTCAATAATATATGCATATATAATTATGTATGTATTTAATATATGTATAGTTTATTTTTAGTTTCTTTGTATTGCTTCTTATATTCTTGTTCTGCATTTAGTCAAGCTTGTGTAAATAAATTAAATGTAGCTACTGTAATTGGAGCTTTGCTCTGTTGTAGCACAAATGAATAAAATAAATAAATAAATAAAAAATAAATAAAAATATTGTAATGCAATTGTATTAATATTATTGTTCATTTGTGTTACTTCCAATATTTCTGTTTTTTAAGAAACTTATATTTTTTTATTGACACGGTTGCTTATGACCTAAGATATTCATGCGACCTAAATAAGTAATTAAAAAAAAAAAAACAATCCGAGGTTACCACTTTGCTCAAATAAATTTGGCAAGTAGGTATTGGCGAATGTTGTAACGTGTGTTAATTGTTGTAATTGCATTAAGCAAGCAGAAGAAGAGGGTGGGTATTATGTAATGCTAGCGCCAGAGCAGGCCGAGCCCAGCGGGTAACGTGTGCGGGGCCGAATTGTTGGCATTCTTTATAAAAAGAATGAAATATCACAACAGAACATTCCTCGAGGTTCATTTTTCACAACACAACATGTTATTTATGATCCCCTTTCACGTTTCAATTTATCTATCTTGTGAGAAAGAATAATAAAAAGGAACAGAGAGAGAGAGAGAGGTGCAAGTCATTGTGGTACTAGCCGGCCACAATAGCTCGGCCGGTAGGTAGCGAATACCGGCCTCACATCACTTTCCCGTCACACAACTACACATTTTTCAGATAAATACTTATTTGCGTCTTTAAAAAATCTGCAACCCAAAATCACTCTATCCATGGAAATGTTATGTATTTCTTTCCTCAGAAATGTCTCCTAGGAGTTTGATTAAAATACCACATACTTAATATAGGTACCTATATGCTTAACAAATAAAATGTGTATGTTAAATTTTCTGGTTATAGCTTTTGTACTCCTCTCCATTCTGAATTAATTTTGTGTAAAATGTTAGAGACAAAAAGTTATACACGGAATTTATGTCAGACAGATATTTTGTGGTATTAAGTATTTCCGAAATATCCTTGGCTTTTAGTTTCAATTTTCAAACTTTTTAAAGCCTCCACTCAATATCTTGCAGAGAGGGACTTGACACCTTGACCGAAAGGTGACCTTTAGTGGCTATGTCCCTGACGGGGCACCCCCCGCGAGGATGGATGGGGTGAATGGATCCTGAGGGCGGCGGATCGTTGTCACGATAGAGCAGACGGCAGAGTCCCTACATTTTCACACTTAGAAGCACCCTGGCGGAGGCTGGCTTGGCTTCCCTCCCTCCCCTTCGGTTTGTACCATTGCACGGGGGCCCGGAAACCAATGGGCTCGCCTACCAATCCGGGGAACGGGATTTCCAGAGCTTACTTACTCCCCCCGCCGTGCTGCTGCCGAGACGCTCGTCAACGCTTCCAACCCTGAAAGAAATCTAATGGGACGAAGGGTGAGATGAAATTATTAATGGGGGGACAGTAAATTCGGAGGATATAGAAATCCTTCCCAACATACGCCTGGCGACCCGGGGAATCCTCCGAAAAACCCATGGGTCAGGAAAGTCAGCCACGGAGATCGAAGCTGCGACCTTCTGAATGTGGGCCACAGACTCCACCTGAGTCCTCCCGCTCTGTTTTAAATCTTACTTTAACTTCTCAGTCGTATCGCAAAGTTTACATAGGATTATTCTTTTACCTAAGGAAGGGAATGGCTGACCTTAGTTATGTAGTCGCCTTTCTGTAGCACATACTTGAGGAATTTGCTAATACATGGCCTTAGCTGCGTAATTGCCTTCCTGTACCATTTGTTTTGTCCAAAATTTATAATATACAGTATTTCAAGCGTCAAGTGATCATTATTTTGTTTCTCCTGCTTAAGCAAATTATGAATTAATCACGTGAATGTGACATTAGATTTTTTGGTTTTCTGGTTACTTCATCAAGATAAACCTTTACAAAAATAGTTTAGACTTTTCGTTATAGATACAAGAGGAACACAAAAAACGAATATTTAAAAAGCGATTAGTACTTTTAGTAATGTATGATGAGTGTTGTAAAGTTGAAACCAATAGTAACCTTTTCTTGGAGAAATTATGTTTGTGTGTTTGAAGGAGACGTACATTTGTCGTATGGTAAGTGTACAGATATCCATCTTAAGTGATTGGCGAATGGAAGTGTTATGCAAGTTCCTGGTTTGTGAAATGTGAATTTCTTGGCAGATGAGAGCGAGAGCTGTTAATTAGACAAAGGAAGTATGTTGTAGTGTCCTGGACTACCCCAGCCACCTGTTGAGAGGCGGGCACACGTTTTGGGAACAGAGAGTACACACACAGGACTTGATAAATGAGAGGGATGCTGGGAGGGGATCTACCTGGACCCATGCAAAACATGAGCGTGCATTATCATACAGATGTAGTTGTGAGACAGTACTCGAACCCACGATATTAATGAAATCTTCAGTTCGCCTTTTTTTATTCCACAAATATTCTGATTTGGGCATCATTTCTCTTACCAATCTGTCAACATTTCAAATTCCTGAGCACTAGCACCATACATAGTCACTAATTCTCAAATTTCAGACAAATATATGAAATAGTTTTCCAGTAAGAAAATAATTTTCGTCTTATAACCTGCACTACACACAAAAATAGAGGTTCTTGTAGTGCAGTTTTGCAAAAATTCGTAACAAAATTTACATCCAAGGAGTATCGCTTTAAAAAACCTGATGTGTTGCACTCACATGACTTTCTCTACTCTTGTACCTATTCATACAAACTCTCATTCCTCTATCTTCTTCGTGTTAATAGAAATAATAATTTCCAGAAATTATCTTATTGTTTATTTTCTTAAGTGATGATGGTCAAATCTTTTAAAGCTAGTCACTATGTGAATACCTTGAAATTCCGTTCTCTTTGCATGGCCAAGAAATAAGAGCTTCCATTTGAGAAAAATGTTAAGTGTTGCAAAACTCACACAAATAACTAGGCGTGTCCCCGAAATGGTTCACTCCACAAAAAAATTAATTTGTGCATAAATTGTGTGTTTAAATGGGCTCTACATTTTTGTGTAGTAAGATTTTGTCTATTTCTTAGGTTTACCAGTTATTCACAAGTCATTCAGAATAAAGAGAACTTCACAAAATATTTCTTTGTTATATAAATGTAACAAATCAGTTTTTTTACGTTTAATTTTTATTGGATTAGAAGCGGAATGTAGACATCAAGAAATCCAGGGGAGTGACAGAAACGCTGTTAACGTTAGTATGTGAAGTAATGGCCTATACCATAGATGGGGAGAACAGGCACATTGTGTTACTTCCCCTACATCATAGTTTTAGACCCAAATGACCTAGCTGTCGATGGGCCCTTAAACGCCACTCACTCACTCACTCACTCATTCACTATCTCGTAGTTTTAACTTCTTCCACTGTCTTACAGCGGTTAGCTACCAGGCCAGCCTCCCGCTATTGTCTGTCTACTTCAGAGAACCGGTCAGTCCTTCAAATTGTGTCAGTAAGTGGAGAGGATAAATATTCAGTTGCATTGCTGTCATCCCTCTTCCCCATGCCTGATCTATTCTCTAGCTTGTCACGTGGAGTATTGGGTTTAAATTGAACATGTTTCTAAGCATGTCTAACTCGAATCAAAGGCATAATTAATTTTTCAAACTTGTTGCCATGACTGATGGTATACACCCCTTAAGGTAAAGCTTCTGTGAACCTGTGCAAAAATCCTGAACGATAAAATATTAAAGATTGTTGTAATAAAAAAGTATCAAGTCTAATCTTTAAGAACGGTTATTTTTTCCACTAAGCGCATTTAAATTAACGTTTAACCGAAGTTATAAGTGGACAGAGAAATAATAATGTATAGGTATGTCCAAATTTAAACCTTTTCTCAGGATCTTTTTTCAGCATTTTTGTACTCAAAATGCTGCAAATTATTTACTCTTTGGTTTATTTATTTGCATATTTATTTAAACAGTTTTGCATTGCTTTAAAATAGTGGTCCAATTTTGAGGAATAAAATATTAACCTTTAAAAAATCAAGAGGTGTGGAGTGTACAAAAAGTTATTTTCCTAAAAAAATTGGGCTTAACAAAGAATAGTATGATAGGACAAATATTTTTGTAATAATCAAAACCTGAATTTTGTAGTGAATATTTTCAGAAGTGCATTTGTGGAGCATTTTTATTGTAAGAATGAATTTATGCTATAAAAATTAATATTTAAATAATCGTGACTAGAATTTTGAAAAATTGCGAAAAGATTACTGTTATTAACTTTAACAGCTGACCTCAACAAAATGTATATACGACTGTTTATGGTCGATCACACCATCATTTTAAAAGTTTGAGTTTTTACAAAAATACTTTACATTGTTTAATATGTGTAATTAAATGCTGATGGGACGGCAGCACTGATGCTTGTTTGCGAGTATTGTTAAAGATTAGAGGCCTATTTAATCCACGCCATATTTATCGATTTTTTGCAAATAACGTGGAATCATACCTATTAAATCAGAGAAAATGAACTCAATTTATTGGAATATTAAAATTAGGGTGAACAGAATTTATTTTATTTCACTGTTTATCTGGGAAATATATCCCAATGGGATGTTTAAACTTGGGTCAATGTTTATTTGATTTGAACCTAAAAACAACACACTTACCTATTTGAAATGCACATTGCTGATTGTGCAATTTGTGAACTTCACCTGAGGAACTCGTAGTTCCCACTGAAACGTTTGAAATTGGTTGAATGTTTAGTACATTTTGTTTGAGATCTAAAATTTGTTTTGAATTGGTGTTTTAATGTAGGCTTCTACAACGGTAGAGGATTCCTATTTTAATGTTGTGACGTCACCACCAGCATGTACTAATGTGGTCGCAGAACTCCTGCGGAAGCAATGCTTAGCATGTGAGTTGGGACATTTAAGTAGTCTTTTCGCATATTTCCTGGTTTATTTCACCTAATGTTCGGCAGATATATTTTCCGTTTAAGGATATATATGACCAAAATTTTGAAATTCTGAACTAACTAAGCTAGGTTGTTCACATAGCATAGTTGTAATGTAATGCAAACATGTTAAAGCATAAATTTGATGTACTTTGCTCTAATAGTTTAGAAAATATGGTCAAATTCCTTTGTTTGTTTGTTACACCACTAAAAACGTCCCATGCGACACTTTTTAAATAGTTTAGCTCTAGGTTCACAATATATAATTTTTTAGGTTTCATTGTGTCTCCTTTTTTTTTTTTTTTTTTTTTTTTTTTTAATTTACAAATATGTTTTTTGACCTACAAATTGTAATTTTGGGATTTGAAAATTAAGAATATATATATACTTAGGTATATCTTATAACAAAACCTTCTGTAGTTTTTATTCCTTGTGTCTCCGTGTAGCAAATTTCCCAGCCAGTTATGCGGTCTTCGCAACCGGGTGTCTCTACTTCTTAACCAAGTAGCTCTACAGTTGGACCTTCAGGGACCCAACGAGGCTGAGTGCACCCCGGGCTACCTCTCCCAGGGGGGAAAAGATTTTCATGCCGATACAGGGAATTCAACCCTGGTCTCTCGCTTGGTATGCGGCAGCGCTACCACCGTGCTAAGGAGAAAACATATCACATAGTCACCCACTCGTAAAAGATTTGCCTATCGCGATTCCCCCAATACCCTTGTGTCTACAAGGAAAAGTGCAATAAATGAATTTGTGCAAATGTTTATCGCCATTAACATGAAGCAGATAGAACAGGCATGGACACGAGGGGAGAGGTAATGATTGAACTTGCCTTACTCATGCCACACTCTCTTGTTGAGTGACAAAGCTTGCTGGATACAACACTTGCAGTGGTGGGTTCGTTCCACCTGGACGGCAGTAACAATTTCTGCAATGTTATTAACTAGTTTTTGTATTAAACATATCTTGCATACAATAATTATTACATCCACATACTCTGGTAAGACAAATTGTATAATCTTCAACTTTATAATCCTCCTTTATGTTATGCCGTAATATTCTTGCACTGCCTTATGATTAACGTCCTAAATTGTTTCTCCTTCACAATAAATAAATCAGCAAAGTTGCATTGCTATTTAGTCTTAAAATATTTTAGAACTATTTGATCAACATAATAACTTGTTTGGTTTAAAGCTTAATATTATGTTCAAATTTTGAAACACGAAATACATGTTTATATTAAATAAACTAAAAGTAAACTAAACCACTAAACTATCGTCCGTTTTATATGTTTATAAATGTGGCTATTCAAAAAGTACCGTTTGAAATTGTAAATAAATAGCTGAAAGTTTTATTTATGCTTCCCATCAAAGTTGCGCTTGATATTGTAACACCTTATGTTTGTAAGTTGAAATCCGCATATCTACCATGTCATGAAACAGCCATACTCGCCACTGAATGAGGCGTGTCGGAACCTGAACAGCAGTGCAGGGGAGGGATGTTGGTTGGTTTGTAGTGTTTAACGTCCGCTTTTACTACTACGGCACCACAGGCGGTGACACTGATGATACATGGAATGAAGATGGAGCACCGGTGGAATGAGATGGCGGGGGAAACCGGAGAACCCGGAGAAAACCCGCCCAGACGCCGCTTCGTCCACCAGGAATACCACATGCGGGTCCTTGGGATCGAACCCGGGGGAGGGATGGCCGGTGGAGTGAGGCAAGAACGTGTTTCAGGGGAGTGGCCCAGTTGAGCTGATTTTGCCCATGACTGAGATTGAAGAATAAGTTTATGTAGCAATAATTTGTTGAATTGCTATAGAAGGTCATGTGAGTAGCATCAATGATTCGTTTCCCACCAATGAACGCCCAATATTAATTTTTAGTGAAATAGGAAGGTCCAATTTTTGCGTGGAATATCATACTTTCTCTAGGTGGTACAGATAATGATAATTATTATTATTCATGATAATGACTAATAATTTACATTTATTATTATTGTTATTATTATTATTGTTATTATTATTATTATTATTATTATTATTATTATTATTATTATTATTATTATTATTATTATTATTATTATTATTATTATTAATTATTATTATTATTTTATTATTATTTTATTATTATTATTATTATTATTATTATTATTATTATTATTATTATTATTATTATTATTATTATTATTATTATTATTATTATTATTACCTATTACTATTATTATTGTTATTATTATTACTATTATTATTGTTGTTGTTATTATTATTGTTATTATTGTTATTATTATTATTATTATTAATATTATTATTATTATTATTATTATTGTTATTATTATGATCATCATTACTATACGGTAAGCTATTGAGCAGATTCTTCTCTGTGTTGTATAAACGGTTCGCATTTAGAGTTTTTATGAGATGGGAACTGTAAGCTATTAGGTATATAGAATTGTTAAGTAAGAGTGTCACGGAGTAGTCTGTAGGTTTGCTTATTAGCGAGACAAAAACCTAGTGACAGTGTGTCTGTTACATTCCTGTTTGTCAGTTACCAGCGGAATTACAGATGGCCAAGCCTCACACAAACATTTGTTACATTTTGCATTCTGCAATCGATCAACGAGAAAACCAAATCGATTGTTTTCGATTGTGTAGCTGGGAGATGAGAATTTACAAACACATTCTTTGCGCAAGAGTGACTTGAGAGTGGGAAACGTTGTTGAGATTCTCACAGTGTCTGAAGATGCTTGAGCACTTTTTAGAGCGTTGCAACTGAAACAGGTGCAAGACATGTGAATTAAAACTTGTACCTACTTGATCGCACTGGTGCAATAACGTTTGTATGCTCAACCAAGCCTAAATGTAAATGTCCATTATAGCTCTGGGTAGCTGCATTTTAATGCACCTTGTTGAAGTGCAGCTTTTCACCAATTTCAACTAGCGATTATTCTCGTGTGTTCAATTGAAGAACAACTAGCTCAACTTCAGAAAAAGTAAAACTTTCAGACATGAGTGACAGTGAGATGCAGCTTGCGCCGTGGGAAAATTTCTGCAAGTGCACACCATGTCACTAATAACTTATTGCCACAAACATCAAGAAACATTTATGAAAACTTTGATGTGTTGCACTCACATGACTTTCTCTACTCGTGTACTAACCATTCTTACAAACTCTTATTCCTATATATTCTTCGTGTTAGTTGAGATAAACATTTGTACAAATTATCTTATTGCTTATTTCCTTGTAGGTATAAGGGGAATATTAGAATACAGTAGGCTTTGAGCGATAGTCAAATGTTTTAAAGCTTTGAGATTCCGCTCTCTTTGCACACTTGACATATAAGAAACAAATGACGACGTTTCATTTGAACAAGGTTTTTCCGAAACTGACAAATAACAAGGCATATCTCCGAAATGGTTCACTCTAGAAAAAAAAATTATTTGGACATAAATTGTGTGTACACTACATTTTTTGTACACTAAGATTTTGTCTATCTCTTACGGTTTACGAGTTATTCAAAAGTTACCCAGGGTAAACAGGACTGCATGGGTTATAGCCATAAAATTCGAAATATACATTTCATTGTCATAAAAATGTCTTAAACATGGTATTTTAATCAAAATCATTAGAGACATTTTTAAGAAAATCAAAACTTTCGAAAAATGTTCCATGTAAAGGGTAGTTTACCTGAAGTTTTCTTCAAAATGTTCGTGTCGCTCCCTTGAAAGACATTAAACTTAAATACCAGGTTTGGGTTTCAACCGACTTTTCGTTTTTGAATTATGCTGTCCACAGCCGACACATACACATGCGCACACACACACACACACACACACACACACACACACACACACACACACACGCACACAAACTCACACACATGCAAACACACACTAAAAAATGCTCTTTTTGGATTCTGGGGGCCTCAAAACATATATTTCCGCTGAAATCTCTGCATCGAATTTTTGGAGGAGGACAATACTTCCTCTACTTACTAGGAGAGAAAGTAAAAATGTTACGTTCAATTCGTGAATTAGAGACATTCAAAATGCATCACCTTATTTTCATAAAATGTATTGCTGTTGTACTTCGAAGAATTTCGAACTTGTGAACTCACTAGTCTATTTTGAAATCAAATGTTCAAGTTCGAGAACAGAATGAAATCAATACTTTCCCGTCTGCGCACACATCACAACGCTGCCAGCTATTTCGCTGAGTAAGGTAAAGTTATGTACTTATTGACTCGGGTAAACGGAGAATATTAAAAATAGTTTATAAATATTTTAAAGCTAAACACTCGAAGATAAATAATCATATGAAACTTGACTACAATGGGAATGAAGAGTAGTAGCTCATTTCACAAACATGTTCTCGCATGTTAATTACTACCATTGTAGTGTAATGTAGTATTATGCCACTCCATTGTTACCAACGTTGGTTTTACGTTGAAACACATCTGTGTTTACAAATGTTCACTGAGGTGTCTTAGGTTAGTTACCTTTTATAATTCATTACGTCTACTTACATGATTAATTTCTCATGTCAGTCGCATTATCTGATCACAATTCAAATGCTCATACTTCAATATATGGTAATGCTTTCTCGGTTCCTTGTGTTGGCAACTACATACCTCGTGATTTGACATGCTGGTGCCATCTCTTGGAGAACTTAACAATTATCAACAGGGAAGCAAGCTGGCCATATTACCTGCATTGGCCATATTCGAATCAAGTACCTTACAACGTTTCATGTAATTTTAGTATTATAATAAAAATAATTAATAAATTTATTAAATGTAAAATTATAATGCATCAGAGATCACATGTATAATTTAATATGGCTGTTGCTTTCATTTGTTTCAACTTAGAGGAAAATGGAAGGCAATGACTATTGAAATATGAATTCTATTCCGCTTGACATTTCCAGCGAAGTCAACAGTGCTGAGGGTTTATTAATTCCAGAAAAATCAAAAGATGAGGTGATTTTATTTTAATGTTGCTGCACTTGCAAAAGTGATGATTTCAGGTTTTCTCACAGACACATTGAAGAAAAGTATGTACGATCATAATAAGCCGTTTTAATGCTAGGGTTGCATAAAAGTTGTTGCACAAAATTGCGCGCAATTGTTTATAGCATATATATAGGTTGTCCAGCAACAACGACGTAATAAACATGGAAAAATGTATGTCTCGTATTTATAAGCGATCTCATTCTAATTGACTTAATGCATAAAATTCTAAGGCCTTTTGTAATATCGCCCTTTTGTAGTATATTACTCAGAGAGACTTAATGGTAGTAGTTAAGATGCGCGTATTTATGCTCATTATGTGTAACTTTAAAACATTTATAAATTATTTTTATATATAATCTTACCTTCGCAGTGAAACAGCTGGCAGCGTTGTGATATGTGCGCAGACGTGAAAGTATTGATTTTACTCTGATCTCGACCTTGAACACTTGATTTCAAAATAGAGTACTGAGTCCACAATGATGGTTTCATATTTTGTAACGATTCTTCGAAGCACACCATCAATACGTTTGAGAATGAGGTTATGTATTTTGATTTTCTCCACTGCATGAATTGTTAATATAATATTTCGCATATGTTTCTTGATTTTGTGGCAATAAGTTATTAGTCACATCGTGTATCTTTGTAGAAATTTCCCATGGTATAATTTGCATCTCACTGTCACTCGTGCCCGACATTTTTACTTTCTCTAACTCACGCTAGTTGTTCTTGGACTGAATGTACGAGAGTAATCCATAGTTGCACTTTATTATGATTGGTGGAGACCTTCAATTTAATGAAGTCCATTAGAGTGCATCTACCAACCGTATAACTACTACATTTAGGCATGCTGAAACATAAATTACTTTTTAGTTGAATTGGCAATGGAAACGATTGCTTTTTTCTCAAATACCGAACATTTTCTTTACTATTCTGTATACAGGGTTCTTCATTTAAAACCTAACGGAGGACACGGAGTTTCGCCTCTCCCGCAACCTTGCTGGATTCCCCCAGTATCGGCTGCCGTTGTGCGCGCGGCCTCTGAAAATGCACATCGCGTTCAAGAAATCTCTCATTGTGATCGGAGTGTTGGAGTTTGGTGTGCTGTTAGCTCTAGACGTCCAATATTCTACGAGCAGACTGTAAATGCAGAGAGGTACCGGAATGACATTTTGACCTCTTTTTATCATGAACTGACAGAAGAAGTAGTTTGTTTCAACAAGATTGTGCTACTGCCCATTCAGCCCATGAATAAAATTAGGGAAATGTCTGAGGATAGAGTGATCAGTGCTGGAGTACGGTCCTCCCCTCTCGCTCCCCCGATCTAACACTGTGTTGGGTAGTAACCTGAAAGACAAGGTTTACGACACAAATCCTCATACATTGGAAGAACTAAAACATAATATTAGGAATGAAATCGGAAACATTCAGTGGCCCACTTTAATCAGAATGTGTTCTCCCGATATAACGCGTATTTAGACGAGGGTGGGCGACATTTCCAGCATCTTCTGTAAGGTAAGAGTGTTATACATGCGTGGAGTTTATGTAGGACCAAAGCCGGCTGTGGCACACCCAGTCTCGGATAGGCGAAACGTTGTTTGCCCGTTAGGTTTTAAGTGAAGAACCCTGTAGTAGGCAATGAATAATATATGAATAATAAACGAAACCTTCATTAATCGAGATGCTAATAGGAATTCTTATAAATTTCTGTAGTGAGCCTGAATTCAGCAGTTATACCTATCATCGATTGTGATTTTAGCGGAGGGAATAAAAGTTCAATGCTTTAACTGAACTTCCTCATTAACGCCTCAATTTTTCTATTTTTATTTTATTTTTTATTTGTTTTTTCTGGAGTCATAAACATATTGCTCCTTGACTTTAAGTCATAAGCTGGTTATATTGCCAGATGTTCATAAGTAGAAAACGCGGTTCTACTAAACGTATTTAACATAATTTCGTAGTCACTAACACGAAAAAGTCTAAAATGTGCGCTATAATTGTTTAAAGTGCAAATGCACACATACTGGAGATATTGTAATTAAGTTTTAAGAGTTACTGATCGCTTATCTTCAGATTACGCTAGATTACAGAAATCAAGCGATTGACATGAAAATCAGCAAGGTATATTTATTTATATTGCATTTTTCTTGCGTCATGGTGTAGAGACCTGAAGCTTGGTCCTGCGATTCCCAGGTACGAATGCACGTGGTTTCGAGTTGACTCATAAGGATATGGAGTTTTGGGGATATGTATAGGACCGATCCAATTGAGGAGCAACAATAGGTAGCGACCTGTAGGTCATGCTGGGAGAAGCTCGGTTCTGACCCCATCCTATCCCGTATGGAGTTGGCAGACTAACCAGTAAGTCAAGGTCCAGAAGAATCGCAGTGACACAGATTTTACTTTTAACGATGGTATTTTTATGTGTTCGCTTCTGACTTGATATTTTATACATATTTGCTAGAAGTTGCTTTTATACATACAATCAAATTTTGTTTGAAATATGTGTAAATCAACAGTGATTTATATTTAGGGCATTTTAAAATTTATGAAATTAACTATTGCCTCCTGAAAACGTTTTATGTCGGACTGTAAAACACAAAATGTCTGCCTCTGATCAGAAGATCACGTTCTAGCCTTTAAATCCATAGATCACGTGGGGGGGGGGGGGGCGGGGAATAACCAGAACCATTCTCTGTACTCTAGAGAGTCTAAAAGTGTGAATGAGAGTGTGTTTCATGGACAAAAAAATCTAATGTGTTGCACTCACATGACTTTCTCTACTTTTGTACTAACCATTCTTACAAAATGTTATTCCTATATCCTCTTCGTGTTAGTTAAGATAAACATTTGTACAAATTATCTTATTGCTAACTATAGGTACAAGGGGAATACAGCAACCCTTGAAGGAAATTCAAATGGGTATAGGGGAATATAGTACACTTTCGCGATAGCTACATGTCGATAGTTAAATAGTTTACGAGCAGGTCGCTATGTGATGCCATTGAAATAAAATTAGTAGAAAGGAGAAGAAAAAGAAAAGTACAGGCATTATTTGAGGGATAAACATGTATTAGATATCTTAATGATTTTAGTATAACATAATGCAATGTATCTAACTTCTCTTGGCATGACCAGAGGAAAAGTAAAGTGAAAAGTAAATAAATGTAAGTATTTGAACAGCTAAAGTAATAACAAGTATCTCAGAAATGGTTAACTCCGCAAAAATGTTATTTAACATAAAATGTGTCCTTTAAATGCATATAATTACCTATACTTTTCATGCAGAAAGATTCGTCTATCTCTGATGGTTTATCGGTTATGCAAACCGCATCGGTTGAACGCTTTATCCTCCTCTTTGAGCAACAATTGCTCATGCAGGTCGTGCTGCAGATTTAATAATTTTTTCTCTGCAACTTGCTAGAGCACTGCACATACTATGCCCAGAAAATTCAAGTTATACATTTAATTTGTCATGAAAATATCTCAAACATATGGTAGTTTAATCAAAATCGGAGCCATTTTTTTTAGATAATTTCCGAAAAATCTTCTAGTAAAGGGTAGTTAAATATGCTATTCTCAAACAGACACAGACACACACCTTTTTATAAAAATTCTTTTTTTTAATTCAGGCATGGTTTCTGGTGAATCTTGTATCAAAAATGTTTGGGTGGAATACAGTACTTCATTTACTCATTAGAAGTACGTAGCGCAAAAAGTAATATAACATTGAACAAATAATATTATATAAATAATATTAATAATCAAACAATAACTACAGAAATATTTTAATTACGAAAAATTCCGTTTTTTTTTTTTTTTTTTTTTTTTTTTTTTTTTTTTTTTTTTGTCTTTCTGAAACTTCTGGTGAACATTTTAGAGAAATAGGATCGTATGGAGGTTTTTCAAGAAGAAGAATGCTGAAGAAAAGTTTGCCAGCAAACCAGAATTGAGGTATATGTAGGCCAAATGTCGCCATTGTTGTTCATTATTGTGAGCTACTGTATCTCTTCAGGTGGATGAAAATGTAAACATCCTGCTTTCTCAAGCTACATGAGCCAAGAACATAAGAACGGGGAATACCTCCATGTGCTTCATTAAGCATCTGTAACATATTAATTTAGCCATTTAGATCTTAAAAAATACTTTACACATATTTTGACACATTTTTTGACATTTTCAGTGCATAAAAATAAATATTTTTCAAGTTTTTAGCACCTAAAAATCCCAATCTCTACTGATTTAGCAATTTATCGGATATCTTGTAATGTGGTTCTAAAGATGTGATTTTATGGGATAAAACGTACTTATTACTGAGCCGTAATAGTATCAGTACGCAATAATGGATAGGCCACGTCGTCCATTTCGTCATTCATCAGTTTTGCAGAAAGTACGAAATCCTACTAAAAATCATGTCTTTATTCTGCTCTGAATGATAGCTTATCTTTTGAAGTTAACTATTTTCTTATTGCCACTATTGGTAGCATTGGTTAGTGTTCAGTTCGACTGTTGATTTATTTAGTAAGCCGTGATCTGACGACTGACAGAATGGTGATTTGATTTCAAAAACATGAGTAAGAAAGTCGTTATTATTTGTATAATCTGATCCAATTTATTCATAGAACAGTCATCATAAATCCCATTCGAAGTTACGAGTTTCATCAGATAAATCCATAACTTCTTGTGGGTTACGTACGATAGATAATTGTACACGAGCGTCTTTCAGCCAATGTAAATTCCCATTGATTGCTTCTCCACACCAGGAGAGATTCATGCGCGAGGCTAGTATTCCTGGGAAGTCCTGGGTTCGATTCCAGCAGCTGGCCTCTCTGACCATGGCTCTTTCGTAGTTTTCTTTGGTGGCAAGGCGATGGCCGGGATGTCCCTTCTAACACGAATTTCCTTTCCTTCGTTGGGCTTCCTCCATGTATCACGTGTGCTTAAGGGGTGTGCAGTATCGGTCGATGTTACACAGACATGCTTGTACTGTGGAAACTTTTCGGCCCCGCCAGATAGAAGCCTTATCTGAGTCAAGTTCTCCACGGCTCTGCCCGCCGTTACGGTGGATTTCTTCTGTGCAACTGTCCACCGGCCTCTTTGCAGCCTTTACTCTCCTGCGGTTTCTTCATCTCGTCTCCTCCTCCTGAGGGTGGTAAGCGTACACGATCTGCGAGGTGCGAGGGGTCCCCTTCACCCAAATGTTCGATACTGAGAATTCACTGCAAACACATGTTTTAAGGTCCCATGAACACAGTAAAAATACATGTTTCAGAAAAAGGATCTGTGTGTGTGTGTGTGTGTGTGTGTGTGTGTGTGTGTGTGTGTGTGTGTGTGTGTGTGTGTGTGTGTGTGTGCGCGCGCGCGCGCATATCTTGATTTCAGATTAGCTAGTGCACGATTCTTACGATTCTTTTTTATATCACTGAATGAAATTCGCTGAGATGTAATAGATGTATTGCAATAAGCAGTGTTATATTTATGGATAGCGTAAGATACACTTTAGATATATGTAATGCAAATCCACGAGGAATTTGATGTAATTTCTTTGGGCATTTCTTTTTTACACGTCTTTCTCTACTCTTATACAAATTGTTTTTACAAAGGCTTATTCCTCTATCTATCTAAGCCCGTGGTGCAATAGGGCATCCTGACCAAGGCCTACCGCCTGGTTGCTGCGCCCACCACCTCTGTCCACCACAGGCGTCATGAGTGGGGTGCAGTACTAGAGGTGGGACGTGGTCAGCGCCTCGGTCCCTCCCGGCCGGTTATGTGGTGTATGCAACCAGGGCCACTACTTCTCACTCAAGTAGCTCCTCAATTGGCCCCTCGGGGACCTAACAAGGCTGGGTGCACCCCGGACCAGATCTCCCAGCAGGAGAAAATCTCCACACCGATATCGGGAATCGAACGGGTAAGCAGCAGCGCTACCACCGCGCTAGGGAGGCAGTCTTATCAGAGATAAGTTATCTAACTCGTGCATTATTATTGTTCTTCGATTTAACACACGAGAATAATCAATATTTGTGCTTTCTTCTGTTTGCTGGAAACCTGCACTTTGATGAAGTCTATTAAAGTGCAGCCACTAGACGAATAATTTAATAGATAAATTTATACATATTCGAATATGAAAAAAAAAAAAAAATTAAAAAGGGATACAAGTAAAACATTTAAAACTTGGAAAGAAAAGGTAAACATTTGATATGTTACACTCACATGACTTTCTCTACTCTTGTACTATTCTTACAAGCTCTTATTCCAATATATTCTTCGTGTTAGTTGAGATAAACATATGCAGAAATTATCTTATTGTTTATTTCCTTGTAGGTACAAGGGGAGTATGGGAATTCAGCAGGCTTTGAGCGATAGTCAAATCTTCTAAAGCTTTCAAATTCCGTTCTGTAAATTAACAACGATGTTCCATTTAAGAAAGTTTGTGTTCCAAAACTCACACAAATAACAAGGAATGTGTCCGAAATAGTTCATTGCACAAAAAAAGCATTTGGACATAAATTGTGTTTTAACGAGATCTGCTTTTTGTATAGTATGATTTGGTCTATCTCTAAAGGTTTGCCAGTTATGCAAACGTCATCTAGAGTAAACAGGACCACATGAGCTATAGCTAGAACATTCAAAATATGCATTTAATTTGCCATAGAAATATCTAAAAAATATGGTATTTTAATCAAAATCGATAGAGCCATTTTTGTGAAAATCATTTTCGGTAAATTTTCCATGAAAAGGGTAATTTAGGGTGAAGGTATTTTCTTCAAAATCTTCGTGTCGCATCCCTGAAAAATAGTAAACTTAAATACCAACTTTGGTTTTTAACCGACTTTTCCTTTTTGAGTTTTACTGCTCACAGGCACACAGAGACAGACACGCACGGACCTTTTTCTAAAAATACTTCCTTTTTTAAGATTCAGAGAGCCTCACATATATTTCCAGTGAAATTTTGAGTCTATATACCTCCCGTACTTCCTATATGTGATAAAGTAAAAAATAAAGGGGTATGCAAATAAAGCATTTTAAAAAGAAAAAAAAAAAAAAAAAAAAAAAAAGAAGAAGAAAAAAAGAAAAAGTAGAAGGTATAAGGTTTTGTAAGAATAGTTCGCAGTTGAGTAGGTAAATAGAGAAAGTCATGTGAATGTTACACTTAAGATTGCAAATTTGGCGTAGATATATGTTGAGAAGGTTAGCTGCCTGTTGTGGTGTCCCGCACGTTTCAAGGTGAAACATTGGACTTGGATCGCTTTTGCGCTATCCACTATGCTACAGTTCTACAGACATGAGCTTCATACGGAAAAGGAAAACTTGTTTTTTTCTACTCTTTCTTCGAAGCGTTCAAACATAGCTGTGCCGTTATAACTCATGCATGACAAATGACTGGCTGGCTGGCTGGGTTTCCAATAAAAACCGCGTGGTGCACTGGACGACATTCCGCTCCCATCCCTATGCGAATGTGCTAACAATACCAAACAACACACACTTTCCTGATTGTTATCTCCAAAATAGATTTGTAACATAACCAAATTTACAAATGTTTTACATTTCTTCCTCGGAGTAAGAAAAGTTTCTGGACTCCGAGAACGAATCACTCACGATAAATATTTTAGGATCCATGAACAAATGAATGTCACGTCAGCGAACACAATTAATCAAACATGAAATATTAAAAATAATAAACAACGATCTACAGAGGAAGGAATTTCTAATGTTTATCTATGTGCGAATATTACCATGTGCGAATACCAAAGTATTTCTCTTTTTTCTTTTCTTTTGTTTTCTTTTTCCTCTCAAGATGTTCACAGCCCTGCAATAGTATATTGCGATATAAGGATGGTAAGTGAATCAATAAATAGTGAAATACCAACCTTGAAACACAGCATTCATCTTTCCATGCTGTCTTGATATCTTAAATATTAACCATACCAACTTTCACATGTCTTTAGAGAACAGTAAGGCTTATTTTCCAATTTTTTTAGATTTCAGAATCAAGACACTCGTTCAATGGCTAATTACTGATTTCAGCACGGCCTACTCTGTTTATTTCGCTGCACTTGTATTTAGATTTAGTGACTATATGTCATTACAAAGAAAATTGGACTAATTCCAGTACTTTATTCTTTTAAAATATAAATAAGGTACTAGGGAACTCTTTTTTTCGCATTAACGACAAAAGCGACAAACATTATATTAAAGCAATTTCCCAGTAACTTTTCGAATTTTGTGATGTTGATCAATAAATCAATATTATCATTTTAGTGAATTTTAGCGATGAGTGCAGACTGAAGTGAAATAACCTTATTTTGCGAAAGACGCGAAATTTCAGCGATTTTGAACATAAAAGTAAGTTCTCAGTTCAGACAGCTATTGCGAAATGTAGGCAGTATGGTTTTACAGAAAATTTAAAAACATGCTTCCTCAAATGATACTTATGATTTTACTAATGAACGAATTATTTTAAGTAATTGTAAACGTTTTAACCGTTAGTAGAAAACTGCAATAAATTTCTCAGTTCAAACTTCCTCAAGAATGCGATATTATTGCAAGGTAGGCATTTAGCTTTGAAAGCGCGACGCCGTGACTAAGAGGTTAGACCATTCGCCTACCACCTAGGTGGGCCGGGTTCGACCTCAGAGACCCGCATGTGGTATTCGGGGTGAACGAAGTGGTGTCTGGCGGGTTTTCTCCGGGTTCTCCGGATTCCCCCGCCACTCATTCCACCAACTGTTCCATCATCACTACATCGCGTGCATTTCGTACCATCTTCCTCACTCTCATACTGACCACTCACTTCCAGGTCTTCATCTGCTCCTCGACGGGCATCTGACCCTAGGCACAGGCTTGTAAGTCCTACATACGGGGAGGTTAAACAGATGAACATATATTTGTTGTTTTTGTTATTATTGTTGTTATTATCATCATTATTACTTTGAGTAACATTTTGCCCATCTCTTACGGTTTACCAATTATGCAAAAGTGATCTAGAACGAAGAGAACTTCAGAGGCTATTCCTAAATAATTCAAATATATAGATAGATTTAATTTGTGATAAAAAATATCTTAAACATATAGTATTTTAATTACTACACAAAAGCGTAGATCTCGTTTTTCTTTCTTTTTACAACCTTAGAGGTTTGGATAATCATTCGCATTGTACGATTACATTTTTCCAAATATAATTATAATATTTGATGAAAGATTCTTGATAAATTTCGATTCTTCTTTTTGCCTTTCCTTTAGAATAGATCGTCATTATAGTCCTTGAATTTATACTCTGTTATCTCTGATAAGATTGTCTTTTTAGCGCGATGGTAGCGCTGCTGCTTACCCGGGTTCGATTCCCGATACCGGCGTGGAGATTTTCTCCTGCTGGGAGACCTGGTCCGGGGTGCACGCAGCCTTGTTAGGTCCCCGAGGGGCCAATTGAGGACCTACTTGTGTGAGAAGTAGCGGCCCTGGTTGCGTAGACCACATAACCGGCCGGAGGGACCGAGGGGTTGACCACGTCCCACCTGTAGTACTGCACCCCACTCATGACGCCTGTAGTGGATAGAGGTGGTGGGCGCAGCAGCCAGGCGGTAGGCCTTGGTCTGGATGGCATGTTGCACCACGGGCTTAGATAGAGGAATAAGCCTTTGTAAAAACAATTTGTATAAGAGTAGAGAAAGGCGTGTAAAAAAAAAAAAAAAAAAAAAAAAAAAAAGACTATGCCCAAAGAAATTACATCAAATTCCTCCTGGATTTGCATTACATATATCTAAAGTGTATCTTACGCTATCCATAAATATAGCACTGCTTATTGCAATACATCTATTGCATCTCAGCGAATTTTATTCAGTGATATAAACAAGAATCGTAAAAATAATTTTCAGCATTTAAGTTCTGATTGTGAATATACTTTGACATTTATGGCTGCTGGACACCCTGTCCACAATACGACAACCTTTATGTCCAAAACTGTGGACGTGTTAACACATACCTACACTATTTATACAGGTGGATTTCGATTTATCGAAGTAGAAAATAAAGTACAAGTTATATTTGCTTGTGTTGTTTGTCATGAAGACAGTGAAGTTTTCTTTAACCTTTTCAGACTATCGCCTACGTGTTCTGCGTTCCAAGCTGAATTATCTGTAAGTATACAGGATGGAAAGGAAGTTATGACATTCCTTCTTATACCTATATGTGCTCCATAGAAGCATTACAAACAAAAAAGTCTAATGGCATTTTGTTCTTCGATCAGCCGATTTCGAAAAAATAAATGGTTTTTGTTGCGTAATTCCACAAAAATGTACGAAGATAATAGTTTGTTACTTGTAAGATGCGTAGAGTAACTTATTTCTGACGTAGCTTCGGTAGTAATTATGGAACATCACACAGGGTTTCGAAATAATTAATCACTTAAAAGACGTGAAGGAATACTACGAGCAGCTCTTTCAAAAGTGAAGTAATTCGACAACGTTGCGTTGAGGTTGGTGAGGGAATTGAACCGGTTTCTGGATGTAAACAGGTCGGGCGATTGCAGAGTTGTGTAATGTTTTGGGAGCTAGCGATTCTCAATGGCCTCACTCCCACAGTAAACATGGAAGGACATGGCAGGGTATTTGTTTATGGTCTCAAGACGTCCCGCTACGGTGTTTGTTTATACACTGACCTAGTGAAAACTTGCAATGCACTAGTGAATAAAACTAGTAAATATTTGCAAGAATTTATTTATGATATCTGAATAATTGGCTGGTAAATTAATAATTTTATACGGTAGTGATAGGGAGATACATAAGTGGCTGCAATAAATAGGTTCCGTGTGTTAAAATCAATGTATAAAGTAAGAAGCACGCTTGAGTGCCTCACTCCATTAAATGTATTAGCCAACTTAACTGTGTGGTGTATTGACACATCTTTCACCCTCACATACGCCGAGAATAAGATCCTATAGTTCACCACTGTAGAGCCGGCAGCAGATTCATCAAGCACGGAGATATTGGAGATAGCAGATAACGTTTCAAACATCACAGGATGGAAGTTATCACTCAAGCACGTACTTGTTAGCAAATACTTGACGACAATTTTGTGGTTTAGTATTTGCTTCCTCTGGTTTTATTCAATGCATGCAAGTAGGTATTTACTGCCTGAACATCAGAAGAAAGTGATAGGGGTTTGAATTGTTAATCTGCTCACGTAATGGACTCAGTTACTCGAAATGTGTATAGGTATATGAATGTCCCACTCTGCCACTCTAATACTGGTATGTATGTAACTGCTGTGGCAGGTGATATCTATGTACTGTGCATTGTGCATGACACTAATGTGCATAAACATGATGGACATTCCTTCAGCTCACCTTCTTCTGGTGGTTATACAATACCTGTACTCTTGTTTCGATAAAGGTGTTGGTACCCGCGATTTTAAAACTTAAGTGATGGTAAATCCATAAAGGATCAATTGTTGGGCATAAAAGAATCAGCGACAATTGAAATAGACGTCGCGATACAATCTTGGTTTCCTTATCACTATATGGACACTGTGCAGTACGATAATCACGTGGGAATTTAAAACAGTCCATAATTTGTTCTTGCTATGTTTATTTCCTCTAATGAAATTGGGAAAACTATTCAATCGTTTGTTTTCTGCGCAATTCTTTCAGAAATACTCAATACCTACTGCTTTACAATCTATAGTGCTATTAGTCCCAAAATCCTTACACAGATAGCATAGAAAAACAAGGGCTATTTTTACTTTCTCTACTGGTAAGTAGGGGAAGTATTGTATTCCACCCAAAAATTCGATGTCGAGATTTCACCGGAAATATATGTTTCGAGGACCCCTGAATCCAAAAAAAGCATTTTTAGAAAAAGGTCCGTGTGTGTGTCTGTCAGTCTGTGGACAGCATAACTCAAAAACGAAAAGTCGGTTAAAAACCAAAGTCGGTATTTAAGTTTAATGTCTTTCAAGGATGCGACACGCAGATTTTGAAGAAAATAGCTCCACCCTAAACTACCCTTTACATGGAAAAGTTTTCGAAAATTATTTTCTTGAAAATGGCTCTAACGATTTTGATTAAAATGTCATATGTTTGAGATATTTTTATGACAAATGAAATGTATATCTTGAATTTTCTCGCTATAGCCCCTGTAGTCGTATTTACTCTGGACGACTTTTGCATAACTGGTAAATCGATAAGAGATAGACCAAATTGTACTATACAAAACATGTAGATCTTGCTAAAATACACAATTTATGTCTCAATAAATTTTCTTTTAGGGTGAACCATTTCGGAGATATTCCTTGTTATGTGTGTGAGTTTCAGAAAACTTAGAACTTTCGTGAAATGGATCATCGTTGTTCATTTTTTTTATATGTTAAGTGTGCAAAGAGAACGGAATCTCAAACATTTGACTATCGCACAAAGCCTGCTGTATTCTAACATTCCCCTTGCCCCTACAAGGAAATAAGCAACAAGATAATTTGTAGAAATATTTATCTCAACTAACACGAAGAAGATATAGGAATAAGAGTTTGTAAGAATGGTTAGTACAAGAGTAGAGAAAGTCATGTGAGTGCAACACATCAGATTTTTATGGGTGTTTCTGCATGCTGGAAGAAAATCATTGTACAATCAATAGTTACATATTCAAATCTGAATAGTGATTTAAGTATTCTAGCGATTACATGTATTCTTTCTCCACAGGGCTTTGCCTCCCGAAGATGTATTGGAGCTGCCATTTCAACAGGAACTGCAACGGACACACGCGTGTTTGGTGATGAACCAGGCAAATCGGTAAGTACTTACTTATGCTGCAAGTATTTAATTGGATTAATTCAACGCGTATACTTGTCAGATGTTCCAGTTTACTTGCCTCGCACTTATTTTGTCTTTCATTCACTTAAATTCAAGTAAAAGTAGAGCAAAAACAAATACTTACTTCTCACACTGAACAGAAGGCGCTCGAGGAAGGGATCCAGTTGGAATATGTTGGCCTCGTAAGTGGATCCTTCTTTAGTGTGTAAATGCTTCTATTTGTAGGTGTGTAAACGTCCTGACTTAACTGTTCTGCGAATAGACACACTCTACTGATAGCTACAAGTTTTTGCAGCCACTTGCGCACTTACCTTTTAGGACTGGCGACCATGTTAATTAATGAATGTTTTTCTCGGTAGCAAGATCCTTTCTTGTCGAGTACACTGGAATGTGTCTTCAATTCACATCTACAATAGGCATTTGGTTACATTTAGAGATAATAGTGCAGCTTCTTGTCCTCAGAGAGCACTACTACCTCCACTCACTGTTCAGGATTCATATTTTCTTCAGAATCAATACCACACACCGAGGCGGTAGCGCACTCGGGAGGTCGTGGGTTCGGTCCCCGTGGCCGACCTTCCTGACCAGGTCGCCAGGTGAATGCTGGGAAGTATTTCCATATCATCCAAACTTCCTGACCCTCCATTTCGTGAAATTAATCATTTAATTCCATCCTTCATCCCGTTAGGTTTCTTTCAGGGTTGGAAGCGTCAGCAACACGGCAGGGATAACAAATGCACTCTGGAAATCTCGTCCCCTGGATTGGAAGGTAACACTATTGGTTTCCTGGCCCCCATTGGATGGTACAAGCCGAAGGGGGAGGGTAACTGTTTCCGAGTTCCGCGCCCCCCTTAGGAGTACAAACGCGAAAGCGGTGGGAGAGGAACCGGACTGAGTCAGTCTCCGCCGGGGTGCTTCTAACTGAGAAACCGTAGAGACCCTACCTTCTGCAACATTCCGGCCGCCCTTCGGATACATTCGCCTCATCCATCCTCCCACAGGTGTTTCATTAGGGGCATAGGCACAAAAGATCCACTTTTGGTCTAGGTGCAAGTCCCCCTCCGGAAGTTGTCATTGAGTCATCAATAGCACAACTGGAAACAAACAATGCCCACTGTACTTTTTTTCTCCCTTTTTTCGTTCATATATGCTGTCTTTAATATCAATGTCATATCGACGGATTTTGCCTTTGGAACAATTGTCCATTGTTCACTTCTATTGCTGTGTTAAATTTGGAGCTTTACATTGCCTTGTCTTTAAGTTCAGACGCGCGCACACAGACACACACGCACGCACACACACATTCATAGATGATAGAGAGTTGGTACAAGGTGAAAGTACAGACTATTGGGAGACTATTGGTTGAGAGGGAGAGATGTGATGGGCAACATCCACACCGCTTCCAATACGAACGTCATCCCCAGGGCTCTATCCCCCGGGAATCTCAGAAAGGCCACCCACAAAGAGCACGCGAAGGTGCGTCCCGGCTGGCGCCAGTTCTACCTTTACGTGGCACATTTCCACCGCCCCGTGGCAACATGCCGAACACCGACGCCTGGACCTGAGGGAAATGAGGCTCAAGAAAGTCGTGGTGGATGAGAAACCTTCCCAGCATTTGTCTACCAAATTGGTAGATTGGTGTTTTTAAACACACAAGCCGTGTGTTGCAACATCTGAAGTTATTTAATCCCGGAACATAAAGTACTTACAATACTAAGACACCATTGGAGTAATTGTCTCTGATGTGAGACTGCTTTTGTGGTTTACCGGGAGAAACGCGAATTCGTTGGAGAATTCAATGTCATTATGGCAGGATGTCACAGTAGCTTAATGGTTAGAGCACCTGCCTGATAAGCGGAGGGTCTGTGGTTCAAATCCCAGCTGTGGCATTGAATTTTTCAGTTCCAATTCTACCTCTCTTTCTCTACTGCCTATTCTACAAACAACTGATAGAAGTTTGCATGTTTGAAATTGAAATGCAACGTATTACATTCACATTATTATCTTTACTGGCGTTTCTGTTATGAAACCCAATTGTATTTCTTTCTCTGCTCCCTCTTCCACAAAGAATTCATTCAATTTGCTATGATTGACATAGAAATGCAATGTTATACATCTATACAGCTTTCAGTTGTCTATATATTTCTGTATTGATTGATTGATTGATTGATTGATTGATTGATTGATTGATTCATTCATTCATTCATTTACTCACTTCTTCATTTCTTTATTCATTCATTTATTCATTCATTTGTTTGTTTATTTATTTATGTATTTATTTACTTGGGGTTGTTTATAGTCTCCGATCTAAGTCTAAAAGCAGTAGGGATAAAATCGTGAAACCATGGGAAACGCTGGGTATTTCAGCTGGTACTAGATAAAACACTCAAGTTGTAAAGAAGCCTGTAATACATAAACCCACGTTAGTTAACGCAACGTTAGCCCTAATTTTAAAAAATTCGATGAAAGCGGCTAATAATGTTCAAATAGAAAATGGCCCTCCCCTGCCCTCCCCTCACCTCCCTCAAACTTGGGAGTGTTTATAGTTCCCATAGTTATTATTCTTTGGTTCGGTGCCCGGCACGTAGGGGGCTGAAGTGCTGCCCCCAAGTCTATAATCAAGATTAATAGGGAGGGTTGCACGGGCAATTAATCTTTCAGTTTTCGTTACTGGGAGGCTGACAGCCATATGGAGACAATAGAAGGGGAATCCCCTAAAACACAACCAAATGTAAACTACACACACACATCCTTCAGATAAAGAAACCTCGAGATATGGCAGTGATGGCGTCCGCGTACGAAAACACACAACTTCTAAACTATAGAAACATCACAATAGACAACCAGTGTTGAAAAATATATCTACCTACCCATACTGAAGTTTCCTGAGTATCCATGAACGAAAACCTTTTTCATTTTAATTACATAAGATAATTTGGACATTCCTGGCATAATTTGTATCCAGACGACATTTTTAAATGCCCTAATGCACGTTTAAATGTCCCCTGCATTTTACAGTGAGTTATGCATACGAATCCTCTAACGGTGTTTTGTCGCTATTGATATTTCCAGCATTTGTCTTCCTGTAAAACGTTCCTTGTGGAGCAGTTTAGTGTTGCACTAATGAATTTTGCTACACATGTTCGCAGATATATTCAAAGTAAAAATTTCCCTATCTTTTTTGTCAGTTATGTCTAAGCATATATATTTTTACTTTCTCTACTTACGTATAGTAAGTAGAGGAAATGTTGTATCCCACTCAAAAATTCGATATCGAGATTTTACCGGAAATATATGTATTAAGGCCTCCTGAATTTAAAAAAAAAAAAAAAAAAAAAAAAAGCATTTTTAGAAAAAGGTCCGCGCGTCTGTGTGCATATGTGTCTGTCAGTCTGTGGACAGCATAACTCAAAAACGAAAAGTCGGACAAAAGCCAAAGTTGGTATTTAAGTTTAATGTCTTTCAAGAAAGCGACACGGAGATTTTGAAGAAAATTTCTCTACTCTAAACTACTCTTTACATCTAAAATGTTTCGAAAATTTTTATTTTCTCGAAAACAGCTTTAACGATTTTGCTTAAAATGCCATATAATTGAGATATTTTGACGACAAATGAAATGTATATTTTGAATTTTGTGATAATAGCCTATGTAGTCCTGTTTATTCTTGATGACTTTTGCATAACTAGTAAACCGTAAGAGGTAGACCAAATCTCACTATACAGAAAATGTAAATCTTGCTAAAATACACAATATATGACCGAATAAATTTTTTGTAGAGTGAATCATTTCGGAGATATGCGTTATTTGTGTGGCTTTTGGAATACTTAAACCATCGTCAAATGAAAGATCGTTGTTTATTTTTTATATCTTAGCCGTGCAAAGAGAACGGAATCTCAATGTTTTGAACCATTTGACTATCATTCAAAGCCTACTGCATTCCCATATTTCCCTTGTACCTACACGGAAATAAGCAATAAGATAATTTGTACAAATGTTAATCTCAACTAACACGAAGAAGATAAAGGAATAAGAGTTTGTAAGAATGGTTAGTACAAGAGTAGAGAAAGTCATGTGAGTGCAGCACATCAGATTTTTATTTTATGTTACAGGAGCAGTTTGTTTCCTTTTGAATTGTAAGGTTAAAAATTATATAAATATTGTTTATGTTTTGTGATCTTAATGTTTTGTTTTTGTAATATTAACTTGTTTTAATAAATTTCATTATTACAGTAATTCATATTAAAACCGTATGATCACAAAGTCCATGTAAATAAATAGTTTAAAAAAAAGAAAAAGAAAAGAAACACAATGATAAAGAGTTTACTTCATTTTCCCTTCGAACTTTGTATACGCATGTTTTGCTTAACGCCGGTGCTACCTGTGTGTTTGTGCTAGTCTTTCTCGGAGCACATCATGCCCGCGAGTATTGCCAAGGTCACGAAATGGTCCTTTGGTTGACATCGCTGGTCTTGAGTAATAGTGTTAAATGCCTCCAAGAAACGCAAGTGTATTGGCCAGGTGCAACCTAAGTGTAAATGTTGTAGGATAAACCGTCGAACGAGGGACAACGCCAGGTAATTAATGCCATCAGTCGCATTTGTATACATTACCTACTATAGGATATCAGATAAAACAAATTTGAATATTTTAATGGCCCTGGGATGTCGTACAAGTGACACCGCGTTTCTTATCTCAAAATGTTGTAACTAATTCTTCACGTGCACTTTTCTCCTATGGTATTTGTAGTTGTTCAAAAGTGTTTCTGTATGTTGTCTTCACGGCCATGTAGACCAATACGGCCAACTAATGGTTTCTGAAAAACTTCTGCATAATAACAATAGATGGGAGCATCTCCTTGATCGGCATGTTCTGTTGACCCTTGGGGCGCATCGACCTTCTCAGTATGTGCGAGAACATACGAGTAAAAGAACCAAGTTGTGTGTGTGGACTTTAGCTTACACTAACAATTGGCAAGTACATTATCGTTTATGGTGTCAAGTATTTTTCAGTAAAACAATACAAATAAAAACTACAAATACGATACGATCATAAAAATGCTTATACAGTACGAAAGTACATAAAAAGCGATTTAGTAATATATACCAAGTGGCTCACTCCAGCCGGCATTGGGTAAGTAGATAACCCTTCGTGCGTTAAGAGTTGCAGAAATCACGGGGGTAAATCCAGTCAGTGGCGTGCGTGAACTTTGTTCTGCTTCTAAGAGAAGCGGGCGGGATGCCAGACTAGCGTGTGTAGCGCATGATTATAGACAAGAATAGTCAGAATATTTTCCACTTCGCTTACAGGACTTTATTTTCCAGGGAAGAAACTCATTCCTGTATATGCTGCTATTGTCTAACATTTCCGTAACAAAATCCATGCAAACATGAGGACAGGTAATGTATTATATACCGGGTGAGTCAACCGCCCCATATTGTTTGGAAAGTAGGCCACCCTCAGACGCCATGTGCGCTTTAGTCCAGTTTTGCGCTTATTAAAACGTACTGATTCACGTTCTTAGACAGACAAATGCGCAAAATTTAAAGGAACAGCGGTTTAATGAACAGAACGTACTCCTCGCTAAAGTAACCTCAAAAACATACGACTCGTTTAATGAGAGCAAATTCCGGGTTTCCAGTCGATTTTACAAACATTTTAATAGAGTATATATACACTTATTTTATTGGTAAAATTGAAGAATGAGCGTATGTAGCCAGCCAGGCTCGTACCTTCATACTTGAGGACAAAATAATAGATATAATGCGGGATAAATATATTCATGAACTTTGTGTTCGTATAAAAAAGCAAGATACGATTAGGTATCATTTTCAGTGTTCAAATGTGACAGGTTAATTTAACAATTGTCAGTTTTTAAAATTCTTGATTTGTATAAATAATTTTATCATTACTGAGCTTTCGTATTTTATTACGTTTCTTTGACAAAACATATTTTTATTCACAATCTTTTTTAATTATTCATATGATCACCTCTGTACCGCAACTTAAGTAAAATAATTTGAAGTGGCCATTATTTGGAACCAAGGCCAATTTGTTGCCTTTTAGAAAACTGAGAATTTTAACGTCATATTTATTGAATTATGGAATTAACTTTACATATTCCTTTTCCCCGGGGATCAATATATCAATTTGCCAAATTTTAAAAGATGTAGCCCAGTAAAAGTGAATTAACATTGAATCAAACCTTAGTGTGCCTTATTTGGCGCACCTACCTTATTTTGTTTATTTTTTGTTCCTTATACTATAAGCTAAGAATTTTAATCAACTGTTGAAGTATATTAAATGTCTCCAAAGAAAGCCAAGGCTATTGGGTAGGTAAGTACAACTCAAGTGTAAAAGCTGTAGTAATAAACCGTGAAATGACGTGCAACGTGATGTATATTACCTAGTCTTCCATAAAACTCGCAAGTATTAATGTTGTGACTGCTGGCAGAGCATTGGCAATGTTGTGCGGGAAACAGGTGAATGTCGTCTTTGTCTCTTCATTTGTTGAAGAATGTGCAGGCAGATAATTAGAAGTTGATGCCACCCTTACAAGTGCACATAGGTACAACAAGGAACAGGAAAACGGGAAAGCTTTGACGAGGATAAGAAACAGCGTCGTCCTTAAGGAGAGTTAAAATGCCCTATCTCTCCAGTATTAATGGAAGACCCACTATCCAGAATAATATTTAAGATAATTAACTGAATTGTTAAGCCATGTTTAGTAATATATGTATTTACGTAGTTGTAGTTTCGTGTGGGGGAATTTTCTTCCCTTTTAAAACAGATGTTAAGACAAGTAATTTTGGTGAATTATGGATATTTAATTTTCGGGTGGAATACATTAGCGTGACGTTGCCAAATCTCTTTTAGAAATTAAACTTTGCATGACATTTGAACATTAAATTGTAACTAAATTCATTTGAATTAAACTAGAAGTGCATTACAGCATTGTTGATAATGTTTGCGTGACAATTAGTGAAATAACAAATTATTTTTTGAAACTATTCGCGTTCTACTTATTATAAAATGGTTTGACCAACTCAGAAATCCGCACAGGAATATGCACAACAGCTTACCAAAGTTGCATCATGTATCTACCTGTATTGCAATTCAGAGGCGTAGTGTCAATGGATGTGAGAGGTGTATTATATACTGTGTAACTTTCCTCAAACTTATTGTCAAATTGGTGTTCATTATAGTTTTGTGGTACTTAATCTGTTTAATGTTATTTAAAACCAAGTTTTCGTAAATATTATGATTTAAATTCCTGCCGCTGTGCAGCAATACGTTTCGAAACCAAGTTTGGGTCAACAGGATCTATTGTCAGCTAGAGGTAGCTGGTGTTGTGCGCCTCACCCAAGGTATGCAACAGTCCAGGCCACATCTTGTGTTAGGAATCCCGCTAACATAATTGCATTAATAGTCGTGAATAAAAGGTAATTCCCAATTTGTTTTGCCTTTTCTATGTGTGCTCTTCAATTGTGGATATTTGAGCATGATTTGTACACTTGGTTACTTATTATTAAAGATTACGATGTCCGCGGGTTCCGGGGCGAGGGTATGCAGATAGCCAGTTACATCCGAGAGGTCACAAAATGAATCGAGCTAGAGAAATAAAACCTTGTTTCTGTGCCGTTATTGCAACGAAAATCAAAGTAAACTGTTGTGAGATCGACATACTCAACGGAAGAAGCTTCCAAATATTAAAATGTCTCTAAAAAGCAATATGTAATTAAAGCAGATGCTCCAAAGCCCTCACTCAGTATTACGACGAACATTTAAAAATGTATAAGTCATTTCAACATCAAAGTTCATGAAAGTGAATCCTGGCTGTGTCATAGTACTTAAAGCAAATGTTTTGTTGATGTTTATGAAACGAAAATTGACTTTGGAATTGTAGTAGTTAGGAAGATGTAAATAACATTTATAAGGCAGCCAAAAAAATACAACTATTCTTGTAATCACATAATATGCGAAAAACAACTAAAACATTTTGAGATAGTTCCAGAAATAGAATTTGCAATGAATAATGGCTATAAGCTCTCAGTTGAAGAGCATAACAATGAAGAGGAAAAGAACAACTTTACTCTCTCATTTTGTACGGGCTGTATGTTTTCTAGGCATTTGCTTTTCATAGTCACAAGGGGCTTTAAACTGAGGCAGTTGTATTGAATATTTAAATAAATTAGCAGCATATGACGCAGTTCTGAAAGTGCACTTAGATAACTCGACTGTTTTTCGTGCAACTTCACCTGAAATACTTAATTTCAAGTGTGAGTGACGTCATACCACATGGAATTAAGAAAGAAATTTCTGATGCACTTGATTTACAGATGTAAATTGTGACAGAAAAGAGATTCTCTTTTGAACATTTTTTTCAGATAATGATGAAACTTGAAAAGGTCAATTCTGTTTAGCTTGGGTCATATTTTAAGAATTTTATAATACTCCTTAGGTTACATACCCGAGTCTGATAGTCAGGCTACGCCACTGTTACAATTGTAGAAACTACCCCTATTTTTATTTTCAGTAATTCTGCACAGTTTGCCTAATCTGGACAGCACCTTGGTGTAGGCATTATCTAAGTGCGAATGAAAAAGTGTAGGTTACTCACAACCTCCTCACTATTTCCAACCCTTTACTTCCACAACGCAACGTCATCGTAACTGTCAAACACATCATAGAAGAATGTAAGAAATACCAACAACAGCGAATAAAAGTCGACGTTCTCCGTAAAGTAACACAAACTTTTGGAAATCTTCTGTAGCTATTGTAAAACAATTTTATATTTCTGTTACAGCATTCAACTCTCCTTAAACAAATATAAAGCACAAATGTGATTACAGATATATATTTAAAGAAAAATCGTGCAATGCCGAAAAAGATTTCGTAAGCTGTATTTTTAAAACATAGTTACTAATATTGAAACTTCTAAATACACATTTGAAGTGCATTAGATTGCTCCACAAACAAAAACGCTGTCTCTAACAGTTACCTATAATCAGTAGAAGAAATGCATTACACCTAAAAACTCGATACCGAGATTTCAGTTGTGATGTCGAAATTGTATTGTAACAAAAATGACAATTCTATGAATCCCATTTCTGACACAGTGTGACAAAAACGACGAAAGTTTAGTCCAATAATTTTTTGTCAATCCATTTTCTTATAAAACTAGCACAAAAACTCAGTTCTCTTTTACTGATGTTAACACAGTCTATAGTCTTTCGTGATACTCACAACTGTTTTCTTTTCGTAACCTTGATTCACTCCTTTCTGTCTTTCTTTACTTTCTCTGTGTCTCAAACAACTGACTTGGACGATACAATCACTCGACCCTGGTCCGTTGACACACGCGCACACACACACATATACACACACGCACACGCACACATACATACACACACACACAAACACACTGAAACTATAAAACTGACTCTCGATTACTCATATCTGTAACTCCTCTACTCGTTGCCTCACCTTCTTATTTAATGAGGGAAACGTGGAACTTTCTCGAACTTCTACAAATACGCCCGCTGGCTGACACTACTCGAATAATTTGGAAACCCCACTATGTTGCCTCTCTGATTGTTGTCACATGTTTGCTCGCGTGAGTGGTGTAGGAAAGCTTGTACTTGAGCTCCTTTGTTACAGGCCGCGCCTGGTATGTGGTGCGCATTACCTTGGCCCCGACTGTCCTTTGTTGTGCGTTGCGCCGACATGTTACTATGTTTAGCAAATTAGTCATTTAAAAAGAATTAAAGATAATAATGGTTAGAATAATAACTTTCAATAAAAACTGACTGAAAAAAAAGAACGTACGTAAAGAAAAGTTAGTATCACGAATGTAAAAACTTAAATAGGGTTGTAACGGTTTCTTTGGTGCTGTCAGTGTTCAGTTCAGAGCAACCCGCACTTTCGGCTGACCCTTGGCATCCACACATGACTTGACCAAGGGAAAAGAAACCTTGCAGTTGGTAGCGCACTTGCCTCTGGCGTGGAGGACCCGCGTTCAAACCCCTATACCAGCATGGGGATTTTATCCCCTCTGGGAGGTCTGAGACGGGTGCACTCAGCCACGTTAGGTCTCGGGGGGATCAAATTGAGGAGCTACTTCATGGAGAAGTAACGGCCACAGGCCGAGAAGGCCGTGTAACTGGCCGGGAGGGCTCGGGGCGCTGACCACGTCCCACCCTACAGTATTGCACCCCACCAATGACGCCTGTTGTGGGCAGAGGTGGGGGACGCAGCGGCTGGGCAACAAACCTTGGCCTTTCATGGGCTGTTGCGCTAGGGGTTTTAAAAAGTAAACCTTGGAATCAACACTTGATTCACAGAATGCAATATTGATGATCACTTGCGCTAATCAAAGGAAAAGAAAGGTTGGTAAGAAGACTTACGCTTGGCTGTCTTGTTACAGGTACCTACTTTCCTGAGGACATTTATGTGACTGAACGAAAGGAATCGTCAATACTTGACTGTCCTGTTACAGACTGCTGCGGTCCTGAGGACATTTATGTGACTGAACGAAAGGAAACGTCAATACTTGACTGTCCTGTTACAGACTGCTGCGGTCCTGAGGACATTTATGTGACTGAACGAAAGGAAACGTCAATACTTGACTGTCCTGTTACAGACTGCTGCAGTCCTGAGGACATTTATGTGACTGAACGAAAGGAAACGTCAATACTTGACTGTCCTGTTACAGACTGCTGCAGTCCTGAGGACATTTATGTGACTGAACGAAAGGAATTCTCAATACTTGACTGTCCTGTTACAGACTGCTGCGGTCCTGAGGACATGTATATGACTGAACGAAAGGAATCGTCAATACTTGACTGTCCTGTTACAGACTGCTGCAGTCCTGAGGACATGTATGTGACTGAACGAAAGGAATCGTCAATACTTCACTGTCCTGTTACAGACTGCTGCAGTCCTGAGGACATTTATGTGACTGAACGAAAGGAATCGTCAATACTTGACTGTCCTGTTACAGACTGCTGCAGTCCTGAGGACATTTATGTGACTGAACGAAAGGAATCGTCAATACTTGACTGTCCTGTTACAGACTGCTGCAGTCCTGAGGACATTTATGTGACTGAACGAAAGGAATCGTCAATACTTCACTGTCCTGTTACAGACTGCTGCGGTCCTGAGGACATGTATGTGACTGAACGAAAGGAATCGTCAATACTTGACTGTCCTGTTACAGACTGCTGCAGTCCTAAGGACATTTATGTGACTGAACGAAAGGAATCGTCAATACTTGACTGTCCTGTTACAGACTGGTGCAGTCCTGAGGACATGTATGTGACTGAACGAAAGGAATCGTCAATACTTGACTGTCCTGTTACAGACTGCTGCAGTCCTGAGGACATTTATGTGACTGAACGAAAGGAAACGTCACTACTTGACTGTCCTGTTACAGACTGCTGCAGTCCTGAGGACATTTATGTGACTGAACGAAAGGAAACGTCACTACTTGACTGTCCTGTTACAGACTGCTGCAGTCCTGAGGACATTTATGTGACTGAACGAAAGGAAACGTCAATACTTGACTGTCCTGTTACAGACTGCTGCAGTCCTGAGGACATTTATGTGACTGAACGAAAGGAAACGTCACTACTTGACTGTCCTGTTACAGACTGCTGCAGTCCTGAGGACATTTATGTGACTGAACGAAAGGAAACGTCAATACTTGACTGTCCTGTTACAGACTGCTGCAGTCCTGAGGACATTTATGTGACTGAACGAAAGGAAACGTCACTACTTGACTGTCCTGTTACAGACTGCTGCAGTCCTGAGGACATTTATGTGACTGAACGAAAGGAAACGTCAATACTTGACTGTCCTGTTACAGACTGCTGCAGTCCTGAGGACATTTATGTGACTGAACGAAAGGAAACGTCAATACTTGACTGTCCTGTTACAGACTGCTGCAGTCCTGAGGACATTTATGTGACTGAACGAAAGGAAACGTCAATACTTGATTGTCCTGTTACAGACTGCTGTAGTCCTGAGGACATTTATGTGACTGAACGAAAGGAAACGTCAATATTTGACTGTCCTGTTACAGACTGCTGCAGTCCTGAGGACATTTGTTGTGGTTGAAAGGACATCGACTGACTTGTTACAGTCCTGAGGACATTTGTGTGGTTGAAGGAACTGAAAGGACATGGACTGACTTGTTACAGTCCTGAGGACATTTGTTGTGGTTGAAGGAACTGGAAGGACATGGACTGACTTGTTACAGTCCTGGGCACATTTGTTGTGGTTGAAGGAACTGGAAGGACATGGACTGACTTGTTACAGTCCTGAGGACATTTGTTGTGGTTGAAGGAACTGGAAGGACATGGACTGACTTGTTACAGTCCTGAGGACATTTGTTGTGGTTGAAGGAACTGGAAGGACATGGACTGACTTGTTACAGTCCTGAGGACATTTGTTGTGGTTGAAGGAACTGGAAGGACATGGACTGACTTGTTATAGTCCTGGGCACATTTTTTGAATGAAGGCTGCCTTCAACACTTGACCGATGTTAATGGTGTATAAATAAAGGAGAGCAATGGAGCGAGGGTAATGGCAATTATAACGGTGGGTGCCCTCCCCCTGATGTGTGGGGCGTTCCCCAGTTTGTAGCCCACTATGTTGCAGTGCGTGTCAGTAGCAGGCCTGTAATTATTGGGGCGGATCCTGCAACTGACTGCTGGGCGTACCTTCCTCCTGCAACTGACTGACTTCTGCGTCATCTTTTCTAGATTCTTGTGCTGCATATGTGATTCACTTTCCGGACATCATAATATTCCATTGTACGTATCTTCAGCCTTGTTCATTCCAATAATTGCCTATGCACTAATACATTAATATTCTAGGAGTCATTCGTATACAATGTTATTTTTACTTCCTCTGGCACCAACTTTTAAAATGCGAGGAAGTATTGCATTGCTGCAAAACTTCGATGTCAGTATTTTATCAGAAATGTCCGTTTTCACATCCCTGCATTTAAAAAGTCTGATGTGTTGCACTTGCATGACTTTGTGTGCTCATATATTAACCATTGTTACAAACTCTTATTCCTATGTGTTGTAAGTGTTAGTGGAGATAAACATTTGTACCAATTATCATATTGCTTATTTCCTTGTAGGTACAAGGGGAATATGGGAATACAGTAGGCTTTGAGTGATAGTCAAACCTTTTAAAGCTTTCAAATTCCATTCTCTTTGTACGACTAACGTATTATAAATGAATGACGATCTTCCATTTGGCGAAAGTTTGTTTTCCAAAACTCATACAAACAACATGGAATATCTCGGAAATGGTTCAGTCTATAAAAATAAATTATTCGGACATAAATTTTAGCAAGATCTGCATTTTTATACAGTAAGATTTTATCCATTTCTTACTGTTTACCAGTTCATTCGGACTATAGCCAGAAAATTCAAATTATACATTTCGTTTCCCATAATAATATCTTAAACATATGGCATTTTAATCAAAATCGTTATTCATTTTCGAGAAAATCAAAATTTTCGAAAAATTTGCCATGGAAAAGGTTGTTTAGGGTGGAGGAATTTTCTTCAAGATCTTCGTGTCGTATCCTTGAAAGATGTTAAACTTAAATCCCAACTTTGATTTTAACCGAGTTTTCCTTTTTGAGTTATGCTGCCCATAGACTGACACACCGGACTATTTTTCTAAAATCTCTCATTTTATTCAGGGATCTCAAAACATACATTTCCGGTAAAATCTTGACATTGAATTTTTGGTTGGAGTACAATACTTCCTCTACTTGCTATACGTAGTAGAGAAAGTAATACATGAATACACTTGTTAAAACAATATAACCAAATAACCTAAATAATGATAAACACAAAACTGAGTATTTAAGTTGTTTCTTCCAAGGTTATAACAAGGCATGTTTCTCGAAAATCCCTCCAACCCAAACTACCATTTACATGGAACATTTTTGAACATTTTGATTTTCTCACAAATGTATGTAACGATTTTGAATAAAATATCAGATATATAAGATGTTTACTTAACAAATAGCATGTCATATATTATGCTGAATTTTGTGGAAACAGCATATAGATATCTCTTCTTTGTAAACGAAGTTTGTACAATTTAGTGGAGCTGATAAAAAATGGCAGGAGATGGCGAAGGTTTGCTACATGAAAATGTAGATCTTGAAGAAAATCTGTTGTGTAACACTCACATGACTTTTCTCTTGTACAAACCATTCTTACAAATACTTATTCCTCTATTTGCTAATCGAGATAAACATTTGTAGAAATTATCTTATTAGTACTTTCCTTGTAGGTGCAAGAAGAGTACAATAGGTTTTAGGTAAATATCTAAAAGTTGGCGACATGTGATGGCTTTCGAATTCTGTTCGGCGTGTATGGCCAAGTGATAAAAATGAATAATGACTTCTCATTTGAGAAATGTATATATATTCGGAGAAATAACAATGAACATCTCCAAAATGGTTCACTCCACAAAAAAGGGACATTGTGTTTCAACGAGAACTACATTTGTTGTGCAGTAAGATTTTATGTATCTCTTACCATTTACCAGTTATGCAAAAGTCATCCAGAATATTCCCAGAACACTCAAGATGTACGTTTCATTAGCTATGATATTATATTAAACGTACTTATTCTATTTTAACCAAAGCGTTAGAGCCATTTTTGAGAAAATTTCATGCAATGTTCCATATAAAGGGTATTATAAGTTGGGGGATTTTTTTAAATCTGCTCGTCGCATTCTTGAAAGAAATTGAATTTAAATACCAATTGTTATTTAACTAAGTTTTCGTTTTTTATTGATGCTTTTCACAGACATAGATTCAGGGGGTCTGAAAATATGTATTTCTGGTGAAATCTTGTATTAAAATTTTGGGTAGAATACAATACTTCCTCTACCTACTATACGTAACAGAGAAAGTAAAAATGGAGAACCCTGTTGTATTGATAATAATTTTCGAAACATTTCTTGCAAAGAAATCACACGTTTTCTGAAGTGCTGTCACGATTCTTTGGTTTCTTTTGATGTCACGCAAGGAGAATGTAATTTTAAAGACATCATATAGCGACCCGCCATTTAATCATTTGGCTATCACTTCAGTCCTATTCCCCTTGCAGCTACAATAAAATGTGTAATGCAAGTATGTCGATTGATAGTACAGTAGACAGAAACGTAGGTTTTTGTAAGAGTAGTTTGTGGAAGGTAGATACACAGCAATAAACGACTACTTTTTTGGTATATAGGACTTAGTGAATCAATATTGCCATGATTACTATGGACCCTAACACTCACTGACTCTGAATCTCTTCTTGGGGAGCCTCTTGATCTCTCCCCAAGGTCTGTTCATCGACCACCACGACAATTCCACTCAAGTGCTGTCTGATGTCCCACTTCCTCTGCGGAATGTCCACTTCTTCTGCCTTTTCTTAGCCATAGAGTTTCATTTGTAATCCAGACAGAACAGAAGTTTAGAATGCTACGTACATACAGCAGTTTGTGTTTCTACGGACTTAGGAGTATAAGTGCAGATATTTGTACTCGTAATTGAGGACAGTGTAATGAACACACAACATTATCAAAATTCCTTTTGAATGAGGAAGACTTCACAGGCTATACTCAGAAAATTTAAGATGTAGATACATTTTGTTTGTTATGTAAATATCTTATATATGTGGATATTTTAATCAAAATAGAGCTATTTTTAAGAAAATAAAAAGGTTCGAAAACTGTTGAATGCAAAGGGCAGTTGGAGATGTATCCCATGCTTAGAAGATGTTGAGCAAGTTAGGTATTTAACGGAGTTTTCATTGTGGAATTATGCTACACACACACGCACACACACACACACACAACAAAGTGCCAAAATCGAGCATCATAGCTGAAATTAGGGGAAAATGTTTACAACAATGGCAAGACAGATGGAATAAAACTACAAAAGGTGTTTTAACAAAATCCTTTATTCCCTCAGTTAAAGGAAGACATTGCATAAAATTACCTACATCATCTGCACTTACAGCAATCATTACAGGACATGGCAAAACAAATTATTACTTATATAGATTTCACATCATGGAAGATCCCACCTGTACATGCAACAGAGGCATACTCATAAATGAAATAAGGAAGAACGGAGGAACCTGGCCAGCTAAAAACAGTGAATTGTTAAAAAACCATTTAAGAACATTTCATAAGTTTGTTCTCTCACTTAAATTATAGGATAGCCACAAAACAGACATATAAAACGTACCATTCAAAGGAATAGTCCTAAGTTGTAATTCTAAACTCTTATAAGATTTTTATATACATTGAAAACTGCAAATTATGCCAAAGACTATGTTATAAGTAAACTTATTAAAATTCCATGTAAATGATAGACTTTAAGCAACACTAGAATGTTTTGTAACTAGTCACCTACAAATAATGTCTCAATGTAAATGCAAGATTGTAACTTGCTTAATGTTATATACTTCAACATTTTATATTATGTATTGAAAGCATGTAATGTTACCTCTGTAGTGGGGCATGCTGATATTTGCCAATAAAAATAACACACACACACACATACACACATATACACACACATACACATACACACACACACACACACACACACATCGTATTCTTAAAACGTGTATTTTTGGATAAATCGTGTTGTATAATTATTTTCTTCACCATGTATATTGTATATAAAGTATTAGATTCCACCCAAAATTCCACTATAAATATATATTTTGATCCCCTGAATTAAAAAAGCCTTTGAGATAAAACGGATGTGTGTATCTGTTTGTGTGTCCATCTGTAAAAACCATAACTCAAAAACGAAACGTCAGTTAATACTAAAGTTAAGTTCAGCATGTTCCAAGAATGTGACACTTAAGATTTTCAAGAATACTGTGCTTTATATAGAACATTTTTCAAATATTTTTAAGTTTCTCAAAATGTCTAACGATTACATTAAATACCATATGTTTAACATATCCTTATGACAAATGAAGTGAACATCTTGAATTTCTTTGGAATATCCTCAGAAGTCCTCTTCATTCTGAATGACTTTTACATAATTGGTAAACCGTAAGAGATGGGCAAAATATGACTGCACAAAAAATATATATCTCGTTAAAACACACAATATGTTTTTGCTTCGTGGAGTTAATAATATTCATGTTATTTCATATTATTTGTCTGAATTGTGCAATACACTTTTCTCAAACGGGAGGTCGTTATTCATTTTTTTTATTCTTAGCCCATGCAAAAAGAAAAAAAGAAGTGGAATTTCAAAGCTATTACATAGCGACCAGCTCTTGTATTTGAATATCACAAAGTCTAATATATTCCCATATCCCCCTTGTACTCACAAGAAAATTAGCAATAAGATAATTTCTGCAAATTCTTATCTCGATTAAGATGAAGTAGATATAGGAATAATTATTTGTAGAAATAGTTTGTTCAAGAGTAGAGAAAGTCATGTGAGTGCAACAATCTTTTTTGGAGAGGGGGGGGGGGAGAAATACAATACTTCTACTTAGCATACCTAGGTAAAACTAAAAATGAATTTGTGGGCAATTGTTGCGAAAGCCTTGTGTTAATACCTACTAGGTTAGGTGTGCACTGCCGGCAAAGAACGCAGGGATCTCATGCTGTACGTAGTCGTGTGCCCTCATGCTGCGTCTGTCTAATTACTAGACGATAGTATCACCAACATCTACAACCTGTCCCAATTAGTCCCTAACTCAAAGAAACAAAAACACAAAAACGAGTTGTGCAGGTTTTTTCTTACATTCCTTGCTTGGCGACATATCACGTCAGAGCGGCCCACCGTTCCCTTGTTTCCTGCAAAATTCACACGTGTTTCTTGCTGCTAAACACTTTATGTGTAACAGTCACACGACATTATCTGCCCATTATCGGCTATGTGTGTCTGTTAACAAGAGAACTGAAAAACGAAGACCTATTAAATACCAAACTTGGTCTTTAAACTAGATCTTCTGCAGGTGCACTAAGGATATTTTTAAGAAATGCCTCCAAGCCAAAAATATATACCATTTGCATGAAAATATCATTAATTTTTTTCCTAAAAAGAGTTTAAATTTTTGTGAGTGGCTGGGTGAGCGACTGAGTGAGTGAGTTGGGTTTAAGGGACCGTCGACAACAAGGTCATTTAGGCCCTGTAAGATTTTGTGATTAAACTATCATAAACTTTAAAATATTTGGATAACAAATGAACTACAAATCGTTTGTATAGTTTGTAAACCAAACGAGATACACCAAATATTACTTTAAAAAGTGTTCTTAAGATGCACAATTTATGTCAAACATGTTTTATTTCTATTAAAACGTTTTGTGTGGCTTTAACCATTTCAGAGGTATTCTTGTTATAATTGTTACCTTTCAAATATTTTAATTTTTTAAAGTTCTGGGTAGTCGTTCTTTAGTTTCTCTGACGTCATGCAAAGGGTAGGTATGCAACTTCAAAGCCATGGGATACTGGGCACTTCAGCCTTCCATATTCCACTTGTACCTACAAAGAAGTGCATAATGCAACAATTTGTGCATATGTTTACCCTAAATAATGCCAAGATGGCTTATCAATTTTTCTAGATAATTCGACTATTACGAGTTGCATTTATTAAGACTATTTCACGAATTAAAGGATGATATAGCCTATGAAATGTTACTTAAATGCTGTATTCTAATTACTAACCTCTTAAAAGCCATACATCTTAAATATTACTTCCTAGTTAATAAATTCGTTCAATGCAAAATTAGTCAAAGTGATTCCCAACAATTTGCTGTTGCATTCTGAGTTCTAAGGTTCCTACTTCGAATTATAGCAGCATTAGCTGCTTCAACGAAGCGAGAGTCATTCATTTTTGACATTTAAACCTAGCGGCTCTGTTGTATTAAATTACGTAAGCTATTGCGCATCTGTAGCACAGTACAGCTGGATTCTCTAACCTGATCATAACATAAGAAAGGCAGAGGAGGTAATAATGAAATTTCATTTTTTTTTTTTTTTTTTTTTTTTTTTTTTTTTTTTTTTTTTGCGAATGAAGGTTGTCATTAGACCAAATTTGAAATTGAAATGTACATAACATACGTTGGACAAGGGTGAACCAGGCAGGAACGAGCTACAGATCTTGGTCATGCCTGAACATACCTTGGACAAACTGACCCAGACAGGGACAGAACCTGAGATCCAGGGAGTGTCTGTTTACCCTGGAGGTGTCTGAACATACCCTGGCCAAGACTGATCCAGACAGGAACAGAACCTGAGATCCAGGGAGTGTCTGTTTACCCTGGAGGTGTCTGAACATACCCTGGCCAAGACTGATCCAGACAGGGACAGAACCTGAGATCCAGGGAGTGTCTGTTTACCCTGGAGGTGTCTGAACATACCCTGGCCAAGACTGATCCAGACAGGGACAGAACCTGAGATCCAGGGAGTGTCTGTTTACCCTGGAGGTGTCTGAACATACCCTGGCCAAGACTGATCCAGACAGGGACAGAACCTGAGATCCAGGGAGTGTCTGTTTACCCTGGAGGTGTCTGAACATACCCTGGCCAAGACTGATCCAGACAGGGACAGAACCTGAGATTCAGGGAGTGTCTGTTTACCCTAGAGGTGTCTGAGCATACCCTGGCCAAGACTGATCCAGACAGGGACAGAACCTGAGATCCAGGGAGTGTCTGTTTACCCTGGAGGTGTCTGAACATACCCTGGCCAAGACTGATCCAGACAGGGACAGAACCTGAGATTCAGGGAGTGTCTGTTTACCCTGGAGATGTCTGAACATACCCTGGCCAAGACTGATCCAGACAGGGACAGAACCTGAGATCCAGGGAGTATCTGTTTACCCTGGAGGTGTCTGAACATACCCTGGACAAGGCTGATCCAGACAGGGACAGAACCTGAGATCCAGGGAGTATCTGTTTACCCTGGAGGTGTCTGAACATACCCTGGACAAGACTGATCCAGACAGGGACAGAACCTGAGATCCAGGGAGTATCTGTTTACCCTGGAGGTGTCTGAACATACCCTGGACAAGACTGATCCAGACAGGGACAGAACCTGAGATCCAGGGAGTATCTGTTTACCCTAGAGGTGTCTGAACATACCCTGGCCAAGACTGATCCAGACAGGAACAGAACCTGAGATCCAGGGAATGCCTGTTTACCCTGGAGGTGTCCGAACATACCCTGGCCAAGACTGATCCAGACAGGGACAGAACCTGAGATCCAGGGAATGCCTGTTTACCCTGGAGGTGTCTGAACATACCCTGAACAAGACTGATCCAGACAGGGACAGAACCTGAGATCCAGGGAGTATCTGTTTACCCTGGAGGTGTCTGAACATACCCTGGACAAGACTGATCCAGACAGGGACAGAACCTGAGATCCAGGGAGTATCTGTTTACCCTGGAGGTGTCTGAACATACCCTGGACAAGACTGATCCAGACAGGGACAGAACCTGAGATCCAGGGAGTATCTGTTTACCCTAGAGGTGTCTGAACATACCCTGGCCAAGACTGATCCAGACAGGAACAGAACCTGAGATCCAGGGAATGCCTGTTTACCCTGGAGGTGTCCGAACATACCCTGGCCAAGACTGATCCAGACAGGAACAGAACCTGAGATCCAGGGAATGCCTGTTTACCCTGGAGGTGTCCGAACATACCCTGGCCAAGACTGATCCAGACAGGAACAGAACCTGAGATCCAGGGAATGCCTGTTTACCCTGGAGGTGTCCGAACATACCCTGGCCAAGACTGATCCAGACAGGAACAGAACCTGAGATCCAGGGAATGCCTGTTTACCCTGGAGGTGTCCGAACATACCCTGGCCAAGACTGATCCAGACAGGAACAGAACCTGAGATCCAGGGAATGCCTGTTTACCCTGGAGGTGTCCGAACATACCCTGGCCAAGACTGATCCAGACAGGGACAGAACCTGAGATCCAGGGAATGCCTGTTTACCCTGGAGGTGTCCGAACATACCCTGGCCAAGACTGATCCAGACAGGAACAGAACCTGAGATCCAGGGAATGCCTGTTTACCCTGGAGGTGTCCGAACATACCCTGGCCAAGACTGATCCAGACAGGGACAGAACCTGAGATCCAGGGAATGCCTGTTTACCCTGGAGGTGTCCGAACATACCCTGGCCAAGACTGATCCAGACAGGAACAGAACCTGAGATCCAGGGAATGCCTGTTTACCCTGGAGGTGTCCGAACATACCCTGGCCAAGACTGATCCAGACAGGGACAGAACCTGAGATTCAGGGAGTGTCTGTTTACCATGGATGTATCTGAACATACCCTGGCCAAGACTGATTCAGACAGGAACAGAACCTGAGATCCAGGGAGTGTCTCTTTACCCTGGAGATGTCTGAACATACCCTGGCCAAGATTGACCCAGACAGGGACAGAACCTGAGATTTAAGGAGTGTCTGTTTACCCTGTAGGTGTCTGAACATACCCTGGCCAAGACTGATCCAGACAGGAACAGAACCTGAGATCCAGGGAATGCCTGTTTACCCTGGAGGTGTCTGAACATACCCTGGCCAAGACTGATCCAGACAGGGACAGAACCTGAGATTCAGGGAGTGTCTGTTTACCCTGGAGGTGTCTGAACATACCCTGGCCAAGACTGATCCAGACAGGAACAGAACCTGAGATCCAGGGAATGCCTGTTTACCCTGGAGGTGTCTGAACATACCCTGGCCAAGATTGACCCAGACAGGGACAGAACCTGAGATTTAAGGAGTGTCTGTTTACCCTGTAGGTGTCTGAACATACCCTGACCAAGATTGACCCAGACAGGGACAGAACCTGAGATTCAGGGAGTGTCTGTTTACCCTGGAGGTGTCTGAACATATCCTGACCAAGACTGATCCAGACAGGGACAGAACCTGAGATTCAGGGAGTGTCTGTTTACCCTGGAGGTGTCTGAACATATCCTGACCAAGACTGACCCAGACAGGGACAGAACCTGAGATTTAAGGAGTGTCTGTTTACCCTGTAGGTGTCTGAACATACCCTGACCAAGACTGATCCAGACAGGGACAGAACCTGAGATTCAGGGAGTGTCTGTTTACCCTGGAGGTGTCTGAACATATCCTGGCCAAGACTGAGACAGCCAGCAACAGAACCTGAGATTCAGGGAGTGTCTGTTTACCCTGGAGGTGTCTGAACATACCCTGAACAAGACTGAGACAGCCAGCAATAGAACCTGAGATTCAGGGAGTGTCTGTTTACCCTGGAGGTGTCTGAACATACCCTGAACAAGACTGAGACAGATAGGAATGGAACCTGAGATTCAAGGAGTATCTGTTTACCCTGGAGGTGTCCGAACATACACTGGCCAAGACTGACCCAGACAGCAACAGAACCTGAGATTCAGGGAGTGTCTGTTTACCCTGGAGGTGTCTGAACATACCCTGAACAAGACTGAGACAGCCAGCAATAGAACCTGAGATTCAGGGAGTGTCTGTTTACCCTGGAGGTGTCTGAACATACCCTGAACAAGACTGAGACAGATAGGAATGGAACCTGAGATTCAAGGAGTATCTGTTTACCCTGGAGGTGTCCGAACATACACTGGCCAAGACTGACCCAGACAGGAACAGGACCTGAGATCCAGGGAGTGACTGTTTGCCCTGGAGGTGTCTGAACATACCCTGAACAAGGCTGAGCCAGACAGTAACGTAATCCGAAATTCAAGGAGTGACTGTTTACCCTGGGTGTGGCTGCGGATGACCTTGATAAGGTTCACCCAGGCAGGAATGGAACCCTTGATTCAAGGAGTGACTATCCTGGAGGTGTCTGAACATACCCTGAACAAAGCTTAGCCAGATAGGAATGGAACCCGAGATTCAAGGAGTGTCTGTTTACCCTGGAGGTGTCTGAACATACCCTGAGCAAGAATGAGACATAGGAATGGAACCCGAGATTCAAGGAGTGACTGTTTACCCTGGGTGTGGCTGCGGATGCCCTTGATAAGGTTTACCCAGGCAGGAATGGAACCCGAGATTCAAGGAGTGACTGTTTACCCTGGGTGTGGCTGCGGATGCCCTTGATAAGGTTTACCCAGGCAGGAATGGAACCCGAGATTCAAGGAGTGACTGTTTACCCTGGGTGTGGCTGAGTGACTGTTTACCCTGGGTGTGGCTGCGGATGCCCTTGATAAGGTTTACCCAGGCAGGAATGGATCCCGAGATTCAAGGAGTGACTGTTTACCCTGGGTGTGGCTGCGGATGCCCTTGATAAGGTTCACCCAGGCAGGAATAGAACCCGAGATTCAAGGAGTGACTGTTTACCCTGGGTGTGGCTGCGGATGCCCTTGATAAGGTTTACCCAGGCAGGAATAGAACCCTAGATTCAAGGAGTGACTGTTTACCCTGGGTGTGGCTGCGGATGCCCTTGATAAGGTTCACCCAGGCAGGAATAGAACCCTAGATTCAAGGAGTGACTGTTTACCCTGGGTGTGGCTGCGGATGCCCTTGATAAGGTTTACCCAGGCAGGAATGGAACCCGAGATTCAGGGAGTGACTGTTTACCCTGGGTGTGGCTGCGGATGCCCTTGATAAGGTTCACCCAGGCAGGAATGGAACCCGAGATTCAAGGAGTGACTGTTTACCCTGGGTGTGGCTGCGGATGCCCTTGATATGGTTCACCCAGGCAGGGATGGAACCCGAGATTCAGGGAGTGTCAGTTTACCCTGGAGGTGTCTGAACAAACCGTTGCCAAGACTGATCCAGACAGGGACAGAATCTGAGATTCAGGGAGTGACTGTTTACCCTGGGTGTGACTGCGGATGCCCTTGATAAGGTTCACCCAGGCAGGGATGGAACCCGAGATTCAGGGAGTGACTGTTTACCCTGGGTGTGGCTGCGGATGTCCTTGATAAGGTTCACCCAGGCAGGAATGGAACCCGAGATTCAGGGAGTGACTGTTTACCCTGGGTGTGGCTGCGGATGTCCTTGATAAGGTTCACCCAGGCAGGAATGGAACCCGAGATTCAAGGAGTGACTGTTTACCCTGGGTGTGGCTGCGGATGCCCTTGATAAGGTTCAGAGGAATGAAACCCGAGACCTTGGAGGTAGCTGACACGGACAGGAATGGAACCCGAGACCTTGGAGGTAGCTGGCACGGACAGGAATGGAACCCGAGACCTTGGAGGTAGCTGGCACGGACAGGAACGGAACCCAAGTCCCTGAATTTGGAGATGAAGACATTGCCCAGCTGTAAGTAACGGAAGTAACGTTATGCTAATACTGCAAGGTACCCTTATGCAGCTGCCGGAAGGGCAAAGGGCAAAGTGTTATATTCCGAACTCGGGACTTCTGCACATCGATTTGCTATCATCATCAACAGGTGGTGGTCGGCAGGTGTGACGAGGAGGTCAGAGGTCAGTAACGAAGCGCGGCTCGCAGGTGCCCGCCGACTGGCCTGGCCGCCTTCTCTACTTCACATATATACCTACGTGGTGCACTATTCATAACGTGGAAATCTCCGCCACGACACTGTTAATGGGGTGGCAAGTCTCTTGGGGGAGTTTACTGTAAGAGGAGGAGGGTGCGTTAATAACTCTCTAGGGGTAGCTTCTGCAACAATGTTCCATGGCACCACATTCACACAAACAGCTAAAAGAAACACTGCACTACACTCAACTACATACCTAATTCTGCTGCAGCAAATATTGTGCCTAGCAGTTAGTAGAGGAAGTATCGTACTGCACTCAAAAGTTACAGTCGAGATTTGCCCGGAAATATATGTTTTGAGGGCCCCTGAATAAAAAAAAAAAAAAAAAAAAAAAAAAAAACAAACAAAAAAAAAACATTTTTAAGAAGAGGTCCGTGTGTGTGTGTGTGGGTGTGTGTGTGGGTGTGTGTTTGTGTTTGTCTGTGTCTGTCTGTTTGTCTGTCTATCTGACTGACTGACTGTCTGTCCGTCTGTGAACAGTATAACTCAAAAACAAAAGTCGATTAAATACCAAAGTTGGTATTTGAGTTTAATAACCTTCAGGGGTGCGACACGTTGATTTTGAAGAAAATTCCTTCACTCTAAACTACCCTTTACATGTAAAACCTTTATTTTCTCGAAAATGGCTATAACGGTTTTGATTGAAATGCCATTAGTGTAAGATATTTTTATGACAAATTAAATGTATATTTTGAATTTTCTGGATATAGCCTACGTAGTCATGTTTACTCTGGGTGACGTTTGCATAGCTGGTAAACCGTAAGAGATAGACAAAATCATACTATTCAGAAATGTAGATATTGTTAAATCACATAATTTATGTCCGAATAAATTTTTTATAGAGTGAACCATTTCGGAGATATTCCTTGTTATTTAAGTGAGCTTTGGAATATTTAAACTTTGGTCAAATGGAACATCGCTATTCATTTTTTGATATGACGGAATTTGAAAGCTTTAAAGGATTTGACTATCGCACAAAGCCTACTGTATTCCCATATTCCCCTTGCACGTGCAAGAAAATAAGCAATAAGATAATTTGTACAAATGTTTATTTTAACTAACACGAAGAAGATATAGGAATAAGAGTTTGTAAGAATGGTTAGTACAAGAGTAGTGAAAGTCATGTGAGTGCAACACATCAGATTTTTCTTATATAGTAGAGAAAGTAAAAGCAGGGCTGTGTTTTTGTGCTTCAGTTTAGGAAGGGAAAATGGAATGACAAAAAAGTAATTGGAAATTGTTAGAAGTAGCATTTGTCAACTTGTCATTTTGTTACAATAATGCTGCCAAATAAAGTGTACTATAAAGTACGGTAAATTGCGCAGCGATCTTTGTTTTCCATTGTTAAAACAAGGTTTTACCTCGCCAGGCTCTCCCCAATGGCCAGCACAACTTGTTATCTGTGTTGCATGAAGGAAAGAAAGTAAACAGTGGTAATGGTGATGTAGAGTGGAGTGTACGTTCTGCATGAGTCTATGGAACTCTCAGAAAGCAACCAAAGTTGTTAATTCTTAAATCGGATTGTAACAACTGAAGATGGATGGTGAGAAGGACTTCCTGGTGGGGTGGTTCATTGTGCACAAGATAAACGTTAGCAATAAAAAGCTGGATATGCACGTGCCACCCCCTGCATCCGACACATCACATCACCCCCCTCCCCTACATTGTCGATACTAGAGAGGGTGGCTGCAGGCTACTCGGCTTGTGGTTGCGAGGCAAACTTTGATCAGCCGAAACGATAACATCACAATCTCACCTTCAAATTGTTGCATCATTAGGAACGTCGCGCTGTGAAATTCAGTCTACGTCACTTCCACATGTAGAAATGGATTCCTATGAGGTACTATTCATACAAACGTTTTACTAAAATAAAAGAAAAAATCTGATGTGTTGCACTCACATGACTTTCTCTACTCTTGTACTAACCATTCTTACAAACTCTTATTCCTATATCTTCTTCGTGTTAGTTAAAATAAACATTTGTACAAATTACCTTATTGCTTATTTCCTTGTAGGTGCAAGGGGAATATTAGAATACAGTAGACTTTGTGCGATAGTCAAATCTTTTAAAGCTTTGAGATTCCGTTCTCTTTGCACACGTAACATATAAAAAAATGAACAACGATGACCCATTTCACGAAAGTTCTAAGTTTTCCGAAACTCATACACATAACAAGGAATATCTCCGAAATGGTTCACCCTACAAGAAAATTTATTGAGACATAAATTGTGTATTTTAGCAGGATCTACATTTTTTGTATAGTATGATTTGGTCTATCTCTAACGGTTTACCAGTTATGCAAAAGTCGTCCAGAGTAAATACGACTACAGGGGCTATAGCCAGAAAATTCAAGATATACATTTCATTTGTCATCAAAATATCTCAAACATATGACATTTTAATAAAAATCGTTAGAGCCATTTTCAAGAAAATCAGAATTTTCGAAAAACTTTCCATGCAAAGGGTAGTTTAGGGTGGAGCTATTTTCTTCAAAATCTTCGTGTCACATCCTTGAAAGACATTAAACTTAAATACCCACTCTGGTTTTTAACCGACTTTTCGTTTTTGAGTTATGCTGTCCACACACAGACACACACACACGGACCTTTTTCTAAAAATGCTTTTTTTTTGATTCAGAGGGCCTCAAAACACGTATTTCCGGTGAAATCTCGGCATCGAATTTTTGAGTGGAATACAATACTTCCTCTACTTACCAGAAGAGAAAGTAAAAAATTCAATAATGTATTTATCTGGCCGATCAGCAAACTTGCCATATATGCCAGTGACAAATTAGGATAACAATAAAATATAACCAACTGAGGACATTGCCTCTAACACGTGCAATAGTTAACAAGAACATAATGTTAAGAATTGGGTAACGCCACAAGTATAGAATATTAATAATAAGATTTGGCTACACAATGATAAGGCATTAAACACAAAGATCACAGTCAAGAGGTTAAGAAAGGGTTTGGAACGAATGAAGTTAGAGATCACTATCTTCGGAGTCGGTGACCAGGAAGTCTTGAGGCAGTTTTCTTTTTACTTTCTCTACTGGTAAGTAGGGGAAGTATTGTATTGCACCCAAAAATTCGATGTCGAGACTTCACCGGAAATATATGTTTTGAGGCCCCCTGAATCCAAAAAAAGCATTTTTAGAAAAAGGTCCGTGTGTGTGTCTGTGTGTCAGTCTGTGAACAGCATAACTCAAAAACGAAAAGTCGGTTAAAAACCAAACTTGGTATTTAAGTTTAATGTCTTTCCAGGATGTGACACGAAGATTTTGAAGAAAATAGCCCCACCCTAAACTACCCTTTACATGGAAAATAATTTAAAAATTTTGATTTTCTTGAAAATGGCTCTAACGATTTTTATTAAAATGTCATATGTTTGAGATATTTTTATGACAAATGAAATGTATATCTTGAATTTCTGGCTATAGCCCCTGTAGTCGTATTTACTCTGGACGACTTTTACATAACTGGTAAACCGTTAGAGATAGACCAAATCATACTATACAAAAAATGTAGATCTTGCTAAAATACACAATTTATGTCTCAATAAATTTTCTTTTAGGGTGAACCATTTCGGAGATATTCCTTGTTAGTGTGTGAGTTTCGGAAAACTTAGAACTTTCGTGAAATGGATCATCGTTGTTCATTTTTTATATGTTACGTGTGCAAAGAGAACGGAATCTCAAAGCTTTAAAAGATTTGACTATCGCACAAAGCCTACTGTATTCTAATATTCCCCTTGTACCTACAAGGAAATAAGCAATAAGATAATTTGTACAAATGTTTATCTCAACTAACACGAAGAAGATATAGGAATAAGAGTTTGTAAGAATGGTTAGTACAAGAGTAGAGAAAGTCGTGTGAGTGCAACACATCAGATTTTTAATCTTGTCATCTGTGGGTTTGTTTCTTAATCCAATGTGATACATTACAGCTCCTGCTACTCCAGTTAATGTGAAGAAGAATGTCCTTGAGAGCAATTTAAAGTGCTCTTATATAGGAAGAATTCCTAATTCCTGGTGCAGCTGATCGCTTCATATGTACCTTTGTAATAGTGCGGAGAAATTTGTTGAAATGTAGGATATGTGAGAATTCCAAGTTAGTTTTGTGTCAAGCATTACTCCTAGATACTTAACCAGTGTTTCTGGAGGCAGCCATGTCCTGGAGTTGTAGTGCGTTTGAGTTGTTGTATGACCTTAAGGAGAATATCTTAGCTAGAGTCTTATTGGTATTAACTTCATTCTCCAGAAGAAGAGTCTGATGCGTTGCACTCACATGACGTTCTCTACTCTTGTACTAACCATTCTTACCCCTATATCTTCATGTTAGTCGAAATTATCTTATTGCTAATTTTCTTATAGGTGCAAGGGGAATATGGTCGCTGGTCGCTATGTGATAGCTTTGAAATTCCATTCTATTTGCATGTTCACCACTTAAAATGTGATTTTGCACTCATATAACTTTCGACACTCGCTCTTGTACAAACTATTCATACACAAAGACCTTTTTCTGAAAATGTCTTTCTCCAGATTGAAGAAGACCAAACACATGTACTTCCGGTGAAATGTGGACATCAAATTGTTGTGTTGAATACAATAGGCATATATGCAGTGGAGAAAATAATAAAATAAACAAAAATAAATAAGTAAAAAACAGACGAAAGGAGAATACACCCATAAACAGTACAATGTTCTTGGACAGTGTGATTAGCAACCTCTTTGGAACATCCCTTCTTCGCAAGATCCGGCCCAAATGACCTAGCAGTCGACGGGCCCTTAAACCCCACTCACTCACTCACTCACTCACTCACTCACTCACTCACTCACTCACTCACTCACTCACTCACTCACTCACTGACTCGCTCACTCACTCACTGACTCACTCACCCACTCACCCACCCACTCACTCACTCACTCACTCACTCACTCACTCACTCACTCACTCACTCACTCACTCACTCACTCACACACACACACACACACACACACACACACTCAAACGGACTTTTTTCTAAAAATGCTTTGTTTATATTCAGTAGGTAACAAAATACAAAATTCTAATAAAATGTCGATATCAAATTTTTGGGTGGAATTGCAATACTTTCCTTACTTCACGTATTAGAGAAAGAACTTCCACTGTCTCCTGACGTAACACTGGCTAGCGAGGTGTTTTTATTTTGTGTACCGCTTACAGAACCTTCGTTTTCACGCTTGGCCGGCCTCACGAGAACTTTCTTGGCACCGGCAAGCGCGATGGAGTTGGATATTCAGAGCCCCTTAAATTCAAGCGCCTAGATATGTCGTATAACCATATAGATACATATCTTCATCATAGAAGATGCTGAAAAAGCGGTATTCAACGTTTTAACAAACTTTGTATTAATGATTAATTCTTTATGGCCATATAAATAAAACTATGCTTCGTCCGTAACACAGTTAAACCCCGGCTCGATAGTGATCATTACCATTAACCAATACCCAATTGTAGAAACTGGCTTTACTCCCATTATCGCGTAGTTTAGTGACATCCCAAGCCGAGGTTTGCGAAATTTTTTATTTCTATTCAAGCTTTCTTGGAGATTTCTTGGACTTTCTCTGATTTCATCGAGTTTTCCTCTGTAGGAATATGATTTACTTTCGCTGTCTTAAGGGGCCCTGAGACTAAAACTTTAATTTTCTATATTTTTATATTATTAAATCAATACATACTAATTTTAAGAGTGTTTATGTTATAAACTACCACACAAAGTTGAGGGATTTAATTAATCAATTAATTCACAATGCGAAAATACCTTAATATTTAAAATATTCCACGTGTCTCAAAAACTTAAATATCACAACAGTTTTGTTATTTTATAAACACTAATTTCCCAACGAACACTATCAATCTCTGGCAGGAACAGGAAATAATTGCTTTTATAATAATTTCTTTGCTTCCATGAAATACCTTTTTGTGTATTTAAATTTTTTAAAGCCAAAGACTGAAGTTGAAGTCACATGAATGTAGCACATGCTGGACAAATTCTAGGAGCAAAGCACAAAATTTAATGTCCACGGAACAAATAGTGTATTAAAAATGTAAAGTCGAGAAAACCCAATATTTCTACACACATGCATCGGATTACCTGCTTGTCACACGTTACCTCTTTTGTCTAGTAGTCTCTCTCTCCTAGGATTCATAGCTTAACCGCTCCTTTCCACTGAAGTTGCTTGTTTTTGAGTCCTTTTTGGACCATACTTTGCTGAAATACAGCCGAAAGTTTAAGCAGAAAAGGGGCGTTTAAATGTAGTGCACATGGCATTTAAAGCATGTACTACCTCTTTAAAAATGGCGGAATATAAAAAAGTCGCTACCAACCAAGGTCTGAAGGTTTGGGGAACATTTATATGCATAAACCTAAAAATCGTGAATTTGATAAATTTTCGGTCATTTTTCAGTTCCAGGTTACCTTAATGAGAATAGATACTTATACTTTACCTGATTATCCTCCCCTTATGTAGTACTTACACCTCCTGGGCCTTACAAACCTGTGCCTAGGGTCAGACGGCTGTCGGGGAACACAGGAACCTCTGCACCAGACAGAGTGAAGACCTGGAAGTGGGTGGTCAGTATGAAAGTGTATGACATGAAATGCAGGCGAAATGGATGACTGGAAAGGTAATGATGGAGCAGTTGGTGGAATAAGTGGTGGGGAAAACCGGAGAACCCGAAGAAAACCCGCTCTTACGTCACTTCGTCCACCACGAATACCTCATGTGGGTCCCTGGGGTGTAACCCGGGCCGCCTAGGTGGTAGCTGAACGGTCTAACCGCTCGGCCACGGCGCCGTGTAAATCTCTTCACAAGATTACAAACCGTTTCTACATGAGGCACCTGAACAACAGGGAATCTGTCTCACTTGTCTATCAGAGTTTGCTGATAACAGTGAAAGACGTGGTCTCACAAAGTCTGTGTCAACTGACTAGCAAGCACAACGCAGCGGCCACGCGTGCAAACGAAGGCTCTGTCTTCCACATGGGCAATTATAATCCTTCCTTCCCTGTGTAGGCTAACATTTCAAAGGTAGAATTAGACTGAAAAATTCAATGCCGCAACCGAGAATTGAACCACGGATCTTTAGCTGTTCTAACCAACTGAGCTACTATGGCAGCATGGTGGTATTATCATTAACTGACAACAGTAGTTCACAATGAAGCCCAGCTCGTAAAAGCATGTATTTGCAATGAAATCTAGACATCTAATTTTTGGAGGGAATTCATTATTTCCTGTACTTACTGTAAGTTTAATGAGAGGGTGATGTTTTCCCTACAGCACATTAAAGATCACAGTGAGTATGAAAATGTGACAATTACTGACACTTCTCCCCGCATGTTTATATTGCACCCCAGGAAACTGAGTCACGCGGGCGGGCGGGCGGGCGTAACACAATGGCGTGATATAAACATATGCTAGAGGGTCTGTCTGTCTGTCTGTCTAAGCGATTCGTACATCACACAGTGCTTACTCTATCTTACTGCAGGGAACATCCCAACTTGGTGAGTCCTACTTACTCATATTAGTCACCATCCCAAATATGTACATATTTCTTCATTTTGACATACCAGTATCAAAACGCCCAAGTGCTTCAGGTCACTGCGATTTTGCTTTTTTACTTTCTCTACTAGTAGGTAAGTAGTATTGTAGTAAGCAGGAAGTATTGTATTCCACCCACAAATTCGATGTCGAAATTTCACCGGGAACATCTGTTTTAGGCCCCCTGAACCCAAAAATGAATTTTTAGAAAAAGGTCCGTGTGTGTATGTGTATGTGTCTGTCAGTCTGTGGAAAACATAATTCAAAAACGAAAACCAAAATTGGTATTTAAGTTTAATGTCTTTCAAGGATGCGACACGAAGATTTTGAAGAGAATTCCTCTACCCTAAACTACCCTTTACATTCAAAATGTTTCGAAAATTTTGATTTTATTGAGAAAGGTTCTAACAATTTTGATTAAAATGCCACACGTTTAAGATATTTTTATGACAAATGAAATGTATGTTTTGAATTTACTGGCTATAGCCTATGTAGTCCTGTTTACTCTGGATGACTTTTGAATAACTGGTAAAAATGTAGATCTTGATAAAACGCATATTTTATATATATATATATATATATATATATATATATATATATATATATAGAGAGAGAGAGAGAGAGAGAGAGAGAGAGAGAGAGAGAGAGAGTGTGAACCATTTCGGAGATATTCCTTGTTATTTGTGTCAGTTTCGGAAAACAAACTTTCGTCAAATGCAACATCGTTGTTCATTTTTTTATATGTTAAGTGTGCAAAGACAACAGATTCTCAAATATTTGACTATCGCTCAAAGCCTACTGTATTCTAACATTCCCCTTGTACCTACAAGGAAATAAGCAATAAGATAATTTGTACAAATGTTTATCTCAACTAACACGAAGAAGATATAGGAATAAGAGTTTGTAAGAATGGTTAGTACAAGAGTAGAGAAAGTCATGTGAGTGTAACACATATTTTTTTTCAGGAGTTTTACAACAGTAAGAAGACAAATAGTATTTCGGTACTAACTTAGTGATTTATATAACTAGTGTATGATTGTATGGTTATGATGTATGATTATATATTATTATAGTATACTATATATTATTATATATTATTATTATTATTATTATTATTATCATCATCATCATCATCATTATTATTATATATATTTGGTGTGTGAGTGAAAGTGGACCTTACGAGTGACATAATGGAAATATTAAACATACGTTTTATGTAACTTTAGTATTAAAATACATGTCCTTTGGCACTACCGCCCGGCCGCTGGATCCCCCACCTCTGCCTACTACAGACATCATGAGCGGGGTACAGTGGTGCAGAGTGGGACGTGGTCAGCACCCCGAGCCCTTCCGGTCAGTATATGTGATCTTCGTATAACCGGAGTTGATCCTACAGAGGAATCAGAATGGGTAACCAGCCGGAAGTGAGGAAGTGCATGATATGAAATAATGGCGAAAGATGATAGAAAAGGTGATAATGGTATGATGGCGGGGGAAATCGGAGAACCCGAAGAAAACCCGCTCCTGCGCCGGTACGTCCACCACCATCACACATGCGGATGCCGGGGATCGAACCCGGGTCGCTTTGGTGAGAGTTATGTGCTCTAACCACTCGGCCACGGCGCGACCAATTAAAATAGCTTAAAAATAATGAATTTGTTAAATGAAAAATTATAATGTATCAGAAGTGTATAAGGTTGCTAAGCAGATGTTTCATTTGTTCAACACTTGTAGAGGAAAATGGAAGATTGTGATGAATCTGTTGAAAGCATACATTGTATTCTGCTTGACATTTTGTACAAGTGCTGAGGGTTTATTAATTACATAAAAATCAAAATATGTTTACGAACAAGAATATGAAAAGTTTTGTGGATGGAGAAACGAAAAATGTGTTAGCTTGCGAGAGTGACGATTTCAGGTTTCCTTAAGGGCGCGCATTGGAGAAGATTATGGTGGCGATGATGACGTCATTACTGTCTTGTTGCTATGCTGATTACGTCATTCATTCTGTGGCACTGATAGCAGAAATAGGGCAATTTCACACGATTTACGCCGTCATAATAAGCCGTTTTAATGCTAGGATTGCATAAATAGGACATACCTACTCCTTCCTAGCAGGTTACCAATCGCCTGCTGAGCAACAATGATGCACTTATAATTGTTTGCATTCTAATCACCTCCTGCTAGCTTCCAAATTCAGAGGTCCTTTGTTCTATTCCTGGCTGCAGGATGGAGCATTTTCTTGAAGGATTCAAGAGTGTGGAAGTATGGCTAAAATAGTAAATGTGTATGTTTGTGTGTGTGTGTGTGTGTGTGTGTGTGTGTGTGTGTGTGTGTGTGTGTGTGTGTGTGTGTGTGTGTGTGTGTGTGTGTGTGTGTGTGTGTGTGGGTGGACAGAGAGAGAAAGAGAGAGAGAGAATTCAATAGAAAGAAGATATCCTGATGGCTATCATTGACAACCAAGGGGTAAAAAAGAAAAAGAAAACCTCTTAACCTGCAAAATTCTAAAGTTCTCTGCAATATCGACCATTTGATTCACTCTTGTTACTTTCTCTACTACGTACTTCAAGTAGGGGAAGTACTGTATTCCACCAAAAGATTCAAAACCAAGATTTCGCCTGAAATACACGTTTTGAGGTTCACAGAATAAAAACATTTTAGAGAAAGTTGTATGTCTGTCTGTGAAGAACATAACTGAAAAAAAAATGACCACCATTTCCGGAATATTCCATTTTATTGGTTTGAATTTTCAAGTAATTGCACTTTTCACAACCAGTAAGTACTATTATTGGAGGGGAGTATATTTAGACATTGTATATACATTGAATAATTTTTATTAATGAATGAGGTATAAAAACTATTCCAGTCGAGAGGGCTTGAGACGCTGACCACATCCCACTCTCCAGTTCTGCACCCCACTCATAGCCCCTGTAGTGGGCAGAGGTGGGAGACGCAGTGGTCGAGCGGTTAACCTTGCTTCACGAATGGTTGTGGTGCTAAGGGTTGTAAAACCTATTATTGTAAATCATTCCCTAACGCCCTCCGCGCGTCTGTGTGACCTGTCTGCCTGCGGCCCGTGGCCTCCTGGCTCCCCTTACTTCATTCTTTCCTCTGAGGGGTGCTAGCCACAACAGATCTGTGTAATGCACAAGGTGTCCCCCGCTGTTGTCTACCCTTTACTGTGCACGCGGTAGAGAAAGTAATAAAAGCGTGTAGCTATTGTGAGAGAGAAATTGGTTGATGATTTTGTGTTAATTAACACGTAAATGGGACGGAGCTGCAGCATCTTGTAACCATGATCGCAACCAAACCTTTCATTAACGCCTGATAAGAAGAACAGAGAGGTTTGGGTGAGCGTTATGAAAACGGCTAATTAAAGTCGCTTTGCTTTTTTTATTAAAACACCGGACGGTAAAATAAAGTTTAATTAACCAACTTGCATACTGGCTGGCCCTTCTCTTACAGTTAGTTGCTTGACTTCCACTCTGGGGAACACTCACACTGAACCTATAACAGCAACATACAGGAAACAGTTTAATACCACTTATCAAACGTTTAACAGATATAAATGGTTTATTATTTCTCTATCTGTCGCATAAACATTGAGTGAAAAATTCTGTATTGTCTTTTTATTTCATTCGAATGAATTTAGTCACAATTTAATGTTAACGTGACGTTTCCAAAACTCTATTAGAAATTAAACTTAGCAGAACATTTTAACATTAAATTGCAGTGAAATTCATTCCAATTAAGGTAACAATGCATTACAGCATTGTTTACACAATACGTGTACGACAGTTGGTGAATTAATAAACCATTTTTATCCATTCATCAAGAAGCTAGATAGTTCTTTTTTGACAATAATTGTATTGTACATATTTGTTCAGTACCTTTCCTTCTATATACAGGCTGTCCCAAAACTAGACCGACAAACTTTGGGAGCTGATAGACAACATTATTTTAAACACTTTTTGTTAAGCGAAGTTTTTTGTTGCGGTGCTTCGTTTAAGCGTTAGACCACTTAATGTCATAGATTACATAGATTCTGACAAATAAGAAGGAATATCTCCGAAACATTTCACTTCACAAAAAATATTTAACATAAATTGTGTGGTTTTAGCAAGATCTACATTATTTTGTATAGTAAGATTTGGTCTATATCTTAAGGTTTACCAGTTATGCAAAAGTCATCCAGAGTAAACAGGACTACATATGATATAGGCAGAAAATTCAAAATCCTATACATTTCATTTGCCATTTTAATCAAAATCGTTAGAGAATTTTTAAGAAAGTCAAAATTTTTTAAGAATGTTTCATGTAAAGGGTAGTTTAAGCTGAAGGGATTTTCTTCAGAATTCTTGGGTCGCGCACACACACACACACACACACACACACACACACACACACACACACACACACACACACACACACACACAACGTATACATTAGGAATTCGTTCTTGTGTGTATTTCTGTGTATGTATGTGAACAGCAAATCTGAAAAATCTCAAGTATTGTATTCACATAACATTCTCTACTCATTTTCTACAAACTATTTTTGCAAAAGCTTACTGTTCTCTCTAATTTTTAATTGCTCCTTTGATATGCCGCTTATAACTGCAATGGTCAAATCGGCGGCCTTTTATATTAGGAATATATCCATTTGCAATGGTGTCAACTCGCCTGCAGTTGTCATTCGATTTCTGTAGTTTTTCTTTCTTTCTCTTCTTTGTGTTTTGTACATTAGGTCACACTTCCAGACTCTGGGAAGGATACGGAATAATCTTGGCTACAGAAAAAGCACCACTGCCAGTTGTTTTTTAAAAATAAAAAATAAGTAAATATTTTTCCATGTACATTTTTCTAGAAAATCTTCCTATCATATATTTGACAGATAATGAATTTAAATCTCATTTTAGGATTTACCAGATTCTAAATGCTTAGTTTTCCTGTTTACAGACACAGAAGCAGACATTTTTATATGTATTATTCGATATACATGTGTGTGTGCGTGTGCGCGCGCGCGCGCGTGTGTGTGTGTCTGTGTGTGTGTGTGCGTTCTATATTCGAGTATCTCAAAACGTGTACTTCATCTGATCATTCCTTATTGAAAATTTGGCTGGGATGCATAATTTCTCAACTTACTAAAGGTAAGTAGCAGAGAAAGTGAAGCCGAAATGTCACATAAACGGATAGTCGGGATCGTTAAAGCACGGACTCGTCAACGGGAGGTCTGATCTTAAAATCCGTCGTCCCCGACAGATTTTTTCCTCAGTCATCATAACTGATAAATGTTTTGGAGATACCATAAAGTTAGATCGAAGATGTTTTTGCTTCCTAAATAAAATTTCCCCATTCCATTTCATGTATCTAGTGTCCACTGTCCGTGTTGCCATGTCTAGTAAAAACGAGCGTTAAACACCAATAACATATTTTAAAAATTAAATGCTTAAGATGACAAATAAAATTTATATTTCCAACTTTCTCGAAATAGAGCGTGAAGTTCTTTTGCTTTAGAATGGCAATTCGTAAGGTATAGATATATAAAAACTCTGTAAGAAAAATGTATATCTATTTCGCTAATTAAGTACACAATTTATTTATTTAAAATAAACTTTTCTGTGGCATGAGCTGTTTTCGAGATATTTCTTCTTACTTGAACTTTACAATGCGAATCACCCATGTTTACGTAGCACATTTTTCCAGCTCGCCTTCTTTTGGTGGTCAGGCAGTACCTATAACCAAATGTTTAGGTAATGACTAATAATATTCTTTCTGCAAAAATATATTTCGGACATGAAATAGAAAAATAAGCTGTTATGAGAATATCGGATGGAGAAAGCCATGTGAATGTAACACATTAGATATTATGAAAAAATCTCAGTTGGTTTCCTTATTCTTAGTGCAGCAATCAGTGTATGCATCTTTAAATCAGGTACGTAATGGCAACATTATGGGAATACACAAATGTAACAGTTAAATGTGTTATTATCGTGACGCACAACAAAGGACGGTAGGTGCCGACGGTACGTGCATCTAACACGCTCAAGGTCAGGTTGCCCGACAAGAGGGAATACGTGACACTTTGAGAGCAGAAGCAAAACGGGGTTTCCAGATTATTCGAGAACTGTACGGCAGCCGGCGTATTTGTGGAAGTTCGAGAAAGATCCATGTTACGTTATTCTCACAATATAAGGAAGCGAGGCGACGAGAAGAGTTAGTAGTTAGAGACATGAGTCGTCGGACAGCCAGCTTTTTTGAGTGTGTGTGTGTGTGTGTGTGTGTGTGTGTGTGTGTGTGTGTGTGTGTGTGTGTCGTCGCATAAAAAGGAAGAATAAAGCAATCTCATAAGACGTATCATCTAACCCATAAATTCTCGAGCATAGTTGGGTCTTTCTTCTGGAAAAATACACTATTAAAACAGTAGGTAATTATTAATTATTTATCAGTGGTGACTAAGATTACGCAATTCTCATGTGTCATATAACGTCTTACTTGACTTTTTAATTTTTTTTATCATTTTCTTGTCAATTATTCATATTATAGTCATATTTTCTCTTAAATGTTGGTATTTTTGTCATACTTTTATATTTGTATTCCAGCTTCGCATATGTACTCGCAGTTGTCCCAAGGGCGATTTTTCCTATCTCCTAATTATCTGTAATCTTTCTTATAAATTTGTGTTTCCGCGAATTTGGAGGGTAAGGCGTATGTAATTTGCTATTGTAATTCTTCTTTCTGATCGCCATTCAAAATGTGACGTTTATTTCATTCTGTGCAAACCTCAGGGTTAGCTCTGGATTGGGTAATTAAGTAAATTCAAAATGCAACAATAAAATGAATATTCTTGACTGTGCTAAATTTTTAAAGTAGATTTTCAACTTAATGTTAATTTAAAATGCATTAAAGTTTTGAAGATTTCAAAATGCACCCAAAGAAGTTTGTCATATTTATCGTTATATTTTCTAATTTTTTCGGTTATAAGTGCTTGCATATTTATAACATTTTAGGTCATAAATATCCCGGTCCTGCAGATAAGAATAGAAACAACAATTGTAGGAACAATGACTTTATTTATGCCAGTTCAAACTGACCTCCTTCAGTGTTATTATGAGAAGATATTGACTCTGCTCTGTAAAACATTTCGCAATGTGATGAACAAATTTGGGGAAATTGAAGAAATTGAAATGGACAAACAAAAAGTGTGACAGTAAACGGACAGCCATGTTTTAAAATGTAACACTTTGTGACATCAGCGTTACAGAATCAAGAGGTCTAAAGCATTGTTTCGTGCAAGATGGTGCTCCTGCCCACATACCTACACAATACTGTAAAAACACTATTACGCAACAGATGTGTAATTAATCTACATTTTCAGAACAGTTGAACTTCGAAAGAAAAGGTAAGAATTAACAGACAGACACGTGAAGAACTGAAGCAGTTAATATCCAATACCATTGAGAGCATCCTTAGGAATGCACCTGCTAATTCCCATTATAACATAGAATAAATATTATTGCTTATTGAAAAACACGTTGGTGGTATTTAATTTTACCTTGTTCTAACAAAATCCCATTTCTTTACCAACAAATTGGTGTTTTTATTTTGTTATAATCTAAAGATTTGACAATTTTTTTACCATTTTAAACTGGGAACATAGGTACTGAAGAATAACCTTAATTGTTACTTGGAATGTCTTATTTTTGTTATTTTATGAGCCCAGCGTGTCCCTGTTATAATACCCAGGATTTGTAAATTCTCTTGTTTTTTAGTTAGATAGTTGTCGCACTTCGGCATACGTTTATAAAATAAAACAAACGTGGCTCTATTATTAGTTAGATTCTTGAAACTTGCAAATACCTCGAAAATGTGATTAAATTTTCCAGTACTGTTTACAGTAGTTATTTGAACAGGATATGCGAAATGACTTGTTTAAGGAGAGGGCAGTCAGTCGTCAGTTGTTTGGTGGAGTTTCTTGCGAGCGAGCCAGCCATTTTGTGTAGATATGACAACGCAGCATCTGCCTCCCCCCCCCCCCCCCTCCCAACAGCTCCCCCTAGCATAGCGACTTCCCGCAGAGCACGGGATTGGATCGGATCATCTGATGTACAGCATCCCGACCCTTCCTTCCTTCCGTCCTTCCACTTCAAACAAAACAGCATCGCCGCGTTTGTTGTCACTTGCCAGTAAACCAGTTATAATTACAGAGAGCCTACTTCCCTGCTGCTGCTGCTGTCGAACATGCACCAGTTCCAATTATTACTTTCTCTACACATAGTAGTACCGAGATTTCACCTGCAATACATGTTTTGAGGTGCACTGTATCAGTATGTCTTACTCCGTATTAACTTTGTTTCCTCCTTACATAGGTCATAAGATAGCTTCTAATTTCAAAGCTAAATTACTTACCGAAATTCTCCATATTACGATACCAACTTGTTGCCATCATAAAAGAAAATTCTTGACTTTTCACAGAGAATGCCACACACAAGAAAATACTTGATATTGCTAGGTACTAGAAAATGCGTGTAACAACAAGACAAAACCTGCGGATGTTTTATTCCAAGAGATAGGTATATGATACGTACACAGTCTTCGCTGGGACTTGTCGCCGGCATATTGGCAGTTTTACTGGCACTGGCAAGCACGCTGTTTGCCAACGCAGTCGGATGTCTTTAGCCCCTTAAATTCAAGCACCTAGATTTGTCATGCAAATTATAACTACAATAACCACCCACCTTCATCATAGGAGATCTTGGAAATGATTTCCCAAAGCTCTGGCGCCTTTTTAGAAAAAATGTATTAACACTCATTAAATCTTAATGGCTAATGTAATAAAAGCCATGTTTTTATAGTGTAGTGTATAGTGTAGGCTTAACATAATTTGGTATCTTGTTCATCTACATTACCTTCCATAAATTACATACCTAAACCTATCATATACTTTGTTTCATGGAACGTTATCAATAGCCATAAGCTCGCGGCAGCCAGTGCTGCCACCTGAATTCCCGTCTCTAGGGAAATTCTGGTTACACCAGACTGCGGAGAGACTTCTCGATAACCCCATAAGCGCTACAATATCAAACGCAACTTTGATCAAAAGCATAAATCAAACTTTAGTGATCCTAGAGATATTTATCTAAAATTTCAAAAGGTGCTTTTGAATACTCGTATTTGTAAACATATAAAAATGACGATATGATTCCACTTTTTAGTGGTTTATTTTCTTATTAGTTTGTTTAATATAAACTTGTATTTCGCGTTTCTAAGTTTAAACACAACATTAACTTTAAATCCAAAGAATTTAAGTATAAACTTAGGCTTTCACTTCTTCTGTCAAGGAATTTATGTTTATCAAATAGTTTTAAAATATTTAAGGCTTAGTAGCAATGAAACTTTACTGCTTTATTTATTGTGAAAGAGAAGCAGTTTATTATGTTAATTATAAGACAGTGTATGAGATGATAAATAGGGTTAGGAAGTTCATGCATTTGCATGTTTTTTCATAGGGGTTCAAAATGTATGCTTTTATATTATGTGCACGAATTATGGAATTTTCAGCTATTTGGACGTGATTTTATGGTGCATATTTTCTTGATTTTTGATAAGTGCATAATATTTCAATGTTATAGCCCCTATATTGCATATTTTAATGATTTGTACGCTTTTTATTTTATTTTTTTTTTTTTTTTCTGTCTGGATAATATTTTTCATATTGGTAGCATTTCTGAGACAATGGTTCCTTCCCATTGGTAGATAGATTTGTGTCCAGTACGAAGATAATTTTTGTTAAATCTCCTAAAAGAGTTATCCGACTTCCTCCTGCACCAGTGTTAACTCGATGGGGAACATGGATCGATACAGTTTTATATTATGCTGAGCACATAGAAATGGTCGAAGAGGTTGTTAATTCATTGGACTCGAACGATGCTTCGTCAATAGAAACTGTGCAAAATATTCTGTCAGGCACTGGGTTAAAAGAGGATCTTAGTTTCATATCTGCCCATTTTTCTTTCTTACCAACAGCCATAACGGCATTGGAAGCTGTAGGATCTCCTTTGCATGAATCACTTACTGTCTTTGAAAAAACAATATGTGATCTAAGTTCGGTTCCTGGCAGCATAGGACAAAAAGTGAAAGAGAAAGTGAATTATGTAATTTCAAAAAATTCTGGTTATAAACAGATGTGCGATATTCGAAACATCCTCGAAAGAAAACCATCTGTCACACCAAGAGACTTGACTCTCTCTCTGTGAAGCAGTTAGCATCATTTAAATATGCCCCGATAACATCGTGTGACGTGGAGAGAAGTTTTTCACGTTGCAGAAGTGTTTTGCGAGACAACAGACGATGTTTTACAGTTGAAAATTTGTGCAAAGTGTTGGTTATGAACTGCAATTTAGCAGTTAATACTAGCAGCGGGACCACTTCTGCTTCAACCTGTAAGGAATAAGGTAACTTTATTTATTATTTATACTAGCTCGTCTTGTCTACTGCAAAGCGGCATTAATTGTTTTAATGAAATAGTGCATATTTCTTGGCATATTTTCAAGTTTTTAAGAGCATATTTGCATGCATATTTCAGTGTTTTTTAGGGCATGAACTTCCGAGCCCTAGTTATAAACTTCAGGATTATACAATTTTCCTAATCTCAGTATGTGGCTGTAATAATTATTGTATGTAAGATATGTTTAATATAAACAAAATAGTGACAGCGTGGAGATTATTACCACCACGGAAGTGGAACGAGCCCACCACTGCATGTGTTGTATCCAAACGCCCTTTGTTACTCGGCAAGAGAATATGGGTAAGGCAAGTTCAATCGCTACCTCTCCTCTCGTGCCCATGCCTGCGCTATGTGATGCCTTTGAAATGTATGCGAGGGGAACTGAATAGCGATCTACCAGTTGAGAAAATACTAACAACAAAGAATATCTCGGAAATGGTTAACTGCACGGAAAATATGCTTCACAGAAATTGCGTACTTCAACGAGAGCTACATTTATTGCATAGTAAGGTTTTATCTTTTACTGTATATCAGTTACATAAAGGTCATTCAGAATAAGCAGAACATAACAGGCTATTTCCAAAAAATGTGTAAAGGAAATAAAGTATAATAACAAAACAGATATAAAATTGCGATGTGTTCCTCTGTGCTATATGCGTAACTGTAAGCAAGAGATGATCTTTGGTAGCATCTGGATAACAAATGAACGCACTCTGTGACGTATTAACGCTCGAGTGGGGGAGGGAAGACGGGTTTCAACAACAGATTCCGAATGAAAGGAAATAAACGAGGCAGAGAGCAAATAATGAAACGCTCCACTTACCTGGAAATTTTATGAAAGGGGAAGCTCAATATCTCTACCTCATTAAATAATTCGCTTTGTTATTTTCACAACAGAATGATACCACAACTCATTGTGACAGGGTTGCAAGGAAAGAAACACTATCCACCTAGCCAAGAAGACGTAGGTTTCAACAACTGGAGCGTTCCTAAACCACTTCACCGATCACCTATATTTACCTATATTCTCATGGAGAAGCTTTCTGTGCTAGCCATTTTACATATATTCACACGATTTTCCCTACTCACTTTCCTTTTACGTAGTACATACACAAGTCCTTTCCTAGTTGCCCTTCAACATATAATTCATACAATTTTCTATGACTGAAATAGATATGCCACATATTTTCTCTACTCACTTTTGTTTTACGTAGTACATATACGTGTCCTTCCCTACTTGTTCAACATGTAACTCATACAATTTTCTATGACTGAAATAGAAATGCCACATATAAAATTCACACGATTTTCTCTACTTACCTTTCGTTTACGCAGTACATATGCGTGTCCTTCCCTACTTGTTCAACATGTAACTCAATTTTCTATGACTGAAATAGAAGTGCTACATATTACATTCACGTAGTTTTCTCTACTCACTGTTTTACGAAACACGATTACATTGCTTTCTGTATTTGCTCTTCAAAATATAATTCATACAATTTTCTATTATTAAAATAGAAATGTCACATATAACATTCACACATTTTTCTATACACTTGTCTTTTATTAAACATACACTTCTTTCTCTTTCCCTCTTCTGCAAACAATTCATACAATTTTCTATCTGTTTGAAATTGAAATGCAACACATTACATTCACATAGTTATCTTTACCCACGTTTCTTTTATAAAACACAATCGCATTTCTTTCTCTGCTCCCTCTTCTACAAAGAATTCAGTCAATGTTCTATGTGATTGACATAGAAATGCAAGTCTTACATTCACACAGCTTTCTCTACCCACTTTTCTTCCTGTGGTATTTGGAGTTGTTAAACAGTGCTTTTGTATAGTGTTTTCCCAATGTTTTTATTTACTTATTTTGATTGTTTTGGGTTATTTAGAGTATCCGACGTAGGCAAGTCTAAAAGTTGCAGGGATAAAATCGTCAAAGCACGGGCAACACCGGGTATTTCCAGCGACTATTTCCACCACTATAACAACAATATTAAAATCGTGAACTTCAGGGGTATTCTTCTGTATACCTACATAAGATTTTCAATGAAACTTCAATTTTTTTTTTCTTTCGCTACTACGTAGTAGGGAAAGTATTGTATTCGACCAAAAAATTCGATGTCAATATTTTATCAGAAATACATGTTTAGAAGCCCCTGAATGCAAAAAAAAAAAAAAAGGGTATTCACAGAAAACAATTCCATGTGTGTGTGAACAGTATGTCAAAAACGCAAAGTCGATTGAAAACCAAAGTTGGTATTTAAGTTTAATATCTTTCCAGAATGCGACACGAAGAATTTGAAGAAAATTCCTCCACCCTGACCACCCTTTATATTGAAAATTTTGCTTTTCTCAAAAGTGGCTCTAATGACTTTAGTTAGTATGCCATATATTTAATATATTTTTATAGCAAATGAAATGTTTGTTTTAAATTTTGTGTCTATAGCCCATGTAGTCCTGCTTAGTCTTGATGACTTTCGTACAACTGGTAAGCCGTAAGAGATAGATTAAATCTTACTACACAAAAATGTGGATCTCGTCAAAACACACAATTTATGTCTAAATTCATTTTTTGTGGAGTGAAACATTTCGCAGATATTCTTTGGTATTTGTCAGAATTTTGGAGTAGTTATAGACGTTCTCAAATAAAAGGTTGTTATTCGTGTTCTTTTGGTCATGCAAAGAGAACGGAATTTCAAAGTCATCATATAGTGACCACTCTTAAAACATTTGACCATCATTTAAAGCCTACCGTATCTCTCTTTTACCTACAAGGAAATAAATAATGAGTTAATGTATACAAATGTTTATCTCAACTAAAATGAAGATAGAGGAATAAGAGTTTGTAAGAAAGGTTAGAACAAGAGCAGAGAAAGTCATGTGAGTGTAGCATATCAGATTTTGTTTACTTTCTTTGCTCTTTTTACTTTCTCTACTGGTAAGTAGGGGAAGTATTGTATTCCACCCAAAAATTCGATGACGAGATTTCACCGGAAATATATGTTTTGAGACCCTCTGAATCCAAAAAAAGCATTTTTAGAAAAAGGTCTTTGTGTGTGTCTGTGTGTCAGTCTGTCAGTCTGTGGACAGACTAGCTCAAAAACGAAAAGTTGGTTAGAAACCAAAGTTGGTATTTAAGTTTAATGTCTTTCAAGGATGCGACACGAAGATTTTGAAGAAAATAGCCCCACCCTAAACTACCCTTTACATGGAAAATTTTTCGAAAATTTTTATTTTCTTGAAATTGGCTCTAATGATTTTGATTAAAATGTCATATATATGAGATATTTTGATGACAAATGAAATGTATATCTTGAATTTTCTGGCTATAGCCCCTGTAGTCGTATTTACTCTGGACGACTTTTGCATAACTGGTAAACCGTTAGAGATAGACCAAAGCATACTACACAAAAAATGTAGATCTTGCTAAAATACACAATTTATGTCCGAATAAATTGTCTTGTAGGGTGAACCATTTCGGAGATATTCCTTGTTATGTGTGTGAGTTTCGGAAAACTTAGAACTTTAGCGAAATGCAACAACGTTGTTCATTTTTTTATATGTTAAGTGTTCAAAGAGAACAGAATCTCAAACATTTGACTATCGCACAAAGCCTACTGTATTCCAATATTCCCCTTGTACCTACAAGGAAATAAGCAATAAGATAATTTGTACAAATGTTTATTTCAACTAACACGAAGAAGATATAGGAATAAGAGTTTGTAAGAATGGTTAGTACAAGAGTAGAGAAAGTCGTGTGAGTGCAAGACATCAGATGTTTGTTGTGGTTATTCAAAGCCATCGCCCAGCGACACGTCCGTCATTCTACTTACTGTATGCTACTACACAACTTGCAAATGTATCAGGATTGGCAAGTATTAGATACAAGATTGCAAGTTGTTATAGAGCGAGTAGAGAAAGTAATGTGTATGCGGAGCTAGAATTGCTGGTTGTAACGTCGAACTTGGTGACAGGATCTAAACCCAGCTGCGTCCCTCGGGATGTCGTGCAACAGGTTCCGTTATTGATTCCCTGTGGGATGGATGCCGTACAAGTGTTCCCATTGTGTGGTTTCCCACGTCTGGATGCGAACCTGGAAGGCCGAGAGGTGCTGACAGGCACAGTCAGGACAATGGGATGCCAGACTCGAGTAAAAATAACCGTCGAAGGTGAGAAGACGTTTGTTTTCATTTATAATGGAAACATCCGGCACAAGGTGGGTGCTTGGGCTTGGACAGGTCTGCACAGGCTTAACTTCTGCTCTACAAACTGTTCCTTCAAAGTCTCAACTTCAGATTGTCTCGTTAGGTACACATTGGTGAAATGGCAGTCAGATGTTTAGTATATGGCCTTGAAATTACTACTCTTCTACCATTTCACGAGAAACAACTTAGTATTTGCAATATTCCTAAAAAAAACTGAAATCATTCTTACAAACTCTTATTCCTATATCTTCTTCGTGTTAGTTAAGACAAACATTTGTACAAATTATCCTATTGCTTATTTCCTTGTAGGTACAAGGGGAATGTTAGAATACAGTAGGCTTTGTGCGATAGCCAAATCTTTTAAAGCTTTGAGATTCTGTTGTCTTTGCACACTTAACATATAAAAAATGAACAACGATGGTCCATTTCACGAAAGTTCTAAGTTTTCATAAACTCACACACATAACAAGGAATATCTCCGAAATGGTTCACCCTACAAGAAAATTTATTCAGACATAAATTGTGTATTTTAGCAAGATCTACATTTTTTGTATAGTATAATTTGGTCTATCTCTAACGGTTTACCAGTTATGCAAAAGTCGTCCAGAGTAAATACGACTACAGGGGCTATAGCCAGAAAATTCAAGATATACATTTCATTTGTCATCAAAATATATCAAACATATGACATTTTAACAAAAATCGTTAGAGCCTTTTTCAAGAAAATAAAAATTTTCGAAAAATTGTCCATGTAAAGGGTAGTTTAGGGTGGGGCTATTTTCTTCAAAATCTTCGTGTCGCATCCTTAAAATACATTAAACTTAAATACCAACTTTGGTTTTTAACCGACTTTTCGTTTTTGAGTTATGCTGTCCACAGACTGACACACAAACACACACCACGGATCTTTTTCTAAAAATGCGTTTTTTGGATTTAGGGGGCCTCAAAACAATTTCCGGTGGAATACAATACTTCCCCTACTTACCAGTAGAGAAAGTAAAAATGTGAAAAGTTAAACCAACAACGAATATCAAGGAAATACTTAATGTCACAACAAACTATAGGTATAACATACATTCTGTCATTTAACCAGATAATACCTACGTTTCTACGTAGTAACGTTTTGTCTATCTCCTTTCCTTACCAGTAATACACAAGTATACAAATTGTTTTCATAAGGACTTCACAAAACATTCCTAGAAATGTCAAGGTATAAGTACATTATGTTTGTCGTGTAAGTATCTTAAACATAAGTGATGTTTTAATGTTAAATATATGGCTATAGCCATCTTTGACGAGATAAAAACAAATTTATATACAGGGTGGAAGGGTTCGCTCATACATTAACGAGTATTCTACATGATGAGTGTGACAAATATAGTTATTGTCAATAAAGCTTCTTTATGAATGGACATAAATGGTTATTGTTTCACTAACAGTTACATAAACATTGTGTGAATAATGTTTTAATGTATTATCTACCTAATTCGAATAGTTATAATTTATTGAAAGTGACGTTGCCAGATCTCTCTTAGAAATTAATCTTTGCATGACATTTTGACATTAAATTGTGACTAAATTCATTCGAATTAAGGTATTAAGGTATTACACTATTTTTCACACAGTGTTTGTGTGACAGTTAGTAAAATAGTAAACACTTCTACCCATTCGTCAAGAAGCCAGATGGTTCTTTGTTGACAATAATTATATTTGCTACACTTATGTAGAATCTCTGGTTAAGGTATTCCACCCGGTATATATGATAATCTCTTACCCCATCCTTGCAAGATGCCGATCTTTGGTATGCGCTTTTGAGCTACGCTGTGCACATAGACAGCAACTTCTTCTGTGCGTATATATGACTCTAGTACATTCGTACGACTGTTTCTAACAATAGAGATTTATACAATTGTTTCACGGCGTGTTCCTGAATCGCCGTCCATTTTGTTCAATAGGCAACCCACATGAGAATATGAGGGATGGTAAAAGATCTCTACAGTACTAGGACTACGTGTTTATGTTTCACTTCTTTTATGTACGAGCTTTCCCGTATTCCCAACACTGTCACCGCGTACGGCGCATACGTATTTGGTGGTACTAAAATTTAACTTCGACTAATCGCCATATTATATTTATTATTAATTGCTTTAGTCATTATAATCTTTGTAATCCTAAATATTTAATATTTCATAATACCTATAATAATGTGACAAATGATGCTTCTTTCGTCGGTTTATTTCTCATCTAAAACTGATTCGCAAAAACACGGGTTTGACGAATCTGAAATTCGTCGTGACCTTGGATGTCACAGCTGTTCTGTCTTATCGTAACTTTGACGCAAAATGCTAATACTACTCGACTCTTCAAACAAACAACTCCGACACGACGATTAAATATTAGACTGCCTCTGACGATACTCTCTGTCTCTCTCTCTCTGTCTCTGTCTCTCTCTCTCAACAGTGACTGTAGGTACACACACACTCACAGCGTCTCGTTCAACACTGACGACTCCGAAGAATTGCCAAATCAACACTTGCCATCTTGCTTTTCCAGCCAATGCGAAGTGCCGGCGAATTTCTGGACGTGTCTCCAAACTTCTCTGGTAAACAAGCACGTGAATAGCTTCTACAACTCCGTGCAATCGGGCTCTTGTTGTGACCACCGCATTGTCGTCGGGCCACGTATTTCAAGCAGTGGCATGAGATACCTTGGGATTCGGCGTCTCTTTGACACGCACAGCCGCCGTGACAAGTGGTGATGGTGGCGGTGACGGTGGTGGTAGTAATAACAACCATAATAATAATACGTATCGTCCGATATGAATTAGTAATCTGAAGTTATCTAGTAAATGAGTGCTTTAACCTACATAATGTGGCCGTTCTTACGACAGGAGTGACTAGGGAGAGGGATTCTAACGAAGAGGTTCCAAGTTCGTATCCTGCTCCCATCTGCAGGTTTTATGTCTCTAATATATGCCTATTGCTGTACTAATTGTGTCCCTATTCCTAGGCGTTTTGAAATAGGTTGTTACTACTCTAGAATACCTTTCCATAACATTCCGTTGTCCAACAGAGAGGCACCGAAGATATACAATGAAGAATACTTAGTGATTATAGAGATAGTTGGTCAGACTGGAGGAAACCTTTCTGCTGCACGAAGACTATCAGCAGCGGTTTCCCCGGCGTCATTTGCCTTCAAGTCATGTCTTCCGGCGCACTGTTGTGAGACTGGCGACGCACGGAACTCTATCAAAGGTTGGTTGGTTACTGATACGCTTCAGGAAGAAGTCCTAGCTGTATTTCGCCAACAGCCGCACCTGACTTACGGCTCGGCAGCACTTGTAACAACATGGTGTACTGAGCAGATCGCAATCCTCGATGGTTCCGTGGCGATCTTACCCAGAATCGGTGGAAATTGAATGTATAGTGTGATATTTTAGGGGATTATTGGACTAGTTTTCCTGGAAGGCGATCTACCTAGATGGAGAACGTTTCCTGAACCTCCTGAACACTCAACTATGGACGCTGAGCTCTTAGAAGATATCACGCTGCCGCTGGTTACAGCTGGATGGCGCGCCGGCACACTGACCGCGGCGGGCGTACGTTCGCTGCATCTCACACCTGTACATTGCTTTTTATGGAGATATCTGAAAGAAACCAAGAAACATTGCGGCTCTCCGCAGATGCATACGCGCGTTCACTTGAGCGACATTCACTGTCTTTACCTGCTGAACATCAGTCAAGGTCGAGAGCAATCTCCGCTCTCTGAGCACCAGTTTCCCAGCCTTGATATACTGCGACACCAAAGATGCTTCGATGGGTGTACCCGGCATCTTCAACAGTACATCGAATGGAGGGAATGTCAACAAAATGGAAGGATAAAGGACGACAGTATCAAGTTCGAATTTCAAATGTAAAGTACAAAACGGAAGGTCCAACGACAAATGCATAGTTATTAATTGACTAACAATCATGTATCGCTCTATTAGACAAATGAAGTATGATTTTTATGTCAGAACAGTCCTGCAGGATAGGGGATGGGTAATATTGGCTAGAAAAAAATTCCCAACCCAGCCAGGAATCGAACCCTGGAACTATTCCAATAAAAACTTCGATGTGAAGATCGGAAATATGTTTATGCTTTGAAGCCACCAGAAAGTTTAGATATAAGTCTGTTTGTCTATGTGTGCGTGCGTGTTCGTGTCTGCTTGTGAACACTATAACTCAACAAACGGAGAGTCTGTTAAATACCAAGTTTGCATGTTCAAAGGATGCAACATGAAGATTTTCAAGAAATTTTCCCAGCCCAGATTACTCTTTATAAAAATTTTTTTGCGAAAATTTTGATTTTGTCAAGAATGGTTCTTGCGATTTTATTAAAATACCATATTTTTAAGATATTCTGATGACAAATGAAATGTAGAATGTGTTGAATTCTCTGGGAATGAGTAGGTACATAGTTCCTGAAGAGCTCTTCATTCTAAATGACTGGTAAACCGTAAGATATAGACAAAATCTTACTGTACAAAAATTGCAGATCTTGTTAAGATACCTACACAATTTATGGGATTGTTTCCTTCCTTTTTTTAAATTAACTGTTTCAGAAGTATTTCTTCGCTTTATTGTTTATAGTTTTCGAAAAGTTATACTTTCCTCAAATGAGAAGTCGTCATTCATGTTTTCAAAGCCATTACACAGCAACCACCTCTTAAAGGATTTGACTCTCATTTCACCCTACTGCGCTTTTTTAAGAATATTTTGTTGAAGAGTGGGCGAGGAAAGTCATATGAATGTAACAGCAGAATTTGTTGTACTCTTCATGCGATGATTGACTCTGCACCATTTCTTTCACGTTTTGAATCACCAAATCTCGCCATTTTTACGGTACCAATATTGACGATAGCAAGAAAAATATAATCGGATGTCACTTTTACATATCCTTCTCACCCCGTTCTTCTTACAAAAGCTTCAACTTCTATCCATTCCATGGCAAATGAAATAAACATTTGCAGAATTTTTATACGTTTTTTAATCGGTCAGGTGTTACCGGACGATCCATGAAATGGCTGAAATGATGCTCAAATGAGCCCGGAGTCCAGAGTTACCCAATATTCATCTTTCAGGAGAAGGGAAAACACTAAGGTAAAAAAGGTAAAGGGTAAAGGGTGTAACGGAGGGGAACACCTTCACGCACTGTACCCTACACAGATCTATTGTGGCTAATGCGTCCCAGGAGGCAGGGATGAACTGAGGGAACCGTAGAGTGTCACGGCCGCAGACAGATGGGCCACTGAGACGCGGGGAAGACCCTGGTAACACTTTAACTGAGATTCGAACTCAGGGCTGTGGAACGTGAGTTAGACACGCTATTCCCCCACCACAGAGGTGGGCTAGAAATTATTTTGTTACACATTAACGTAGACGTTCAAGAGAAATACGGTACATTCAAGCGATAGACTACTTGCAAAATGTACCTAGGTATTACTTGACAATCCAAAGTAACAATAAACAACTCTCACAAAATGCATTTGACAGTATAGGTAGGTATATTAAGTGATTTAACGATAAATTTTTACCTACACTTTGCTGGTATACAGAAGTCGCTCAGAATGAAGAAATCCTCACAAGCTATTCCCAGAAAATTATAAACATTACTGCATTTTATTTATATCTTATTATATCTTAAGCGTGTGGCAGTTTATACAAAATCATTATAGCCTTTCTTTGAAACAAAAAGTGCCCCTATTAACCATACTGAATTTAAATACCTACCAAATTTGGTATAACTATTCGTTTTTTTAGTTATGTTATTCATAGACAGACAGAGAAAGAGAGAGAGATATTTTTTAAAAAATCTGATATGTTGCACTCACATGACTTTCTCTACTCTTGTACTAACCATTCTTACAAACTCTTATTCCTATATCTTCTTCATGTTAGTTGAGACAAACATTTGTATAAATTATCTCATTGCTTATTTCCTTGTAGGTACAAGGGGAATATAGTAGGCTTTAAGTGATAAATGTTTTAATGCTGGTCGCTGTGTGATGATTTTTAAACTGTTCTCTTTTCATGACCAAGAGATAAAAAATGAATAACGGCCACCCATTTGAGAACGGTCTATAAGTATTGCAAAATTCTGCCGAATAACAAGGAATATTTACGAAATCATTCACTCTACAAAGAAATGTGTGTAAATGTAAGTAAAATGTGTATTTTAACGAAATCTACATAGGCTACAGCTCAGAAAATTCAAAATATACATTTCATTTGCCATAACAATATCATAAACATATGACACTAATCAAAATTGTTAGAGCCATTTTTGTGAAAAACAAATTTTTACTTTCTCTAGTGGTAAGTAGGGGAAGTATTGTATTCCACCCAAAAATTTGATGTCGAGATTTCACCGGAAATATATGTTTTGAGACCCCCTGAATCCAAAAAAAGCATTTTTAGAAAAAGGTCCGTGTGTGTGTCGGTGTGTCTGTGGACAGCATAGCTCAAATACGAAAAGTCGATTAAAAATCAAAGTTGGTATTTAAGTTTAATGTCTTTCAAGGATGTGAAAGAAGATTTTGAAGAAAATAGCCCCACCCTAAACTACCCTTTACATGGAAAATTTTTCGAAAATTTTGATTTTCTTGAAAACGACTCTAACGATTTTGATTATAATGTCATAAGTTTGAGATATTTTGATGACAAATGAAATGTATATCTTGAATTTTCTGGCTATAGCCCCTGTAGTCATATTTACTCTGGACGCCTTTTGCATAACTGGTAAACCGTTAGAGATAGACAAAATCATAGTATACAAAAAATGTAGATCTTGCTAAAATACACAATTTATGTCTCAAATTTTCTTGTAGGGTGAACCATTTCGGAGATATTCCTTGTTATATGAGTGAGTTTCGGAAAACTTAGAACTTTCGTGAAATGGATCATCGTTGTTCATTTTTTTATATGTTAAGTGTGCAAAGAGAACGGAATCTCAAAGCTTTAAAACATTTGACTATCGCACAAAGCCTACTGTATTCCCATATTCCCCTTGTACCTACAAGGAAATAAGCAATAAGATAATTTGTACAAATGTTTATCTCAACTAACGCGAAGAAGATAGGAATCAGAGTTTGTAAGAATGGTTAGTACAAGAGTAGAGAAAGTCATGTGAGTGCAACACATCAGATTTTTGAGTTATGGTGTTCACAGACATACACACACATGGACCTTTCCTAAAAATGCTTCTTATGGATTTAGGGGGCTATATTATAAATAGTAGAGATAGTAAAGATCAGTTATTATTTATTTTTGAGTAGCAAGTTTTAAAATAGTGGGCTGAGTTGTATTGTGATTGGTGGATGAGAGCGCAGATAAATATTGGTGGTTGGAAGTAACCAACGCCTTTAAAAGTGGCTTAAAGCGGCACTCCTAATTCAGTTTGTTGACACAGTGTGAAAGTAGGCAGTGATAATGTGGACTTGTCTCCTCTATCGACCACCAGAGTAACCACGCCCCCCGCTGCGCGTAGTCATAGCAACCGGCAGAGTACTTCCTTCCTTCCGTCATGCACCAGCTTCAAATGTTTTATAGCCGTCTTGCGTCGAACCGCGGTCCCCCAACTTAATGCACTTTCGCTGTTTCTCAACATTAATGGCTGTGGCTGCTACCGCCGCTTTCGATATCTATCCATCTATCTGCGTTTCACTCCAAATACCTGCACGTTTTGACTTCCCTGACTCCATTAAAATGGCCTCTTTGCCAACACCATGTCTAAACAAAAGAGTAGCTTCTGTTTGTTAACCACCCATCGTTTATTTTTACATCTCTTCTGCAAATAATGCTTACAAAACGTTATTTTCACATTCTCTACTACGTATACCAAGTAGGGGAAGTACTGTATTCGACCCAAAATATCCTTACCGAGATTTCAGCGGAAATATATGTTTTGAGGCCCCCTGAATTAAAAAAGCATTTTTAAAAAGTCCCTGTATGTGTGTACTGTGTGTGTCTGTGTCTGTGGACAGCATAACTCAAAACCGAAAAGTCACTTAAAAACCAAAGTTGATACAGATAGACTAAATCTTACTCTACAAAAAATGTAAATCTCGTTAAAACACACAATTTACGTTAAATAATATTTTTCTAGAGTGAACCATTTCGGAGATATTCCTTATTTATCTGTATTTTCCAATACTTATACTTTTCTCGAATGAGATGTCCTTATTCATTTTTGTATCTCTTGGCCGTGCAAAGAGAATGGAATTTCAAAGCCGTCGCATAGCAGCTAGCTTTAAAACATTTGAATTTCGTTTAAGGCTTGCCCTATTCCCCTTGTACCTATAGTTAGCAATAAGATAATTTGTACAAATGTTTATCTCAACTAACACGAAGAAGATATAGGAATAAGAGTTTGTACGAATGGTTAATACAAGAGTAGAGAAAGTCATGTGAGTGCAACACATCATTGCTGCATGCTAATAAAGATTTCGTATATATTGAAAAAGGATACAGGAGATTGAAGCGATTGTCAAATGTTTAAGAAGCGGTTTTTCAAATGGTGGCTTTGAAATACCTGGGAAATAGCTAACGCTACGAAAAATAGTTGAACACAATTTGTGTTTCTACGAGATACATTTGTTATGCTTAGCGAATATAGAAATCTGAAGTGTTCCACTCATAAAGCTTTCTCTGCTCACTCTTCTATAACGTATTCTTATAAATCCCGATTCTTCTATCTACTTCATGTTAGTCGAGAGAAATGTTTGCAGAAATTATCTTATTGCTAACTTTGTTGTAGATGCAATGGGAGTAGGAGAATAGACTTCAAACGATAGTCAAATGGTTTAAAGCCGGTCGGTATGTTATGGCTTTTAAATTCCACTCTCTTTGTATGACCAAGGGATAAAAATGAATAACGACTTCCTATTTGAGAGAAGTATATTTATGTATCTACTGGAAAACTCAAACCAATAACAAGTAATGGGTCGAAAAAGATCGAATGTATTTGACATGAATAAAATCACGTGTATAACTGGTAAACCGTAAAATGTAGACCTTATTTCATTATACAACAACTGTAGATCTTGCTAAAAGACACAATTTATGTCCGAATACATTTTTTTTTGTAGAGTGAATTATATATTAGCCGTGCAAGGAGAACAAAATTTGAAAGCTTTAAAACATTTGACTATCACACAAAGCCTACTGTGTTCCCATATTCCCCTTGTACCTACAAGGAAATAAGCAATAAGATAATTTGTACAAATGTTTATATCAACACGACGAAGATATAGGGATAAGAGTTTGTAAGAATGGTTAGTACAAGAGTAGAGAAAGTCATGTGAGTGCAACACATCTTTCCTTTTGTCTACCACTTACTAATACCAGCCACAGTCGTATACCGAGATTTCATCATAAACATGCGTTTTGGCATCCAATGACCCCACCCAAAGAGTTAGCATTTACACAGCCTTAAACTTGACAATATTTTGATTAATAAGAATATAAAATATAATTAAATCTGCTTGTTGATTTTTACAACTTCAGTAATTGGCCTCTTATATACATACGTTATAATTAAAAATAAGTAAGGCATTGAAATGAGTCCAACTTTCGTTGTAATGACCATAAATCAGTCACTGAATCTTAGTGCACAAGATAAACAGAGTAGGCCGTGCTCAATTCAGTAACTAGCCATAGTAATCGTGGCGGCTAACTTGAACGAGTGTATTGATTCTGAAATCGAAGAAAATTGGAAACTAGGCTGCACTGCTCTCTAAAGAGAGATACGAAAGTTGCCATAGTTAATATAATTATGCTAATATCTGTCAAGACACCGTGGAACAATGAATGTCATGTTCCAAGGTTGTTCCATTTCATTTACGCCATATTAAATTACTAATTATTTCTCAGTACACGTGTGTGAAGTGTTTTTACTAATACTCGACTGTGTCTCGTCTAAAGACACCAGGTGGCGTAAGTTGCATAAATATGACTATCGCTTTAGCTAACTGTATTCCTTTCATTTGTTTCCATGGCGGATTAAAGTTGATGCGAGTTCTTTTTCCGGATTGAATACCGCATGGAAACCCGGCTTCAAACAAAGCTCAACCACTGGATGTAATTTACTTAGAAGTGGGATCTGATGAAAATTTTGTTGCATGGAAACACCTACCGGATTCAAATCGATTTGAAACCAACAAATAGGTTAACTTCTCTGTACTCGTTGCAACACGCTACACGCTCGTCGTTTGTTTTCGTAGCTAAAACCACTTTTATTGTTTCTATAATTTCCAATATATTCTCGAAAACATTCACTAACCTCAAAACACGCACTAAACAGGTTCGCCAACATAAACCAAGTGACCAACATAAAAGCTTGAATTATTTGTGCTTGAGCCTTGCGTGTCCAAGTCGATCTCATTCTGGATTGAATTCAACAGGGAAACGCGGAAATGGGAATAGACTCAAATTGAGTTCAATTCCAAGGATTCAGTTACATTTGAGTTCGCGTTTTCACTCAGTGTTAATTTCGGAATGAGAACTCAAATCGATTTGAGTTTCCCATGGAAACGTAGTAACAAAGTATAGGGGTGAACTTGATATGAGTGGAAATGTGTCGGATTTTTGAGAATTATTTTAAAGGGGGGAAAGTTAGGTACAGAACAACAAATATTATACTGAAGAAATTTGTGATAAAAATGTATTTCCACGAATTTATTAAAGTGCGTAAAAGTTTGCAATGTCGCTAGAAGCAGAATGTAGCGTTGAGGTACACAAAGGTCGCGATTACAGAAGTTTATGTGGCGAGCAACAGGCTGCGTCGTTCATGATGGCGGTTTCGTCACTTCCGGTGTTATCAGTTGCCAGAGTCATCTGTTAGTAGCACAAGGTAACTACACCCTCCCCCTAATGATGCTCCCTGATTGGTCGATACGTGTGTTGTTGTTATCGATTCCACCTGCCCACATCACACTTCAATTCATTTGTTTTTACACTTCCACCATGTTGCTTATGTCAGTCACATTCCGATATACGCTCGCGCCCCAACCGTCTGTTGTTTCAGAGCAGCTAATATCTACTTCAACATAACGTTACCTATACCTCTCATTTTACATGCAACAAGGATACCTACTGCTGACCGAATCGATATTCAGATGTTTAAGAGCGTGTCGCTGTATGCTGCCCTTGAAATTCCGTACCTTTTGCATGACATCACGAGAAGCAAATGAATAGCTACAGCACTTCTAAAAATACCTATACATCATATCTTACCTTTATATGACTTTCTCTGTCCATAGTAAAGGAGAGAAAGTATTGTATTCCACCCAAAAATTCGATGTCGAGATTTCATCGGAAATACCTATATGTTTTGAGGCCCCCTGAATCCAAAAAAGGGCATTTTTAGAAAAAGGTCCGTGTGTGTGTCTGTGTGTGTGTGTGTGTGTGTGTGTGTGTGTGTGTGTGTGTGTGTGTGTGTGTGTGTGTGTGTGTGTGTGTGTGTGTGTGTGTGTGTGTGTGTGTGTGTGTGTGTCAGTCTGTGAACAGCATAACTAAAAAGCGAAAAGTCTGTTAAAAACCAAGGTTGACATTTAAATTTAATACCTTTTTATCATGCGACACGAAGATTTTGAAGGAAATTCCTCCACCCTAAACTGCACTTTACAGTTTACACGGAAAATGTTTCGATAATTTTAATTTTCTCAATGTTCAAGATATTTTTATGACAAATGAAATGTATATTTTGAATTTTCTGGCTATAGCCTATGTAGTCCCGTTTACTCTTGATGGATTTTGTGTAACTCGGAAACCGTAAGAGATGAACCAAACCATACTATACAAGAAAATGCAGATCTTGCTGAAACATACAATGTATGTTGAAATGTATTTTTTGTAGAGTGAACCATTTCGAAGATATTCCTTTATTTGTGTGAGTTCAGAAATACTTATGGCATAATCCATCTTATTGTACCTAGTATTTAATAAGTGATACATCTTGTAATCTATTTTAGATATGGTTAGATGTATAATTTGATCTAAGAACAATTTTTAGCCCTAGGGGTACAGGCTGGCATGAAAAATTGTACCTACTGGTGTAGGAGTAACATGGTAGTCTGTGGTTTCCGAAGTCGCTGGTTCAAACCCGGCGGAGGATGATGATTTTTTTGTGTAAAAATACTTAGCATGGTTATCTTCGGAAGGGAAATAAAGCCGGTGATCCCGTGTGGTGGATTTACGGCACGTAAAACAACCTCAAGCCTGCTAAAGAGGCCTCTGAGCAAAATTAAGCGGTCTTGGGTGTCCAATATGACTGAATGCAGAAACACAGCAGTTAAATAAAACTCAATTTCATTTCTACCCATTCTTCAATAAAGTGTTATTCTGTTGTGTGCTTCGAGAAAACACTTGCAGAAATGTTTTTATTACTTACATATTTTTTATGTAGCTACTTAAGGGCTTTGAAATTTTGTTCTCTTTGCATGGCGAAGAGAAATAAGCTAATAGCGGTTATTCTCTTGAGAAAAGTACAAATATTTAAAAACTTTAACTAGGATGAATTATGTGCTTGTGGGAGTTTTACATATTTTGTGTAAAAAGATTTCGTCTATCTATACAGAAGTCATTCAGAATAAGATGACCTCACAGGGTGCTTCCAGAAAATTTACGGCACATTTTAACTGTCTAAAAATACCTAAACACATTCCATTTTAATGAAACTCGTTAGAGCCATTTTGAAAAACTAAATATTTCTAAAAAAATGATTGATGGAAGTGCTACTTTGGAATGTTTCAATTTTCTTGAAATTCTTCCCGTCGCATCTAATTAAGACAGAACAATTCAAACCAGTACCAATGAAATGGTTGATGCAACAAAAATATTCGATTGGCCTAATTTATGTTTCAGCAAGATATTTTTCTCTCTCTTACACTTTACCGATAGAATGTAACTACACAAAATTCGCCGAGAATAAAGAGGACTTTACGGGCTATTCCCAGAAAGTTGATATCTATTGGTTAGTTATTGACATATATTAAAGGTTTGTTATTTTAATCAAAATGGATAGATAAATAGGTCACAAAGAACGTAACATTTTCTATGTAAACAACAGTTTTGGGTTGTGAGGATTTTCATGAAAATCTTGGGTTGCTCAGCTTAAAGGTTTCTAAAGAAACGACTCTGGAAGAATTTTAGTGGACCTCAAAACATATATGAAATATTGTACCATAGGTAAACTACTGAGGTCAGTAACAGCGTCAGAGGTTCGAATTTGGGAGAGGGAGGGGGGGGGGGCGATTTGAAAGTTCGAGGTGACCAGCTTTTCGGCGGTTTTTCCCTAGTCATCAGGCAAATATTGGGCAGACTCTCATGAACCTTGAAGCGGGCTTTTTGTATTTGTATAATGTATGATTTAGACCAAATGTTGCGACTGTATATGTAGCAATATATATATCTATAGACACACACACACACACACACACACACACACACACACACACACACACACACACACACACACACATCACGCACGGCATGTCCCAAAAAACACCAACAACCCTTTGCCATCGTGCGGGACGGTAAACTGATTGGTTTTCAAATAGGAAATCCTGTCCGGAAATGCACGCTTTGGACGCTGTAGTGCATCGAAGTGTGAGACGGGTGTACGTTCACATTTCGTCAATAAACCCAACATCGAGCTGTCTACATTACAGACGGGCTTCGAACTGTGTACCTCCTACGTCATTACAGAGCCTATATCGCTGGTGGTGAGCCTCATGCACATGACCCAATACGTGCGGTTGTCTTTGAAGATTTTCAATACCTCCATGGACTCGAACCACAAGGTCCTCCACTGATGTTACAGGAGTGTCATATAGATACCATAACAACTCCACAGAAAATAGCCGAGAGGAGTCAGATCTGGCGACCGTGCTACCCATGGAACTGGTCCATCTCTATCAATCCGTCGATTTGGACATACGACGTCCAGGTGATTGCGCACATTTACATCAGTGTGCTGGAGCGCACGTCGGCCATTTCCACAGTTGCGTACTGGTACTGGTGTCACACTCCTGTTAAAAACGTTACTGTACTGGAAGCTACACAAGTAACGCAGTAGGATGCGCACCAAGGACTCTATGGAGGAATGTAGCGCATGCGCAGGAATGTTATTATGTTCAGGTCGTTCATCCCAGATGGTTAAAGTGTTGCATACCTTCCATATCAAGATTCTAAAGCGACTGTTAACGAATTGTCAAAACCGTTCGTTCTCAAACTTCAGCGCTCTACAGCGTCCAAACCGTGTATTTCCGGACAGAGGTTCCTATTTGAAAACCAACCAGTTTACTGTCCCTCTCAACATACTAAACGTTGTCGGTGTTTCTTTGGGACACCCAGTATATGTCCCGCACAACATCGCGTTGTCGGTGTTTTTGGTACAGCCTGTATATGCGTTAAAGGTGCACTTTTACAACTGGTTTAAATATCAGCCTCGGCGTAGCTTCAGTCAGAGAGCTAGGTGACTTTTTCTTATACTACCTCGGGCGCAGTACTGGATCGATGTCAATTTTTCTTTCTAAATGATTCACCTTGTACCGTTTTTATGTGTTTTATTGCTTTTTATTGTAGTTTAAATATAAAACTCAATCATAACTCGTATGCCAACATTTGCTGTGCTTCTTCCTTGTTAATTTGACAAGTCTGTGAAAACACTATATGCACTCTACGTTATTTCTCACACTGCTGCTTTTGTAATTTTATTTTTATTTTCGGACTACATTTTAATCTTATCTTTAATTAAGTTTACCACAATACTCTATGTATCGTTGCACTCTTAATAAAAGTCCATTGTTCATTGCAGTTGATGATTTAACAACTGAAGTCTGCTTCTTAATGTCTCTGTTTTGTCTGTTATTGTAATTTTCGAGGGCTTAGGAAAGAAGCTGCTTCAACCTTGAATTATGCTGTTCTCCCATTTCACCTCATTTGTTTTTTCAGGTTGCAGAGCCAGGTCGTGGAACCATGGTGTGCTGGTTGTCCTCGAGAAGAGAACTGTTCCTACCGAGCTTTGGCAGAAAGCGTTGGGGACCCGCTGTGTAGTGCCCACCATCGCCGGATCTTCCTCCCAGATATCAAGCAGATGCTGAAATTCTCTCCCGGTCCTCCGTTATCTTAGGTAAGCGGTAGAGAAAATAGAAACGTCCTAAACATACCTAGTGCATATTTAAATCTGATTTTCATTTTTGATATAGAATTATTATGTAAATTTTCTAATGCTGCCAGAACCACAACAATTTCCAATACCCGCTTTTAACCATCAAACATATTTAATTTTGCCACAACACATCAATGTGTTAAACCGCCCAAGAAGAATTAACAAATTGCCCTTGCTGTCGAGTGATCAGAGCTCTAGTTTTTAACCCAGAGGTCCCGAGTTCGATTTTCGGGTGCGGTGTGGAATTTTTCTTAACCAGGATCATTCACTGTTGCACACAGTCAGGAATATCATAACTCGACACCCCAAAAACCCATGATTTACCACAGCAAAGTAATTGTTGTGGCCAGTTCTATTGGGCCAAGGATCTATTGATGGCAAACCCTGGACCTGCCACAATAAAATAATTATTACGGCCAGTTTTATTGACCCAGGGGTATCGATCAAGAATCCAGGACCTGCGCAATTCTCATGGCCACGGACCTAGTATTATATACCTACCTCTTATAGTATTTGGTAATTTTGAACAGAAATATTTAACATCAATAAATGCTTTTCTGTGTTACTCTACTATACCGGGTGGAACGTAGTACTTCGGTCCTAAAATATACCTAACCACGGTAAAGCTACGGTCATAGTTGGTGTTATTGCATCCGTTTATGTTTGACCCCGTGGCAGAAAAGTCAACCGATGGATTTTAAAACAAGATTCTGTTCAGACGCCGTATTAATCTGCAGACGCTATTGTGTTGCTCGTGTGTGCTTGGTTTTGTTTTGAATTGTTTTAGGACATTATATGCAGTTATAGTTACTGTTGTTATTTTTATGTTGTCAATACAGTAGAGCATTAAATATATATTATGATATTTAGCGTTCAGGAGTGATTTTATCCAAAAGTGTTATTGCAGAACAAGACTTACCGAAGGTTAGTGAGTTTATTTGTTTTGTGGTAACGATGTTCAAGCAATATTATTGTTTGAAAGCAGCTTACTTTAACCTTGTGATATTTGAGGTTAGAAATAATGTTTTCCTTATGTAGATTGGCCATACCACTTTTTAGTGTAATGTCCACTGCAGTTCAGTGTAATGTCGGCCATATTGAATTCTTGGGAACTGCCAATAAGCTATTTTCCCTATAGATGTCTCCCAACGTTCCCGATATTTGACACAAATTATTTTTTGTTGGTGAAACTGTGTATTGGGCACATTTGTTATACTCATAATGTCGAATCCCTGGTTGAGTTGGCTGGTGCCTACCAATAGAATAAACTATCAAAAGCAATTTATGAAAAGTATCGGATATTCGGCTCCTTTCCCCTATTGATCAAGAACCCAGGACCTGCCACAATAAAGTAATTCCCATGGCCAGTTCTGTTGTGCCAGGGACTGTCCGAGCCTCTTCCACATCAATTATCGTAAAAAACAAAAAAGCAACAATGACTTGTTTTTGAGAATGAAAATGAAGGCGAAAGATGGCAGCAGGGAGCATACACAAGAAGAAAACAACACGATCAATAATCCGTCTGGGAGATGTCAGCCTCCGATGACTAATATTTCATTCTTCCTTTTTATCTCTAAGCCCCTTCTTCTTCTTTTTTTTAGGGTCGACTATTTTTCAATCTTCGCAGCAGCGGCAGGAGCATATGTTGTAGAGTTGTGGGATATTCAATATTGTTCCGATGTTATTAGGTAAGGGTACCCTATACTACCTGGTCCGGTCCCACATACCATACCATACCCTGTCGCTTCCTCTCTAGTCCAGGGTTCGAGTTCCGAATACGTCACTTTCGATATACCCATCTACTTCATCTTAATCGAGGCAAACATTTATTTATATAAATCAATTGTCGTGCGTTAGTCTCTCCAAAACTCGAAAATGTCTCGACCGATTTGAATAGGTAATTATTTTTTGTTTTGTTTGTCTTAATGCTGGGATGGTTTAGGAAAAAACACATTAGGAAAAACCTAAAGGAAGGCTGAAAAATCGAAATTAGTAATTTTGTATGGCAATTGCCACTTCAGATTACTTTCAAAATATGGCGTTTGTGACGGACCTAACGTTTGACAGCTGCATCTATTATATTTAAAATCATTTTGTCGTAAAAAGGTAGTCGATTTTGAGAATAGATTTGGTTAAATCGAATTTAATTATATATTTTGCGAACGTTCATTTTGATCAGTCAATCTGTTAAGGCAAATTAACTTTTCAGGCGTAGAAATAAACAAAAAAATTAATTCCATTTTGTTTTAGCGAGACTCGAGTAATTAGTTTGAGAATTTCAACATTGTAAAGTTTTCAAACTAAGTTCAGCAAATTTGAGTGTGAAAACGAGTGTATCGTTTTACAATGCTCATTACAATGCCAAGGAGAGGAAGTTCCATTTTGTAACTAAACAGCATTCAAACCGTACTCGATGCATCTAATATTATCGATCTCAATGAATTGGAGTTGGAAGGTTGATTGGAATTGATAATCACTAATGGGAAGTTACAATTAAATCAATTGTAGGTGGTACGGAGTTCACCAGGTCATCTGGTTAAAGAATAGTGTAATATTCTCTCCAGTATCAGTAAAATACAGCAGACTAAAGTGACTACACATACAGACGTTAAATTATCGTATCGAATTATCACCTGGTCACCCCTCCCCCTTTTTGTACAAATTGTCACCTTCATTTCTTCAGTAAGAGTCGCCAACTCTATCCCTTAAATCGCTGAGAAACAATTTACTACACATTACAATCGATTAAGATTGATTCTAATAATGTATTTTTCCAGAAGTAAGGTTATTTGTTAATGTTAAAAGTAAAGTGAGATTTATTTGAGATTATAAACTGGTTTTGTGTTTAACAAGGGAAGTTGAAAGTATGTGCAGTTCTTGGTTTCCTTTCCTCAGTTGGCCGTGCTGAGTAAGTCGAACTACAGTAATCGAAATGAATGTAGGTATTTTAGGTTATGTTTTATAGAATTTAATTTTTTCCGGTATTTTTTTGTGCGACATAGTATTTAAATTTTCATATTTTATTTATGAAATAGTTCATATAACTATCATTCGACGGTCTCACTCTCGCTCCGCTCGAGAATTTATCAGTTAGGTAAAATGTCATGATATTACATGCGATGGCCTTACAGCCAATGAACAGTCTCATCGATATCTTATTCACCAATCAGAACCGAATTTAATCAATAGTTTTAAAGCTTGGTGCTTAAAAACTTAAACTAATACATTTTTACTTTCTCTACTGATAAGTAGGGGAAGTATTGTATTCCACCCAAAAATTCGATGTCGAGATTTTACGGAAATATATGTTTTGAGACCCCCTGAGTCAAAAAAAAAGAAGCATTTTTAGAAAAAGGTCGTGTGTGTGTGTGTGTGTGTGTGTGTGTGTGTGTGTGTGTGTGTGTGTGTGTGTGTGTGTGTGTGTGTGTCTGTGTGTCTGTGAGTCTGTGTTCAGCATACCTCAAAGACGAAAAGTAGGTTAAAAGCCAAAGTTGATATTTAAGTTTAATGTCTTTCAAGGATGCGACACGAAGATTTTAAAGAAAATAGCTCCTCCCTAAACTGCCCTTTACATGGAAAATTTTTCGAAAATTTTGATTTTCTTCAAAATGTCTCTAACGATTTTGATTAAAATGTCATAAGTTTGACATATTTTGATGACAAATGAAATGTATATTTTGAATTTTCTGGCTGTAGCTTATGTAGTCCGGTTTGCTCTAGATGACTTTTGCATAACTGGTAAACCGTAAGATATAGACCAAATCACACTACACACAAAATGTAGATCTTGCTAAAACATATAATTTGTCTAAATAAATTTTCTTGTAGGGTGAACCATTTCGGAGATATTCCTTGTTATGTGTGTGAGTTTCGGAAAACTTAAAACTTTCGTGAAATGGATCATCGTTGTTCTTTTTTTTATATGTGAATTTTGCAAAGAGAACGGAATCTCAAAGCTTTAAAAGATTTGACTATCGCACAAAGCCTACCGTATTCTAATATTCCCCTTGTACCTACAAGGAAATAAGCAATAAGATAATTTGTACAAAGTTTATCTTAACTAACACGAAGAAGATATAGGAATAAGAGTTTGTAAGAATGGTTAGTACAAGAGTAGAGAAAGTCATGTGAGTGCAGCACATCAGATTTTTACTCTTACATTCATCTTTTTACTCCAATAATATCTCATTCGATTCGACTATGGACCTGGGAGGCGTATTTTCATGCACTATTGGCAGTTGGTACAAAGTAATAATCTGATTTGTTACACAGAAGCTATGTCCAAATATATGTAACCATTTCGGAGATATTCCTTATTATTTGAGTGAGTTTTGTAATATTTATACTTATCTCAAGTGGAAGGTGGTTGTTCATTTTTATATCTTAGCTATTATTATTATTATTATTATTATTATTATTATTATTATTATTATTATTATTATTATTATTATTATTATTATTATTATTATTATTATTATTATTATTAATTATTAATTATTATTATTATTGTTGTTGTTATTATTGTTGTTGTTACTAATTTATTGGAGAACCTGGAAACGTGTAGTACGAAATCGATATCGAAGTTTGGAATAGTATATACCTATGTAATAACGTCCTCTACAAGTAGGTGCTAGAGAAGAATGAAGAGTTAGTTAAGTAGGTACCAAATTTGCTAGGAGCAGCTTTATTGGAGATATTCCAGCAGTTGCTCTGCAGCCACAAGAACTCCCTGCGTTTTTGAGGGCATCAGGCAGTCAGCAATCAATTGCGTGTTCAGTTAAATGGAAGACAGTTTACGTCGTGTAGCTATGAGGGAGTCCGAAAACCAATTCAAACAAGCAGCGTCTAAATCACAAGTGTTTACCGGCAAATGTCTCCTTCTATCACTGTTGGAACCGGCGGTAACGTCTCTAGCCCGCATTCGGGAGGTCGTGGGTTCGATCCCTGTGGCCGACCTTACTTACACATGGTGCTTTCGGAGGTTTCTCCAAGTCGCCAGTCGAATGCTGGGAAGTATTTCCATATCCTCCGAATTTTCCGTCCCTCCATTTCGTCAAGTTAATCATTTCAGTTCACCATTCATCCTGTTAGGTTTCTTTCAGGGTTGGAAGCGTCGGCGAGCGTCGTGGCAGCAACACAGCAGGGGGAATAAATGAGCTCTGGAAATTTCGTCCCTGGACTGGAAGACGAGTCACTGGTTTCCGGGCCCCCCATGGAATGATACAAGCCTGAAGGGAGAGGGAAGCTAAGCTAGCCTCCGCCGGGTGCTTCTTAATGGGAAAATGTAGGGATCCTGCCATCTTCTCTGTCGTGGCAAAGTCCCAGCCGCCTTTAGGATCCACTCACCTCATCCATCCTCCCGGGGGGTGTCCCGTCAGAGGCATAGAATATTGCGTTAGAACATGTAATAAGTAAGTTAAAGATAAATACTGATGGAACCTTAATACACAAATCAGTACAATTAATGACCTATGGCGATGACTTGAATACCTATGATTGAAAGAACGAAAAGAGATAATTAAAACCTTACAGGAACTACAGGAAAAATCACAGGAAATTGGTTTACAGATAAATGTGGAGAAAACTAAAATGTTAACATAGACATGGAAGGGCAACTTGAATAATAACAGACGGCAGATAGACCTAATAAATGTAAATATATTTCAAGAATTTACATACCTATCTATAGTGCTGTCGAAATAAACAAGCCACTTGAAATATACAAATGCTCATAGCCTGACCGAAGCACTCAGCAAGAATATAGGCCGAGGAATATGCTGGCTTAGTTACAAGTTACGATAATATAACCGAGTGTTGAGAGTTACAGAAAACATGCTAAGGGAAAACTGTTAAAGAATGGTGAAAAACAAATCATGTTAAATGCATTTCACAAGCTCATGGAGTACCATGCGTGTGTACTTGTGAATGATTTAGTGAACATAACCTCACTCAGAATATACTGGTTTATCAGAAAGCAGCGTTGTGCATGTTCTCAAGGAGTTCAAAGAAACTGACTGTGTTAAAGCTCCCTCAGTGTACCAAGAGAAAGAAGCTGAAACAGTGTTAGAAAAAGTAGACGATCTTGTGAAGCGTGCAATTCGCTCTAAAGTACCAAAGTTCTTTTTTGAAAAGGAACCACCAGTCTGATTTGTAAGTACACACGCATGTGTTTAACTTTCTAAATGTTAAATTGTTGGGTTTAATAGGCGCCATGCATTATTGTAAACACATAGACACCAAAATTAAAGCTGTTCTTTTAAATGGAATCTATTTCAGTAGATATTATAACCGATCTCACGTAACACAAACGACAAATATCTCTCGCTACCGATAGCGCGTGAAGTCACACGCGTTTCCCCACGTGCTGCCCGGACTGATACATTAGCGGTGTTGATGTTAAGTGATTTCCTTACGGCAGAATTACTTTAGGTAGGTATATACAATACTCAGTAATAGCAATAATGGAATACATGAGATCAAATACAGGCAGTCAAAGGCAAATAAGGCATATTTTACAGTATTGCCAATATTCAAGTCTAAAGGCATATGCAAAAATATATTACATAAAACAATAACAAAAGCAATGTTTATGTATGGTTGTGAGGTATGGGCAATGAGAAAGAATGTAGAGAATATGTTAACTGCCTTTGAAAGAAAGATTTTGAGAAGAATTTTAGGTCCAGTGAATGAAAATGAATTGTTGGAGACTTAGATTTAACAATGAAATATATGATATACATAAAGATAGGGTGGCTTCAGTGGTCTGGGCACGTATTGACAATAAAGGGCTAAAGTAAGGTACGTTAGAAGTATTAAACGGCAAAATGTTGAGAATAGAGAGTTGGCAGACCAAGGGAGAGATGGCCTAATGAGGTTAGAAGAGATGGAAGAAACATATTCAATAGCAGGAATCTGGAAATAGATATAATAGAGGAAAATAGAGGCAATGCTTAAGAGAAGCAAAGGCTAAACTTGGGCTATAGAACTACACAAGAATAACAATTAGTGAACAATAAAATAACATGCATCTATATTAATAATACAATTAAAATTGTCACAAAAGTGAAGCTTTTGGTGAATTCAAACGTGTTTTAAAAATGCAGTTGCCCTTTTGATGTTCACATTCTCGTTTAGACAGACTTATTTGTTGCGAAAACTTCTTCTCCCCCTTTGCCTGATTACCCTCCCCTTACGTAGGAATTACACCTCTTGGGGCTAAGAAACCAATGTCTAGGGTCAGACGGAGGTCGAGAAGCAGAGGAACCTATGGACTGGAGAGAGTGAATATCTGGAAGCGGGTGGTCAGTATGAGAGTGAGGAACAGGATGATATGTAATACAGCCGAAATGGTGATGGCGGAACAGTTGGTGGAATAAGTGGCGGGGGAAACCGGAGAACCCGGAGAAAACCTGCTCAGACGTCGCTTAGTCCACCACGAATATCACATGCGGGTCCCTCGGATCAAACCCGGGCCGCCTAGGTGGTAGGCGAACGGTGTAACTGCTCGGCCATGGCGCAGCCTATTGCGAAAACGGCACATAATATTTGGAAACATATGCCCATCTGGCTCACGTGGTGATATAGCAGCCATCTTATTCAGTAACTTCAACCATCGGTAAAGTTGAATAAAGATTAAAAAATATAGTTGGTTAACGTTCGTATTAAAACTTTCTAGTAAAATGATTAAACGTATCTATATTGTTACTCTATGTTTCAGATAACTACAGTAGGTAGTACCTAATGTATTCCACACAAAAATGTGAGTTGATATTTCACTAGAGATACACGTTTTGAGGTCGGCATGTATGTAGGTATCTGTGAATAATATATTGTGACATTGGTCGTACAAAATACGGACGAGAGGGTGGGTAGGGGGGGGGGGAGGGAGGGAACCAGGCGGTCTGGAGCGGTTGTGTGTGTGCGCGCGGCCGTAGCTGCGCGATAACAGCAAAAGGGGCCGAGAAGCTTCTCGTTGATTCTCGCTGAGTCATTGCGCACGTGTGCATGGAAAGATCTCGACAGGCCACGTGACATCGGTTCCAGTATAAATAGGACATATAGCTTGGGGAGTTGAATAGCAGTTTATTTTTGAGTCAGTTTGAGTTGAGTTGTAAGTCGTCGTGTACAGTTAGTTTTTAGTTGCGAGAGTGAGTCGGCCAGTCCGTCAGTGAGTACGTATGTGTCGTCGAGTGATTGCGTCTTAATAGTAAAGATAGACAGAGGAACTGGAGAAAGACATTGAGTAACCGAGAAAGATTATCGGAAGAACATTGTGATAGCAGAAGGGACTATAAATTGCGTATTTACAGTAAAATTTAGTGGACAATAAAGTGCTAGGAAAGTAACAGGACTTTGGATTTTGCTGTTTTGTTACAATATCTTTAAAATGAGAAATCGATAAATACCCAAGTTTGTATTTCAAAATATGCAATGCAAGGATTTTCGAGACCCCTTCTAAATGAAAACTATTTCCTTGCTTCGGAAACGGTTATAACGATTTTGATTAAAATCCTTTGTTTTCAAGATATTTACCTGGTTATTAAAATGTAGGTATATGTTGAATTATTGTGAATAGCATGTGAGGTCCTCTTTATAATAAGTGCATTTTGTGCTTCTGTAAAAGCCTTAAAGTAGAGGACCCATATATGGTCTCCTTTCCTAATGTGGCCAGTTTATATAAGCCCTTCAGCAAGTGACGCACTTACAAAGTACTTCCTTGAACTACAACAGAGGACGGTATAAGTGCAACTTTATCCGTAGCAGTCTTGTGCTTCATTTTGAGTATAAAGGTGAGTTTTAGACACGTTTTTATTACATAACGTATTTTACCTTCAAATATAACTACTATAAACCAGCTACTTCCATCACAGAAGCCAAGGATACTTTGCCTTATCATAGAACAGTTTACTGGCTTGCATAGTAAACATGACCCTTGGTGGTCCATACTAAATATGGTGCTATTCTACACAAAACTGCATTTGTTTGCACTATTTGTTTGAAAAGCACCTCCTAATATTAAAATATTTTCCAAACTTAATTCATTTTTGCAAAATTATGTGTATTTACCTATTTACACAGCTTACTGTCACATTTTCGTATGTATTTCATGATAGGCGCCATATTTGGAACTCCTTCGTTAAGAATAAAGAAATGCCAGTTTTTTATTTCATTAGTATTTGCTAACCTCCAACTCAAGTTATTATTACAATGACCTTATACCTATATTTTAATTGTGAGATTACATGACAGTAAAACAAACCATGCTTTGTTTTCCGCAAGCTATGCGAGATAATTATGAACTATAATGTAAAAGGGGTCATATTTAGGGACTTTACCCATACACACAACAATGTAGATGTTAAAACACTATTTATGCCATTTGTTTGCATCTTTATTTTAACAGCTTTTATATATTTATTTATTTTTACTCTTATTTATTTATCTTGTAGCTTTAGCCATTTCCGAATTATTCCTTGCTCATGGTTTCAATGTTCTACTATCTACTTAATATTTATTGTAGTCTTTCAATTTTCTTATGTTTCTGGTGATAGTCAAAGAACATAAAATATAACGACCCGCGTTTTAAATATTTGAATACTACATACAAAACCTAATGTAAATTTTTATGTACCACATGTTGACAATTTGAAGCTAGTGTTATTATTGTGACCTGAAATAATTCAATATAAGATTTGTTCTTCTGTAGGCATATTGTCTCATCCTTGGAAAATGCTGAACTTAAATGTGAAATTTTATGTTCGTCCAAATTTTCGATTTACCCTACCCTGTATGTCTGTGTGTCTGTCTTTCAGTATGTATGTCTCTCTATCTCTCTCTTTCTCTCTCTCTCCCTCTCTCTCTCTGTTATGTACACAAACACATGCGAGCACGCGCGAGCATGTTCTTAGCTTCTCTATATAAAGTCACTAGGGGAAATATTGTATTCGATGTTTTGAGCCCAATGAATCCAAAAAGAGAATTTTTAGAAAAAAGGTCCTGTATGTATCTATCTGTCTGTCTGTGTGTCTGTCAGTCTGTCTGTGTGTCTGTCTACCTGTCTGTCTGTCTGTCTGTCTGTCAGTCTGTGGACAGCATAACTCAAAAACGAAAAGTCTGTTAAAAACCAAGTTCGTATTTAAGTTTAACATCTTTCAAGGATGCGACACCAAGATTTAAAAGAAACTTTCTCAATGTCATTATGCTGAATGAAATGTATATTTTGAATTTTCTGCCAATAACCCATGTAGTCCTGTTTACTCTGGATGACTTTTGCATAACTGGTAAACCGTAAGAGATAGACCAAATTTTGCTATACAAAATGTAGATCTTGTTAAAATACACAATTTATATCTAAATGCATTTTTTTTTTTTTTTTTTTTTTTTTTTTTTTTATAATGATGAACTGAACCATTTTGTAGATATTCCTTGTTATTTGTGTGAGTTTTGCAATACTTACGCTTCTCTCAAGTGGAAGGTCGTTATTCACTTTTGTATCTCTTGGTTATGCAAAAAGAACAGAATTTCAAAGCTTTAAAAAAATTTGACTATCGCTCAAAGCCTACTGTACTCCCATATTCCTCTTGTACCTGTAAGAAAATTAGCAATAATTGCTGCAAATATTTATCTCGATTAACATGAAGATATAGGAATAAGAGTTTGTAAGCGTAGTTAGTACAAGAGTAGAGAAAGTCATGTGAGTGCAGCACATCAGATTTTTCTAAAAGTACCTTTCAGCATTTAGTGAACGGAAAATATGTATTTCTGATAAAATCTCGATATTGAATCATTTATTGGAAAGCAATACCTACTTGTTTGGTGATTATAAGCAGGTGCTAGAGTAAGTAGGCCGTGTTTATATACAGGACAAATTATTTTATGAAGGTGAACATGCGAATTTGAAGTGAGCTGGCTTACCTCTGGTCTGTTCTATCTTCACAATGGCATTACTTTTCCTGATGCTCGGCTGTCTTGCGGTTATTAAAGCTGTCAGTAACAGGCCACGTTATTCCGGCAGATGTCGGCAGCAGGGAGAAGTCAGGTGAGTGAGCGAGCGAGTGTGGCAACGTGTTTTCTTTGTTTACACTCGTCTCACTGCTGCCAACATTACCTTATTCTCATTAAAATATCCCCAAATCAATGTGGCAACCTTGTTTTCTTTGTTTACACTGTGACGTTCGAGCAATTCCGGCCTGATTCGGTTGATATTATGACGTCACAAGCCTGGTGCTAAATTCACTGTGACTTTATTTTGTGCTAATACATTTTAAGTGTGTTGTTGGGGTCTTTAAACAATTATTAAAATATACAAGTTCGTTCCCTTGGAAATGTGTTATGTTTGTACTATATGGTTTTGAGAAATAGTGGCTTGCTGCTTGTAAAAAGGGTTGTTGTAGAACGATGGTTATCTGAACGTTTATAACCAAACATCATAACTTATCAATCTATGCATTTTATAATGGGTTAGGCCAGCAAGAGAGCTGTACATTGCGTCAAAACTAGATAGGCACCTACCTAGTGCACATTTGTGACAGTAAATTGTAACTCCTAAGTAGAGCTAATGTCTGAGTTAAGGTGGCGTTAATTTACATTACACATGAAATTTGTAATGTTTTTTTTTTTATTTGTGAGTCAGGTAACCAATATTTTGGTAAATCACGTAAAAGTTCTTTTATTGTAATATCTTCATTATGTTTTTAGTTATAGGCTGTTTAATTTGACATTTTAAAGCGGGTATGGAGGTTTAAATGTCACTTTACTGTGCACTTCAATATTATCATTTTTCTACATGAAACAGATTTCAAATTTGCCTCCTAAAGTACTGCGAAGTTCAATGTTTGTATGGTAGATGGCATAACGTGGCAATTGAAAAACTAGAATGTGTAGGCCATGCTGAATGGGAAGTTTTAGACTTACACTTAATACGCCGATTAAAGGTACACCAGTTCATAACGACACTGCTAACCACCAATCAAAAGATCCGCAAGTAGCAATCAACATTTCGCCGTCTGCAGATATTCCCACGCAGCTAAATGCAAAACTATCGATTCCCGTATATGAAATAAAGCTACTCTGTTTATTTAATAATTCGCGTTAATATTGTAAATAATTGCTCAGGCTTTCACGGCCGGCGTTGTCAACTATGTTAAGTAGATTTTCCGGGCTTGTGGGCCGTGGTCGAGTTGGATTGCCTTCCTCCGACTCGCAGTTGGACTCGGGAGTTCACTAATTGCATCACCCTGAAGATGCTGGATGCAGTTTTCAGCGAAACGTCGGAGGAAGGCAATCCAACTCGACCACGGCCCACAAGCCCGGAAAATCTACTTAACATTGTAAATAATATTCTAATATATTCCAATTGTCTTCTCATAGTATATATACCCTCTGTACTATTGTGTAAAGGCCAACACACAATAAAATTTGAAGGCTCAACTATCGATTCTCTATGTACAATCGAATAACAAATATACATGATTAAAATGTGGGACAGCACATAATATTTCTCACTTCAATTTGTGAATGTGTCCGTAACTTTACTTTATAGTATTCTTATTTTCAGAAATTAAACGAAACGACTTTATCAACAAAATTAAAGTGCAACCCTGAACGCATGGCAGTGGTTTGTTGCAGCGACATCATACGTGTGATTGAGATAACTATGTACCCGACTACGCTGGCTCTGTGAAATTAGATCCTCTCTTCTTGAAGACCACAATAGTAAAGGAATGGTCTAATGCCTTTGTGCAACTCACTGAAGTTTAGAGACTTCTCCAGTTTACACAGTCATTAACTAAAGAAGGGAGTAGCCACTTACTTGGCAGTTTTCTTGCAACTCAGCATTATGGATGTTCTCAAATGGAAGTTTGTTATTTAGTTTTTATTTATCGTCGGAGAGAAGGGAATTTCAAAGCCGACCAGTATGTAGGTATCTGATTTACCTGTCTCTGCCATGTTAAATTTACGAATTTCATGTTCCTTTTTCTCTGAAAGTATTTCAGCTAGAACAATAACATTTTGCACACAAATAGATCTATGTATTGTTTCTTATTGTTGAATTTTTCAGACTACTAGTTTGTAAGCCATGCACCATGTTGAACATTTTTTTTTCTCACAGAATTTCTTCTAGATCAGAATTTTCTAAAGATATAAGCTTGCAAAATCCAACGCTTGTGTAGCTAAAACATTTAAATTAATATTGAAAATTTCAAGTGCCCATATGCAATGGTTTCAGAGGAAAACGAACATTTATATTGAAAAAAGCTGTTTTAAGAAAACTGCCTTTAAAGTTTAACATACAGCTCCAAGTCATATTCTGGATCATCAAGCTTATCCTCATGCTCTGTAGTCCTTTTTAATGCCTCTTATAATCTCTTCACTACTGATTTCAATGTCAAGATCTGTCTTTTTCATACGAATGTTGCCTAGTTCATGAAATGTTCACACTTGGGTCTATACCCAACATCTTCAAAACCTTAAGTCTATCACTGTTTCCTTGATTAAAAGTTCATCATAGACAACTATAGCCAGGGACTTTGCATCCACATATACTATTTTTGGTACCCAAAATAGCGAATAGTTTCCTCTTCAACTAGATCTTCAGAGAACATATTTTAGTTAGAGGGGTATGGCAGTAGAAGTTGTTGTGGTGGCAGTGCACATTTAAATGGTATTTAAATACTCTTTCTAGGGCGTTTTGACACAGTATAATACTGAGATATTGTTAAACAAGTTTCAAACCATCCAAATTGGAAATAAACAGAAAAACACAATTTTTGAGCAAAATACTCCCCTTAACACATTTGACTATCACTCAAAGTCTACTGTATTCTCCTTGCACCTACAAGAAAATATATAATAATTGGCACAAATGTTTACCTCGACCAACACGAAGAAGATACAGGAATAAGAGTCTGTAGGAATGGTTAGTACAAGAGTAGAGAAAGTCATGCGAGTGCAGCACATGGTCCAGTTGTGTGATGTTAGAGATTACAGTGGAGTGAAGCAATAATAACGTTTGGCCTGCAGCAGTAGGCGTGAACGGAATAGCTTACTGCAGGTAAAAGGTCTTCTACCCTCTCCTCCCCTCAATATTTCATGTAGCACCTCCCCATACGTCAGCACCTAGCACTTTTACTTAATTGTCTTATAATTAGTGATCGACTTCGGCAAATAGCAATACATCACACCGACCTCTTCAGGCTATTGTTTTAACACTCATTAGGACCCCAACACCTTCACTTTGCAAAACAGCAGATATTAAACACCTGCTCGATGATCTCATTAATGTTTCCCAGAACGTTCACAACCTTTCTTCAGTCTTGGCTTTTAGCACAAAAATGTAATGAACTTTGTGATTCCGTAGCAATATGCTAAACTTTCTCTACTGGTAAGTAGGGGAAGTAATATATTCCACCCAAAAATTCGATGTCGGGAATATATGTTTTGAGGCCCTCTGAATAAAAAAAAATAATAAAAAGTGTCCAATAAACGAGTGCAATATAATGTTATATGTGCGCACCTGCCTCTGTAATATGGTGCTAGCGTGTCTGGCCTCAGGTGCGAGAGGTCACGAGTTCGAATCTCTCTTAGAGTGAAGCCCTATGGACCCCGGGCTCGTCCGATATGACACTGCGTTGGAGGACGTTAATTAAAACAAAAGTTACATGTGCGCAATAAACGATGGTGCACTAATACAAATATAGAAATATGTTGTAATATAAAGAATCGCTAGGATTCTGAACTGATTGAAGTTCGTTTATATCTAGCTGTAGTAATATTAAGACTGGATTTAATTTTGGTGTTCATCTGTGCTCTGTACGAACTAGTGTCATTTTCCTTCATAATCAGAATATCATAGGCACCTTCTGAACCACGATTAGCATACATGGAACATACCTCAGAGCATTTTCCACAACTTCGCTCATTATCTGTATTATCAGTTAATTCAAAGAACCTATCCAATTCCAACTCACCTTCTTCACTACCATGCAGCTTTCCCAACCACATTTCAGCCATTTTACTTAATGGTGTGGTGTTTTCAGTTCAGTTTTCTAGGAAAGCATAACTAAAGGCTGCTTTTACTTTTCAGTTTTACTTCTAGTTTAGTTCAGTTTTCAGATTGCAGGAAAGCAAGGCTTTACACCCTTAACATACACAACTAAACGAGGTTCTGCACTTCCAAGTGACCAAATTAATCTCTTTGGAAAAGGCAGACAGTCTGAGACCACCAAGAAAAATAATGTTGTTAGTTAATATAAAACATTGCTTCACTGATTTCTACTGTTAGTTTTAGCATGTCCTGTTAGCGAACTTGAATAGGTACAACGTAAGTACAAAAGAAATAAAGAAAAACTTTCTGATATGAGGGTTATTAGAATGTTTTGGCTTCCAGAAACTTCGATGAATACATCTATAGCATTAGAATAAAGTTTATTCAGAGGTTTTGACACTGTTTCATTGGATGCACATATCAAGTGGCAGATAAAGAACAGATGTATCGACTTCTTCTCTTAAACTCTGTCTTCTGTTTGTTGAAATGTAAAATTATGGCTGTCTATATGCGCAACCGGCCTTTGTTTTTATACTTTGGAGAGTGTAGCGGTTTAATTATGTTCTCTGGATCAACAATTATTTTTTTCTACTCCATGGCATTCATAACATTTTCTTTGTAAACATGTTCTTTTTTAACTCCAATGCCATCGTATTCAAGTGCAAAGGTTTTGTAAATCCTCTTTAATGTTTTGGTAATTTATAAAAGTAAATTATAATTGTTTTATATACCTAGCACGATTCTATGAGGAATTCAAATCGATTTGAGTTCTCGTTCTGCACTGACCACTGCATGGAAACGCGGATTCAGATCGAACTAAATCTTTGGGTCCAATCCCCTTAGAAGTGCGATGGGATTGGAATTTTGTTGCATGGAAACACCTACTGGATTCAAATCGATTTGAATCCGCTGAAGATGCTAACTTCTACTATACTCGTAGCACATCATTTTGTTTTCTTAGCGAAAGTGATGTAATAAAACAGCAAAGTTACTTTTATTGCTTCTATAATCTCGCAATATATTCTTCTAAAAATATTCACTAACCTCAAAATCTGATTAAAATACACAAAGAACATATTTTTACAGGTTCGCGAACGTAAACCAAGTGACCAACATGAAAGCTTAAACTATTTATGCTTGAACCTTGCGCATCCAAACCGATCTCATTCCGGATTATATTCAACGTGGAAACGCGGATCGTATTGAGAATGGGATTGGACTCACATCGATTGCAATTCTCCATGGATACGTGGTGATAGTCCCATCTTCATCAATTTTTGAGATTATCTCTCTCTCTCTCTCTCTCTCTCTCTCTCTCATACACACACTATATAGATGTATATGTGAGTTTGTAATGCGTAGATAAGAATGTGATTATTCCAAACATGAACTTCCGTGTTTACAGGGACCTAAAGTGTTCATTTCCGTGGCTCGAGATGGAAATTTTGGACGGAGTGCATTACTACCTTTGTTTGTAGCGAATATAAAACTAGAGACTAAGTTTTATTTTGGTAGGTGCCTAGGTGGTGGGTCGAGGGCAGTTTCCGGCAGCTCGGGGGCGGAGCGGGAGGCAATTAGCGTCAAGAGGAACAGCTCCCATTTCCTGGAAGGGCATCTTCCACCTGTTGTGTGCTGAGAGAGGAGTGTATTGTTGGTAACGATACAATACTCTCTTAACTGTTTGTACAGTTGGTCCACCACGTGACACTCCACTTCACCACCACTGGTGTGACTCGTGAACCATATTACCACATGAAAAATCTAGAATTTACTCCAAATACGTATATTCATCTTTCTGTAGCATTAGACGTTTCCGAAATTCTCTTTTTCACTGGTTTGAACTTTCAGATACTTCGCATTTCCTTTAAGTGTTAAGTCGTCGTTTATTTGTGTCTCATGGTCATGAAAAGGGTAGAGCTTCAAAGTCAGCGTAGTATAGCAACCCAGCTTTTAAACATTTGACTATCAGTTCAGTCTCCAGTATCCGTCTTGCACCTACAACAAAACGGGTAATGAAATTATTTTGTAAACTTTTATCTCGATTAACATAGAAAATTAAGTTTTTGTAAGAATAGTTTGTACAATAATTAGGTTCCAAGACTCGTTTATCCTGTTTTGAGTGAACTTTGAAAATGTTGGGGCTAAGCTGCCCTAGAATATTGCTGGATTTCTGATAATGAAGTCATTAATCCTCTTGCTCTCCAATATTTTTCACTGATGATATTGTCGGTCTGGGTAGCTCAGTTGGTTAGACGCTGGCCTACTGATCTCAAGGTCGCGGGTTCAAATCCGGCCCAGACCGATGGTTTTTAAGTGTGCTTAAAAACGACAGCTCCATGTCAGTAGATTTACTGGCATGTAAAAGAACTCCTGCGGGACGAAATTCCGGCACACCGGCGACGTTGATGTGATCCTGGCAATTGACAGCGTCGTTAAACAACAAAATATTTTTATTTTACTGATGATATTGAAGAGAGCAATAGCAGTAATAGTAACCGCTTTTTAGAGAGCACCATATTTTTACATTTTGGCGGTCACATCGCTCTCTGACAACCCCCAGAATGTCTGGAGGACCACACCTGTCGTTGGTTTACGGGTCTCACCGACCTGACCGGGAGAATTATCAAAATAAATTCACCGACCATATCCTCTGATTACCAATCAGAGGACGTATACATGCCATGACAGGTCAGCATGTTAGGGGTTAAGGTTTTATAGAGAAATGGAGAGGTTGGAAAAATAAAGACTCCCTAGCCCTCAGGAACCCTAATAGCATCGGGGTCGGAAGAGAACAAGAGATGACCAAGGTAAGGTCAGATAGAAAAGTTACAGTGAGGAGCAAAACACCAGTAAGTGGAAGTAATGTTCTGCTCAGCTTGGGTACCTTGTGGTCGCTATTCACATATCCCCTAGACGGAGACTCCTGAGAATGTAAAGGTGGTCTTGAAAATACAGCAGAAGCAAGTTTGGAGAGCGCAGTGAGTTATAGCTTTGTCTTAATGTTTCCTTGAACAAGTTAAACCTCGCTACAATTGTTGGGGTTGACGGTTGGAAGCAGTGTATGATATTACTGCCTCACGTTGTTATACATTGTTGGCGTAACTATTAAGGTTGACAAAGTTCTCCGCTGATTAACAATGTATGGATGATTCTTGAAGATTGCCCTTCCTGCGTAGCTCGAGTGATTAGTATTCTTATCTCAGGGTGTGCGTAGGTTTTGCGAAAGGATGAACCTGGTTTTGAACTTCAACAGATTTTAATGATGTATCATTTTTAAATACTTTTGCAAAGAGATATGCCGACCAATATGTAATTCGTGGAGCTATAACTGAGCAACCTGCACTAAAGATATATTAATAAACTAAACACTTCTGTTTATTCGTTGCACTTTACATAACTTCAAACTACTCGTTTCATTCGCATCCGTCTCTGTCGACAGACAAGCGAATAGTAACGCTGGAATCAGCATAGACACTACGCTAAGTTTTTAAAAATGCAGTTGGCTTCGCCATTCCCACTTTCGAGGTTACGCCTCTGTTACTAGTTTTCTCCGTATATGTACTAGTAGTTATCTCAAATCATTACAACAACAACAATGAGATCCACTATGATCCAAAAAACCCCAGTTTGGAAAGTGTTTCTTTTGAGTTATGAATTTGAAGCTAGGTTTGATTAGACTGAAATGTATGATTCTTGCGAATAATTTATGATTAACATAAATTCTGTTCATGTTTGATATTTTAACACTTTTTACTTTCTCTACTGCGTATAGTAAGTAGAGGAAGTGGTGTGTGTGTGTGTGTGTGCGTGTGCGTGTGCGTGTGTGTGTGTGTGTGTGTGTGTGTGTGTGTGTGTGTATGTGTGTGTGTGTGTGTGTGTGTGTGTATGTGTGGATGTATGTGAAGAGCATAATTCAAAAACGAAAACTCGATTTAAAACCAAAGTGGATATTTAAATTTAATGTCTTTCAAGGACGCAACACGAAGATTTTGAAGAAAATTCCTCCATCCTAAACTACCCTTTAGGTGGAAAATGTTTCGAAAGTTTTCATTTTCTCGAAAATGGCTCTAAGATGTTTATTAAAATGCTATATGTTTGAGATATTTTTATAGAAATTGAAATGCATATTTTGAACGTTCTAGCTATGTATAGTCTATGTAGTTCTGTTTATTCTTCATGACTTTTCAGTAACTCGTAAACCGTAAGAGATAGACCAAATCTTACTATACAAATAATGTAGATCTTGCTAAACCACACAATAGCTATATGACCAAATAATTTTTTTAGAGTGACCCATTTCAAAGATACTGCTCGTTATCTGTGTGAGTTTTGGAATACTTAAACTTTGGTCAAATGGAAGATCCTTATTCATTTTTATATGTTAGCCGTGCAAAGAAAACGAAAGCTCAAATCTTTAAAATATTTGACTAGCGCTCAGGACCCATATTGCCTTTGTACCTACAAGGAAATAAACAATAAGATAATTTCTGAAAATGTTTATCACAACTAACACGAAAAATATAAAGGAATAAGAGTTTGTAAGAATGGTTAGTACAAGAGTAGAGAAAATAATGTGAGTGTAACATATCAGATTTTGCTCCTTTATATCCAAAACTAAATTTCCATAATTCTGGACATAGGTCTCCTGAGTAACGAGCAGCGTTAAACTGACATTGTACTTACGAGAAAAAAAAACGCAAGAGCATCAATGTATTTGAAACCTCTCTGTCTAAGATTTGAAAAAGCTATTAAAGAAGTTATGATAATTCGTTGATAAAATAACATGCCTAACGTATTTAAACACATTGGATAACATTTGGTTCCATTTCCGAGCGTAATAATTATACAACAATGTTGCGTGTGTGCCTCCATTGTTAAAGTGAGTCCCCGCCATTGTTGGTGGAAAGCGAATAAAAAAGGAGCATCGACAAGGCAGAGCGAATCGCCTGGGCGTTGTAGCGCACATCGAGATATTGGGGCGATAAAAATCGATTGTACAAAGGCAATAGATGGACCGTTAATATTCAATTTGAAGGGTTGTCAAGGATGACGGGAGGGAATTACCTCATTATTATTTTTTGTTAAGATAACATCGCGAGAGGCTAACTCGATGAAAACGGGAAACGATCTGGATGACTCTACCAATTAGGTTGGCCGCACTGACTTGCGATTCGGCACCACCTGTCACAGAGCACATTGCAGTCTATTGTTAGAAACAATAACCCGAGTATAAATGTATGTAGCATAATATAAATATCCACTCACTTTATTCAAAATTAAAAACATATTGAAAAGCACTGTTCCTCCTAAGGGACACGTGTTTTAAAGGGTTCAAATTCCGTTATCTTTGCACGGCTAACATACAAAAAATGAATAATCTTCCATTTGACGAAAGTTTGTTTTCCAAGACTCACACAAATAACAAGGAATAGGTATCTCTGAAATGGTTCACTCTAAAAAAATCTGATGTGTTGCACTCACATGACTTTCTCTACTCTTGTACTAACCATTCTTACAAACTCTTATTCCTATATCTTCTTCGTGTTAGTTGAGACAAACATTTGTACAAATTATCTTATTGCTTATTTCGTTGTAGGTGCAAAGGGAATGTTAGAATATAGTAGGCTTTGTGCGATAGTCAAATGTTTGAGATTCTGTTGTCTTTGCACACTTGACACGTAAAAAAAATGAACAGCGATGATCCATTTCACGAAAGTTCTAAGTTTTCCGAAACTCACACACATAACAAGGAATATCTCCGAAATGGTTCACCCTACAAGAAAATTTATTGAGACATAAATTGTGTATTTTAGCAAGATCTACATTTTTTGTATACTATGATTTTGTCTATCTCTAACGGTTTACCAGTTATGCAAAAGTCATCCAGAGTAAATACGACTACAGGGACTATAGCCAGAAAATTCAAGATATACATTTCATTTGTCATCAAAATATCTCAAACATATGACATTTTAATAAAAATCTTTAGAGCCATTTTCAGGAAAATAAAAATTTTCGAAACTTTTTCCATGTAAGGGGTAGCTTAGGGTGGAGGAATTTTCTTCAAAATCTTCGTGTCGCACCCTTAAAAGATATTAAACTTAAATACCAACTTTAGTATTTAACCGACTTTTAGTTTTTGAGTTATGCTGTGCAGACTGACACACACTCACACGCGGACCTTTTTCTAAAAATGCTTTTTTTTATTCAGGGGGCCTCAAAACATATATTTCCGGTGAAATCTAGACATCGAATTTTTGGGTGGAAGACAATACTTCCTGTACTTACTATATGCAGTAGAAAGAGTAATAAGCATAACTGAAAAGTATAAGGTAATATAGACAAATATTTTAATTGGCTGAAATGGGAAGGGATTGTTTTTTAAATAGATGCAAAACTTTGAGATGACATAGCAAAGTACATACATAATTATGCTAGTTCAAATATTTTCATAGGATTTCCTGTTCTTAAATCATGAAAATATTCCATACGTAACGTTCACAAGACTTTCTCTGCACGTTATCAGTTCAGAAACACCCCAGGGACTTACCTTGTATATCACTCATATTAAAAAAAGAATCATTCTTCCCGCATATTTTAATCGCGATATTTGTGTATAAACTAGTTTCAATTTATGTAATGAGGACGTAATTTATATGCAGACAAAATGTTGAATTATTTATAGCACAAGTCGCAAGTCGGTTTTTGTTTATTATTAATTCATGCAAAAAGAAAGAAAAATAAAACAACCAGTTAATTTGAAATACGTTGTACCAATGGCACACCAAAGCAGACTTCAACTTGGAACAACTTAAAGATAAACAGTCGTAAATTGTTTGAAAATGCTTAAGTAATCTATTTGACTTTAACTGTCTGCTTTAGCAAGGTTTAGTTTTTTGTTAGACGTTTCTTTATCTTTACTGTTTCCAGTTAATACGTGGTATAAAATTCATAAGACCGGAACTTGTCCATAAAACACTAAAGGTATAGCTACATACATTTAAAAGCTTTAGTCATTGGCTCACTGGGTAAACCTAATTAAAACACTTATAGTTATTTTAGACAAAAAAAATAATGTAAACAGTTTGATCTGAAGAGAGGGATGGATTGACTCTTTGAAAATCCTTAACTCACGTGTATACCTATGTGTTGGTATATGTGTTATGGCAGACACGAAATTTAATGATATTTATTTCACCGGTTTTACAGGCTTAATCCATATTGTGTTTAACTATACAACGCCGCAAGGCATGGCAAGCCTCTGATTGCATGTTGTGTTGAGGTACCCACCATTAAATTTTGGGTCAGCCATAATTTAGGTAATATTTACTCAGACGGCCTCAAAACGTATGAAGGCAATATTTCCTCTGAGGCAACAATAGAAAAACACGTAATATAATAAGAAAAATCTGGTGTGTTCCACTCACATGACTTTCTCTACTCTTGTACTAACCATTCTTACAAACTCTTATTCCAATATCTTCTTCACGTTAGTTGAGACAAACATTTGCAGAAATTATCTTATTCTTTATTTGCTTGTAGGTACAAGGAGAATATGGGAATACTGTAGGCTTTAAGCGGTACTAAAATCTTTTAAAGCTTTGAAACTCCGTTCTCTTTGCACGGTTAACATGTAAAAAATGAATAACGATGTTCTATTTGACAGAAGTTTAAGTTCTCCAAAACTTACACATACAAATAACAAGGCATATCTCCGAAATAGTTCACTCTACAAAAAAACATTACTTAGACATAAATTGTGTACTTTAGCAAGATCTACAACTTTTGTACGAGTAAGATCTTGTCTATCTCTTACCGTTTACCAGTTATGCGAAAGTCGCCCAGAGTAAATACGACTTCAGGAGCTTTGACTAGAAAATTCAAGATATACATTTCATTTTTCATAAAAATAGCTCAAACATATGACATTTTAATCAAAATCGTTAGAGCCATTTTCAAGAAAATCAAAATTTTCGAAAACTTTTCCATGGAAAGGGTAGTTTAGAGTGGAACAATTTTCTTTGAAATCTTCGTGTCGCATCCTTGAAAGACATTAAACTTAAATACCAACTTTGGTATTTAACCGACTTTCAGTTTTTGAGTTATGCTGTCCACAGCCTGACAAAGTGACATGGAGCAGAAAACAGCTCTTGCTATATTCCTATTCCACATAATATGCATGTCAAATAAGACAAATGCCGGGATATCTCACTACAAGCACATGGTCACGTTTTACCAATTAAGACACAATAACAGAAGAGAATCCAATCTGTTTACAACGCTATAGGTATGTCAAAATGTTTTAATAAATCTCACGTAGGAAAGTTTTGCTTAATTTACTTTCTGTCTATGAACAGGGCTTGCTAAATAGCTGTACAAAGAGACAAAACTACTAACATTGGAAATCAGTGAACCGATATTTCATACTAAAAACAGAGAGTACCGTCTTTATTGACGAGTTATGTATGTTCCAAAGAAGTTAACTTGGTGCCCTGAGAGTGCGATATTCACATATTCACCAGCTGTATCTCCCTTATCAGCTGCTGTTTCACTCATTTCAATGCGATAAAAATTGCTAAATCTAAATGTTTTTTTTTCACACGGAACTTTATTGTGTTATCCATTTTACTATGTAAGGTATTACACTCACATGGTTTTCTCTACTCATTTTTGTTTTACGAAACACATTCACATGTCCTTCTCTACTTGCCCTTCAAAAACAAAGTCATACAATGTTCTGATTGAAATAGAAATGCAACTTATTACATTCACACCGTTTCCTCTATTCACTTTTCTTTTACTAACACATTCACATATTTTTCTCTTCTCAATATTCTAGAAACAGTTCATTCACTTCTCTATATTCTCTACTCGTTTTTCTGCCTGTGGTATTTCTGGTTGATCAACAGTGCTTTTTATAGTGGTTTATTTGTTTAATTAGCTATTTTTTATTCGTTATAGTATTTTAACAGTTGTAATCAAATATGTATTTAAGTAATATTTTTTTAAATGTCTCCTAAGAAACACGTCCCACCATATAGTATTGTACCTCATTCATGACGCCTGTGTAGGGGAAGGTGAATTGTCGCGGTGTTAGTAGTTATCAGCAGGGAGCGGGATTTAGTAAGAAATCCATCAGGTTAACTGTGCACCTACAATGGGAAGCGGAAGCGCCGGTGACCTTGCAGCACTCTTGTAAACAAGTAGAGTAGAAGTCAGTACAACCCTCACGCTACCTGCCGGCTCTATACTCCATGCTGTTAATAATTCCTGTGTTTATTTACTAAAGCCCCGCTCACTGGTTATTCAAGGATTTTTCACCCCTTTATTAGGAATATTGGAGTCTGTATATATTACAATTACAAGAGGAAAACATGAAAAATTACCACAAAAACCTGTAAATAATTTTAGAATAATTTCATAAAGAACGGAAAATTAATTGAACCCTTGAGATTGAAGAGCTACTCGTTCAACGCCGGGCAACTAGATATGTTTTATATAATTACAGAAGATGAAATTTTAAAATGTTGTATCTTTTTTCTTTGGTCCTGTAATTATTTAACGCCTAAAGACTACACAATACACAATTTTAAGACAACATTGGAGATGTGAAAATTCCGTAACTCTTCAATTTAAACATTTTGAACATTGCACACAGTCCTTTGAGTCATTTCTAATGTTACTCTGGAGGGGAACAAATTTGTGCCAGTATTGTATATTTTTTACATCTTCTACAAACTTCTTGTTTTTTCTGTTTACTTCGCTATATTTGTAGATATGTGTAAAAATAGTTTCATTATAGCCTTAATACCTACAAAAGCTATACACAAGGTTGAGGTGATAGTGAAATGTTTAAAAAGTGGATCGCTGTATGCTGGTTGTGAAATTCCACTCCTTCTATGACATCACAAGAAACAACGGATCGCTGACAGCACTTCGAAAAATTATAGTACTGAACAATTCAAGCCAATAAGAACACATATCTTGAAGGTGGCTGATGCACAAACACTTATTCCAAATATCTTGAATATTTTAAATAGATCTAAATTTCTTTGTATAGGAAGATCTTTTGTATCTCTTACGGTTTACTACTTACACAAAAGTTACGCGGAATAAAGAGCTTATTCCCACAAAACTCATGCAAATGCCACTGGTCATGTGACTAGCTCAAATACATGGTAGGTATTTTAATCAAAATCATGGAGTCATTCTTGAGAAAATAAAGAATAGCGTAAGCAAATGGTAGTTAATAGTGCTTCTCGCCCCCCCCCCCCTCTCTCTCTCTCTCTTAAAATCTTCGTGTCGTATCCTTGGAAAATGCTGAATATTAATAACAAGTTTGGTATTTAACTGACTTTTCGTTTTGGAGTTATGGTGTTTATGGACACACACACACGCACACACACACAGACACACATTCAGACTCGTATACACACATAGACCACAGACACACAAACACACAGGGGTGGAATACAATAACGCCTCTTCTTACTATAGCTAAACAGAAGATAAGGAAAAGCGGTATGTTGCTTGGACTAAAACATAATCGGCTTGATTTTGTTTTCATATACCTGCTGGTTTGTAGCAACAAGTTGAAAAACAAAGTCATCTTGGTGAGTATGTTGTTTTATCAGTGCAACATATTTGTATTGTAATACCCAGGCCTTGTAATTATCTGTTGACATTAACGCATATCCCATAGCTTATAGGTATCCATCGGGAGGAACGGTATTGTGTTACGCTCAGTGGTTTTCCACAGTATTTCTGTGCTTCTGGCATTAATATGTAGATTAGTTTTACACGCATTTCCATAAATCCATATCGATCCTAATAAACAAATGAAAACGGAGAAATAATCAACTGCCATGGATTATAAGTTAATTGATTTTAGAATCAAAACCATTCCTTTTGTTGAGTTGTTGGTCAGAAATGCAGTCCGGGTTCGAGTCCATGTCGTCTGGCAAGAAGAAAAACCGGACTTGAGAAGGATAATTGGGTTTAAGCCAATGGCAGTCGAGGCGAGGTTGTGCCTATGACCAATAGCTGAACAAGGGAGGCCGTTTGTTTGCTGGTAATTCTGGCTGGTCACGCGATCCACCATAATGAACTACCGCTCCCCGAACCTAATTGTGTTTGAAAATATTTCAAACCTGCCTTCCGCACATCACTTTCTCTACGCACCCCACTCCACTCCACTCTACCATCCATAGCATTACACTCAAGCATTTCGTATCTTGCAATGTTTCACTAGAAATGCATGTTTCAAAGATCCCTGAATTGGAAAAAAAATCGTTTTCAGAAAAAAGCATTCATGTGTCTATGAACAGCATAACTAAAAAATCTGTTGCACTCACATGAATTTCTCTACTCTTGTACTAACCATTCTTACAAACTCTTATTGCTATATCTTCTTCGTGTTAGTTAAGATAAACATTTGTACAAATTATTATCTTATCCATATGTTTAAGATATTTACATGAGAAATAAAATGTATGTACTGAACATTCTGGGAAAGGTCTTTGAAGTCCATTTCATTCTAAATGACGTGACAAACTGTAAGAGATGGATAAACTTTTAGTAAACAAATAATTTAAAGCTCGTTAAATTATACCTACCATACCTATATATGAAATATATTTCTTGTGGCGTTAATTATTTGCGATATATTTTGTGTTATTGGTATTTTCAAAAACATAATTTTTCTCAAAGCGGTAAGTTGCTATTCATTTTTTCTCGTGGTTAAGAAAAAAACTATGCAATTTTAAAGCCATCACATAGCGAACCGCTTCATAAAAATTTGACCATCGCGTTATCTATTGTATCCTTCCTATACAGGATGAAAGGTAGTCCTTCGACCATACATTAAGCAAGGATTCTACATGATAGTATAGCAAATATGTACAATATAATTATTGTCAATAAAGAACTGTATGTGTCAAATATTTGGAGCCATTAGCTTCTGCACGGATGGAAATAAATGTTTTATTATTTCACTGTCACACGAACATTGTGTGATAATGCTATAATGCATTTCTACCTTAATTTCAATGGCTTTTTAGTCACAATTTAATGTTAAAATGTCACGTTAACGTTAAATTGTAACAAATCCATTCAAATTAAGATAGAATTGCATTACAGAATTGTTCAGACAATGTTTACGTGTCAGTTAGTGAAATAATAAACCATTTATATCCATTCATCAAGAGGCTAGATGGTTTTTTATTGACAATAATTGTATTGTATTGTTCATATTTGTTACGGTCATCATGTAGAATAGCTGGTTAATGTATGGTATACCTTCCACCCGGTGTATAAAACGAAATGTGAAAATGTGTAATTAAAGCTTATCTCGATTAACAGCAATGTAGGTAGGAGATAAGGTTTTGTAAGAATAGAAGCGTGAGTAGAGAAAGTCATGTGTATGCAACAGATCAGATTGTTTTCTATCTAGTTCATGTTAATCGAGATAAACGTTTATAGACAGACTTTTATTACACATTTCTTTGTAGGTAGAAGAACGCTACAGAAGAATGAACTGATGTTCAAAAAGCGGGTCGCTGTGTGATGACTTTGAAATATAATACTCTTGGTGGATAGCATGAGAAACAATACAGTAGTCACTTCGCACTTCACAAATACGTGATAAAGTATTAGAAAATACAAATCTATAACAACAGTTATCTTGGGGATGGTTAAGACTCCAAGAATTCTAGCATAAATTGTGGGTTTTAAGGCTATCTAAATTTTTGGTACAAAGATGATCAAAGAAAATCTTCGGTGGATTTTGTATCGGTTTCTATGGTCTTTTGAGGCTTAACCGCTAATTTGAACGCTCGTTTTCCCCTTAGATTTTAACCCCTTTAAAGGCTTATTCTGAACTACCCGATAAGGTATGGCTACCAATTATGATAAGAGGTCTCTTGCGTAACTGTTTACCAGAAGGAGTGGTACACCCTTGCACCGTGACATAAAGCAACCAATCAAATGGCCACAACAATAAATAATGTGACATACACGCGAATTGCAGTGAGCTTTTCTTTGGTGCTGTTTGTACATTAATTTTTATTTATATCTCATTGTTTACCAGTTGCGAATAATAATAATAATAATAATAATAATAATAATAATAATAATAATAATAATAATAATAATAATAATAATAATAATAATAATAATAATAATAATAATAATAATAATAATAATAATAATAATAATAATAATAATAATAATAATAATAATAATAATAATAATAATAATAATAATAATAATAATAATAATAATAATAATAATAATAATAATAATAATAATAATAATAATAATAATAATAATAATAATAATAATAATAATAATAATAATAATAATAATAATAATAATAATAATAATAATAATTTAAAATAATAATAATAATTAATAATAATAAATGTAGAAATGTTTAACATAACTTCTTCCACTAAAAATTGTAGCATAAAAACCTTAATTGTCCGATACCACCCGACCTTCCCCTATCATTAATTTATTTGTCATGCAAGTATCTTAAGCGCGCGCGCACACAAACGCATATGTGGAGTTATTTCTAAAAATGATATTTTGGAGCCAGTTCCGGTGAAATCTGGATATCGAATTCATGTGTGAAATACAATACTTCCTCCACTTTAAGTGAGTGAATGAGTGAGTGAGTGAATGGGTGAATGAGTGAGTGGGTGAGTGAGTGAGTGGGTGAGTGGGTGGTTGAGTGAGCGACTGGGTAGTGAGGGAGGGAAGGGAGTTTAAGGGTCCGTCGACACTTAGGTCGTTTGGGCCTAGAAAAATATAGATCTTGTTAGTTAAGTTTAATGACTTTAACCATTTCCGAGGTGTTCATTATTAATAGTTCGAATTTTCCAATGCTTTACCATACATATTTTAGTACTAAGCAAGCGTTCTATTGTTTGTGGTGATGTGAAACAAAGAATATAAAAGACAGCATATAGCGGCCAACTTTTTAAGTGACACTTGTCTCCTGTATTACTTTCCCTACTACGTATAGTAAGTAGAGGAAGTATTGTATTCCACCCGAAAATTCGATGTCGAGTTTTCACCAGAAATATGTTTTGAAGGTCCCTGAATCAAAAAAAAAAATAGGAAAAAGTTCGTGCGTGTGTGTGTGTGTGCGTGTGTGTGTGTGTGTGTGTGTGTGTGTGTGTGTGTGTGTGTGTGTATGCACAGCGTAACTTGAAAACGAAATATTGATTTGCTCAAAAATGGCTCTAATGCTTTTGATTAAAATACCGTATGTGTAAGATATTTTTATGGCAAACGAAATGTATATTTTGAATTTTTTGGCTATAGCCTATGTAGTCCTGTTTACACTGAATGTCTTTTGAATAACTGGTAAACCGTAAGAGATAGACAAATCTTACTATACAAAAATATAGATTTTGCTAAAATACACAAGTTATGTCCACATGCATATTTGTGCGAGTTCTGCAGTACTTGAACTGTTCTCAAAGGGAACGTCATTATTCAGTTTTTATCTCTTGGCCGTGCAAAGAGAACGGAATCTTAAAGCTTTAGAAGATTTGACTATCACTCAAAGCCTACTGTATTTGCACATCCAAGGAAATAAGCAAATGTTCATCTCGATTTAGACGAAGTGAATAGAAATGTGAGCTTGTTCAGGAGGAGATGTGGAAACAAAAGTTTGAGGTAATTTTTGAGAGTAGTTAACAAAGGAAGGTGGTGGAGTGGAGTGGAGTGGAGTAATGCCCGGGCAAGGTGTGGTGAAGGTTAGCAGGCCTGTGAATTATGACTTTCCCTATAATATTTTTGTTTGGAAGTAAATCAAGGTGCAGGCTTCTGTATGAGGGAGTCGGGGAGCAAGAGGGGCACAAGTGCAGGGTCAGGTGCCCTCTTGTAACGCTATTGCGTGCAGCCTCCTGCCCAGCGGGAGTCTGTGCACTTTAATTAACCGGAATCCCTTATTAAAGCGCAGACTCCAGTAATTATGTTCAATGATATTTTTATATTGCTCATTAATAATTTAACTGATGGCAGCCGCTAGCAACATAAGGCCAGCGTTTCTCCACCAATGTGCTAAATATGCATCCTTTCATATAACATTTACTAATATCTTACAAAAACATGTGTTGCATGCAAGGTGGCACCGCTGTAACGTGTGCGACTCGCATTCAGGAGCTCCTTGGTTCGATCCTCGGTGGCCACGCACTCTGACTTGGGTTTTTCCATGGGTTTCCCTTGTCACTTAGACGAATGCTAGAGTGCTTAAGGGACACTGGGAGTGAAATGTTGGTTAAAACTGTCAAAAAATTGAAAATTGCTTTTTTTACCTTAAAATGTTTCTGGAACACCTGTGCATTTGGATCAGCTAACATTTTTCATATCCCCCACTCCACTCTAGTCTCTCTCTTACGCTTTACCAGTTATACAAAAGTTTCCAGAGTAAATAGGACTTCATGGGCTATAGCCAGAAAATTCAAGATATACATTTCATTTGTCATAAAATATCTCAAACATACATATGGCATTTTAATCAAAATCATTTCACATCAACTTTGGTTTTTAACCGACTTTTCATTTTTGAGTTGTGGTGTGCACAGACTGACACACACACACACACACACACACACACACACACACACACACACACACACACACACACACACACACACACACACACAGATACATACGCGGACCTTTTTCTAAAAATGCTATTTATTTCCGGTGAAATTTCGACATCGAATTTTTGGGTGGAATAACAATACTTCCTCTACTTTACTATACGTAGTGGAGAAAGTAATACAAATTATTAGCTTTGAAAGAATTTTTCACAATTTTTATGGTTTTCACAGAACATTATAATTCACCAACTAGTAAACATTAACATTACAGAAAACTCACTCCCACTAGTTTTTCTGGCATCTCGGATTCCATATTCGGATCAGTAAATTTCCAGGAAATGCAGCGTTCTCTCCACAACACGTGTTTTCCTCGTAGTTAACCACGCGGAAGCATATGAGCAATGTGCATACCCTGCCTTCAGTTTTTTTTTTGTTTTTTTTTTTTTTTTGCCTATTTTTCTCTTACACGTTCATACACATTACTATTCAAAATGCTGTTTGTTGCACTCTGATACGTACAGAAGTTAAAAATATTAAATTAACTTTCACTGGCAAATGAAATACTGAAAAACCTAGCTTTAAACCTCATTAACAAGTGAGATGCACTTTCTGCGTTACATCCACTGCGCGCGCATATGGTTTGACGCAAGCACAAGCATCAGCCGCTCTGTTTCAATGTTTGGCGTGATACGCCAACAGTGCTAATTCACATCAAATTGTTGTTCGAAACATACTCCTCAACAAGCATTACGCCAATTGAATTAGTATATAGATAATAGGAAAAGTTAACTAAGGGAAACTGGCAGGGTATGCGACACATCACCCACATCCATTGGCGCTATGCCCCTAATAGCAAGTGTCAGTCTGTCACATGCCCGCCTCTGTAGCGTATGGTTAGCGTGTCTGCCTCACGTTCAAGAGGTCGTGACTTCGAATCTCACTTAGGGTAAGTTATCCGGATAAGGTTTTTTTCCGAGGTTTTCCCTTGTCCTAAGGAGAGCATTTCAGCCACTCACAGTCTGATATGACATTACGTTGGAGGACGTTAAAAAAAAAGTCTGTCACATGAGCACACCACAGAGGAGACAAGGTACAATCGACGCACAAATGTTGTGGATAAAGTTGCTACATAACTTACATTTAATGCTGTCCCTATTTACAGTAAAACATTCACTCTCAAATTGTTGTACAGGTTCAGCAATACGTAAATATTTCCATTTTCCTGCTGCAGGCATTTTACTGTGTGGAACTAGTGAACATCTGCGAGATACTATGCACTGTAGGTAGTGTGGTTTGTGCTGTCACTGTACTGGAGTAATGACATCACGCTCTGCCCATGTGACAGGTAACTTGCGACCACCTCATAAAGGTTCGAAGCCTATTTATCATGTCAGGTGTGCTTTCAGGCGAGTGGGGTTGGTGCCGGGCAGAGTGCGCGGATACTTGCGAATTGTAACTACTGTTCTCGGCGCTGTCCTTGGACGGCTGCTGTCCTCTCGTGGGTGGAGGCGCTTGTGCGACACCGCGCCCGCAGGATGCTGGCTGCTCGGCGACGCCTGACGCCGGGAAGAACAAATCTTGGCACTTGTTATGGACTTCGGCGCGTCTCTGTGGCCTGTCTAGCTGCGGTATCCTACGGTTCCCTCATTTGTTTCCTACCCCATGTGGTATAGATCTGTGTAGGTCGCAGTGTCCCCTTTACCTTTACTCTTACCTTAAGTTGCATGACCTCCTCTCGCAGATACCCTTTATTCCCAAAACTACCTAGTGAGTTGGCTCTGCGGTAACGATGAGGGTCGCATTCAGAAGGTTGTGGCTTCGATACCCAAACCAAACGGTTTGACATTCCATTTTACTGTTTTTTCCCTAGTCGATAGGCCATTTTTGGGGTAGATTCTCATCCAGAACGACTTCCTTTCCTTGCTTATCCTATCATTTCATTTCTTTCTCATATTAAGGGGAGATGGACAACTGAAGTCTAAAAAAGTCTCATTTTTTTCTATTTTTATAGAAAAAATGTGCAATTCTTGCTTAACAGAATATGTGGATTTATATGTTGTGTTATTATTTATGTCCAAGATACTGTGTTCTTTAAATATTTAAGTTGGTTTTTGTCAAAATATATTTTCTTTCTTTATGTGCAGCCATGGAAAATTATTGAGCACGTTAGAATAGGAGAATATTTCCAAGTTGTGTTTACATAAGTCAATATTTCCAATAGTCTATGTTCCATAGATTATCATCTGTCGTACATACAAATAGGCTGTGTGTTGATTCTACGTATTGTCATATGACTTGACCAGCCCAGAAACGTTGACGGTAAATACACAACGTACCAAAGTTTCATTGCAATCGAATGAATGGTAACTACCTATAGGATCCCATGGGACAAACAAACATCTTTACTTGCTCTGCTACGTATAGTAGGTAGAGGAAATGTATTCCACTCAAAAGCTCGAGATTTCACCGGAAATGTATGTTTTAAAACACCCTGAATCCAAAAAAGGCATTCTAGAAAAAGGTCCGTGCGCGCGTGTGTGTCTGTGTGTCTTTGTGAACAGCGTAACTCAAAAACGAAAAGTCACTGAAAACCAAAGTTTGTATTTAACTTTAATGTCCTTCAAGGATGCCACACGATGATTTTACGGAAAACTCCTGCACCGTGCCACATTCTTGCTATTCTTTACGTGGAACATTTTTCGAAAATGTTTATTTTCTCAAAAACGGCTCTAACTATTTTGATTAAAATGTCATATGTTTAAGATATTATTATGGAAAATGAAATGTATATTTTGAATTTTCTGGCTGCAATTTTGTATTGCAACGATAAGTGAGTCTTTGTAGATTCCTTCATGTATGTGACTGTTTTCATGTTGCAATGTAAATCATTTTTGGTATTTTAGGAGTTGAAATTAGAGTCTTCTGGGTATGTTGTTGTTGTTGTGTTTAACGCCCGCTTTTACTACTACGGCACCGCAGGCGGTGACACTGATGATACATGAAGATGGAGCACCGGTGGAATGAGATGGCGGGGGAAACCGGAGCACCCGGAGAAAACCCGCCCTGACGCCGCTTCGTCCACCACAAATACCACATGCGGGTCCCTGGGATCGAACCCGGGCCGCCTAGGTGGTAGGCGAGCGCGCTAACCGCTCGGCCACGGCGCCGCCATCTTCTGGGTAGAGAAAGCAGTAGTAGTGCTGTTCCTTAAGGTATTCTTGGATTCGTGAAGTTTTAAAGTGGATAGTAATAAACAAGTGAACGTCTCAAAATGCAACAATAGCGACGTGACGACGTAGAAGAGAGTGAGTGTGTTAACAACCCCTAGGACGATAATCGCATCTTGAACCCCTTTCATTTCATTAGATGTATCGACCAAGCCGAGGGCTGAGTGGATGTGAGAGTAAGAGTGACGTATGTGTGGCAGATGGGCCACTCTTGCACACAAGTCACCTGCCTCTGGTTCATTACTGTATTTATGAGATTCCTCAGATTCCTGCTACAGATAACAGCTCTCACGTGTCCACTGCAGAAACTCCTGCTGGGCAATCATCTCCTGACCGACCGGGTTTCGCTACCTCTCACATGAACGGCCCAAACCCGCAGCTCCGGTAGAGTCCTCCAGGTCTCTGTAAGATCACGAGCAGTGTTGTAAACAAGTAGTAAAACTGTGATAGCATGCTGTCTTCCTAACGCAGAGGTCGCGGTTCATTCCCAGTACGAGGATCGAATTTTTCCTTAGTTAGGATATTCCTCATCCTTCTTATGATACTTGCATGGTATTGACATCGAATGATACTTCAGAATATTTGCTCGGCACTTTTTCGATACTTCGGTGGTGATTCTGCAATTTTTATTTTATTTTAAAATCACCAAATATTAATATCGCAAGTAGGACATTTTAAAATGGTCGCACTGGCCACGTAAACAGTGGAGACGAAGACGGTCCTTCCTTCAATTCCTGCGTATTCAGTTCAAAGTGCAAACCCAAACATCTAATTGCCTCACTGCAAGTCAAATAAGAACCTCACTAATTACATGTTGAGTTCAATTTTCTAGGAAATGATTCTTGTCTGGAGACAACTAGAAATGTCAATGTATGTAAACAGACAAACTCTTCCTGCATCCAAAAATGATCAGATAAAATGTATTTTTAATTCTTTTTTCATACTCGTAAAAATCGATCACTTCACAGCAGGACTCATGTGTGATAGGAAAAAAAGTAGACGACCCCGTAAGAGGGAGAATGCTGGTATTTTTTAATAAAAACTTACAAAAGTGGACTCTTTCAAAAATTCATTTTGCTTTTAAATGTCTAATCTAGAGTTTAAAAAAATATGATGTGTTGCACTCACATGACTTTCTCTACTTTTGTACTAACCATTCTTACAAACTCTTATTCCTATATCTTCTTCGTGTTAGTTAAAATAAACATTTGTACAAATTATCTTATTGCTTATTTCCTTGTAGGTGCAAGGGGAATATTGGAATACAGTAGGCTTTGTGCGATAGTCAATTCTTTTAAAGCTTTGAGATTCCGTTCTCTTTGCACACTTAACATATAAAAAAATGAACAACGATGACCCATTTCACGAAAGTTCTAATTTTTCGAAACTCACACACATAACAAGGAATATCTCCAAAATGGTTCACCCTACAAGAACATTTATCGCGACATAAATTGTGTACTTTAGCAAGATCTACATTTTTTGTATAGTATGATTTGCTCTATCTCTAACGGTTTACCAGTTATGCAAAAGTCGTCCAGAGTAAATACGACTACAGGGGCTATAGCCAGAAAATTCAAGATATACATTTCATTTATCATAAAAATATCTCAAACATATGTCATTTTAATAACAATCATTAGAGCCATTTTCAAGAAAATCAAAATTTTCGAAAAATGTTCTATGTAAAGGATAGTTTAGGGTAGGGCTATTTTCTTCAAAACCTTCATGTCGCATCCTTGAAAGACATTAAACTTAAATACCAACTTTGGTTTTTAACCGACTTTTCGTTTTTGAGTTATGCTATCCACAGACTGACAGACTGACACACACGGACCTTTTTCTAAAAATGCTTTTTTTGGATTCAGGGGGCCTCAAAACATGTATTTCCGGTGAAATCTCGATATCGAATTTTTGGGTGGAATACAATACTTCCCGTACTTACCAGTAGAGAAAGTAATAAGTATACTGATGGTTTTAAATTTTGTCTCATTAAATACATGCATCTAATTAATTTCATTGTCATTACATCGTTCTCCCAACATTCTATTTTGTATTGAAACTAGAAGTAGAAACTTCGTATCGAAGTATCGGGTATCATGGAAAATATCATGTATCGGTATCGAGTATCGAGAAAAACCGGTATCGATTCATCCCTAATTTAATTTGAATTGTTCTCTCACGTATAATATAGTTATTATATTGTCCTGAATTTCTGGTATCTTTTACTGATAAAAGTGAACCTTTTTCTGAAGCAGGTAATGGGTGTCTAGGAATTAAGTGTATTAGGTATAAAGTTTTAGTTGGGGTTTTGCACTGATGCGATACCTTTGTGACGTGAAGGGCTTACTGCTTATCCCTCCTGACATCTGTATGCACTAAGCGTAACTAACACGATTGATGTGCAAAAAATGGTGGAACCAATCCTACACACAGAATATATACTCATGCTCGACTTGTCCCTTTTGTTGGAACATGTATTAGAAATGCTAACAGACGTCTTGTGTAGGTACTTTACTGTTTCAAAATTGTTTTATTTAGTAGCTCTGTGCACTAGCAATTACAAAAATATGTATTGTACTCATATTACTTTCCCGATCCACAGTTATTGTTCTGTCTACTTATTTATTAATCGAGATAACCCTTTACAGAAATGGTTTCATTACCTACGCGTTGTGTTGTGGATATAAACTACACATGAGGTTGACTATAGCTAAATGTTCGCTTGCAAATGCCATACTCTGCGTGTCATTGAGAGAAACAAACTAACGCCGATTTAATTCGAAACAATAACAATGTCAATGTCACAAAAAATTTGCCAGGTTTCTTTATAGTTATAGTTTTTGATGAGTTCCAGTTTAACTATTCTGTTTCATTAAAATGAAGAGGACTACTCAGGGTATTCGGAAAAAATTCAACGTTTACATTTTATTAGTCTTACGTACAAATAATTTAGACTATTATATAACTATTTAATCTAAATCATTTGAGCAATTATTGAGAAAATTAAAAATAAAATGACGTTTTCCACGTAAAGGGTAAGTTGTGAGAGATTTGCTTGAAAGTTTTTATGTCATATCCTAGGTAGGTAATTTATTTTAAATGTCAAATTTAGTATTTATCTCCTATTTCGTTTCTTAATTATGCTGTACACAGACACAAACCACTTGCAGGTGACCTCTGAGGCAGCTTCTTGTCTAAGCCCTCAAAACTAGATACAACACAGGCATTAAGAAATCCTGCTTCACTTGTTACAAATAGTTACGAAAACAGAACTATTTTTTGAGTTTAATTAAGTTAATTTTGTCGAAAATACTGCAGTTAGCAATAGATATATAAAAAGCAACGATTTTGGGCTAGTAATATATGATTCACTAACGACAACACTTAGCTATGACGAATAACAGGAATAGAATTTTTTGAGTAGACGAACATTTTGGGAGTTTTGACGTACGAAAGAGGACTAAATAAAAATGTAGGGGGTTTAAGTCAAGTGAATGGGGAGGCCACGGAATTGGTCCACGTCTTCCTATCCATCTAACAGGAAACCTGCTATACACAGACAGAAAGACTGAAATGAGGAGGAGGTCCATCATGCATGAAGTACATGCCCCGTCTTATTGGTAATGGAGTATCTTGCAACAAGGCTGTAGCAGAATGACTCCACCTGATTAACCAGATGCAAAGCGAACGTTTACTACTGTGCAATTAAACAACTATTGTGTTGTGGGGTTAAGGCCACAGGAGAGCTACGTATAAGTACCGTATAAGCAGAGTTGTAGAGAAAGAGCTCTACCGTGAAGATAAACAATTTTCAGACCTATGTTTATATAACATTTTTTATTTATCCTCTATATGCAAGAAATGTTTTCCCAAAGTTTTGACATACCTTTTTGTTACACGCTGTATACTGGTCCTTTCACTCTTGTTAGTCATTCAACATCCTGATGATGGCAGAGATACACACTCCCGAAACGTCTATGGCTCTTCATCACTACACCTGGCTCGAAGCCCGAGAACAACTTAAAAATGTATGTGAGTTTATTTTCTCCATTTTTTCTATTAATGATTAATGAACTATTCTGCTATAAAATAAATGATCCATTTTCTCATAAACTATCTAAGGGAATTAAGTTACATTTTAGGACGATTAAAAACCTCTAAATAGTGTTATCCACCTACTTTGACGTTAACAACATAGATTATATTAAAAAATTGTTGATATATAGGTATATATATTGGTAAATCATCCTAGAAGCCTTGTATCTAGATCCTGTAAAGTTTTCAGGCAAATATGTTTAATCATTTCAGAGATAATGAATTACGAATTTAGTAGGTTTAACATTGGCGGCATAGGACTTTTAACCTTATTTTAAGGGTATCTGTGACCTATTTTTCACAACAGAGTAAGATACCTAACTCAGAAAGTTTTGCTGTGCATTATTGTTGATGAATGGAGCACAACAATGTATATAAACGTTTTGATTGTATATGTCCTTGTAGCTGCTAAAGGGGTATTCTGATTTTATATTAATCAGAAACTTGTTTGCTTAAAACCTCATATTTGTAGACCAGCAACATACATTGTGAACCTGTCCGCATAAACTTAAAAAATTTGATGTGTTGCACTCACATGACTTTCTCTACTCTTGTACTGACCATTTTGACGAACTCTTATTCCTATATCTTCTTTGTGTTAGTTGAGATAAACATTTGTACAAATTATCTTATTGCTTATTTCCTTGTAGGTACAAGGGAAATATTAGAATACAGTAGGCTTTGAGCGATAGTCAAATCGTTTAAAGCTTTCAGATTACGTCCTATTTGCATACTTAACATATAAAAAATGAATCACGATCTTCCATGCGACGAAAGCTTGTTTTCCAAAAATGACACAAATAACAACGAATATCTCTGAAATTATTCACTACAAAAAAAAAAAAAAAAAAAAAAAAAAAAATTCAAACATAAATTGTGTGTTTTAGCAATATCTACAGTTTTGTATAGCAATATTTGGTCTATCTCTTACAGTTTACCAGTTATGCAAAAGTTACCCGGAGTAAACAGGACTTATAGCCAGAGAATTCAAAATATACATTTCATTTGTCACAAAAATATCTCAAACATATGGCATTTTAATCACAATCGTTAGAGCTATTTTCAAGAAAATCAAAATTTTTGAAGAATTCTTCATGTAAAGCATAGTTTGGGTTGAAGGAATTTATTTCAAAATCTTGGTGTCGCATCCTTGAAAGACATTAAACTTAAATACTAAATTTGGTTTCTAAACGACATTTCGTTTTCAAGTTATGCTATCCACAGACACACGCACACACAGACATACACGGATCTTTTTATAAAAATTACGCTTTAGGTTTAGGGGACCTGAAAACATGTATTTCTGATACAATTTCGGTATCGAATATTTGGGTGGAATGCAATACTTTGTTTAGTTACTTCATAGACAGTATTCATGGTCAATAAAGTAATATATGTATAAAGACTCCCTTTTTGAAGCAATACTTCCCTGTAGCAATGACTTTAGTTAAATCCTCATCAAATTATTTACAATGCTGACGTTCCAGGGGTTGGATGAGGGTCTCCTCTGCCCCTAAATGCGCCCCTGGTATCGTAATGAATGTCGAGAGGTAAGGGGTCTGATCTCGTAGCCACAGACTTAATTCTGTCATGGATCCAACCTCCCACGTGCAGTAGGAAATACCTCCAGCCTACAGGTTTTTGGCAAACTCAGGTACATGCCTACCTGTGTCAGGTCTATCTTATCCTGCCTGACATCTGCCACACACAGCTAACTCCATACTGCCGCAACTCCATCTGGAGGAAAAGCTTTCCAGGAATCGACATTACACTCACGTCAAGTCCTACCAACCTTACAGTGGCTATTACCATTTTCAAGCCACTTATAGCAATACCACATGCACCCTTTATAGTGGTGCAATTTAAAATGGATGATTTAATGACTCATACATTTGTAAAAATTGAACTTATGTAATGTTTTAACGAAGATGCAACTGAGTGGGATGTCTCAGGTGGTAACGTCTGTGGCCCACATTCAGTAGGTCGCGGGTTCGATCTCCGTGGCCGACCTTCCTGATCCATAGGCTTTTCTCGCGATTTTCCCTGGGTCGCCAGGTGCATGTTGGGAAGGATTTCCATATCCTCCGAATTTTTGTCCCTCTATTTGATTACATTAATAATTTCATTTTACCCTTCATTCGCTTAGGTTTCTTTCAGGGTTGGAAGTGTCGGAGAGGGTAGACGACAACAGCACGGCAGGGGGGACAAATGCACTCTGGAAATACAAGGCTACTCATTGGTTTCCGGGCCCCCCACGGCATGGTACAAGCCAGAGGGGGGAGGGGAGCTAAGACAGCCTCCGCCGAAGTGCTTCTAACTGGCAAAATGTAGAGACCCTGCGCTCTACTCTGCCGTGGCAAAGTTCCGCCCGCCCTTAGGATCCATTCGTCTCATTCATACTCTCGAAGAGTGCCTCGTCACAGGTCGCCCTTCGGTCGAGGTGCTAAGTCCCCCCTCCGCAAGTTGACATTGAGTCATTAAGAAAGAGCGGGTCTCAAGGGTAAGTGGAAATAAGACGAGTAACAAGATGTAATGAGAGGATAGAGAAATAGGTATTTCGTATGTGGGTAGAACAGGATGGGAGAAGGAGAACAATCACGTATTTGGAAAGATAATATTTCACAGAAGTGGTAATCAGATAGTGAAAATGTTTTAATATATAGCAAACCGAAAAAAAAAAAAAGACCAAAATGGTGCTCCGAGCCATGTGACAAGGAAGAACAAATTGTTAAGTTAACCGTAGTTAGGTTTGGAAGGAGGGATGCAAATAAAACATTAGGGGTAAAGTCAAATAGGTACTATAAAAAGGTGAAAATTAAGTGAGGAAAGGAAGTGGAAGAGATAAGAAGAATAGGATCGGTGAGGTGTAGAACATTATTAGCAAATGTTCATGAAACTTAAGGGAAAAAGAGAAGGAAAAAGAAACTTATAGGAATAAGTAAGAATACTACAACAATAGAGAAAGTCATGTGAGAGCAACACAGTTTTTTAATCATAGTTGCCCATAATTTTGGCCTAGTTAATGTATCGAATACTTTGTCATAATTAGTGTATTATTAATTATTATTATTATTATTATTATTATTATTATTATTATTATTATTATTATTATTATTATTATTATTATTATTATTGTTGTTGTTGTTGTTGTTGTTGTGGTTGAGTATCTCTTCCAAAGACATGACACAAAGTTTTTCAAGATATACTTTTGGGGCACCGTAAAACGTCAATTTGTGGACAAATCGTCCAGTACTCAAGTACTTACAAGTGATACCTACAAGGAAAAGCACGTATAGAAGGTTGTACAGTAATTGTTAGGAGCATTGATAACATTTGTGTTTGAAGGAGGAGAAGAAGAAGAAGAAGACAATGATGATAAAGGTGATGCACATGGGGACGAGAAGGGCACATGTGTCTCCCTGCCGTCACGACGGGGGGTCTATACGCTCCATTACTGCGCGCTCTTGTGGCTCAACTCCAAATTACAATCGAGTTGCGAAATGAAGAACGGAAGGCGGCTGACAAATGAACCATCTTCTTATTTTCTATGTCTTCAATTTCTTGTGCCCTCTTCTTCATTTTTCTTTCCCCTCCACCTGTCTGAAAGGAGGCCATCTTGTTGTATTATACTCCCGGGAAACAAATGAATGTCGAGGTGAAAAAGGTGCCACTATGGAATGTCATTAACACATAAATAACGGGCATCGAACCCAGGGAAGGATAAAATCGGAGCTGTTCATCACAAGCGAGTAACTTGTCCCGATTGCTCGGTCCGATAGTGTGCTGTTTATATCCCGGATGTGTAGGTATACAGAACTCCTCGGTAACGTGCTATTTATGTTACTGGTTAACTAACATCGCTGATAAAGCGAATAAATATTCCGCGACATAACAAAAGTCATTTTATTAAATAAAGCGCACATTTTATACAAAACACCTGATCCATTCATTCATTCATATTCCCACATAGCGTTACATTCAGGTGCGTTCGCAACTCTTTGTTATGTACTACACACTTTAGCAAATAGTATCTCCTACCCACCTCTGTGGTCTGAGGATAGCGTGTCTACCTCCTATTCAAGAGGTCCCGAGTTCGAATCTCCGTTACGATCGAGTTATTCGGTAAGCTTTTCTTTTCTCCGGAATTTCTTCTTTATTCTGTAAAACTTATGTTGGGTAACTTCAAGTGCTATGAAACCCACACTCATTTGAGCATCATTTCACCCATTTCATTCATTCATTCATTCATTCATTCATTCATTTATCGTCCAATATGACTTACCAAGTTAAACAACATTCAAAAAGAAGAATATTCGTGAAAGCTTACGCAATTTGATAAAGGATATTTAACTTATAAAAAAAGAGCTAAAAAAAATCTGATGTGTTGCACTCACATGACTTTCTCTACTCTTGTACTAACCATTCTTACAAACTCTTATTCCTATATCTTCTTCGTGTTAGTTGAGATAAACATTTGCAGAAATTATCTTATTACTTATTTCCTTGTAGGTACAAGGGGAGTATGGGAATACAGTAGACTTTGAGCAATTGTTAAATCTTTTAAAGCTAACAAGTTCTGTTCTCTTTGCACGGTTAAGAAACAAAACATGAATAACGATGTTCCATTGGGCGGAAGTTTTCCAAATCTCGCACAAATAAAAAGGAATATCTCCGAAACGGTTCACTACAAAAAAGTTTATTTAGATATAAATTGTATGTTTTAGCATACATATTTTGTAAAGTAAGATTTGGTCTATCTGTCTATTTGTCCATGTAAAGGGTAGTTTAGGGTGGAGGAATATAATATTTCCTCTACTTTACTACACCTAGTAGAGAAAGTAAGATGATATGCCGTGATCATGTGACCCTCTCTTCCCACTCTTCAACTATTCTTACAAAAGATTGTTACTTTCTCTACCAGGTACATAGGTAGAAGGCAGAGAAGGTTCAACTCAAAAATTGGATACCACGATTTCACTGAAAATACACGTTATGAAGTACCTTGAATAAAAATAGCATTTTTAGAAAAAAGTCTCTGTGTGTGTGTGTGGGGGGGGGGGGGGGGGAGGAGGGGTTCTGTGAACATCAACTCAAATACCAATGGTCGGTTAAACAACAAACCTGGCATTTATGTTCAGCATCTTCCAAGGATGCCACCCTAAGATTTTAAACAAAAAAACTCCCTCGCCCCAAAATACCTTTCACATGAAAAAAATTTCGAAAATATTGATTTTCTCAAAAACACGCCTAACACTTTGAATAAAATAATACCTATATGTTCATGATATTTGTGTGCTAAGTGAAATGTGTATCCTGAATTTTCTTGGAATAGCCTCTTAAGGTCCTCTTCATTCTGAATAACTTCCGTATAACTGGAGTAGGCAATCTCTCGAACACATACATACACACATGCGCACGCACGCACGCACGCACACACACACACAAACACACACACACGTACATGACAGATAGACATACAGACACACCTACTTTGTGAAAACTGCAAGTTATTTGGTACTTCTGGAGTTGTTCTCTGCCCTTAAACTAGACTGGCGTTCCAGAAATTATAATTTTTTTTCCACGTGGTACATTTGTTAAAACACATGTCAAATAATTTGTTGTGGAATTAACCATTTCCGAGAGGTTCCTTGTTATTGTTTTGAATTTTCAAATAGTTATAATTTCCTCAGATACGTAGTCGTTATTCGTTTTGTTATGTCTTGACCATGAAAGAAGGTGAATTCAGTCATCATATAGCGACCAGCTCTTAAAATATTTGTCTATCGCTTAAAACTACTGTATCTCCGTTGCACCTATAACAAACTAAGTCAGGAGATAATTTCTACAAATGTTTATCTAGATTGACATGAAGTAGATAGAGGAATAAGTAATTCTAAGAATACCTTGTGCAAGATTAGAGAAAGTCATATGAGTGCAACACAACAGATTTTTTTCTGCTTTTATTACACATTTTCTTGTAGATTCAAGCGATATTCATATTTTTAAAAAGCTTATTACTGTGTGATGATCTTTAAATTTCATATTCTCTGCATGACCACCAGAAAAATACAATACTGCTAGAATAAGTATGAGTATTAGAAAATTCAAACAATAACGAAGAATATAGCCGAAATGATAACGTCACAAAAATGCTGTGTGTGCTTTAACGAAATCTATATATTTTGCACAATAAACAGGCACTTGACTGCCTACGCCATGAAGTGGAGGAGAAGAAGAAGAAGAAGAAGAAGAAGAAGAAGAAGAAGAAGAAGAAGAAGAAGAAGAAGAAGAAGAAGAAGAAGAAGAAGAAGAAGAAGAAGAAGAAGAACAAGAAGAAGAAGAAGATTTTACCTATCTCCTAAATGTTTAACAATTACACAAAAGTGATTCAGAATGAAGTGGAGTTCATAGATTATTCCGAAAAAATTCAAGATATACCTACATTTTGTACCTAATTATGAGTTTGTTTTAAACATAATGAAGTATTTTAATCAAAATTGTTACAGCCATTTTTGAGAAAATAAAACACTAACGAAAATATTTCTATGCAAAGAGAAGTTTAGAGTGGATGCATTTTTTGTTTTAATCTTCGTGTTGTATCCGTGGAAGATACAGAAATTATAGCTAGGTATATCAAGCTTTTTATGTCTCATGTTTCGTTTTTGAGTCATGTTGTTCACACACACACACACACACACACACACACACACACACACACACACACACAGACAGACACAGACACACACGCACGCAGACACACACACACGCAGACACACACGCACGCAGACACACACACACACACACACACACACGCAGACACACACGCACGCAGACACACACACACACGCACGCAGACACACAGACACACACACACACACACGCAGACACACAGACACACACACACACACGCAGACACACAGACACACACACACACACGCAGACACACACACACACAGACACACACACGCAGACACTATGCAAAGAGAAGTTTAGAGTGGATGCATTTTTTGTTTTAATCTTCGTGTTGTATCCGTGGAAGATACAGAAATTATAGCTAGGTATATCAAGCTTTTTATGTCTCATGTTTCGTTTTTGAGTCATGTTGTTCACACACACACACACACACACACACACACACACACAGACAGACAGACACACACACACACACACACACACACACACACACACACGCGCGCAGACACACACGCACGCAGACACACACACACACACACAGACACACACGCACGCAGACACACACACACACGCACACACACACACAGACACACACACACACACACACAGACACACACGCACGCAGACACACACACACACGCAGACACACACACACAGACACACACGCACGCAGACACACACACACAGACACACACGCACGCAGACACACACACACACACACACACGCACGCAGACACACACACACACACAGACACACACGCACGCAGACACACACACACGCAGACACACACACACACAGACACACACACAGACACACACGCACGCAGACACACACACACGCAGACACACACACACACACACACACACAGACACACACGCACGCAGACACACACACACACACACACAGACACACACGCACGCAGACACACACACACACACAGACACACACGCACGCAGACACACACACGCAGACACACACACACACACAGACACACACGCACGCAGACACACACACACACGCAGACACACACGCACGCAGACACACACACAAGCACGCAGACACACAGACACACACACACACGCAGACACACAGACACACACACACACACACACACACACGCAGACACACACACACACGCAGACACACACACGCAGACACACACACACACGCAGACACACAGACACACACACACGCACGCAGACACACGCACGCACGCACGCAGACACAGACAGAGAAAGACCTTTTTATAAAAACACTTTCTTAATTTTTTTATTTCACACGGTGGACTTCCAAATGTCTATTATGCAACGTATATAGAATTTTAAGGCACAATGTACTTCCTCTACTTATTAAGGTAAGTAGTACAAATAGGAAAAAAATCTGATTTGCTGCACTCACATGACTTTCTCTACTCTTGTACTAACCATTCTTACAAACTCTTATTCCTGTATCTTCTTCGTGTTAGTTGAGATAAACATTTGTACAAATTATCTTATTGCTTATTTCCTTGTAGGTACAAGGGGAATATGACAATACAGTATACTTTGAGTGGTAGTCAAATGTTTTAAGTGTGGTCGTTGTAAGATGTCTGAAATTCTGTTCTCTTTGTATGACCAAGAGATGAAAAAGATTAATAACGACCTCCCATTTTCATGTCGCATGCTTAGAAGGTACTCAACTTAAATACCAACCTTCGTTTTTAACCGATTTTTCGTGTATGACTTATGCTGTTCCCAGACACACACACACACACACGGGCGCGCTCGAACCTTTTTCTAAAAACATGTATTATCATTATCATTATTTTATTGAGGGGGCCTCAAAGTATAATTTCCAGTAAAATCTCGACATGCACTTCTTGGGTCGAATACAATACTTCTACTTACGAACTATACGTAGTAGAGAAACTAATAAAAGACTATGGATACAGTTTTTAAGGGTATAAGTGGAGATACGGTTGTAATGACTACCTTATTGCGTAGCCTGTTAGGAGTGTTAGTTATCCTTTCTCTTCGTGTAACAGTTTTCCCACAAAGTGAACTACTTGGCGTTTGTTTTTCTTGCATTGTCGTAACTGCGCTGCGCAATGAACAACGCTGTTGTATAGACTATCCATTTTGTTTCACAGCTCAGGGGATGATTACTGGCCTTGGTATTGTGGGTATTGGCTTATTCGGGGAAATGTTACCCTCTGCCGGCTTTGCAAATCTTGCAATAATAATTAATCATTAATAATAATAATAATAATAATAATAATAATAATAATAATAATAATAATAATAATAATAATAATAATAATAATAATAATAATAATAATGATGATGATGATGATGATGATGATGATGATGATGATGATGATGATGATGATAATGATAATAATAATAATAATAATAATAATAATAATAATAATAATAATAATAATAATAATAATAATAATAATAATAATAATAATAATAATAATAATAATAATAATAATAATAATAAAGTATAGCGAGAGCAATGACGATGAGGAGGACGAGGACGACGACGTGAACGATAAGGGCGACAAGAACAACGAGAACGGCGAGGGCGAGAACGATAACAGCAATGTTAACAAGAACGAGGACGGTAACGATGACGAGGACGAGAGCAACAGAAAGAAAGGTGACGGTCGCGGAGACGGAACGCTGACGGGAATGGAGACGGTGACGGTGACGTGACTGTGACAGTGACGTGACGGTAACGGTAACACGGTAATGAGAACGGTAACGTTAACGGTGACGTTAGCAGTGACGAGAAAGGTGACGGTAAAGAGAACCGTGGCGGTGACGCGAACTGTGACGGTAACGTTGACGAAAACAGTGACGGCGACAAGAACGGTGATGGCGACGAGAACGGGCACGGTGACGGTGACGACGACGAGAACGAGGACGATAACGATGAAGAGAACGACATCGACAACCACAACGGTAACGAGGACGACGGCGAGGGCGACAACCACGAGAACGGCAACGAGAACAAGAACGGCTACGAGAACAGTAACGAGAACGGTTTAGGGAACGGTAACGAGGAAGAGAGCGAGTACGAGAGCGGGGACGAGGATGGTGACGGGGACGTGGACGTTGACGGTAACGAGTACAGTGACGATGACGGAAACGGTAACGAAAATGACAATGGTAACGGTAACAAGAACGGTAACTAGCACAATTGCGGTTACGAGAACGGTAACGGTAGCGGTAACGTTAACGGTAACCTTAAGAGTGCCGAGAACAGTGACGGTAAGTGTGACGGTAACTTGAACGTGACAGTGACGAGAACGGCGATGATGACGAGAATGGTAACGATATCGGTGACGAGAACTGACGAAAAATGTGACGTGAACGGTGACGGTGACGAGAACGGTGAAGGTGATGAGCACCGTTACGAGAACGGTAACGAGAACAAGGGCGGTAACGATGACGTGGACGATGACGAGAGCGAGAACGAGAGTGAGAACGGTGACGGGAACTGTGACAGAAACTGAGACGGGAACGTGACCGTGACCGTGACGGTAACGAGAAGGGTAAGATGAACGGTTATGGTAACGGTGACTACAACGGTAACGAGTACGGTAATGAGAACGGTAACAAGAACCGTAAAGTTAACGGTAACGAGAACTGTGACGTGAACGGTGACGTAAACGGTGACGAGAACGGTGACAAGAACGGTGACGGTAACTGTAACGGTGACGTTAACGGTGATATTGACGAGAATGGTGAAGGTGTCGAGAACGGTGACGGTGACTGGAACGGTGACGGTGTCGAGGACGGTGACTATGATGGTAACGGTAACGAGAAAGGTGTCATAGGTGTCACGAGTGGGGTGCAATACTCAGGTGGGACGTGGTCGATGTCCCGGTCACTTCCGGCCTGTATGTAATTGAACGTAGGACCTTCTGAATGCGAGCCTAACGTTATATAGGAGCCCTCTCGCTCGGTAGACAAATACCTAAGCTTTTATGGACAGTTTAAGCTACATAAATGAAACGATAATAGGTAGGGAAACTTATGTGAGTGTAAGGCATCAGTGTTTACTTTCTCTACTATGCATAAAGTAGGAAAAATATTGCATTCAGTCCATTTAATGAAAATAAAAGCATTTTTAGATAGATGTATGTGTGTGTCTGTGAGTGTGCGTGCGTGTGTGAACAGAATAACTCAAAAACGAAAAGCTGGTTAAAAGCCAAAGTTCAAAGCGGTCATTCTTAAAACATCTGACTGTCACTTAAAGCCTACTGTACTCCCCTTGCAGCTACAAGAAAATTAGCAATAAGATAATTTGTGGAAATGTTTATTTCGATTAGCATAAACAAGATACAGGAATAAGAGTTTGTAAGAATGGTTAGTACAGGGGTAGAGAAAGTCATGTGAATGCAACACGTCAGATTTTTTAGCTATCCTTCTATTTTTACTTTCTCTACTGGTAAGTAAGGGAAGTATTGTATTCCACCCAAAAATTCGATGTCGAGATTTCACCGGAAATATATGTTTTGAGGTCCCCTAAATCCAAAAAAAAAAATCATTTTTAAAAAAAGATCCGTGTGTGTCTGTGTATCAGTCTGTCTGTCAGGCTCTGGACAGCACAGCTCAAAAACGAAAAGTCGATTAAAAACCAACGTTGGTATGTAAGTTTAATGTCTTTCAAGGATCTGACACGAAGATTTTGACGAAAATAGCCCCACCCTAAACTACCTTTACATGGAAAATTTTTCGAAAATTTTGATTTTCTTGAAAATGGCTCTAATGATTTTGATTAAAATGTCATATGTTTGAGATATTTTGATGACAAATGAAATGTATATCTTGAATTTTCTGGCTATAGCTCCTGTAGTCGTATTTACTCTGAACGACTTTTGCATAACTGGTAAACCGTTAGAGATAGACAAAATTATACTATACAAAAATGTAGATCTTGCTAAAATACACAATTTATGTCTGAATAAATTTTCTTGTAGGGTGAACCATTTCGGAGATATTCCTTGTTATGTGTGTGAGTTTCGGAAAACTTAGAACTTTTGTGAAATGGATCATCGTTGTTCATTTTTTTATATGTTAAGTGTGCAAAGACAACAGAATCTCAAACATTTGACTATCGCACAAAGCCTACTGCATTCTAACATTCCCTTTGCACCTACACGGAAAAAGCAATAAGATAATTTGTACAAATGTTTATTTCAACTAATACGAAGAAGATATAGGAATAAGAGTTTGTAAGAATGTTTAGTACAAGAGTAGAGAAAGTCATGTGAGTGAAACACATCAGATTTTTTATTATTATTTTATTTATTCAGGGGACTGAAAAATGAACGTGAAGAGTCAGTGCCTATCTAATTTTTGCGCTAGGTGTAATACTTGAATCAGTAAAGAGAAGATTTAATATATAAGGAAGGGGTGGCGATGTGAGCAACCCCCACGTGTTGAGTCAGTGGTGCATGGGTTCTAGTTGTCGTACGTAAGAAATGTGAAAGGAATAATGCCGTCAGCTTTAAGCAAGAGTCAACGGGATTACGTTTAATTTGATTACAGGCGGAGCAACAGACATGTAAATCTGGCTTTGATTAAAAGTTCACTGCCCAGACTAGCTCCGTGCGACAACGGCTTAAGTCACACCTTCCCACTTTTGACAGCTTCTGAAGAAAACAACATTCACATGACTATTTCTCTCCACTTCCTTCATTATTTTCTCTACTACTTATAACTAGGTGAACTATTGTATTTGACCCAAAATTTCGATGTTGAGATTTCACCGGAAATATATGTTTTGAGGCCCCCTGAATACAAAAAGAAAGCACTTTTAGAAAAATGCTGGTGTGTGTCTGTCTGTGAACAGCATGAATTAAAAAACTAAAAGTAGGTTAAAAACTAAAATTAGTATTTAAGTTTAATCTCTTTCAAGGATGCGACACGAAGATTTTGAAGACAATTCCTCCACCCTAAACTACCCTTTACATGGAAAATGTTTCGAAAATTTTAATTTTCTCAAAAATGGCTCTAACGATTTTGATTAAAATGCCAAATGTTTAAGATATGTTTATGGCAAATGAAATTTATATTTTCGATTTTTTGGTGTAGTCCTGTTTACTCTTGATGACTTTGGTATAACTGGTAAGCCGTAAGAGATAGATCAAATCTTACTATACAAAAAAAATGTACCTCTTGTTAAAACACACAATTTATATCCAAATGCATTTTTTGGAGTGAACGATTTCGGAGACATTCCTTGTTACCTATTTGTGTGAGTTTTGGAATACTTAAACTTTCGTCAAATGGAAGATCATTATTCATTTTTTATATGTTAGCAAAGAGAACGAAATCTCAAGTCTTTAAAAGGTTTGACTATCGCACAAAGCCTACTGTGCCTATTCCTATATTCTCCTTGTACCTACAAGGAAATAAACAATAAGATAATTTCTGAAAATGTTTATTTCAACTAACACGAAGAAGATATAGCAATAAGATTTTGTAAGAATGGTTTGTGAACAGTAGAGAAAGTCATGTGAGTGCAACAAATCAAAATTTTTATATGGCTTCCACACAGAGTTTCCTATTTGATAACTGATCAGTTTGCCATCCCACACAACATACTAAGCGTTGTCGGTGTTTTTTTTTTTTTTTTGTTTTTTTTTTTTTTTTAATTTTTTGGGGGTACCCAGTATATAATTAATGTGAATAAGTGTTTTCGTAAAAACAGCAACTAGAAACTATACACAAATAAATGTATGTGCTGTACAAGGGGTTCCGGGCTCGATTCCCGGCTGGAGGGTGGGAAAGTTTCTTTACCTAGAATTATTCCCCATACTCCCTAGAGTCTGGAAGTATGAATGTGTGTGTGTGTGAATATAATGTAGTAAGTTAAATCAAAGTAACAGAAACCCAAAGTTCAAAATCAGCGTTAAACGACTGAACATCATTGCTGTTGGACTATTGTTCCAAGAGATGAAAAGCCGTCGGTATGACCTTCATGTTAAAGGCGACATAAAAATGGAACATTAAAAGGATTTTAAAAATATAAATAGTGGACAGAGTAAGCCATGTGAATGTAACAGGAAGATCTGTAGAACAAAATAATAATAACAACCAAAATTCTGTGCTGGGGGATTTTCTTGGCGATTTCCGTGCAAGATTAATCAATCCAGGACGGGTCAACTGGTGCTCAGAGAGTGCAGATTGCTCACGACTTGAACTGATAACTGTATGTTCAGATGGTAAAAAAATGATGGTCGCTCAATGTATTTCGCAAGTCGGCTAGGTCTGAAATCATTTGGTTTGTTCTTTTACATGCCTGTAAATGTACTGATGTGGGACTGTTGCTTTTAAACAAACTTAAAAACCATGGGTCTGGGCAAGGTTTGAACCCTCGACCTTGGGATTAGTACGCCAGCACCTAAGCAACTGAGCCATCCAGACCAACTTCATGGAAGATGCAGAAGCTAATAAGTTTGGTATTTATGGTGTTCACATACAGAGAGAGAGAGAGAGAGAGAGGGGGGGGGGGCGGGGGGGGCGGGGGGGGGGGGGAACGTCTCAAAATGAGTTAGAAAAGTGATAGATGCCCCGTTGGGGACGCAACAGAAGCACGTGTGTAACCAACCCGCCCGGCAACAACTGCTTCACCAAATGAATTATAACCTCCAATTAAAATTTTGTTTTACGTCTGGATGTAAAGCTCATTAATACGCGATGAACTAGGTAGCAAATCTTGGAGAAATATATCTACCTACCTGGCATTCCAAACAAACAGTCACATGACTTCATTTACATTTCATATAAAGTGATATTTATTTATATACCACTAACCAAACCAGAGCAGGTATACCAAGTACAGTATCCCATACAAAAAGATCTGATTTGTTGCACTCACATGACTTTCTCTACTCTTGCACAAACTAGTTGTACAAACACTTATTCCTCTATCTACTCCATGTTAATCGAGGTAAACATTTACAGAAATTATCTTATTGCTAGTTTTCTTGTACGAGCAGATGCAAGGGGAATACATAAGCTTTAAGTGACAATCAAATGTTTTAACAGGAGTGGCTATATGATGACTTTGAAATTCAGTTCTGTTTGCATGGCCAAGAGACAAAAAATGAACAAAGATCTCCCACTCCAGAAAATTATACAAGTATTGGAAAATTCAGACAAATAAGGAATATCTCCGAAATGGTTCACTCAACAAAGAAATTGTGTTTTAATAAGATCTACATTTTTGTGTAGTAAGATTTGGTGTATTTCTTACGGTTTACCAGTTATGCAAAAATCATCAAGAGTAAACAGGATTGCATGGGCTATAGGCATAAAATTCAAAATATGCATTTCTGTTGTCGTAAAAATATCTTGAACATATGGAATTTTAATCATAATCGTTAGAGCCATTTGTAACAAAATTAAAATGTTCGAAAAATGTCCCATGTAAAGGGTAGTTTAGGGTGGAGGAATTTTCTTTAAAATCTTTGGGTCGCATACTTAGAAGATATTAAACTTAAATATTAACTTTGTTTTAACGCACTTCGTTTTTTAGTTATGCTGTTCACTGACAGACAGACACACACGCACGCACACACACACACGCACACACGCACACACTTACGGTGAAATCTTGACATCGAAATTTTGGGTAGAACAACACTTCCCCTACTTACTATATGTAGTAGAGAAAGTACAACTGGCCTAAAATTTCACAAAGTCCCCCGAATAAAACAAATATTTATAAAAAGGAAAGGCTCATGTGTATGTGTGCCAGATAGCGACAACTTTCATGTTTGACAGGAAAATGTTTTCAAGAAAATCTCCCAGCATAAACTACCTTTTTATGTGGATATCCGTTACCTTCTTTTTGTTTTCTCAAAGATGGCTGTAACGATTTTGATTAAAATATCATGTGTTTAGGAATTAATTATTGTCACATATATGTACAGAATAGCTACCTTTATAAATACATTATAACAGAAGAGAGTAGTCAATTCTTTTTCTTATTGTGGCTAAACTGAGCATGCATTTAATAAGATATAAGCCATTTAATTAGTTCGACATTCACCAGAAAAATTACAATAAATTGTTATTAATGTTATTAAGCATGCCTTATTACATTACATGACTTAAACGTAAATGGAATTAACTAAATGTATCCCTCTGTTGTGAAGTCTATCGATTTTTAATTTCCTCAGTTGGCAATAGTGAACAAGGGGAGGCACAGACAATTATTTGCGGAAATTAAAGTTCTGTGCTGTAGGTACATTCAGAACCTAAATCTGTTTTTATAATTACTAATAGTTTATAAGCCCATTTTACGAATATTTATTTCGCTTCTATTGTTTTATTCATGAATACAGTATGAAAACAGAAAACAACAAGTTCTTGCATTGGGTCAGGAAGATGTTAAAACACAATGTGTTATGAAAATATGTTGATGTGTTCTCGGTTGTTATGTTTCCCTTGCCACATTATCTACCCCATCTACCAGGGTATTACATGCGTTGTTTAAAGAAGGAGGTACCTATTGCATTAAAATGAAGCGTGTGAAGGGACCAAATGCACTAGCTTAGAAAAACATTTAAAAGCGCATGCAGCAGTCCCCTTGGTTATTGTAGTCGGTTAATAAGATTCACACAAAGGGAGCCGTAATGAAATTTGAGGGCAGGCGTCCTGCTATTTATCATCATTTGGTGGATTAGACGCCATCCATCGAGCGGCTCAACAATCGAGAAGCGACCGGATATTGGCACGCCACTCCACGCGGGAGTGACACAAGTCCTGCCAATTCACCGGCGCGTCGCTATAACGCCTACTTCCGGGGAAATAGTCATCAGGCTACACACGGACATTCCCTGGGAGAACGCGAGTTCAAACCCCGCATTTATGCTTCGTGGTTTCCCTCATTAGTCAGTATTGAATATCACTCCTCAAAACTTCGTACATAAAATGTAATCAATATTGTAACACAATGCCAATTCTACGAATCTCATTCCTGACACCAATGTGATAAAAACGACAGAAGTCCAGTCTAGTTACCTTTTTCTCATTTTATTCTCCTCCGAAATATTTGCACAAATACACAGTTCTCCTTTCCTGACACCAATGTGACAAAAACGACAGAAGTCCAGTCTAGTTACCTTTTTCTCATTTTATTCTCCTCCGAAATATTTGCACAAATACACAGTTCTCCTTTCCTGACACCAATGTGACAAAAACGACAGAAGTCCAGTCTAGTTACCTTTTTCTCACTTTATTCTCCTCCAAAATATTTGTACAAAGACACAGTTCTCCTTTCCTGACACCAGTGTGACAAAAACGACAGAAGTCCAGTCTAGTTACCTTTTTCTCACTTTATTCTCCTCCAAAATATTTGCACAAATACACAGTTCTCCTTTCCTGACATTAACACAGCCTACAGACTTTGGTGAAATTACAACTCACAATTGTTTTCTTCTCGGAACCTTGACTCAGTTCTTTGTCTTCATCTTCTCTGCCTCTCAAACACTAACTCTAACGATATAGTCACTCGACACTCATTAACTACTTCGCTATCTTCCTTCACGACTCCACAAAACGCGCAAATGACACACACACACACACACACACATACACACACACACACACACACACACACACACACACACTGAAGCTAGGAGCTGACTGACTCCTGTCTGTAACTCATTACTTCGCCTCTTTTTACAGTGAGGATGACATAACACGTATTTTTCTCGAACTTCTACAAATACGCCAGCTGTCAGACACTTCCCAAATAATCTGCAAAACCCTATTTGCTGTTGCTCAGATTATTGTGACGCATTCACAACAGTCGCGCGAGGCAGCCTGACCTTGAGCACCTTTGATACACACATCGTCAGTGGTGTAGTGCAGCACGGCTCCGACCGTCCTTTGCTGCGCGGCGCGGAAGGCGTCAATAAATAAAAAAGCTCGAACGAGATAGCGATAACGTAACTGAGAACATCCATCCACACGCTGCTCAAACAGATAATACAGAAAGATGACTAAATGACCATGTTCATCTACTGAACCATTTATCAAGCAGTTGATACAGGAAGGTGACTAAATGATCATGTTCATCTACTGAACCATTTATCAAGCAGTTGATACAGGAAGGTGACTAAATGATCATGTTCATCTACTGAACCATTGATCAAGCAGTTGATACAGGAAGGTGACTAAATGATCATGTTCATCTACTGAACCATTGATCAAGCAGTTGATACAGGAAGGTGACTAAATGATCATGTTCATCTACTGAACCATTGATCAAGCAGTTGATACAGGAAGGTGACTAAATGATCATGTTCATCTACTGAACCATTGATCAAGCAGATGCTAGAGGAAGGTGACTAAATGATCATGTTCATCTACTGAACCATTGATCATGCAGATGACGCAGGAAGATGACTAAATGATCATGTTCATCTACTGAACCGTTGATCATGCAGATGACGCAGGAAGATGACTAAATGATCATGTTCATCTACTGAACCGTTGATCAAGCAGTTGATACAGGAAGGTGACTAAATGATCATGTTCATCTACTGAACCATTGATCAAGCAGTTGATACAGGAAGGTGACTAAATGATCATGTTCATCTACTGAACCATTGATCAAGCAGAAGCTACAGGAAGGTGACTAAATGATCATGTTCATCTACTGAACCATTGATCAAGCAGTTGATACAGGAAGGTGACTAAATGATCATGTTCATCTACTGAACCATTGATCAAGCAGTTGATACAGGAAGGTGACTAAATGATCATGTTCATCTACTGAACCATTGATCAAGCAGAAGCTACAGGAAGGTGACTAAATGATCATGTTCATCTACTGAACCATTGATCAAGCAGTTGATACAGGAAGGTGACTAAATGATCATGTTCATCTACTGAACCATTGATCAAGCAGTTGATACAGGAAGGTGACTAAATGATCATGTTCATCTACTGAACCATTGATCAAGCAGAAGCTACAGGAAGGTGACTAAATGATCATGTTCATCTACTGAACCATTGATCAAGCAGAAGCTACAAGAAGGTGACTAAATGATCATGTTCATCTACTGAACCATTGATCAAGCAGAAGCTACAAGAAGGTGACTAAATGATCATGTTCATCTACTGAACCGTTGATCAAGCAGAAGCTACAAGAAGGTGACTAAATGATCATGTTCATCTACTGAACCGTTGATCAAGCAGAAGCTACAAGAAGGTGACTAAATGATCATGTTCATCTACTGAACCGTTGATAAAGCAGATAACACAATAAGGTGACTGAATGACCATGTTGATATAGGAAAGTGACACAGTGACCGTGTTCATCTTCCGATGCTCAAGATGAGGATCAAATGTCCAAGCTCATCCGTTGATACTTGCTTAATATGATGATACTAAAAGATGGCTAAATTACCATTTTCATCAATTGAAACTTGTTCAAGATGATATTGGAAGGTGACTAAATTACCATGTTTATCAATTGATACTAGCTTAAGATGATGGATGTTACGGAAGGGGACTAAGTGACCAGGTTTATCTATTGATATGTTTACTCCAGGAGATATTGAAGCTCACCTATTTGTAAGATACAGAATAATATTGTACACGAAAGCAACAATGCAACTTAGAGCTTCTACGAACAGGTTATGATACATTTTTGCCTAAAAATTGTCATGTTATCATCTATTGAGTTGAGTACAGGGTAGCGCCGTGGCTGAGCGGTTAGAGCGTTCGTCTACCATCTGGCGACCCAGGTTCGATCCCAGGGACACGAAAGTGGTATTTGTGGTGGACGAAACGGCGCCAGAGCGGGTTTTCTCGGGGTTCTCCGGCTTCCCTCGCCACTCATTCCACCAATTGCTCCATTATCTCCTTTTCAATCATCGATTTCGCGTGGATTTAATATTCTCTTCCTCGCTCTCATACCTGGTGTTTGGCTGACCACCCACTTCCAGGTCTTCACTCTGTCATCCATAGGTTCCTCCGCTCCCCGACAGGCGTCTGACCCTAGGCACTGGCTTGTAAGTCCTAGGGAAGGATAATCAGGTAAAGAAAAAGAAAAAATTATTTGATTACATGCGTAGTTTGAGAAAACGAAACTGTTCGTTAATCGTAAGTCAGGTTTTGTTCAACCCAGGTAGGAACAATTTACTATCTTGCAAGACAGATGTGCCAGGAAAGCGCATTCTTTTAGGTAAACACACAACCAAAAGTTCGCTGCATTAGATCTGGAGATTGCGGAGACCAAAATGATAGCACGATTCTATTGAATCACCATAATTAAGAATTGAAGTTAGGCACATTCTGAAGTTCTCTCAGATCTTGAGAAATACTCTTTTGTTTACATAACAACATTGCACTAGGTACTCGAACATTTGATGACAGACCCAGAGCTGCCAGCTTAGAACTATTCATGTGTTATTCAGCTAAATAAATTAACTGCAGCATGCAAAAAAATAAAAAATAATAAATAAATGAAATAAAAATAAAAAATCAGATGTGTTGCACTCGCATGACTTTCTCTACTCTTGTACTAACCGTTCTTACAAATTCTTATTCCCATATCTTCTTCGTGTTAGTTGAGATAAACATTTGTACAAATTATCTTATTGCTTATTTCCTTGTAGGTGCAAGGAGAATACGGGAATACAGTAGTCCTTGAGCGATAGTCAAATCTTTTAAAGCTTCCAAATTCCGTTCTCTTTGCACTGCTAACATAAAAAATGAACAACGATGTTACAGTTGACGAAAGTTTAAGTTTTCTGAAGTTGACACAAATAACAGGGAATAAGCAATAAGATGGTTTCTGCAAATTTATATCTCAAAATGAAGAAGATATAGGAATAAGAGTTTTTAAGAATGGTTAGTACAAGAGTAGAGAAAGTCATGTGAGTGTAACACATCAGAGTTTTTTCTTTACTACGTATGTATAGTAAGTAGAGGAAATGTAGGTATTCCACCCAAAAGTTCGATATGGAGATTTCACCAGGAATATAGGTAGGTATGGTGTGTGACAAAATGTATATACCATCTAATATTTTCGAAGTTTCAAAATAAGTGACAGAAAATACCAAACTTTCCTTTTGACGCACGTTGTGCTACGAAGGTTGTGCATGAATATATTTATAAGTCGCATTTGAACGTTTTGTTACCGCCAAGCAGACTGACAGATAGAGAACACACTGTTGGAGGTTGGAGTATTCGTACCAAATCCTTTACAATGTTGTGAATGTCACGGACATACGTTAGTATCAACTAGTGACATCTAGCGGAGGCTCTTCGAAATGTTGTGAAGCTGTTTCTCATTTACCTAACTTTGTTTCGAAAGTGTCAGTGCTTAAACTTAAGATTTTCAATAAGTGTGTAATTTTAACACATAGCAAAAGAAGATGGCCTTCCGGAAATCTATGAAAATGTAAAACGACTGCCATTTGCTTTTAAATATACCTTGGAATCCAAGTTAAGTTAGTTGCTGCTTGCGCTATCTACAGAATGACAGTAAAACTACATCACGGCAAAACCAGAGCTACCAACATTGGATTGCTTTGAGTTTCTTCACTCTTATTAACAGCATGTTTCCTTTCGGTGTTTTTGTCATTAGTAATAAACTATGAAGTTTTAGTACATTTTCACAAAATTATAGCAAATAATTTCCAACCTAGTGATTATCTACGTACTTTGATGTTCATACCATGTGCATGTGAATGCAGAAGACAACCCCAAGGCGAAATATGCTCTTCTATATTTAGCTTTAATGAATTATAGAAAAGAAAAAGATCTATGTTGCACTCACATGGCTTTCACTACTCTTGTACTAATTATTCTTATAAACCCTCATTCCTCTATCCTGTACATGTTAGTCGAGATAAACTACTGCAGAAATTATTTTTATTAATTTATTGTTAATTTCCTTGTAGGTACAAGGGGAATATGGGAATATAGCAGGCTTTCAACGATAGTCAAATCTTTTAAATCTGGTGGCTTTGAAATTCCGTTCTCTTTGCAGGGCCAAGTGATTAAAAAGTTAATAACGACCTTCCATTTGAGAAAAGTTTAAGATTGCAAAACACACACAAATAATAAAGAACACCTCCGAAATGGTTCCCTAAAAAATGCATTCGGATATAACTTGGGCTTTTTAACAAGATCTATGTTCTATATAGTAAGATTTGATCTATTTCTTACGGTTTACCAGTAATCAAGAATAAACAGGACTACATAGGTTACAGGCAGGAAATTGAAAATATACATTTCATTTGCCATAAAAATACCTTAAATATATGGCATTTTAATTAAAATCGTTATTAGAGCCATTTCTGAGAAAATCAAAAATGTCAAACCATCTTCCATGCAAAGTGAAGTTTAGGGGAAGGATTTTTCTTCAAAATCTTCGTGTCGCATCCTTGAAAGATATTAAACTCAAATACCAATTTTGGTTTCTAACCGACTTTTCTGAGTTGTGCTGTTCTCTCTCCCTCCCCCACTCTCTCTCTCTCTCTCTCCCTCCCCCCCCCCCCTCTCTCTCTCTCTCACATACACGCACATACACACTAATGGACCTTTTTCTAAAAATCTGATGTGTTGCACTCACATGACTTTCTCTACTCCTGTACTAACATCCTTACAAATTGTTATTCCTATATCTTCATGTTAATCGAGATAAACATTTGCAGAAATTACCTTGTTGCTAATTTTCTGGTAGATGCAAGAGAAATTCGGGAACACAGTAGGCTTTGAGCGATAGCTTTAAAATTCCTTTTTGCATTGTCCAGAGATAAAAAGTGAATAACAACCTTTCATTTCAGAAAGTTTATATACCTATTGCGAAAGGCACACAAATAACAAGGAATATCTCCGAAATGGCTCACTCTACAAAAAGATGCATTTGGACATAACTTGTGTATGTTAACGAGGCCTACATTTTCTGTGTTGTAAAACTTGGTCTATCTCTTGCAGTTTACAGTTATGTATATGTCATCAAGAGTAAACAGAACTATAAGGGTTACAGTCAGAAAATTCAGAATATACATTTGATATTAAGATAAACATATGTTAAACATATGGCATTGTAATGAAAATTGTTAGAGCCATTTTGAGAAAATCAAAAATTTCGAAAGATTTCCATGTAAAGGGTAGTTTAGGGTAGAGGAATCTTCTTCAAAATTCTAATGTCACATTCCTGAAACATATTAAACTTAAGTATCAATTTGGTTTTAACTGACGTTTTGTTTTTCAGTTATGTTGTTCACACACACACACACACACACACACACACACACACACACACACACACACACACACACACACACACACACACACACACACACACGCGCGCGCGCGCGCGCTGACACGGACCTTTTCCTTATAATGCTTTTTTTTTTTTTTTTTTTTTGATTCAAGGGCCTCAAAACACATATTTCCAGGGAAATATCGACATCGAAGTTTTGGGTGGAATACAATACTTCCTCTACTTACTATACGTATTAGAGAAAGTAAAAGGCACACATTATAGCACAATGCTGCCTATTTTGCAACTGTTAACTGTATTCAATGTGGTTGTGGTGTCAGATTTGAAGCCGAAATCTTGGGACTATAATAGACCAGCGTATAACCAATTGACTTGGGTTACCAGAAGTCCGGAATTTCCTACATTTTAACCATTTGTCCAGTGTCCGGGGGGGGGGGGTTGAAAAGTCTGTATTGTACTACATTTTCAGAAATAACCAGTGATCGTTAGAAAATGAACTGGCAAGTGGGAAAATAGAAATGAATAACTTGTAATGTTAATAGAATATTTTCACTAATAAAATCACGGTGGACAGATGAAAGAAACAGATTTAATTAGAGGTATTGTTTTCACTGAAGTACAATTTTAAAAACTTCAGTTGTGTGGAATTTCTTGATTATATTGCAAACAAGCTAGATGTTTTGTGCAAGATTAGTTCTTCAGAGAAGTATAACTGACTCTTCATGATCACATTTAACACTGTATGTTTCAGGATTTTAAGAAAATATAAGTGCATTTGCCTATGGCTATAAATAAATAGCATTTAAATAAAACATTTACATTATTTTTGCATTGGCCGACAATATGCTACATTTTTCACCATTGTGTCCTACATTCCATAAAATAATCTAGTAACCCTGGTGGTGAGAAGTAGACTAACTCTTCTTCTTCTTTTTCTTCATCATCATCATCATCATCTGGCATACAGCTCAAAAAGCCTTTTTCAGGTTCAGGGGTGCTCAAAACGCATAGTTATGAAATTGTGACATCAAATTTTTAAATAGAATACAATATTTCCTCTATTTAGTGTGAGTTTTTTTCTTTTCAAAATAACAGTCACAAAGAAAGTTGTGCATTGTTACTTGTAATATAAGTTTTTCACAAGATTTGCCTTAGTGATACTGGCTTACTCGAACAATTATTAAACAGCATTGTGACACCGGTCGCGGCACACAACAAAGGACAGTCGGGGCCAAGCTACTTCACACCACATACCAGACGCGGCGCTTATCAAAGGCACTTAAGATCAAGTTCCCCACGCCACAGGCGTATATACTATTTCGTATGTCACGGCCTATGTGCGTGTTTTAGATTATCCCGTAGCCTTCCGGGCCCGTCTATTATTCCAGGCTCCGTTGCAGGCGATGGCCGCCTAACTTGTTTTACCGACGGCTCACGTCAGCCCCCCCCCCCCCCCCCCCCCCCCCGAGGGTGGGATCGGCCTTTTTCTCACCAGAGTTGGCGGTACGACATAACTTTCGGCTACTGGATTTTTGCTCTAATTATTTCGCAGAGCTTTTCGCCATCTACAACGTGCTAGACTTACTTCGGGATACGGAATTCACAACAGCGATCATTTATACCGATTCTTTGAGTGTGTTGCAGACGCTATAGAGTCCTGCGCTGTCATCCCGTACTTGTTGGTATGTACAGGCACTCAAATCGCTCCATCTTACCCTAGGCGTCAGGAGGGTGCTCTTTGCCTGGATACCCAGTCATTCTGGTATCTATAGTAACGAGACCACCGATCGCTTAGCCAAATCTGCTTGCTTTTCCGATGAAATTTTTCCAGTTGGGGTACCCCCGCGGGAATTATTTAGATCCGGCAGGCATTCTCTCCATTCTCAATGGATCCAGGAGTGGGAAACCTTTACACACGCAGAACACGTTTTCTGTCCCTGTCTTCGACCCCCGCAAGCCCTCAATCGTCCATAGTTTACTTCTTTACGCTATCCGCGTCACTTTGTCTGGTCTCACTGTTCTCGCGGATGCGCGTGGGACATTGCTACACTCCGGCGTACTTGTTCCGCTATGGTTCTGGGACCACTGTGGTCAAGACCACCTTTTATTAGGATGTCCGAACCTTGCAAACAATATAGAGCTGTTTTATGCCGATCTATACTCTCAACTTATGGTTTTTCCGGTGTCGATTAATTATTTGTTGCCCATCAAAGATGGGCGAGTTTTACGGGTGATTTTTCGCCTCATACAACGTTGTGGTTTTTCTTATTTTTCTACTTGCGTCCGAAACCACATACGGACACAGTTTCTGTACGTAGGGGTAGTCCCTCTACTCTGCTAGCGGATTTCACCCGTTTTTAATATACGATTTTATATATGAATATCTGAGTGTATCTGCGTATGTCTGTTTCTAAGTCTATTTATGTGCGTGTAAGTGTGTAACCTTATGTAGGCACCTACACTATATGTTTCTCTATATAGTCCTTTTCTTTTATTTTCCTTACTTTGTTTTTTATTATTTATTGTGTTATTATTATTATTATTATTATTATTATTATTATTATTATTATTATTATTATTATTATTATTATTATTATTATTATTATTATTATTATTATTATTATTATTATTATTATTATTATTATTATTATTATTATTATTATTATTATTATTATTATTATTATTATTATTATTATTATTATTATTATTATTATTATTATTATTATTTATTATTTATTATTTATTATTTATTATTTATTATTAATTATTATTATTATTATTATTATTATTATTATTATTATTATTATTATTATTATTATTATTATTATTATTATTATTATTATTATTATTATTATTATTATTATTATTTACATATTATTTATATATTATATACATATTATTTATTATTTATTGTGTTTTTTCTCTTCCCTTTTTCTTTCCATCTTTATTTTTACTCCGATCTTTTCCTCTGCCTTTTCTACTCTATATCTTACTGAACCACGTCTTTTTTCTTATAGCATCTGATTATGCTGCTTATGTGGATGTAATCTGTGTGTGGATGTGCCCTCAGTCCTTTCACCATTTGGTTACGTGATATCTTTACTTATTTTCGTACTGTTGGTACGACACGTTGCTATCTCCATACACTCAGTGTGGCCGTATTGCTTCCCGTAGAACTGCTGGTCAAAGAATGAAGAATAAAAAAAAGTTATGTGAATGTTAGTGCGGTTAAAAGTAAGTACGGCTGATAAATGCCCACAACCATGAAAAAATATCCGAAAAATGTAAACATTAATCAAGTGAAAGTACGAGCGTAAAGGTTGTGTGCTACTGGTGCACTTTCAACTATCTACAGGTATTAAAATACTAATGTCAGTAGTTTAGGAAAAGACATTTCATACATTTACTTAAGAGGCATATTTAGGCTTTCTGTGCAGTATTGTCACAGGTTAGTGCTACAAGAATCGCTTTCTACTGCTTCTATTACCATCAAGCACATGGGGACAACTGACGATCATGGAGTAAACTGGTGGTCGGTGCGAAGACCAAAAATGACGGTTTAGTGATGGGACGTGGAAAGTGCACGACTGCTATCGCTCATTAATGTTTTAATGTCAGTCTTCAACCTGTTGGGAATTTGAATTTTCGGCAACTGTTTTCATACCTACTTCTACGTATTAAAGGGGAACAAGATGATTTAAAAAGATTTCACCAGAGTCGTAAGCTCGAGCTCTTTGGCGGTTGATCCAATATTTAACCCTACATTGCTTATAGGGTTGCTACAGTATCCCAGGGATGTAAAGTTTTAATTGACAGAAGTTATATATCGGTACACATGCCTCATACGTGTGTGTGTGTGTATTTTGAGTTAGCAGTTTTGTTGTAGATAGTCTATAACCGTGTTTTTAATTCTCATTTCATTATAATTATTATTGAAGGTAATTATGAGTATGGAGTTCTGTGGCACCTTGTATGCATTATGTTGGTTTGTGTTATTTTTTACAAGTAAAGAATATTTGCAATTTATTTTGCAGTTTGTTGTTATTCATGTGTGTTTTAATTGTCTTAGTGGTGACATTGCAGCATATTTCCAGAAAAATCAAGATAAACTCTCTGAATAAATAAAGAAAAAAAACTGAGTACATTTAGACAAAGGTCTGCGTGCACACATGCATGGCATGTTGTGTAAGATAGAACATCCGAGCTAAAAAGCAAAATGTTGACTGAATACCAAACTTAGTATTCAAGTTCACTATCTGTGATGGAGATTTGCTTGAAAATCTGTCACCCTAAACTACCATTTTCATGGAACAAGTTTTGAAAATACCAGTGTAAATTTTGTATACTGAGTAATGCAAAATTGTGGTTAAAACATTAAATCCGGTGGCAAGCATTTAAACATATTAAACAATCCTTAAATTCAATTTTACAGAAAAGTGCAGTGTAAATGATGAGGTACAATGAAATGTCAGGAACTTGTGTATGCTGAGCATAAATGAAATATTTGCACAAATTGCTTGTGAATTCTTATGTCAAAGCCCATGGCTTCTTTAATAGTGATGCAAGTGCTGTAATAGACATTTATTTAAAAAATCCAAATTAAAAATTACCCTCCCCAGCCAGAAATCAAACCCGGAACTCTTCACACAGCAGACAGGAGCTCCACCAACTGAGCTATGGGGCCAGCCCAGTTTGAATGTTGGTTTCCACAATGTCTACAGTATTTCTTAAAATGTTGACAATGTTGACATAGTGGCTTCTGCCTGAAGAGTAAAAGGCCTTCAGTTCTCAATAACTGCTAATTATTTTACAACATATGTAATAGCTGTTATCTGCAACACATTTTACAGTTTTTTGTGACACTTTAATGGTTATACAGTACGGTTTAATCTAGGAAACAAAACACTGTTGCAAAAGTGCACAAATCAAAATTTACATTTATGGAAAATTCTGCTAGTAGAAAATTTTATGTTATACTATTAATGAGGGTTTTAAAAGTGAAATATGTGTACTGAATTGAAACCAACAATAAACTGCTGAATGAAAGCTTATGTGTTTTTAATTGACTTCTATACATATAGATCCACACATTCTGTATCATATATGTATACACTACAGTAAACTATCAGTATTGTTTCCATATTTTTACTTTCTCTACTGGTAAGTAGAGGAAGTGTATTCCACCCAAAAATTCGATGTCAAGATTTCACCGGAAATATATGTTTTGAGACCTGAATCCAAAAAAAAGCATTTTTAGAAAAAGGTCTGTGTGTGTGTCTGTGGACAGCATAACTCAAAAACAAAAAGTCGGTTAAAAACCAAAGTTGGTATTTAAGTTTAATGTCTTTCAGGATGCGACATGAAGATTTTGAAGAAAATAGCCCCACCCTAAGCTACCCTTTACATGGAACATTTTCAATAATTTTGATTTTCTTGAAAAGGGCTCTTAACGATTTTGATTAAAATGCCATATGTTTGAGATATTTTTATGACAAATGAAATGTATATCTTGAATTTTCTGGCTATAGCCCCTGTAGTCGTATTTACTCTGGACGACTTTTGCATAACTGGTAAACCATTAGAGATAGACCAAATCATACTACACAAAAAAAGTAGATCTTGTTTAAATACACAATTTAAGTCTGAAGAAATTTTCTTGTAGGGTGAACCATTTCAGAGATATTCATTGTTATGTGTGTGAGTTTCTGAAAACTTAAAACTTCAGTGAAATGGAACATCGTTGTTCATTTTTTTATATGTTAAGTGTGCAAAGAGAACGGAATCTCAAAGCTTTGAAAGATTTGACTATCGCACAAAGCCTACTGTATTCTAATAGTCCCCTTGCACCTACAAGGAAATAAGCAATAAGATAATTTGTACAAATGTTTATTTCAAATAACATGAAGGTGCGTGAGTAAATGTGTAGGGTTTAACGGCCCGTCAATAACGAGCTCATTTGGGCCAACACGAAGAAGATATGGAAATAAGAGTTTGTAATATTGGTTAGTACGAGAATAGAGAAAGTCATGTGAGTGCAACACATCAGATTTTTTCTTTACAGTAAAACCTTGTTTATCCAGACTAACTGGCACCAAAGGCAATCCGGAAAATTCAGATAATCTGGGTTTTATGGGTAATAAAACAAACTTCTTAAATCCTTAAATAAGCAGACTTGCTGTTTATGACGATAAAAAACTATGTCTTGTAACAAAGTTATGTACAGTACATGGTATGTATTCCTTACAGGACATTAAAAAATATAAAAATTTAATCACATAAGACATCATTCCTTAATAAAGAATTGATCCACAGTCTTCCGTTTTAAAAATGAACAATGAAGTTTGAATTACATCCCCAAACACTTTGATAAGGCAGAAAAACAATCCATTTGAAACACAATTGATGAACTTAATGACACATACCGTTTGAAAACAGTAGGAAAACTGAGGAGATTAAGGGAGGTGTAGGACAGATAGGGATCAAGGTCAATGCTTTCTTCTGGTGCTATTTATAGCTGGTGAGACGTATGTGTCAGCACCGTGTGACGCACTATTAAATCTTTTTTAAACTTGACAAGTAGCATTTTACAGTACAATACATATTACCATAATTTATTGTACAATTTACGCAGGAACCATATATTGAACCAAACTAAAAAGTTAATATTTGGCACACTTGTAGTTAGGTTCTTGCTATCATATACTACTTTCCTTGGTAAATTCAAGTCGACTTGAGTTCTCATTCTAGATTGAATACTGGATGGATTCAAATCAATCTGAATCACTGGATCCGATCCACTTATTAGTGGGATCGGATCGAAATCTTGTTCCATTGATGTTGTTTGATCTAATTTCTGGATTGAATTAAACATGGAAACACAGAACTGGGAATGGACTCAAATCAAGTTCAATTCCCCTGGGGAAAAATTGCTCCCTGTTGAAATTATGAATGTTGACATAATTAATTTATTAATGCAGTTCTAAGTCATTCCCATATTAATGAATAATTTGGATTTCATGAACTACAAGTAACTACCATCTTGCAATGACTTCAGTTTTGAAAGGGCATTCAGGTCTGGAGTATGCATACAAAGCTAAGTATTCTAATCTGATATAAAATGTACAGTAAAACCTCATTTATCCGCATCTGCAGGTTATCTGGATCAGATTTTTAGACTTTGTTTTTTTAATTTTTTAAACAATGTAATTGTAAATCATTTCCGAATGTCCCTCATACACAGATGATGCAGAGAGGTGCAAAATTTGATTTAATGGAATGATGCAGGAGGTTCAAATTATGCTGATATTAATTTCATAAAATTTGTATTTATCAAGTTTTGAAAAAAATATTTAATTGTCTTTATAATATAAATATTAGTGTCATGGCTTTCCTAAATCTTTTCTGGAATCTCTTTCTCAGCCCAACATTGCAACCTTCTAGCCAAGATTCCAGTATAAATTTTTCCTAATATTGTTAATAAAGCTATTCCCATATCTTATATACTTAAATGAGCAATTCTTGTATATAAATATATTCCACGCAACTTGGAAATGGCTCTAACAATTTCGATCAAATTTCGTATTCAGAGAGGGTTTTGCTTATTAAATTTATCTATATAGGTGTCATTCCTTAAAAAAACGTGATTTTACGCGTAACAGTCACAATTACTATAAACCTTATTTTGGTCATAATTTCTCTCTTAATGGGCCATTTAAACAAACAAGCCAGGGTATTAAAGATCTTGTCAAGAACTTTCACAAAACATAAATAAAGTTGACTTAGCTATCATAGTATATGCGTAACAGTCACCATTAGTTGAAAACTTATTTTGGCCATCATTTCTCTGTTAATGGGCCAATTTCAACAAACAAGCCAGGATATTAAAGGTCTCGTCACGGAAATGGGAGCCAGAATATTAAAGGTCTCGTCACGGAAACGGCTCCAACAATTAGGAAGAAAATTTATATTTGGTTAATATTTTGCTTTTCAAGTTTATCTAAATAAGTACCTTCTCTCAAAAAAACACAATTAAAAAGAAGGAAAAGAAAAGCTGAGCGAGCTCAGTCGCCCAGGTACTAATTGTTATAGCATTCACGTCCCCCTTGATCTTGTAAAAGGGTATTACACTACTTGTCCTCCAAAGATCTAGGACCCTTACTCCATCAAATATATAATTTAGTGTTCTCCTTAATAACCCCTCCTGTTTTAATCCTTAATCCATACTTTTCACCATTCCTCTGGAATTCCATCCATCCCACAGGCCTTATAGTTCAAGCTCCTAACTTCTTCCCATATTTCCAGATATGTGATTGCCTTATCCAGATTGTCGACCTGACACGTTATTGTGACAATACTACTATTGTACTCTAACCAATTTTTGTTTAAATCTTTAAAACAGACCATATCTGTTCTGACAATTTTTCATAACGTTAACTTTATATATTTTTCTTATTATTTCTCAGATCTTTTGATCATCCTACATATTATTGCTTTCTTTAGCCTAATGGTAGTACTCTTCCTCCACTCTGCTTTCTTAAATTCAAGGAGGTGTCTGTATACTCATCTTTGTCAGAAAATTTACTCAAAATTCCTCAACATCCCATCTTCATGTTTTTCTCTTTTGACTCCTTTTTTTGCTATTATACATTCCTCATCGACTGCCTCCACAGTGCAGTGGTGTCATGTCTGCCTCTGGTGTAGAGGACCCAGTGTCGGCATGGGATTTTTTCCCCCACTGGAAGGTCTGACACAGGGTTCACTCAGCCTCGTTAGGTCCCTAAGGGGCCAATAGATGTCCTGATGGAATGGTAGCATACCTAAAAGGTCAAACAGTTTCCTTACAGTCGGGGGAGTCAGCACGCTGACCCCAACCTGCACTCCTCCGTGGCCTTGACTGCAGCTGTAGGACACAGTGGCTGTGCGATGAGGGTACCCTCTGCATAAAGAAAATGCCCCTAGGGACATTCCTCATCATAGCACTCACTATCTGTACTCTTTTCTCAAATTAAGTGGTCAGGTGCTTTATTTCTTTGCAAGTTTTACTTAAGTAACAAATATCATTGTTGTTATTAATGCATTTTCTTTTCCCTCAGGTTCTGAGAACACAGGTACTGCACAATGGGACAACTGGCAGACTAGAAATTGGAGGTTCGTGATGTTGAAGAACTGAAATGATATTCCATCCAAAAGTATATTTTCTTCACATGCTGGCTTAAAAGCACTTAAATACTATTTTTCCTTGAACTTATAATGGCGTCCAAGAATGTTAATGAAATGGATGCAAAAGTACTAGTGAAACAAGAACCTTGTTTGGCAGAGACGCCATCTGAGTCTGAAGCAACTGACGGTTCAGATATGAAGAATGGAACACCTTCATTTGCTTCAGTTTTTATTCCTGATATGCAAGAGGATTATCATGAAATACATCCCAAGATTGAGATCAAAGAAGAACCTGGCAGCTTGGAAACGGATGAGTTGAAATCTGAATCTGAAGAGATTCTTACTGGAGATTTAGAGGTAAGGATATGCAAAAACAATTATTGTGTGAGGGAAGATTGATAAACTATTTCTCCTTCCTCTGTACAACCCAAAAATTTGACACCCAAGTTTTCACCAGAAATACACATTTTGTGACTTCATGATTAAAAAAAAAATACAAAATAAACATTGTCAGAAAAAGATCCATGTATCATTAAAAATGAGCAGTGGCTTAAATATTCAATTTGGTACAGTGGAACTTGGACAATTCAAAGCTGAAGGGACAAAACAAATTTAAAATGTCCAAAAATTTGGATTACAGAAGTTTTGTCTAAAATTGACATTTTAGCAATACAGGTACAGCCATGGAAAAAATGATTGAGTGCTGTAACATGAGTTTCTAAATGTTACAGCACTCAATCATTTTTTCGATGGCTGTACATATGTCCATCTGGCTCTACCAATTGTCTTATTTTTTTTGCAACTCTTTGCATTTTTTTTTTTTTTTGAATTAACTTCCTTCAACATTGTGTCATACCGGACAACTCTTTGCATTTTCACTCGAGGCACTACTTAAAATTTTCTCCTTATTCTTCAGATAAGTTGACATAGTGTTTGGTGCTATCCTGTATTCTTTCGTGATTTCAAATTTTTTCTTCAAACCCTTCGAGAGACAACAACTTCTTCTGCAAAGGTTAAATTCTTGTACTGGACATGTGATTTACTAGGAGATATAGTGTCATTTATTTGCAACACTGAACAGTAGAATGCTCAAGCAACAACTAAAGGTGCATGTGTTTGAAACAAGGGGATGTAGGAACAGGTATAGAAGCTCAAGGCCAGCAGCTAGGAAAGCTATTCCACCCCCCAAACTTTATTCTGATAAAACAAACAACCCCAGAGCAATTATCTCTTATGCTGAAACACAGGACAAAGTTATCATATTAAATTTCCACCTTTAGATTAATTTTTGACTGATATTTCTGAATAAAAACTTCAAATTAAGGAAAATGAAATTTGAATTACATGTGATTTTTTACATTGCTTTAATACAAAATTCAAGAGACCAAGAAAATCTTAAAATTAACGATTTCGAATTATAAACCTTCAAATTATCTGAGTTCAGTGTATTAACAAGTTCAGCATTTCCCAAGGATGCAGCACAAAAATTTTAAGAAAATTCCCCACCATAAACTACCCTTTAAAGTTTAAAAAAAAAAATGAAAATTTCATTTCTTTTTTCTTAAAAATGGCTTTTAATCATTTTCGTTAAAATGTCATTAAGGTACTTGCATGATAAACAAAATGCATATCTTGAATTTTCTGTGAATAGTGAAAATTCTATGGAAGTTCTCTTCATGCTGAATGGCATTTGTAAGTTTTTGTTAGAATAGTTTGTACAAGAGTTAATAGAGAAAGTCATGTGAATGTAACATCAGACTTTTTGAAAAAAGAATGAGAGAAGATAGGGTAACCAAAAAATTAATATTTTAATAAATACTGTGCATTTTTGTTTTAGGAAGATTTTGTTAAATGAACTGTTTTGATCAGTGATGAGTCATTTAAGTGGAGTGTTTTAAGACAGATTTACCACATTTGAACTATTCCATTCAAATCGGACAAAAAAAAATGAGAAAGTTGACCTCACATTTTTTAAAATCATTAATAATTAACTACTCCTACATGTGTGGGTTACTGTAAAAGAAAAAAAAAGTTCAGAAAGTTACCTCATAAATGTTACAGTTTTAGAGTTAAAATTCGGGGAAATTTGTGCTATTTTCTGAATGAGACAACTCTGCTATGTAACCCAAGAACCCTATATCGGATTTCTGTCAGTTACGATTCATTTTGAAGCTGAATGTCTGTTGATGATTATGGTATATAAGAATAACATAGCAATAATTACATAGTTTTTAAAACCTTTTTTACTACACATTAATTGCAGGTTTTAGTTTTATGGCACCCTTTGTTTGAAACATTGTAACAGGATTTTTCTTTCCTCTTATATACTTGCTGTCTTTCAAATGTTCAACATTTCTTGAACAAGCAGCAGATCCAGCCCAAATGTTGGAGCAATGTCTGCAACTGGATTTTTACATATTGTCAGTATAAATGGCACTTATCTTGCCATGGCGTAGCATCAGTTGGAGATCTTGACGACAGTTATTCATAAATCTTAAGCACTGTGCAGATCACTATGTAAGTTTTAGTGGAATACATGATAACTGAAATCCTGAGCAATGACCAAACACAACAAACAACCGTTCAAGGCTCAAACTTATAACAAACACTTTAATTCAAATGACCACACTTAAACCAGTTTTATTGAAGGATTATATTTTAATTTTGATCTATTTTAGTTCATATGAATATTTATTAAGTACCAAATCTTATACACCATGGTCTACCCCTGAGCTGGACCCTGGTCCTTTGCTATTAGGGTAGCCCTTCAATATAACTGCCTTTTACATACACATTACACATGTTTACCTTTTCACTAATCTTATCCTGCTCCCACTCTTTAATTTGTATTTCTGTTTTTCTTTCATCTCCCACTGCTATTCCTTTCCCTCTTTCTCAACTTTTCTTATAAGCTTCACTCATAACTTTTATTCATCAGTTTACATTGTACACTTCATTAATTTTAATTTCAGTACTTCACTATAACCTCACTTTCACTGTGTATAAAAACCCTGTACTTCCTCATTTATGGATTACTCGAGCAGGTTTTAAACCTTGTTACTCTCGGTGAAATATCCCTTTCTATCTTTTTCTCCTGCCTAATTCTCTCTTTCCCCTTCACCCTCACTGACATTGCTTCCTCTCTGTGCTCCCTACTGTCCAGTGTTGTCATCCCCCACCTTGGCTCTTTCACGTGCCACATCCTACCGTTTCATCACCTTGTGTTTTGCTCACCCTGGACCTTGACTTTGATGCACTTGTTACTGAAACCACACATGTTGCAAGTTGCTGAGTAGTCGTCTGTTCTATGATATTTCTTGCTGATGCTTGGTCATTTCCTTCTTTTTCTTGGTCCTGCCTCTGCCTGCTGCTTGGTCCGTTCTTCCTCTCTGCTGCCTAGTCAACTGCATACAGCTTGAAGGTTTTAATGCCTTCATTTCTTGCTTGTCTTCTCTGATTAATTAGCTCCCTTTGTGCATATGTTAAGTCCTTGTTGATGTAAATAGATCCTCTCAATTTTCTTACCTGTTTTAATACTTCTATAGCCATTTGCATGTTTGTGAACTTAACAAGAATATTTGTTTTCCCTGGTATTTTGCCAATTTTAAATGCGTCGCAAATCTTGTAGACTCTCAGATGTATTTCCAATTTGTTCACTAGTAGATCTCTTAAATCCTGATATACTCCCACTCCACGTTTTTCTTCAACTCCTGAAATCACTACATTGTATTTTCTACTTTTGTCTTCCATTCTTTCCAGTGTTCTATTTAAATTTTGAATTTCCCATTTTAACGTATCCATTTCTTTGTTTCCCATATCGTATTTCATCCACTCTTGTCTAAACCTCTCTGCCAGTCCTTTATCTCCTACTAAAACTGTTTTGTTTATCTGCTCTTTAGCTACCATGTCACTTAACTCCTTCTTCCCTTCAGTGAAGTCAACCTCTGTTGTCTCCGTTTTACCAGTTATGATTTCAAAGAGCTTTACTCAAACTGCCTCAACATGGAAAAAAGTAATGAAACAAATATTTAAGCTCGCACTGTACTTACATAGTGCTCAGCTGCCATTTGCCATTCAACATGGGAAGAGGCTCACAAAAAATCAAGACCACCAGCAGCTTCAAGGTTGACTAATTACATCTTTTTATACAGGTTCTTTTTTTAAAACCTAACAGGTGCACAGTATTTCACCTATGCACGATTGGGTGTATCACAGCTGGCTTTGCTCCTACATAAACTCTGCATGTAAAACATGTATAACACTCTTACCTTATAGAAGATGCTGGAAATGTCCACCTTCGGCTGAACAAGCATTATATCGGGAAAACACATTCTGATTCACACAATTAAGTTGGGCCACTGTAATGTTTCTGATTTTATTTCTAATATATTGTTTTAGTTCTTCCAATGTATGAGGATTTGTCTAAAACCAAATCTAAAACGTATTTGTGTACAGGTGTCCATGCTTTAAAACAAGGTGACCCAGTGTTACGAATGCAGTATTGTGAATGGTTTCTTTCATGAGTGAGTGACGGTTTAATTGATCCACGGCTTCTGTTCTTTTCTGACAAGGTGTAGTTCCACCTAATGGTCGTATCAACACTCGCAACAGTTGGTACTGGGTCTCTGAAAATCCACATTGTGTTCCAGAAATCCCTCATGTTTGGAGAGTTGGAGTTTGGTGTGCTATTAGTGCTAGACGCATAATTAATCCAATGTTCTACGAGCAGACTGTAAATGCAGAGAGATACCAAAATGACATTTTGACCCCATTTTATCATGAACTGACAGAAGAAGAGAAATTATATGGGTGGTTTCAACAAGATTCTGCTACTGCCCATACACCAGAGGAGTCCATGAATAAAATTAGGGAAGTATTTGAAGATAGAGTGATTAGTGCTGGTGTATGGCTCCTCTCGATCTAACAGTGTATGATTTTTACTTGTAGGATAACTTGAAAGACAAAGTTTACGAGACAAATCCTCCAACATTGGAAGAACTAAAACAAAATATTAGAAATTAAATCATAAGCATTACAGTGCCCCACCTTAATCGTGTGAATCAGAATGTGTTTTGATTTAATGCTGGTTTTGCTGAGGGTGGACAACATTTCCAGCATCTTCTATAAGAGTGTTATACATGCTTTACGTGCTGGGTTTATGCAGCAGCAAAGTCGGCTGTGGCACACCCAATCATGCACAGGCAAAATGCTGTGTGCCTGTTAAGGTTTTAAATGTAGAGCACTGTATATCTTATATATCATTATTTCCATACTGTTATAATTAAATGGAGCTTTTTCTTACCATAAAGTAGTAGATTTTCATATGAAATAAAGTAAGGATATTGTTCAGATTAGCTTACGTGACCACTTGGTCAGAATTTCGGCAAAGTCCCACTCGGCAGTGTGTACGAAAGGTCACGAAAGTTGCCGAAGTTGCTGCGTTAATGCAGCGCTGCCAACAGCAGAATGTCCCTAGGAGTTTGTTGCCAATAGTAAGTTTGAATGTTTTTGCGGGAGTCGGCAGTATGCTGCTGACCTTCTTAGAAGCAACTAGTGCAACGGATCGCTTTATCAGTATATTAGATTTGGCACCTCTGTGCTTTAATGAGGAGTCATGCATGCAGTTCCTGTACGACGAGGGCCTGCTGAGGACTCGAATGCTATGCAGGGAATGTGATGCCGTGCTACACCCCGTGTAGCATTATTATTACTTAATAATAATATTGAATATAATAAATATATATAATAACATTAAATAATAATATAATAAAATAAATAAACAAAAAATGAACGATAAATAATAAACATAATAAAAATATAATAATATTAATATATTATAATATAAATATAATAAATATAAGTATAATATATAGTATTATATATAAATAATATATAATATAAATGTAATAATAATAATAATAATAATAATAATAATAATAATAATAATAATAATAATAATAATAATAATAATAATAATAATAATAATAATAATAATCATCATCATCATCATCATCATCATCATCATCATCATAAGGTTCCTGAGAACCTTCAGCTAGCTTTGGGTGATCAACAATATCACAAGAAAATCATCAAGGCATGCAAAGTTAATGTTTAAATTCAATGTAAACTTCATGATTTGTTTTTTCTTTCCTCCTTTTTTTTCTCACTGTTTAGTCGCGATGTGACTTTTATGTTGAAGCGACTTCAAATAATAATAATAAATAAATAAATTTAAAAAAATAATAATATAATAAAATAATAATAAAGAACGAGCCAGCGTGTTGTGGACCCAGTAACAAGGCAATAAGGATAATGTACACGCTATAGCAGTATGTCTGTGGCGGCAACGACGCGAGTGAATGCATTTGTGTTTAATGTGTTGGCTACGAAAACTAGTGTAGTGTAAAAAGCAATGTTGGCAGATGCAAAAATCGTCTGCTAATCATACAGTGAAACCTAGTGGGCGATTGTGAAACTACTGTCGGCGCATGCACAGTAAGTTTGGACTTAGAATCTGGCTGGCAAGTGGCAAGTAAGCTAATCTAAACATGAGCCATAAAGTAAAAGCTATTATACTCTCAAAAATAACTTTATAACTAAACTAGAGAACACATCCATTGTACAACCACACCTGGCAAGAAAATTACTTGCTTAGGTTAGGGAAGCAAAAGAGGGTTGTTTATCCACAAACTCTTATCATTTCACTTGTCAGCATCCTCTCATAACAAAACATAAACAGCAGTGAATCGACAATGTCCTTGACGTGACTCATGGGTGATGTGTGCAGTGTGACTAGGGAGTTTGACAGTTTCTTTTACTTTTCTCTACAGCTGTCAGTTGAAGATGCCACACAAATGTTAACTAATATTGTTCTGAAATTAAATGCTGAACAATTTGGCATAATTTATATTTAATTTAAAATGGTACATTTTGGAAAAAGCATGAAATATGAAAATTACGTCAAATTTAAGTTCTAAAAGCTAAACAATATTACCTTCATGTTGAATTTTATTTGAGAATTTTACGTTGAAAAGTTTCTGAACTGTCTCAGAATCGTGTAATGTTATCAAATTATGTTAACTTTAACCTTGGAAAAAACTAGGAACACTTGTTTATCATCGCTGCAATTTTGTAAAAGACATTAAGCTAATGTCTCCTTTAGATGACAGAATGCAGGGCTTCCTGCTGTCTGAAATGAAATGGAACAGGTCATTTATGAATCTTCTGATTAGCTGTATTCAAGGTTGATAACTTCTCAGACTGGTCTCATACGTACAAGTTAAGAAAAATGTGTTATGAACTCATTGGGTATAAGAAAGTGGAAATGTAGACACAAACTGAAGTTATTGTATTGTTGCAGGACAACCAGAGAGATGAGTTCATATTACCTGAACCAACAAGGTAAGATTATTGGAATATTATGTACAAGAAAAGTATTTTAATTGCTGCCGGTGTTCTAAACAGAGGTGGGGAAAAATTATTTTTCAATAATAGTCCCCACCATTGCATAGATGCTTAATAACTGTTCCAAAATAAGTCACATAACATGCCGTTATGGTCTATTATTGATTAACTGATTTAGATTCTTTTGCATTGCCATGGTCAACCATAGGAATTTCAAAGCATTTGAGCCAGGATGTTTATTCCCTGGTACAGACTGTAGGTAAACAAATATACCGAAATATATTGTGAAAGCGAATAATGCTCATATGAATAGAATATGCAATTCAAATTGCAAAATAGCTAATTTCAGTGGATCTTTTGAGTAGTTTAAAGTTCATAAAGAATAACTTTTGCTGCTTATCCTACACCTCCGTAGATACATCTGAATTGTACATGCCAAAAGCTATAACCATTGTGGAAGAAGTACATACGTGTAAGAATTAAGGAAATCAAAGCTAGAAAAGTTAGGAAAAAGGTGAATGATAAACTCCAGAGTGCGTTAGAAAAAAACACTTGTTTTTCAATAATGTGTGCTGTGTGAGATGTCTAGCTGCAAAAAGTATATAGCCAAACTCCTCTCCAGATCAAGAGGTGTAAGAAATATCCTGCTATGTTAACCAGTATATACTCTCCAAACAAAAGAAAAGCCCAAACCCTAAAAATAGCAAACAAAAAATGCAAACAGAATCTGAACTCAGGAAAGACATCTTCAATAAAGAATTCACCAAACCAGAACTGTAGGAAGCCATTAGAAGTTTGAAATCCGCCGGTAAGACGACCGGGGAATGCAACTATGATCCTCCTCACAACCCAGTTCATAGAGAAAATGGAGCAGCTCTTAGGCGATCCAGCCTACAGAATCCTCGGGAAGGATCCTACCACCTCCATAGAGCGACGGACCATTCAACTAATTAGAAGATCCAGCATTTCTCCAGAAACCAAGCAGTTTATATCACCGTCGGGATCCAGGCCTCCTAGAATGTATGGGCTCCCCAAGATCCACAAAACGGGCATCCCATTACGCCCCATTGATGACGCCCCGGGCAGCCCTACATACCAGCTGGCACGCCGCCTAGCGGATCTGTTGCAACCTCTGGTAGGGGATTGCCCACACCACGTGACAAACTCCACACAGTTCATACAGTCCTTGGACATCATCACTACTGGCCCTTCTGATCTTCTCGTCAGTTTCGACGTGGTATCTCTTTTTACAAGGCTACTGCTGCAAGAAACCATCCAGCTTCTGATGGAACACTTTCCAGCCGACATCATCGAGCTCTTCCAGCACACTCTGATGTCCACTTTCTTCCTGTTTGGTGGCAAATTCTATGAACAAGTAGACGATGTGGCAATAGGCTCTCCTTTGTCACCAGCAATAGCAAATTTCTACATAGAGCACCTGGAACACGAAATACTTGCCACAGCCCACCTCAATCCATCTCATTTCTACCGCTACATTAACGACACATTCATTATATGGCCACATGGACTAGACACTTTGCCGAGCTGCCTCACACACCTCAACAGCCTCCGACCCCAAATTAGGTTCACCATGGAAGTGGAGAAGGATGGAACTCTGCCGTTTTTGGACATTCTGGTCTGCAGAAACAACAACAGTACTCCCAACACACACTGACCTCTATTTGAATGCTCGCAGTTTCCATCATAAATCACAATGGGTTGGAGTTCTCAACACTCTGGCCCACAGAGCTGTGTCTGTCTCCTATCCCAGCCACCTAAAGCTAGAACTACAGCACCTGAGGCACACTTTCTGCCAAAACGGCTACTCCGTAGATGATATTGAAACCTCAATCTCCAAGGCCAAGAGAGGAAAACCACAATCTCAACAAACACCAGACAAGCCGACCGCCACTGCCTGCATCCCATATACTGGCAATCTATCCGGCAGAATCAATAGAATTCTCGCAAAACACACCAGAATCATCCACAAACTGCCTTTGAAGATCAAACACCTAGTGAGACCGTTAAAGGACAAACTGGACCTTAATGTACTAGGAGTATATCGTATCCCCTGTAAATGCGCGACGCTGTACATAGGGCAAACCAGCAGGACCATTTCCACCAGAGTCAAGGAGCACAAACAGTCTGTATGCTTAATGCAGCCTGACAAGTAAGGGCTGGCAGAGTACTGCTTTGAAAACAACCACAAAGCTGACTTCAAAGGAACGACCATTGTGGCAAAAGTAGCAGTTTCTGGGAGGGTTAAGGAGGCTCTGTCCATCTCCTTCAAGACGAGTACACTGAACCGGGATGCTGGATTGCAGTTTAGTCTCTCCTGGGAACCAGCCTTAAAGTTGGAAATCGACCGGCTCAGGAAACACAGATTCCAACAGAGCATTGAACCACCTCCACATTAGGCTGGGTGTTTTCTATTCGGTACGTACTAGCGGACAGTACAAATACTGGTCCCTTCACTCTTGCTAGTCATTCATCATCCTGATGATGGGAGAGATGTACACTCCCGAAACGTCAATGGCTCTTCATCATTACACCTGGCTCGAAGCCCAAGAACACCTTGAATATGTTTGTCGCCAGGAAAGCTTCAAATCATATTTTACGTTCCTTTACGGGAAGAAGTGCAGCATGTTTGCTGGCGATTAGTCAGCAGTAAACCACCAGTCCCAGTAAACCACTAGGGAATCTCACATTTGAGATAAGTACCCCGAAGTTGACTACAATCAGGGCATGAAGTACTTATGTTTGTTGATCACTTTGTCATGAAGTTTGTGCTGAACCTGCTCTGTTCACCAGAACACGACGTATATAATATATTTGTGTCTGTACTCTGACTGTTAGAGGGATGACAGTCGCTCTGGAAATGAGGCTTATGAATGTGGTTTTGGGTTGAACTGGTTACACGTAATGTAGTTGTCTACATGTATTAGTTTTATGTAAATGCTGCACTCTAATTATATTTGGTTTCTTGTGCTTTTTAGATCCAAAAATGCCTGAGCCTTGTTTCTATGCTACAGTTGAGAATTTTATAGAGCTTGTCTGTAGGTTTAGTGATTTTCCAACTTCTTAAATCAGTTTCTTTGGAATGATGGCAAAAACATTGGAAATGCTTTGGTAATGTGAATTTCACAATTGCTGATATATACGTATGTAGATTAGCCAGGAATGGTGAAAGGGGGTTGCACATGGCTAGGCCTTCTGTTTGTTGTCAATCATAAAACTATTTTGCTAGAGGCATAATTCAGCTTGACGTCCTCTTCAATTTTTTTTGTCTACCATCGTTTCATCAAATCTAGTATCTTTTTCTATTGGGATTTTGGTGTATAAGGACTTAATGTCAAAACAGATTGCAACTTATTGAGCTTTTACCACCATTGTCTTTTTTTTTTTTTTTTTTTTTTTTTTTTTTTTTTCTGTTTTACAAAGTATAGAGTATATTATAATATAGCACTAGTTGAAGACTTCACAAGATTGGTCAGAATGAATGCAAAATGCATTCATAGGATATGTTATTTACGTTAAAGCGAGAGTTAGGATTTTTGTTGTAACACAAGTTTGGTACCATATTAAGAAGCTGTCCCTGCTGACAGGTGAGACTTCATGTTGTATCATTTTTAAGAACATGGTTTTCCTTCTGGAATAAGTTTTGAAGAAATGGTAATAGCCAGTAGTTTATTAATTTGTTTGAAACAAATCCTACAGGTGTTGGTGTTATTTTGCAAACATCTTTATACTCTTCCTGAAACAAGAAACAATTGCGCTAAGCAACGAAGAGAGGTTTCAGGCTTCCATGGACATGTTTACACACTTGTATCAAAACACAGAGGAAAAGAAAAATAATTTAATGTATATATTAACAATATTTCAGCTCAACTTTGATACATGACGTATCACATGTCTGTTCACTTTGATGATAAAATAATGAAAACAAACTGAACATTAGCTTATTCCTTTCCAAACTGCACAGTTTGGGTTTTCACAGTACGCTGTATGTTTATATTTGAGAGCAAGAGGTAGAGGTGCTTTTAAGGCTTATCTGTGCTGATTGAATGTTAAATGACAGTAACCATTTGAAGATAAAATGTGCACAGCGATTTTCAGGCTTGTCTGTGTTGAATGTTGAAGGTTTCGGGCGATAACAGTTTGAAATTAAAAAATAAATAGCGTATGATCTAAGTATCATAGAGGCGTGATTTTCTTATAGTCATGATCAGAAAATAAATCTGTAACTACATGATTGACTTGTATAATTTTTAAATATGAGGGTCATTCTGAAAGTGGTCAGCAACAATTTTTAAAGAATCTTTCTTTTATTCTTTAGATAAACCAGGCACATCATCGTAATCTACAGACTTTCCTTTCACTTTTCAACATAGTCCTCATTTCTTCACTCATTTTCCCCATCCTTTTGCAAGTTTGAATAGCCTTACAATAGTACTCTGTTGGCACTGCATGAAGACACTGATGCACTGCTTTTTGAATACCTCCACCATTTCGTAGTATTGGCCTCACACCTGTTCTTTAGTAGAACCAAAAAGATGATAATCGGAGGGTGCCAAGTTGGGACTGTAGGGAGGATGTAGAATAGTTTCCCACCCAGAATGTCCTAATCTCCATTGTGATGCAGGCAGTGTGAGGATGCACATTATCTTGTTGCAGGATGATCTTCCCAGAGTGCTTATCATGCAGTGCACAATGGAGCTTTCGAAATGTCTGGGTATAGTGGGCAGCATTTATGGTTTGTCCAGGTTCAAATAAATCAATTAGAATGCAAGATGCAACTTATTAGCTTCCCAGCAGATGACACTGTCTTCGCTTTCTTCTTCGATCATCACCTTCATTTCTAAATCTCTGAAGAAGGTTTTGGATGATGGTTCTTCTCAAGTTTGTGGTCTTTGGTCAATAAACGTGGGATTCAATGGGCAAACTTTCAATGACCAAGCTTTGCCTTTTCTTGCACTATACTATGTCCTACTATGCAGCAATTTCATCTACAGTGATATGCCTCTCTGCTCTAATGATCTCGTCAACTCTTTCCTTGTTGTGATCTGTGGAGGCATTGTGTAGGCAACTGCTACGAGGCTCATCTTGGATACTCATTTTCCCATCTTTGAAATGCTTCACCCATCTCCTAACACTGCTAGCACCCATGCAGACATCATAGGCATGTTGAAGTCTGAGGTGAATTTCAGCAACAGATTTTCCAACTTTAACAAGGAATTCAATTACAGCACATCGAAACAAAACATTGATGTCTGCCATTTTGGAAATACTGGCTATGGTCACATGAAGGAAGATAATTACATCACAATATGGCAACATGTGATGTAAAGTCTGTTGATTACAATCCTGCCGTTCTTTTTGTTACATTGTTGGATTGCCCCATCTTCATATGCTTTTAACATTTGCATTTCCTCAGTAGATATGTATTTTTGCTAAGATAACAGCTAAAACGTTTAAAATTAAGAAAGAATAAATTGGCTTACAATTGTAACAAGCATCAATATTTGCTGTATTTCTGCAACTTGTATGATGCAAAGGTATTAGCGATAAGACTGAACCTCATTACATAGGATTATTTCTCAAACTCTTCACAAGTGCATAGACACTTAACCCACAAGCTGATCATACACTTTTATGATCATTTGATTGCTGGTGCACCACTTGTGTATTGCCTCACTCACGTCACTATTTGTGGCAAACTGGTACCCTGCCTTTTGATCTTGCCTAAAATCTGGAAGTTGTAATGTTAAGAAGTCTAGGCTCTAATGTGCTACATGTTCTGCTGAGCTTTCGTTATTCATTCTTGCATAAAGTCCCCCCCACCCCCATGCCCTGAGTGTAGAATGTTCTATATTTTAGGAAGTGTTAGTGTGAGTTGCACTCACATGACGTTCTCTACTCTTGCACTAACCATTCTTACAAACTTCTGTTCCTCAATCTTTGTGTTAGTTGTGGGTTCAAGGGGAATATGAGAGGACAGTAGGTTTTGAGCAATAGTCAAATCTTTTAAAGTTTTCAAATTCTGCTCTCTTTGCACAACTAACATTAAAAAATGAATAACGATATTCCATTTGATGATGTTTTCAAAAACTCACGCAAATAACAAGGAATATCTCTGAAATAGTTCACTCTACAAAAAAAAAAAAAATATATATGGACGTAAATTGTGTGTTTTAGCAAGATCTACATTTTTTGTATTCTGACCTTACCTTGGTCATCTCTTGTTCTCTTCTGACCCCGATACTATTAGGGTTCCTGAGGGCTAGGGAGTCTTTATTTTTCCAACCTCTCCATTTCTCTAATTCCTGTATAAAATCTTAACCCCTAACATGCTGACCTGTCATGGCATGTATAGGTCGCGCGTTACTTCTTGACGAATGAAAATTTTATATGAAAGGTTGAATGCGAGTCTCTACTCAGCTTTTGCGGGAACGAGAGAGAGGAGGTACAGTCTGCAGTGAGATGACGCGCATGCTTCTGAGCTGAAGTAGTACAACACTACAAATCAATTTATGACACTTGCAGTAATATCAGCCACACGTATTATACACTATACCTCTATAACTGTTTCCACTTAACTTTCTTGCATTTATTCTATTCCCGACATCTCTCCTTCGTCTGAATTGCTATTTTCGTTGCATGCATACATACATCCGTACCGCACAAAACTTCTGCAGTCGACTGTATACACACACGTGACAGAGGAAAACAGAGGTGTCTGTTATCGTAGCATAAACATTTGCTGACCTGTTTATTAAGGGTAGGCTCACTCATTGGATTTCTGCTCAAGGTCATTCGTCAAGAACGAACGCGCAACCTATAATACGTCCTCTGATTGGTAATCAGAGGATATGGTCGGTGAATTTATTTTTATAACTCTCCTGGTCAGGTCGGTGAGACCTTTAAACCAACGACAGGTGTGGTCCTCCAGACATTCTGGGGGGTTGTGAGAGAGCGATGTGACTACCAAAACAAAAATATGGTGCTCTCTAAAAAGCTGTTACTATTACTGCTATTGCTTTCTTTATATTGGAGAGCAAGAGGATTAATGACTTCATTGTCAGAAATCCAGCATAGCTAACAACATTTTTTGTATAGTGAGATTTGGTCTATCTCTTACCATTTACCAGTTATACAACAGTTATCCAGAGTAAACAGGACTACATGGGCTATAGCCAGAAAATTCAAAATATAAATTTAATTTGTCATAAAAATATCTTAAACATGTTGTATTTTAATCAAAATTGTTAGCCGTTTTCGAGAAAACAAAAATTTTCAAAAAATGTTTCACATAAAGGGTAGTTTAGGATGGAGGAATTTTCTTCAAAATCTTCATGTAGCTCCTTAAAAGATGTTAAACTTAAATACCAATTTTGGTTTTTAAATTACTCTTTGTTTTTTGAGTTATGATGTCCACAGATTGACACATAACCCATCCACGGACCTTTTTCTAAAAATGCTTCTTTTGGATACAGGGGGCCTCAAAACATATATTTCTGGTGAACCCTCGACATCGAATTTTTGAGTGGATACTTCCTATATTTACTGTATGTAGTAGAGAAAGTAAAAAAGGAAAACATTTAGCCGTTAAATATAGTTATTTGAACTTCTTTGAAAAGCTTCAATTAGCAACCATGTGTAAAAATTAAAGACAAATAGAGGCTATTTGGTGAATGCAAGTGCAGTTGCTTCACAAAGGAAATATACCCTGTCTAGAACTAATAACTGTCATAAAGCCATCTCCACTTGTCAGAAAAGAGAAACTTCTATCCCTATCCTTGAAGACCTTTCACTCTTGTTAGTCATTCTTCATCCTGATGATGGGAGAGATGCACACTTCCGAAACGTCCCCCCATTAAAATTCAATTTAATTCAAAAAACACTTTCACTCAAATATCCAATTATTTGTTTTTGTTGGCACAATGCATTTCAGTGTGTGAAGGAAAATCTTGGTGTGACCCTTATACCAACACAAATGGTAGACCAAAAAAAGAACAAAATTACTTGATTCAAATTATTTCTCATTAAACACCAACAAAACCAAAGCCATTCCCTCCTCTTTATTACAGTTGGCATTTGATGCACATCACCAATATTATTCCAGTCACAAGGCTCTTTTTTATCAACTTGCTGATTTTCTAACTTGACCTCTTTATTTTAGGTTCTCTCTCTCTCTCTCTCTCTCTCTCTCTCTCTTGTGTAGCGAATTGCTGAGAATTTTTTCTGCTACATTTCAGATTGAATACAGAAGCAGTATGGAACTGTGAATTTGGTGTCACCAGTGCAGGTTTAGATAAAGACTGCTTAAAACTAATGGAAAACAGCAGCCCATGTCATGAAAAATCCATAAATACAGCTCAAGAAGATGAATCAAAAGACACTTCCCATATGAATGGCAAAATGTCACGCACATGTAAACACTGTGGAAAATACTTTTATCATGAATCACAATTAGAAATTCACATCATAATTCATGAGGGGTTAAGAACACACAAGTGCAATATTTGTGGCAAGATCTTTTTTCTATCATCACGTTTGAAAAGACACAATTTAATACATGAACGTACAACAAAACAAAAATGTAATATTTGTGATAAAAGCTTTGTAAATAGATCACATTTGAAATATCATATTTTAGCACATGAAGGCAATAAGTTTAAATGTGATGAGTGTGACAAGAGCTTCGCATATCCATCACAGTTGAAATCTCATAAGTTGTTTCATGCAGGACTTTACAAGTGTGTCATTTGCAAGAAGAGCTTTCAGACACCATCATGTTTAAAAAGACATAAGTGTATTCCATGAGGGCAAAAGATCATTTAAATGTGCCAAGTGTAATAAGAGCTTTACTATCTTATCAAATTTGAAATCACATGTTTTAATTCATGAGGACAGAAGCCTATTCAAATGCAGCAAATGTGACAAGAGCTTTCTTACAAAATCATATTTAAAACACAGAGTTTAACTCATGATGGTGTAAAACCTTTCAAATGTGACCAATGTAATAAGAGCTTTCTTACAGCTTTAAATTTGGGACGTCATGCTGTGAATCATGAGGGCAAAAAGCCACACCAGTGTAGCATTTGCAAAAAGGGATTTCCTATGGTAACATATTTGAAAAAGCGTGCTTCAATTCACAAGTTCAAAACACTGAAATAAGAATTGTAAGGCTGCTTAGTGCTGAAACAACTAATTTCTACAAATTAGCTTAGTGGAAATGTTAATCACAGATGTGTTCATATTATAATGGAAAATTGTTGTCCTGTGTACCTAACGTTCTAAGAATATAATTTTTAAGAAATGAAAGTTGAGTCTTTTATAAAATGCTCCACATGATGAATCTTTGAGAATTCCTAACTTTAAAATGTTGTATATTATTCATTTACTAATGTTTTAAACAACTATAGTGCCACCAATTTAAATAGACCTACCCTTCTTGGCACTGTGACGGTAGGGCACACAGCACCCATTCTCCAACACTCCACTCCATGTGCGGCCAGCAGTAGCACTGTTTCGTATCAGTATCATACATCAGCAAGTAGTGTTGTTCAGTGACGAGGCATAGTTTCATATAAATGGACATGTTAACAGGTAAAATAATGCTATTGGGCAACAGTAAATCTGAGACTCACGTGTGAAAGTGCGCTACATGATCCTGAGGTCAGCATATGGTGTGCCATGAGTGCAACAAGTATCATTGGTCCTATTTTCTTTCACAAAACCATTAATGCAGAACAATACCAAGCCATAATTTTGGAAAACTTTTTCACTCAATTGACTGAAGAATGAACACAATGTGCTTAGTCACATACAGCTCAGACTTCATTGTGTACTGTTGCTGACGTGTTTGGTCACAGACTAATTAGTGTAGGGAAATTGTCTCCTAGGTCCTTAGACTTAACATCTGTGATTATTATTTGTAGTGTGCTTTAAAAGACAGGGTATATAAAATAAATCCCCAAACTTTATATGAACTACAATATAACTTAGGGAAAGAACTAGCCAAAACCTCACAAGAAGAGTTGTGTGAGTGAAAACCTGTTAATGCACTGATGTCTGCCTCAAGCACAAGAAGAACATTTTCAACACCTTTGAAAAAAGTAAGCAATATAGACATACATTAAATGTTCATAATAATGAACAATGTCATTAAATTAGCTTTCACATTCTACAGCTGGCCGCACAAGAAGTGTTGGCAGGCAGACACTGCGTGCCCTGCCATCATGATGCCACAAGGGGCGAGCCCATTTAAATTGATAGCAATATATTTGTTTGTAACCTAGCATTAAGTTTTATTTAACATTAAAGCACTTGTAACACTTATAATTTTCCAGAAACCACTTATGTATGAGGATTGTTTGAAAAGTTCTCAAAATCACCACAACAGGTCAGTGCTAGCTCAACAAGTGGTTCATGTGATATTCGACTGTTGCTTGTAACAATGTGCCACATCAGTGCTCTTGGTAGAGAGCTGAGATAATGACATGGCTCTGATGTTCCTGCACAGAGATTTGCAAAGATGGAAAAAAATCAAGATTCAAGCAGTGATTAAGTACTTAGTAAAGAAAGGTATGAAAGCGTAGGATATTCATGCTGATTTCCAGAATACACTGGGGGCTTTGCTCCTTCATATTCCACAGTTGCCAAGTGGACAAACAAATTTAAAATTGGTCGGGAAGGTTTAGATAGTGATCTGTGCATAAAATGGTCATGGAGGATTGCTGATTGAAAGTGCGAGAAATTGCTCAAGCTTGCAGATGTGATCTGAAACAGTATATCACATTTCAACTGAAGAATTATATATGAAAATATTACCTGAAAGATGGGTGCCGCAGCTCTTGATGCTGGATTAAAAACACCTGAGAAGAGGACAAACAGACAACATTTTTTCACCAGTTTGTGACCCCAAATGAAACGTGGATCAACTACTATACCTTAGAGACTAAAAAACAGTCAAAGCAGTAAAAACATGCTGATTCTCCACCACCAAAGAAAGCAGAAACCAATCTTACGGCAGGAAAGGTCATGTCATCAGTGTTCTAGGTTGTGAAGGGGATTCTGCTTGTACATTATCTCCCCACTGCGTAAACAATTACTGGGGAATACCGTGCTAGCCTCCTGGACCAATTACAACAAAAGATATGTGAAGAAAGGCCAGGTTTAGCAAGGAAGAAAGTCATCTTCCATGCACCCACACATATGTGCCATCACCATGGCAACATTATGTGAACTTAAGGTATGAATTGTTGCTACACATGTCTTATTCATCTGATATGGGTCCATCAGACTTCCATTTCTTCCTGAAGCTGAACATTTTCCTGGGTGGATGAAGATTCATTTCAAATGAAGAATTGATAGCCAGAGTTGACAACTATTTTGCAAGCCTGGATAAATCTTATTTTCGAGATGCGATCACTTGGTCCAGCGATGTTCCAATGTCTATTGGATCATTGCTGGACCAAGTGCATTAATTTACAAGGAGACTACATTGAAAAATAAAGTTTCAGTGACATAAGTACTTCTGTTCTGTTCTGTTCCGAGAACTTTTCAAACCACTCTAGTATTAAATTATTAGAACACTAAATCCAAAGCTATACAAGAAAATAATATAAATCTCTATAACCTTCGAGGAATATAAGTTGAAAATTTAAGAGGAACTGGACAAAAATTATAGCACAGGAAACATTTTCAAGTTGCAAAAATATGTATAAGAAGAAAATTAGGTTTTAAAATTTTCTGGTATTTTCACACACTTACACTCTTCTGTTTAATTATATTAAGATGCTTAAACTGTCAATAAGGCAAAACTATACCTCAGCATGTTGGGAAATAAGCTCTTATTGGTATTGGATTTTATTGGAGAGCAACCAGCTGGTTCATGCAAGATAGTGTCTCACCCCATTATGCCCGATCCATATGGCAGTGGCTGGATATCACTGGTTTGATTGTGGAGGACAGATTGAATCACCAGAAAGTTTCAAGTATACCAACATAAAATATGGGATCTTGAACATCTGTGAAAAGGAACTGAGGAAGAATGCTGTATAATTACCTCTGAGCTGATCTGCAACATATCATGCAATATGAAATTTGTATCCAAACACGTTTGGAACTTTAAGGTAACCATAACAAATATGTATTACAATCCGGTTGACATAAAGTTTGTGTGTGTGTGCGCGTGTGTGCGTGCGCGAATGTGACACGAAGATTTTAAACAAAATTCCTCCACTCTAAACTACCCTTTACATGAAAAATTTTTATTTTTTCAAAAATGGCTGCAGCAATTTTGATTAAAATGTTGAAGATATTTTTATGGCAAATGAAATGTATATTTTTAATTTTATGGCTATAACCTATGTAGTCCTGTGTACTCTTAATGACTTTTGCATAGCTGGTAAATGTAAGATGACTAAATCTTACTACACAAAAAATTAGTTCTCGTTAAAACACATAAGCTATGCATTTTTTTGTGGAGTGAACCATTTCAGAGATATTCCTTGTTATTTGTGTGACTTTTGCAATACTTAAAATTTTCTCAAATGGAATGTTGTTACTCACTTTCTTATCTCTTGGCTGTGCAAAGAGAACAGAATTTCAAGCCTTCATATAGCGGCCAGCTTTAAAATATTTGACTACAGCTCAAAACCTACTGTGTTCCCATATTTCCCTTGCACCTACAAGGAAATTAGCAATTAGATAATTTTTGTAAATGTTTATCTTGACTAAGATGAAGAAGATATAGGAATATGAGTTTGTAAGAACAGTTAGTATAAGAGTAGAGAAAACCATTTGTATGCAGCACAGATTTTTTTCCATCAAATTTGATTTGAAAGAGGTTAGGGAGTGATATCCTCTCAATAAATATATGAATGTAGAAGAGAATTTAAATATTAAGTTAGGTATTTATGTAGAATTTCTTATTTCAGTAATAGTGTAAACACACACACCCTCCCCTTATGTAGGACTTACACCTCCTAGGAGTTACAAGCCTGTGCCTAGGTCAGATGCCTGTCAGGGAGCAGAGAAACCTGTGGACCAGAGTGAAGACCTGGAAGCGGATGGTCAGCCAGGCACAAGGTATGATAGTGAGGAAAAAGATATGAAATGCAGACAAAATCAATGATTGGAAAGGTGATAATGGAGCAATTGGTGGAATGAGTGGCAGGGGAAACCAGAGAAAACTCCCGTGATGCCACTTCGTGTACCACGAATACCACATGTGGGTCCCTGGGATCAAACCAGGGCCACCTAGGTGGTAGGTGAATGCTCTAACTGCACAGCCACGGTGCCACTGCTGAAGAGCATAACTCGAAAACAAAAGTCGGTTAAAACCCAAATTGGTATTTAAGTTTAATATTTTTCAAGGATGCAAAATGAAGATTTTGATGAACATTCCTATGCCCTAAACCACCCTTTACATAGAAAATTTTGACTTTCTCAAAAATGGCTAACGATTGTGATTAAAATGCCGAATGTTTGTTATTTTTGTGGTTAATGAAATGTGTATTTTGAATTTTCTGGCTGTATCATATGTAGTCGTGTTTACTCTCGATGTCTTTTGTGGAGACAGTCCTTGTTATTTGTGTGAGTTTTGCAGTCCTTGAAATTTTCTTAGATGGGTCTTTATTCACTTTTTTTATCTCTTGACTGTGCAAATAGAATGGAATTTCAAAGTCTTCATATAATGACCAGCTTTAAAACATTTGACTGTTGCTCAAAGCTACTATATTCCCATATTCCCCTTGTACCTGCAAATGAGCAGTAGGATAATTTTGCAATTAATGTTTATCTCGACTAAAAAGAAGATAGAGGAATAAAAGTTTGTAAGAATAGTTTGTACAAGAATAGAGAAAGTCATGTGAATGCAACACAGATTTTTAAGTGATAAGTTGCTCTTCAGACTTTTTGGTGTTCTGGGAGAGTTATGCAAAGGGTAGAATTTTAGTCATCACAAAACCATTATTGACACATTTATTCTTGTATGTATCTCAAAGTGTGTAATAAAACTGTAAAATTTATCTTGATTAGTGTGAAGCAGAAGATGTTTTTGTAGGAATTGTTTGTAGAAGTGTGGGTAGAGAAAGCCATGTAAACTTCCTATTCTTAAATAAGGAAAATTGAAGCTATTAACAGTGAAGCAACAAGATTCTAAAGTAAGAACAAATTAGAAACTAAAAACTTCACTTATCTTAGTAATGTTGCACGTTCTTTTTGCACAAACTGACCCAGAGTTTCAAGTTGTCTCCAACAAGGATATTAAGTTTTCACATCCATATAGAAACATTGGTTTAATATAAGTGTTATAGGTGTGTTTCAAGGTTGTTAGTGAACATCCCCATTTTACCTGTAAGTCTTTTTAATAAATTGAGTCTGGATCTGGCTTTTTCAGTAGCCTTCTTGCCTTGCAGTTTCCATGTATCTGGGTGCATCCCTAGGTTTTTCGGTTCTGGGTTCTGTACAATGCTTTCTCCATTATACTTAAAATTCAGTTTTGGAGGATTGTGGTCTATCACGGCATTGAGGAGTGTCCCCTCCGTGGTGGATAGGGGAATGGTCTGTGAACTAATTCCAGTTCTTCCAGCTAGGTTCGATGGACCTACTGACCAATGATAGGTGCGGTCCTCCATTCATATTGAGGGTTGTGAGCTGGTGATATAACCATCCAAATGTAAAAAAAGGCTACCACTGAAAACAGTTACAGTTCTGCTCAAGATGACCATGTTTCTCTATAGAAATATCGCAGAAATATTGGTTTTAGCATTAAAAACCACCTGAGTTGCGGTTACAACATTTTTTAGATCAATTACCTGATATTTTATATGTTGTATGACCATAAAAGAATACTACAATGTATCTTTTTGTTTCTTAAGAAGTTATTTTCACATTTGAAGTCATACAATCGTGACAATGCATGCACACGGAAGGCTGCAACAGGTGACAGATACCTGGCCTAGCGGGAGTATGGTGAAGTGGAAACTATTTCACTACCATTCCTTACAGTTTTATTCATAATATTGCCAAATAACATTCTGAAACTGTTATTCAGAAACACATGCAGCTGGATTTCAATGCCCCTTCAGTAAGTGTTTACAAGTTTGCTGTACTTCATTGTTTTTTAATTATGTTTATTGCATGTGCTAATGAATACCAACAATGTCCCAATCTTTTCACAATGTATTAGATATGTTCTGTTATGTATGTTGAGGTTTTACATTAAAATCCCAAAGAAAACCTGTCTTCTCTTATGAAGAAAACTTTGAATTTGTACTTTGGATGTAAGGTTGATGGTGATGATGAATTCTTGGCTCCAAGGCATTTATGTAATACTTGTTCAAGGGGACTGACTGGATGGTTAAAAGGTACTAAAAATGAATGCCTTCTGCTGTCCCAATGGCATGGCAGGAACCTCATGAACTTATTTTTATTTTTGCTTAACAAATGTACTGGTTCCTTAGCTTACTTCTGCTGAACACAAATACAGGAGATACTGCTCATGCAGTAGAAGAGAAGGACAACAAAATAAACGTTACAAGGTATGGTTTTATCTATTAATAGTATATCTTCTGCCTTTTCTTGTGATTTTATGAAGATCCTCCATGTTCAACTTAATTGTTCTGACTGTCCATTTTCGAAAAATACCAAAATTTCAACCCCTTTCTACCCCTTTAAGGGATGGATTTAGAAAAATTCCTCCTTTGTGTGTGTACTTTGTTGAAGAAATTTACTTCCATAGTTAGAAACTTCTAGACCAGGGGTGTCAAACAGCGCTCACCAGGCGTGAAAAATTTTCCCCTATTTTCCCTCCCTCCGTGATGATCAAATCGGAAAACAGGAAAAACAAAGCGAAAACCGGTTCTACTAGCGCGTGCTACTGCAGTTAAGGAGGGGTAGACCCCTCTCTGCACACCCTCGGAGTGATGTTTGACATGCCTGTTCTAGACCTAGTATTTTGGGGTGTGCGTTGGATGAATAACCCCATTAGCATCGTAATAGTTAAATTTCTTTTAATCTGAACCCCCAAAAAATGGTGGGTGATGGAAAGTTCCAGTTATTATTCAGGATGACTATATTTACACTGAAAAAGCAAACAGTTTTTTTCAGGGTTAAGAACAAAATTTTTTTACCTGCAGGCAAAACGTGTCTTATCAGCTGACCGATTACTGTCAGCAAGACTCGTGGTGAACCTGGTGATTCCACTGTTTCTCCTTATTACAGCTTGGAATGCATGCAGGATATTTGTAGCATTCTGGATCTTTGGGTGTAAGCAGATAGTGATAGATTTTCTATTTCTCAGTGGCTGGCTTTTTAGCAGCAACGTCCCCAACTGTTGACTACTGATAACTTATTTTGACCATAGGATGCTGTTCTAATTTGGAATTTTTAATTGACTTGTGTAAGGCAAACTGCTTGTGGTCAGCTTGTGGAGTTGTTGGTTTGTTTATTGACAATGCTACAGCGCATGCCATTTGAGGAGCCCAGTGGCACCTGAAGCGGCAGTTCTGGCAAGTAGTTCTACAGGGATCTGTTGACAAATCATTGGAAATTTGTTAACTATGGTACAAATGTTGGTGCCTAATCACATCCTCCACGATTAAAAGTGCCGAGGTTTCATATATTAAATTTCAGTGGGGAGCAAAAACACAATATATGGACTGGATATGGAGTCCTCAAACTGTTGTAATGAAACAAGGAATCAGCATCCATGTCCAGAACTTGTAGGCATAGAGCATCCAAAGTACTATCATATTCAGGAACTTTGGAAACGCATAGCTTTAAATGGAACTAAAAACCAAGAAGCAGGTCAGCACTTGCTTAGTCTGGTTTATCATCCCCTACACATGTTCATGGAAATTTTGGCATTTAAAAGAGTTGTTCTTGTCATTTAATCCTATGGCCTGATAGAAGCATTTGGGTGTTTCAGCATACAACATACCTTTCATCTGACTTCACAGATGTCTGCCACTACTGGGCAAGATGGAAGTGTGTTTGACATTGAAGGCTCTGGGTTGGGTGTGTTACCATTTGGGGAGATGGAGGATGCCAGATATAAAGCAGCAACAAGAGGGGTGGAAAAGGAAAATTATATGTGCAAAAATTGGGTAGATGAAGTAACTTTTGAGTGCCCATGCTGCAGTACTGTAAATTAGACCCACAGATTCATTGGAAATGGTGGCCATCAGGATGGATAGCAACTACAATTCTTAATAATCTAGCAAGACAGCCCCATCACCATCCAGGCATCCATATTACTGCTTATTTAACCTGGACCCACCCCATCCAAATCCTACCTACACTCTACAACAGCATACTCTGGCCGTGATACAGAGACTTTCTGATGGCAGAAAACAATTTGACTGGTACCTTGTGGCCATAGCTTCTTGGTAGTTTACATGTTACCGAGACCCTGGGAAACGAGTCATGAAAGTTTGGATTATAAATGAGTTAAAATTTTGCTGCTCTTTTAATAAATTAGATAGCCATCTAGGGTAGCATAAAACTCATAAGAAAGGCTGATATTAATATAAGGTGCGTAGCGATTTAACTGAATGTCACGTAGAATGAAAACACAATGAAACATGTAACTCTTGTTATTTTTAGTCATTTGTAAAAATATATTTCCAGTCAAAAAGATTGTTACATATAAATCGTGAAGTTAAGCTACGCATATTTCCTTATCTCCAAGAGTTGGTCAAATCTCTTATACCTGGAAGTGTTCTTATTGCATAAAACAAAGATGAATATTTACTTTATGGCCATAATTCTATAACTAATTAGTTTAGTGGTTCTGCCTTTTCTCATTACTTTAAAAAAACTTCAAATAGTACATTGAGACTACCTTTCAAATCGGTGCATAATTTTATGGATAACCACCCATTTTGTTTCGGCCACAAAGCTCTAATATCTTTATAATCATTAACTTTAATGCAAACTGTATATGTATGTTTCTCATTTCCAGTGCAGTGTATTTTTCATTGCTGATGATTTTCCCACTACATTTCAGATTGATTAAGGGAGCACTGTGGAACGACCGTTTAAAACCGAGAGAAAACAGCAGCCCTGATCAAGAAATGCCCAACACAAATGCAGCTCCTGGAGAAGTACTTCCAGACACATCCCAAGAGGGTGACAAAACATTAAACAAGTGTATAATCTGTGGCAAGTGCTTTGATCTGGCATCAGATTTACACACTCATATTGCTTCTCACATGAGTGAAAGCAAACACAGGTGTCACATTTGTGAAAAATCCTTTCCTACAGCATCACGCTTGAGGAGACATAATTTGATTCATGAAGGAAACAGGCCATTTAAATGCGACAAGTGTGGTAAGAGCTATGTTACAGCATCACATCTGAGAGCCCATAATTTAATCCATGAAGGGCTATACAAGTGTGACATTTGTGTTCAGAGTTTTGCGTGTGCCTCCCATTTAAGAAACCATAATTTAGTTCATGAGGGCATAAGGCCATTTAAATGTGAGCACTGTGATAAGAGCTTCACCAAAGCATCACTTTTGAAAGGACACAATTTAATTCATGAGGGCAAACGACAATTCAAATGTGACAAGTGTGGCAAGAGTTTTTTTACAGCATCACATTTAAGAGTGCATAATTTATTTCATGAAGGAAAAAGACCATTTAAGTGTGACCAGTGTGAAAAGTGCTTCACTACATCATCAAATTTGAAACAGCATGTCGTAATTCATGAAATCAGTGGAGAACACCATTGCGACATTTGTAACAAGAACTTTCCTACAGCAGCACGTTTGAAAAGACATAATATAATTCATGAGGGCAAAAGGCCATTCAAATGCGACAAGTGTGATAAAAGATTTTTTACAGCGTCACATTTAAGAACGCATAATTTATTTCACGAAGGCACAAGGGCATTCAAATGCAACAAGTGTGATAAGAGCTTTACTACATCATCAAATTTAAAAGAACATAGTTTGGTTCATGAGGGCACACGGCCATTTAAATGTGATAAGTGTGATAAGAGTTACCTTACTGCATTACACTTAAAAGCTCACAACTTAATTCATGAAGGGAAATACAAGTGTAATATTTGTGAGAAGACCTTTGCCTGCGCATCACATTTGAGGACCCATACTTTAATTCATGAAGGCATAAGACCGTATAAATGTAAACTCTGCGAGAAGAGCTTCACGAAAGCATCACATTTAAAAGGACATAATTTAATTCACGAGGGAAAAAAGCAATACAAATGTAAAGAGTGTGATAAAAGCTTTACTACATCGTCGAACTTGAACCAACATAAGCTAATCCATGTGGACATAAGACCTCACAAATGTAATGTTTGTGACAAGAGTTTTCGTACAGCATCATGTTTAAAAAGGCACAGCTTAGTTCATGAGGGTAAACGGTAACACATGCATAAGAGGAATTATGCTCACGTATAAAGGACTGTAATTAATTCAAATATGAATATGGCCTTTTAAATGCAATCACTTTCGGAGAACCATTACTATAGGGGGAACAGCTTATCGGCAGTTCCCAAAAATTCAATATGTCCAACATTACACTCAACTGCAGCAGACAGTACACCAAAAAGCAATACTGCCAACCTACATAAAAGCATTATTTCTAACCTCAAATATCACAGGGTTGAAGCAACATGCTTTCAAACAATAATGCTTGAACATCGTTACCACACAGGACATGAACCTACTCACCTACGGCAAATCTTGTTCTGCAATGACACTTTTGCATAAAATCACTTCTGAATGCTAAATATTGTAATATATATTTAATGCACTACTGTATTGCGAACATTAAAATAACTAACTCTACTGCATATAATGCTCTAAAACAATTCAAGACAAAACCATGCACACATGAGCAATACTGTGGCATCCACAGATTAATTGATTAATTAATTTGGCTTCTAAACAGAATGTTTTAAAATCTATTGGTGGCTTCTCTGCAACGGGTTAAAAAACAAGGGTTTCTGTGGCCATAAAACGAATGCAGTAACACTATGGCCATAGCTTTACCATGGTTATATTTAACGAACAGTTGGCAGTATTAATGCAGCCTAACAGATGGAATATCACCAAATATAACCAGACAGCGCCATAATGGGGAAAAATGTCACATTTGGTTTTTGGGGTATTGCAATAAGCTGTTTCTTCTATACAGGACACAGCAGTACATATGACAATTTTTACAGACCTGTTGTGCGACACTCAAAGCGAATTAAATAAAAGCCCTTACTGGGAGCAAGCTAGAAAAAGCAGTTAATGTGTCATTACTTTTCTAAAAATTGAATTTTGTATATAGTCTCTATGGCATCAAATACATTCCTGCAATCTGCTGCTAAAGTTTTGTATGATTCGCCCCAATAAAACAGAATCAATGGCACTAATTAGTTCATTGTTTCTTTCAGCTGGAAGATGATGCGAGGCTTGTTGCAATAAGCCCTACTGTTCAAATAACCCCCATAGGAAGTAATCAGCTGTAGCAGATCAGGAGATCTTGCCAGCCAGGCTGTCTCTTAATCATAAAATTGTGTGTCCTGGAAACATGATTTGCAGACAGTTCATTGAACCATGAGCAGTGTGCATCGTGGTCCCCTCTTGCTGAAACTATAATTCATCACCAACATTAATTTCATCAGGAATTTCCCAACACCATGAGCATTTGTTAGTACCCTCCTGAGTTGACGGTCTTAGTACGACCACTTCAAAAAGTATGATGGGCCAATAATTCCAAAGACAGCGATGCCACAGCAGACTATTACTTAGGACTGTGCATTGTTTTTCTCATCACTTCAGTAACTGCAACGTCGCCATCCACACCAGGGAGAACCAGTCAATGTCCGGTTGATAATGAAGGAAAGTCAAGACTTCAAAACATGTTCCGGTAAAATATAAGTGTTGTGTAGTGTCATTAATCAACTCACCTTTTTGGTTTAAACAGCAATTTTGTTTGTATACATAACCATAAAGGTGGAAACATGCCTTGTTCTGCATAATCAGCCCCTTCAGGATATTTAGATTAGCATTCAAACTGTCAGTAAACTACAAAACTGGATTTAGTTAAGTTTGTTGGTTGATTTAAATCATTGCATAATTTGTGCAGATGAAATTTGAGGCCACTGTGTAGGATACAGCAAAATCTTCTGTCCGAGAAATTCAAAGACATTAACTGCTGCCTTGTGGAGCGAGTTGCACTGTTCTGCTTAGGCTCTCTATGTCCAGCAGTATTCTCAGACGTGCAGGATTTTTTTGTTTAATATTGTTAAAGTGCACAGGTTTTCACGGCCGGTGTCTGATATAGGTACTAAGAATATCTTCCGTGCTGTAATGCCGTGGTCCACTGGGGTTTCTCTCTTCCTTCCTAGACATTTCACCTGTTGTTGCAGTAGATATCTTCAGTGGGTCTCTGAGTAGATCTCCTTGGTCTCAACGGTTTTTTGGAGCAATAGCTCTTTTTTTTTTTCAAAGTGGAGGAAAAATCCATTTATGAACTTTCCCCTATCATCCTGGGACTATAGACTTCGCCTGATGGCACTACCCACTAGGAAACCTCCATCAGAGAAAATTCAGGCAAGGAAGTGCAGCAGTACAGCCATTGCACCTGCGGATTCTGGGAAGGTATATATTGGCTGGCCACAGTGCTCCTGAGCATGGTGAATGTAGGGTACCAGAACACAAACATGACCAAACTACCGATTTCACCCTTTGGAATTCATATAGAGGAATGAATAAGATACACTGAGTCTCTGGATTCAGACCTCGTGAGGTCTGACATCACTTAAAATTCACTGGATGCACTTATGTTTGAACCTGGCCGTTTTTGGAAAAGAAACTGTTAAGATTCATGTCCATCATCATTTCTATTGGTCAGAATTGGGTTTCTGCCTGCACACAGCCTACCCAGTCAGGATGTGGCTGCACTCTGATGACACCAGTTGAGGGGGCCCTCCTTTCACAGGATCGTCTTGATTCCAATGAGCAAGAACTTAAAGGGCCACTGCCAGGTTTGCAGTCAGGTCGATATAATGACTAGCCATGCCATGGCTGCCTATTAGAAGAGTTTAAGTGAGAAAATGAGAAAATTGTTTTACATTTGCATAAGAATTCCTGGATGTTAATCTCTGGTTCCGCCAGAGTTTGATAAAGGTCTTTTGTACACGTTCTCATTCAAGGTTATACACACCTAACTTGCGACTGAGATGGTTGTGGCTTCTGTTTTTTTGGCATATAAATTTAAGCTTTGAAGTTTAATGAATTCTTCATTTGAGTGTAGCTCAAGCTCATTGTATAGTAGAAAGGCTGGAGCTACCGGTGGGAACTTTGCTATGATCCTAATTATTTTGTTTTGGAGTGTTTGTAATTTGTAAATATGGGTTCTTGCAGCATATGTCCAGACAGGGGCTACATATGCCACAATTGACCTTATTAAGATTTGGTATAAAGGAAGCCCCTCCTTTAAGTACAGTATTGTACGTAAGTAGTTCTCCGATCACTACTCTGCGCGAGCTAATTTCGGAGATAGAAAAGTATGCAAATGTTTCGATTCTTATAAACGTAAATAGCCCCACATTTTATCTTTCTGCTTCACATATCGCATATGTGTTCTAGGCCCGTGAGTTCGTAAAGGAATATATACATAATAGTATACTATATACAGATTAGATAGAAGACAGATGAAATTATATACACCATTAGCTTATTATGTTAAATTAAGCAGCATTTTACTTAACAATTACTGAAGGACACTGCTATTATACGTATAACATTTTTGCATTCCTTTTATCAGACAGCTCTCTCGCAACGAGGTCTGTGTCGAGTTGAATGCTGATTAAGATGTTTTTGTTTATAGTGTGGGGTTGCTTCTGATATTTAACACTGTATTTCCTGTAGGTACATCTCGCGGACCTCACAAGGCCAAGGACACTTATCTATATGCAATATAAAATCAGTAAGCTTTTCACCATGGAGCAGGCTGGTGCTTCAGCCGAAATGAAACACAATCGAGGCAAACCGTTAAAAAGTGGTGAGAGGCGAATGATCGCGCATTGTTTCGCAGTACTTAAAGAAAGAAACCCGGAATCGTCCATAAAAAACATTGAAAAAGAAACGTGATCTCCTTGGTGTTTCCGCAAGTAGTGTACACAGAATTAGAATAGAACAGCAATCATCCGGAACGCTAAGAACACCGGGAAAATCGCGTAAATGCAAACAGCGCGTGGAGAAGTATGACGATTTTACGAAAAGTGCTATACGCAGTAAAGTTCATGAGTATTTTTTCAGGAATGAACCGCCGACTCTAAACAAAATTTTGCATGCGGTAAATTCTGACACAGACTTGCCGAATTTTTCGCGAAGTACTCTCCACCGTTTGCTGATAGATATTGGATTAACATTTCAAAAGCGAGGGCGGAAATCAGTAATAGTGGACAGAGAAGACATTGTAATGTGGAGACGTCAATATCTGCGCCAAATCAAAAGTTTTCGTAGTGAGGGCCGAAAAATTTATTTTCTCGATGAAACTTGGCTAAATGAGGGGTACACAACATCTGCAGCTTGGTGTGATACAACTGTGAGAGATAAGAAACAAGCATTTCTCTCTGGTCTCTCCACTGGTCTAAAAGATCCCACAGGCAAAGGAAGAAGGCTCATCATTGTTCACATTGGAAGTAAAACTGGATTTGTAGACGGTGATTTATTGCCTTTTGAATCCAAAAGCACAAAGGACTTTCACGAAGAAATGACTGGTGCTGTTTTTCTTCAATGGTTTCAATCAGTCCTTCCGAAGCTTGATCCCAACTCCGTTATCGTATTAGACAACGCTAGCTACCACAGTGTTAAAGCAGAGTGCATCCCTAATATGTCATGGAGAAAAGGTGGCTACAGGATCATGCGTGTGAGTTTAGTGCCGATATGGTTAAACTGGAACTAATTGGCATTGTAAAGCATGTAAAAGCACAATTCGATAAGTATGTTGTGGATGAGGCAGGAAAAAGTGTAAGTCACACCGTTCTGAGGTTACCTCCATACCATTGTAAACTCAATCCAATTGAGCTAATCTGGAGTCAGATGAAAGGCTATGTGCGTAGGCACAACACTACTTTTAAGCTGAATGAGGTTCGCTCCCTGCTTGCCGCTGCAGTAGAAAATATAACGGCACTTAATTGGTTCAACTGTGTTCAGCATGCAATAAAAGAAGAAGAGAAGATGTGGAAGCTGGATGGACTCACTGATGAAGTTGTTGAAAGACTTGTAATCACCGACGGTAGTAGTTCAAGCGATTGCGAATATACATCGGGAGATGACAACGCATCTGTATCAGGAGTTGAACTTCTGCAGGAATCCGATTAAAGGTAACCATTATGTTACTGCATGATTCTATTAATATTCCAACTCATAGATTTAATAAGTTAATGTGTAACCCTATTCTATTTATTGTCTAGAAGTTAGCGCTACTAGTGTTGCAAAACTTTTGTGCGTGCCTGTACGTCTAACACGCGGCGAGTTGAGTCAGCTCCGCCTTGTTGTTTACAACAGGATTGAACTAGGCTGAGACACGGTATAGTCAGTCTCATTCACTCCCTGTTCAATAGTTCGCATTTCTTTGTTGTTCGTTTGTCCCACTGCAAAATTAGGTTTGAAAATTGCTTCTAGAGCTGAACCGAAGACCTCAACTTTGGCCTGAGGGAGTTCAGCAATCGCATTAGTTCTATGATATATTAATGGCAGCATGACTGTTTTTGTACGTGTTAGGCATTTTGCTATTAGCCAAACAGAATTTGATTGGGATTGAGATTTTCTAGGGATTGGTTCCATTCGTTGCCTACGCATTCTCTACTTCGGGTAATTGTTACGTTTTATTACTTGCATCGAAGAATTTGATTCCTTGTTCTTTCCTATTTAAACCGTAATCGATTGCAATTTTGGTGCAAGAGTTTAATGTCCCTCGCATTCCGGGCATTAATGGCTGGCCTGTATCTAGGTGGTACACAGTTGTCGCGTATTTAACTACAAGGTTTAATTTATCGATAGCTTTGTCACGTGGCTGCTGAATTTATTTCGATGTCGGGAAGATATTTTTTCAATTATATTTCCGAAATCTTCCCAGTTTACTTGATTGTAATTTAGCATAGGTGTTTCTGGCTTAAATTTTAAAGCGAAAGTACTTTTCATAATACTGGTAGATTGTCCGAAGTTACAGTCGGCGAGAGCTAACCTGGCACTTGACAGCTACGTGATTTACTCACCTGCGAACGAGGCTAGCTCTATCTCGTCCAATCGTGTTACAAACACATGTTCTGACATTTCTCAATCTCCATCGGTCACCGTGTACCATATGGCCACAAAGGGCACATTTTCTGTTGGCGCAGTTACATTTGCGTATGTGGTGAGGTCCAGCACACCTAGAGCATTGTTACTCTGCGTGGCATTTGCGCGGAGTATGTCGAAAGCGGAGGCCATTTGGTTGCCTGTAGTTTTCGACACGGACGGCGCAGTGACCTGCTTGATGGCAGTGGAGCTCATTTCACTGCGTAGGGCACATAGGAAGATGGGTATGTGTCCGCTGTCTTCTGCAGTTTGGACACCTTTAATATGTCGAATCCTGGCGTTCTAGCACATTCTTGAGCTCATCGGTAATCATGTTAAAGTAAAGGGCACCTTCTCTCTGCAACGTTTGACGAAATTATGTTAGTCTTGCAGTGTATTGAACCTGAACCCGTGGTGGCCTTTGCGTTACTCTGTATCAGTGGCGTGGCGTGGGTGATTTACAAGTGTTGCCGGTTGCTTCAGACTTAATCCGGGGAGTGGCAGTGGCTGATACCGAAGGTTTCGAGGCTAATATTATATAGGTTGTATGCAATTGTATAACATAAAACAGACACAAATATATAAATAAATATTATAGCGACATACCTTGTTTAAAATGTATTTACAATCTTTCCAATTTACAGTGTCTCTATTTCAGTTCAATGCGCCGATTCTTCTCAAAAAAAAAAAAAAAAAAAAAAAAAAAAAAAAAAAAAAAAAAACATAAATGACAGAATTTTCAAATGTTGCTTGTAGCTCTTTAAGTTTATTAAGCAACTTCTTTTCCACTGATAACAAGGACAGAGATGAAAGTCTATTTTGAGTTTGAGTGTTTCTTAGATAGGTGTGTATTCTGCGGAGAGCTGAGAAAGTTCGTTCGGCTGAAGCACTAGTGGCAGGGATTGTCAAAATCAATTCATTAAAGTTTGTACACCTGTGGCAAAGCTTCTTTAAGTCCCATGACGTACAACTCTTGGTGAGCTTCGTATACTGCTTTGTTTCGAAATTCAGGGGAAGGTACAAATAACAGAGTTCGTTTCTTAATCGCACTATGTTGAAGTAATGTCCATAATACGTTTTATGCATGTAATTATAATGTTAAATTATCAACGTTAATTTTGTTACAGAATGTGTTTGCTGTTATTCTAATAAATTGTAATATATTGTTAAATTTGTTAACGTTAATTTTGTTAAAGAAACTTATATTAATGATAAGTATATATTGTTAAATCTGTTAGTTATTTCTGTTAAACGTAATTTTCTTAAAGAAACTTTTATATTCTCCTGTAATTGTTATAAATTGTAATTCTGGTGTAGTGAAAATAATAAAGAATTCCAAAGAGTCCAGTGTATATAATAGAGGCTGGACTTAATGGATATATAATTTAGTCTGTAAGTCAAGATGTGAGGGTGTCTAGTGGATTCTGTAGATATCTTCGGATGAAGTGCGTTTTCGTGGAGTGGGCCAGTGTCGTCTGCGTATAGAAGTTTTATAATGAGCGGTGGGCTGGGTATGTCGTGCATGTAGATATTGAATAGTAACGAGAAGCTACTGCTATCAAGTGATTAAGACCTTGTTCGTCTTTTTGGATAATTACGGCATCATAAACTTCTGTGCTTTACAAATGGGAAGAGTTCTGAGCTGCAGCCAATGAGATACGTTTTCATGCACAGCGTTGCAAGCTCATTACCCCCGCTCTTCATATTTCTTGGTGCGTGTCAAGTCCCACTTAAGGGGAAAGCAATATGACAACACAGCAGGACTCCGATTGGTTACCGGTGTGAAGACGCTCAAGAACAAACTCCTTCCCATTTGAAAAGCGCTTTAGTCCTGAAGCATCTGTAAAAGTACAACGTTGAAACCCAGGTCAGATTTTCCAGAATCGACGAATAAAAATAATATTGCATCACTATGTGGTTCTGTTTACTTTGGATGACTTTTGAATAACTCATAAACCGTAAGAGATAGAGAAAATCTTACTATACAAACAACGTAGATCTCGCTAAAGCACACAATTTATGTCTAAACAAATGCTTTTGTAGAGGGAACCATTTCGGAGATATCCCTTGTTATTTATGCCAGTTTCAGAAAACTTAAAACTTTCGTGAAATCGAGCATAGTTCATTTTTTATATGTTAAGTGTGCAAAGGGAACGGAATCTCAGAGCTTTAAAAGATTTTGTTTTCTCATGTTCCGCATGCACCTACAGGGAAATGAGCAATAAGATAATGTGTACAAATGTTTATCTCAACTAACACGAAGAGTTTGTGAGAATGGTTAGTACACAAGTAAATAAAGTCATGCGAGTGCAACACAAGATTTTTGTCTTAAAAAAATATATGTATGTATAAATAAAATTTCATGTTTATGTTCATTCTTTATTCAGAGTTTCCTCCTCTTTGTGCACATTTACGTGTTTACAGAAAAATATTTATTTACCTAAGAATGCGCTATCTAGTAATTAGTTACTCCATTTCTGTTAAGTTTGCTTCGTCCATTGCAAGAACTTTAAGGGGAAAGTCCCCTCCTTGTTGAAGAAATTATTCGAAAAATGCTGCCCTTGACTTTAGAGAGACACTAAATGGTATGATAAGGGCATAGTAAATTCTTCTTTTGGTGTTTTTAAAGCAGTGCAATGTGATAGGCCGATGGTACGAACTATACACGGCTGCAGCTTCCCGGAGTTTCTTACACCAAGTGAAAGATTTCTTCTACTTTTGCAACAGTTCTTTCAACTCCTTCAACATGAGAAGATACGCTTCCTGTACCTAGAACAGTCGGTCTGGGTGGCTCAGTTGGTTACGGCTGGGCTGCTGATCCCTTAGTGCTGGGTTCAAACTCGGCCCAAACTGATGGTTTCTAAGTGTACTTAGAAGTGACAAACCCATGTTAATAGTTTTAGTGGCAGGTAAAAGGACTCCTGTGGCACAATATTCCGACCCACCGGCGTCGCTGATATGATCCTGGTAGTTGACAGCGTCGTTAGCAAACCAAACACACACGCACGCACGCGCGCGCGCGCACAGACACACACACACACACACACAGATATATTAAAACAAATACCCTATGATGTGATACTCATCTATTTGGAAATCTTGCTCGATAAATCCTTGCAGCAGATGTTGCATTATGATGGATTTCAGCTTAAATGAGTAGCATATCAACATCTTTGGCGTAAGTAAAGTGGACAGTTTTGTAACTGATTGTCCGCTGTTTCGGTAACAAGTCATAAGTGTAATAAACAACACCTAAAGTGAAGGAAATTAATTGGCAAGGGAAACTTACAGGAACTAAATCAATTAGGCATAATCATGTACTACACGCTGCTACATTGTCTTTTTTTCGGGAATCTGAGATTGGAAGTAGAAGTTAGGAAAGGGGTAGAAGGGGGAAATAAGAGTTGTGTTGGGGTTCCGCAACATGCACGCCTGATAGTACGGCGTAGTGCCTGCCAGCAAGTTGCGCCGGCAGCGGTAATCAAATGACCGAGTGATAGCCATGATCAAGGACCCTGACTGTCACTCATGGGAAGTTAGGAGATGGATTGGGAGAGGAAGTAAGCTTGTTCTTCATTGAAGTTACTGTGCATCATTAATACTTGGGAGAGAAGATAAAGATGGAGTGTCGATTTTAGCATTGGCGACTTCCTCTCGTCTGTAGAACTCTGAGAGACAAGTAAATCCATCACTTTTCTGATGTCGGAGTATCCTGCACCAATCTGCTGTTATTGGGACTGTAGTTGTGAGAGTTGACATGCGAAGCAGCTTCTTTCCTAAGCCGTCGAAAATTATAACAGGCAAAAGAGAGTCAATAGGAAGCTGACTTCGCTTGTTTAACTGAACAACTAAAATGAAAGATTGCGATGATCAAGCAGGTTGTGACGTGCAGAGAAGCATTTCACTGCAGAAGATGTTAATTACTATATCAACGTTTTAAAAATAAGTGATGGACATATAAGTACTTGCACTTATAAAATATTCCAGAGTAGATGTGATGATCAAGCAGCAAGTGAAGAGAAGGAACAATTTGAACATATTGAGTTTGAGGATCTATATTCAGGAGCAGATTCAATTAAAAATAAGATTAAACATTAATCAGAAAATAAAGTAATGTTTAAAAGCAAACCGTTGCGCTTCCTCTGCACCTATACGACAATGAGATGGCTAGCTAAGAGTCGAGAGACGCACACTGCTACATAATTGGCTTCAAAACATGGGGCTACCCAAACTCGTTTGCTTCACATGTAATGTGTTCTTGTGTTATATTATGATGCTGTTCGAGTATCTTAGCAACTGTAGTCTCTAAGGTACTCAGCCGCTGAGGTGGTTCGTCGTGTGAAGTGATCCAATGGTGAAAGATATGGTACGATATTGCTACCAATGTTATTGTCGACGCTCTAGTGTCCAAAATATGGTGTCAATGATTTCAGGGTCCTCTTTTGCGGCGATCTTGTAGAAGGTGAGCTGTATTCAAGCGAGTTTCTGGAAGCGGCGAAGTTACTGATTGTGTGGCGTTGCTTTGCTTCAATTGCGTCTTTGCGCTTGTTGGTTGAGAGCCGTAAGGCTTCGAGGCGTTGATCGAGCTTAGCAAGTTCGATCCGGACTACAGCGGAGGCCTCAGAAAGAATAGTGAACTCATCCCGGGCTGCGGTAGTGGTGGCTTCTGAGAGTGTGTTGAGCCGGTTCTCGATGGCTACAAGTGCCGTGACAGTGGAGTCGGTATGATGTTGAACAATAGCATCAGGCAGACGCCGCGCTTGAGAAGGCGACAGTGGCTAATAGCGTTATGGCGGCAGCTGTGTTCATTATAAATTAATGGTCATTGTGTCACTGATGGCTGTGATAGTTGAGACCGCGGCGAAATGCTAGGCGTGTAACGCCGAAGATAAAGAGGACAGCGGACCTGTCTGGTGAAATGATCTGTTCCGTCGCAGGTGACTCAGTATCTCCGTTGACGCGAAAAATCGAGCTAGTGGCAGGCCACGTGAGTGATGCGGCGCCACAATAATGACACCGCGACGTTGCTCGGCAGCTAGTCCGCCCAATGGCCAAATCGGCAACATCGGCGGCACGGTAGAGTAGATGTTGAGCTGCTGGGTTCTATGGCAATGGTACAGCCGAAGAAGGCCACACCCGAGTTGACGGCGACGTTGAAGTGAACAATGTCCCGAAAGATCAGGCGTGCAAGTGGAGTAGGTCCACGTCTATTGCGTCGGTCTGGGTGGCTCAGTTGGTTAGACACTGGCTTACTGATCCCAAGGTCGCGGGTTCAAATCCGACCCAGACCTATGGTTTTTAATTGTGCTTAAAAGCGACAGCTCCAGGTGAGTAGATTTACTGGTATGTAAAATGACTCCCGCGGAACGAAATTTCGGCACACCGGCGACGCTGATGTGATCCTGGCAATTAATAGCGCCGTTAAACAACAAAATAATTTAATCCAAGCCCCGTCAGTAGTGTACTCTCTAGGTCATCCTATCATATAGGGGGAAGTGATGCCCACAGACTCGCAGCTATAGGTTGGTGTTGATGACTGCACACTCCCGATTTATAGGCTCCTTGATCCATGCATTCAAGTTACGTATAGTTTACCGTTATAAGACAGAACTGACCACTGAACATTTAGATGCATGATTAACAACTGTCCTGAACTTGCTAATCAAAGGGCGTGGCCTAATCAGTTTCAGTGTATGATCAAGCCTCGGTCGACCTCTTTCAGAAATCATTTTCATAACTGCGCAAATAACACACAACCAATACAAATGAAGCCGATTAACTGCAAAAACAAAACCCGTAACTTGTTGAAACTAAGAACGTAACGCGAGGATTGAACACAGGTGATGGATGAGCACATGGTTGGTCTCTCTGGCAACAGGAGGCTGTTACTATAACAACAGATGTGCCGCGCCCGCTTGTCTTTCCGAGACTGCAGCGCCAATGTCAGACCCCAACTTATGAAAATAGATGTATAGTACTTCTTGACGCAAAAGTGGATGTATTTCTTGGAAGAGATTGTTGATTGACATAGTATGAATAGGGAAAGATTTATATTTTAAACAGTTGATTTTCACTGGATATAGCATTTTGTTCCTTGAAATAGCAGAAAAGAAAACCTAACCAGTTACTTGTGCATAATATGAATATATAAACGGATTAAAATGGGTTGAAAAGAACTTTTCATTTGTCTAGAGACACATGTCATAAATTGCGAAATGAAACTTTGAAATGCTCTGAATCTCATCTCCGTGATGTTAGACGATGGGAGCGTTTTCTCCCACCCAGCAACAAATGACACTTAAGTTGCCAAATCCCAACTTGCAAATTAATAGTGTAAGCTATTACGCTATTTTATATAAAATTAAATAATTATAAGCATTTTTATTGCATTACATACAGTTCAATAATGTATTCTTACAGCTAGGCGCACACATGCGCTTGAAAGAGTTTCCATAGCAACGAACTCTTCCGCCAATCGACGGTCCTCTGCTACCCACAGCTGCACCCCTCACATTCCCTCACTCGTTAGCCATATTGATCTGTCAGGTGCATGTGTAATCTCCAAGTGTTTTCGAGTGTTGTAGTAGTTGATTATTTATATATAAGAAAACGACACGATCTAACGTTTGGGGGCATTGAGAATACATGTTTTGAGGTGCATTTAAACTGTGTTTGAGAAGTCCCTGATTTGCGCGGCACTCAGCTCGGTTGAGGGAGGAGCTGGCAACCCAGCGCACGTGCGCTGCAGCCAGGCAGTAGCTGTCAGAATGGGCTCGGGCGGCCTCGGGATTTTAATAGATTGTAATCACCGGGCTACTTTGAAGCGTGACAGTTGACGCAGGATGAGATATCCTCGATAAACGATTGTCATCTCTCATTATTCCCGTTGGATTAGGGTAGTTTTCGTATTTATATATTTATGTATTTGAAATACAGGATTGTGAAAATATGTCGTTTGGTGGATAACATTTGTGAAGCGTATTATGGAACCTCGTAATAAAGTGAGCTCCCCTTGATAAGTGGCATAAAACTTTACAAAATCATTGTTACACTCTGGGGCAATAATTGAAATAAAACCGAGAGGGTGAAAAAAGTGTGCTATAAATGCATGGGGTAGCAACCTGTAAGTTTGTTATTAATATAGAAAAAAGGCGTAAGAAGCACACAGACCGCAGATATGGATACCTTCCAGGGATTTTCTTTTGTGTAGGTGCTGCATGTTAACGTTAAGACATCGAAAGAATAATAAAGCTAGGATAGAAAGTGAGACATTTTGAAGGCCGGAGTCAGCCGGAGTATAGCGCTAAATATCCAACTGGCTGTCATGAAGGTGGAAACAGAACGAGAATTTTAGGAACCTAACCTTCAAATTTCGTTCAATTTCTCGACAGTATTGATTATTAGTGCAATTGGTGATCGCTCTACTGGCTTTGACGCTCAAGTTTACTAAGTGAATTATGGCACATGTACGGCACATTGTTGGAATTTGAAGTAATATGCAATTCATCTAAGGTGCAGTTCAGATGATATATTTACTTGTCATTAAAGTGCCTACAGTAGAATTTTAACTCAAGGAGTGAGCTTATAGATCAGGTTAACCTCAAATAAATCCAATATGGATTTTTATGAGAGTGCCACAATGTGATTTATTTTCCTGCATTTATTCATTATAAGTCTCCGAAAACAAACCAAAGATGATTTAGCTTTCGCAATGATTTTATAGTGAAGAAAATAGGAGTTTGCAGCATGCAGTGATTTCTGTTGTGGTGTATAGTAGTGGTAATATGAAAGATTGTTTTCATAAATGTACTACTAAGAAATTGAAATAAAAAAAAAAAGCTTTGGGTGAATTCAGAGATTCAGAATACATATTTTAAAACACAATGAAAAACTGCATTAAGTACTCATGAGACAAAAATTGCGTTGACTAGTGTTATCCATATTTTTTTATTTTCTGGATTGCCTTTGGTCCCAGTTAGTCCAGATAAATGAGAGTTTACTTTAGTAGGACAAAATCAAATAACAGTCAATATACATTAAACTATATTGCAATTATTTCTCAAAAGATACTAATAAGAAAACCTGAAGTCTTGCAAAACTAGTGGATTTTACTCTCTCCTGTAGATTGGTAAACATCCACACATGCATAATATAGTCATCGTCCATGTTCAAGGTAGCCTCTGGTTCCCAGGGTGGCAAGATCATACCCGGTGGAGGGTGATGGTCTTTCTTTGGGTGGGGAATAATCTTTATCATGGCTTCCTTCGATAGGGAAGTAAACCTGGTGGTCCCATGCCATGGATTTATGGCACTAAAAGAACCTCAAGCATGATAGCCCTCTGAGCAAAATTAAGCAGTCTTTCACGCCCAGTAAAGAATGAGATAATGAGAACCACAGCAATTAAAAGGCATCCCTAAATAGCACTCAGTTTCATGTGCAATGTGCTAAACATGTAGTCCATGCGTTGTGCTATATGATACTTGAAATAACCTGCATGCACAAGAATAGCTTAACAGTAGGTTTGGTTTCAGTAAGTTAACTTTTCATATTAGAACGAATACAGAGAAATATGTCAAGAACATAATATTAAAGTGAATGCACTCAAATGCACTTTTGGTGCTTGCTTTAGTCAGATTCACAGTCATCACTGGCATTCGTTTCAAATGTGAAAATCCCATTTCCAATGGCTATGCATGGAAAGGTTCTTTGCTCAAAATTTCACTGTTGACAGCACTTAACACTGTCAGTGGCTCATTGTCCCTCTTCTCAAAAGAACTTTTGTGCTTTAGAATGAATTGCACACTTGACAAAGTTGTCTACTTAGCCCAAAAGTGCCAAGTACTCTTCCTCCTTTTACACGATTTTTAACACTATCAGTTTTAATTTTTTTGCAAACTTGAACATTGGTTTCTGTGTAATCTGCCATTAGTTTAACGTTGTTGTTTGTAGTGTTTAATGCCCGCTTTTACTACTATGGCACCGCAGGCAGTGACACTGATGATACATGGAATGAAGATGGAGCACCGGTGGAATGAGATGGCGGGGGAAACCGGAGTACCCAGAGAAAACCCGCCCTGATGCCGCTTCGTCCACCACGAATACCACATGTGGGTCTCTGGGATCGAACCCGGGCCGCCTAGGTGGTAGGCGAGCGTGCTGACCGCTCGGCCACGGCACCGCCCATTAGTTTAACAAATGCATTCACTAGAATATCTGAATTATGTTGCTTTAACTTATGCAACAAATTTAAAAGAATGTGTCACTTTTTAGTAATTCACCTTAGGTTGCTTTTAATAACCACACTCAACAGAGTAAGATAGTTCGGCAGTAAAATGCAAGGCTTACATTCGGGAGATCATGGGTTTGATTCCCATGGCCGACCTTCCTGACCCAGGATTTTTTAGGGTTTCCCTGGGTTGCCAGGTGAATGCTGGGAAAGATAATTACATCCCCCAAATTTTCTGTCCTTCCATTTCACTCCATTAATCATTTCATTTATTCTTCATCCCATTGGTTCTTTTGGGGTCGCAAGTGTCAGCGAGGGTATTGGGTGCAGCTTGGCAGGGATGATACGTGTACAGTAACTCTTTCTATCCCTCATTGTTTGTGGGATTCGGGTGGGAGGGTGGCATCTGGAGGTGTTGGACCCCACACTGAGGTTCCCCTGAATTGTCCTCAAAAGACCTAAAGACTTTGAGATGTCATCAAACTTGAGAAACCTTAGGGAGCTCTGTGAATGTGTGTGCCACTAGTCTGGTTCTGGCCACCGGGTATCTCCTCTCACCTCATTGTTCCTCCCGGGGGTACCCCTTTGGGGCATAGGTACAATACACCTGGCTTCAGTGCCGAGCCCCCTCCATCTCTCTACTATTCCTCCTATGTACACCAGCTGTAAGTTTGCACAATATTCCTTACTGAAATTCCATTTGATTTTTTCCTGCCACAGTAATTGATTATTTCTTGTGAGTGGATATATTTCATTTTCAAACACCTGTAAAAATATGGCACTTCATAATACTATAATTAAAGGTATTCATAATTGCATTTTACAAGCAATAAGTATAAGAAAAGCTGGATCCATTTTCTCGCCTCAAGTGGAGTGCTGTGTTCTCAAACCAATAAGAGCATCCACTGTGTTTATGTGCATGGATCTATTTCTCAGTATTGCTTATACAAGCCTGTTTGTTACAATGGAAGGAGAATGGACACTTTGGTTAAGTACCAATGTAAGAAACATGAAAAAATGTTAACTATATTTTAATATGGATTTTCACTAACAGAAAAAAACATTGTGAATTTGCATTGATGCGTTTGTCATTTCTGAGCATATGCAGCATTGTTGGAAGATATTCAGCTGCTGTATCCACACAGCGCTAGAGCAAGAGCAATCTCATGATTTAAGCAACTTTAAAGGTGAAACGTTCATCAGTAATTAAGAATAAGGCATAATAAGGTGAAACACTAATAAATAGCATTTTTGGTGGGTGATTTAAAAATGTTACTATATGTGAATAATTACCTCAAACAACATTTTTAGTTATATTTGAGAATTGTTTTTGAGGTAATGTTCCACTTGGTTAAATACATCAACTATAAGCAAGGTTTCTGATGTCTTCCATTTGAATTGAATAAACACTACGTATAAAGTACCATGTGTTCTCAGACTGGACCACCCTGCAGTGGCACTGCACCAGACGAGGACCTGCGAACTTTCCACCAGAGTTACGCTTAAAGGACTGGCAAATCACGGATACGGAACACTTACTGCTGTATGTACGTGCATTAGACTTACCTGATTCACAACATATGTTGAAATTGTTGAACTTCAACATGAACACATTCCCTATCTATCCAAAAGCAATTCTAGTTTACTCACAAAAGTTCATGTTGGCTGATTGCTGTATTTCTGGCATGATTTTGTCCTTCAATTGTTGTAATGTGTGTGGATTTGGTGCTTACACTTTATTCTTGAATGTTCCCCATAAATAAAAATCCCTAAGACATTTAGCACAGTCATTAACATTTCCAATACATCACCTTCGTGGCTGTAAATTCTATTTTAAATATTTTTTTCTTCAACTAACAGAAATGAAATATTGTGTGAGTGGTTTCAACAGGATTCAGCTACACCACACACTGCTGGTAATTCTATGCATGTATTGCGAACTGTGTATGGTGACATAATTAATCAAGGATTGTGGCCATTCCGTTCCCCTGACCTATCTTCATGCAAGTTTTATTTATGGGGAACATTAAAGAATAAAGTGTAAGGTCAAATATGTTCACGTTACAAGAATTGAAGGACAATATCATGAGAGAAATATAAGGAATCAGTCAACAAGAACACAGAATTGTTTTCGGACAGATAAGGAATGTGTTCACGTTAAAGGTCATTAATTTCAACATCTGTTGTGATGCAGGTAAGCTTAATGCAAGTTAGTAGAGTAGTTAGTGTTCCGTACCCATGGCTTGCCGGTCCTTTATGTGTAACTGGCAGAGAGCGTGTAGGTCCTCACCTGGTGTGGTGCCACCGTGGAGTGGTCCAGTCAGTCTGAGGGCACATGGTATAACTTTTAATATTTAATCAAGTTATTCATATTATTTTTCCTCTAACTTTCATAATCCTTTATAACAGTGTATAGAATATTAAAACTATATTTATGAAATTTAACAGTATTTCCCAAAAAGCAGAAGCAGTGAGTTTTTTACAATTTTATTTTGTGTACTTGTATTGTGCTTACATTCTTGGTGTAATTCAGTAGTTTTGGACTTTAAATTCAATTACTATGATATTTTCTTTGCATATAGATATATTGGTGACTTGGGTGAAGATATGACCTTTTCTAAGACCAGAAAAGCTTTTGCTATGGGCAGAAAACAAATTTTTGACCAAAGAAGGTGCCATAAAATCCTGGAAACCAAACCGTGAGATGTAAAAGTGAAATGACTAACTTCCAATTCTGCTGGAAGAACTGAGGCAGAAGAAGCTTAATTTGTCACATGATACTTGTTCTGTACTGCAGGTAATTATTTACACTTTTGCAAGAAATACTTAAACTACTGTCCATTTCAAATTGCTTCAAATGTAAACAAAAACACATGCTTGTCATTAACCTACTCTTACGCCAATATTAATATTTCTGTGATAAATGTACTGTATCATGAAATATTGGGGTAGGAACTGCACATTTTATCACAGTTATCATAAGAATTATTGCTTAATGTAATGGATCTATACTATTTGTTAAGATATTACAAAATATAATTTTGTTAATGCCGTCTGGTATTGCTGTAAGCCTGAGAGTACTTTTATTGTGAGTTACAACTATATGTATGACTGCCATTGTATTGCATATACAAGAAATGCAGCAATGAATTCCCTGAGGTACCATCTGAGTACTGGATAAGCAGTTTGTGGAACACAGGAAATATGATGAACGATAGTACACGGATGCTAACCTCAGGTCAAGTCTTGTGATTAATCAGTTGATGTTTATATTCTCATTGCAAAGGAAGGAACATGTAATGTGAATACCAACTGTTCAAACACAAAAGAAACATCATTAAATAGAAGCAACAAACAATAATAATGTTAATAGTGATTTATTTATACCAACAAACGTACTGCTGGTGTTTTTAAACACACAAGCCGTGCTTAGGCAATGTTTGAGAGGTAGAATCAGGGCAGAAAAATTCAATGCCATAGCCAGGATTTGAATCACAGAGCTTCAGCTTCACACGCATGTACTGGGGAAAATACGAATCAGTTGGCAAGTTGTCACGGTAGCTCAGTGGTTAGAGCAGCTGTGCGTGAAGCAGAAGGCCTGCCATTCAAATCCTGGCTGTAGCATTAAATTTTTCAATTCCAGTTCTACCGCTCAAATAGGTACTTAATGTTTGAGAGGTAGAACTGGAACTTAAAAATTCAATGCCACAACTGGGATTTGAACCACAGACCTTTCGCTTACCGGGCGGCTGCTCTAACCACTGAGCTATTGCGACAAACTGCCAGAATGGCATTAAATTCTCAAACCAGTTCGTATTTCTCCTGGTGTGTGTTTAAAAACACCAACAGTAAGTTTGTTGGCATAAATAAATAATAAATAATAGGTACTTAATGTGTTCAACTCACTATTTATATTTTTACATATTTTAATCTTCAAAATACTCCTAGTGCAATTCTTAATAGATTTCTTTGAAATTTTGCACACATATTCATAGTTTTGTCATAAAACCTGGCATTTAAATGCTGTAGATCGAGTAGTTTAATTGTTACTGAATTCTGATTTTGAAAATTATTAATAAATTGAGAAAAAATGGCCATCAGTGTATTCAATAATTTTTTTCTCCAAAAGTATTTGACATAGCCAAATAAAAATACGAGGTTTTGTAGACATAATTAAAAGAAACATATAGCCAAAGATTACTTTATTTATAACAATATTTTATTGGAAGCATTTCATATTCTACAATAAAATAGCACCAAAAAATCCAATAAATAGTTTTTGCAAAACTCTTGCATAGAAAAGTGGAATTTGGAGATGTACTAGATATTCTTTGGCACACATGCATACAAATTTTCACATTATTGTTACAAAAATTGTGGATTTTAGTAATTTTTACAATGCTTTCCTTTGAAAAGATTATTTTAAACAGAATGGTACATTTTGTAAATTCAGTCTTACGCAAATTTCAGCATGGTTTTAGAAAAGGTCTCTACCACAACAATTGCTGAATTCGTACATGAAGCTCTTGGTCAAATAGAAAAAGATTGGAAAATTGACACAATACATCTCTATTTAACAAAAACTTTTGATTTACGGAAGTAAGATGTGTTAATAAACTAGAAGAATGTGGCATATAGGGACTACCTAGAGATCTAATAGAATGGTACAGGAAGGAAAGAAGGAAGGAAGCAAGCAGTACAATTTCTTTATAAAAAACAAAACAGTAAGTACAGCACAATCTTGACCATGGTGTAACACAATGAGGTCTCCCAAGATTTAGTCTTGAATCCTCTGTTGTTTGCTTTTTGTGTTAATGATAGTAATGCACCAAAAAGATTCTAGCATTTTTTCCTTTACTAATGATATAACAGCAAATTCCTGGGGTATCAAGTATATTTCACTAAATAAAAATAAATTAAATATAAATACATGCAAAAATATTTTGAATTAAATAAATTCTGTGTAATATGAAAAGGCAGACCAATGGGAGGAAGTTATACTTAAGGGAGACAGTTTCAGAAGTCAGCCTTATTGTAAATAAGAAATTTCAAAGTGATCACATAATGCCATGCGTTTTGAAAATCTTGGATATCCCTTTAGTCCACTATGCCCCTCTTATTCCTATTACGAAATGTGTAAATATGTAATTAAAGTTTATCTTGTTAAAACAAGAGAGTTGATGAAATGCAACACATAAGATTTTTTCTTGGACTAAGTCTATCAGCTTGTTACTTTAGAAGCTTTGTCACAAAGATGGCTTTCTTTGCAATGTTACTGATATGCTTTCTTCTTGTTCAGATTTTTTCGTGGAACCCTGAGAATAGCAGTACCATACTTGGGAATGTCTGAGTACCAAAACCAGATTTGAGAAAGAGTCTTATCAATAAGAATGTTGTCAACTGGAGTGAAATTCAACCTAGAGGAGAACTGCTCTTCATGTGCACATTTAAACGACGAGATGGTTCCTGTTTCTTCAGAATTTAATATGGAGTTGCAGAAAGAAATTGAGTATAAAGTGGAAAACAAAATAGAAATCAAACAAGAACCTTATCTGCTGGAAGCAATGAAATCTGAGTCAGAGGGTTCAGAAGTTAATGTAAAAGATGGTTTAACTTCTTTTGCTTCACATTTTATAATGCAGCCTGACTGTGATTTGCATGAGGATGAGATAGAAACCAAAATTGAGATCAAAGAAGAACCTATATGGTTGGGGAAACCATCAACTGAAGTGAAACCTGAATCAGGGAACATTGACATTAAAGATGTGGACTTGCATTTTCATACAAAGGTAAGACATGCAAAAATAACAATACAAGATGTCTGGAAACTTCACAGACTAACATAATTTTATTATACACAGCATTCCTTTGAATTCTTATGGCACCAGGCAATATGTCAGTGCACTCATTTGTCAGTGAATCGGGTCCACTTCACCCTACTGCCCCCCTAAAATTTCTCTCCCTAGGCTGCTGTTGATCTCCGAGCATGGAAAGTGGTAAATTGAGAAATGATGGAAACACTTCTACTATTTGAGAGGTAGAATTGGAACTGAAAAATTCTGTGTCAGCTAGGATTTAAACCACGGACCTTCTGCTTGCCATGAAGTTGAATGAATGAATATTTATTGAGTACCAAATCTTACACACCTTCGGCTACCCCTGAGCTGGACCCTGGTCCCTTTGCTGCCATGCAGTTGCTCTAACCATTAAGCTACTGTAACAACTTGCCGGAATGACATTGAATTCTCCGCCTTGATGGATCATATGGGTTAGTAATATTAAGATTTGAAACTTGTGACAACTGCCACTACACAACTGTATTGCAGATGGTGTGAACAAGGTACTGTGCAGACGAATTTGGCATTCCAGACATAGCTCTTTTTTTTCTTTTCTTTTTATCCACGGATGCACATGATCCAGTTAAGAAAGGTAATTTCTTCAACAAGTCCATGAATGTTTTCTGTTTAGTGAAACTTGCTCGCTTCTTTACCGCCGTTTCATGCAAGCTTCGTAGCAGTAGAAGGTCTGTTGAAGTTATCTCTGACTGTTGCTCTAGGTATTTGATAGTTTTTTTTCTATCGCTTTGCATCCTTCATTGTGCTGAATTTGTTCATTCTCCATTTCAATGTCTTCGTTGTCACCTTCACTTTCCTTTTCTTCATCCTCTACATTCACTCCCTCTGTTATCATCTCATCAGTCACTTCCAATTCGTCTGCGTTGATCCACTGTCTACTTCATTTTCAATGATTGTTTCATCTGCCAATCTTTGAGCTAGATGTGCAAGGCTGAGGTTGTCATCTCCTATGGACAGTTTCTTGATTTTCCGTGACGTTTAATAACATTGCATGGCACACTTTGTAAAATGGGATCTCAGTTAATCTGGAACTTAGTCAGGACTTGGTTAACTGCGGCTGTACTGTATTTGGTCTTTATGCTAAAACTCACTCAATGTAAACGGGAAAAATGTTTTATGTGTTTCTATCAATGCATAAATACAGTTGTCAATAAAGAGCGTTCTCTTGTTACAGGATGGCATCTCAGAAGCAGATCAGGAGCTGACTGAATTAGCAAGGTAAGACTTTTGGAATATTTGAGAGGTAGAGTTGGAATTGAAGCTTTGTCCACACATGGCTTGTGTGTTTAAAAACACCAACAGTAAGTTTATTGTCATAAATAAATAATAATTATCTTTTGGAATATATTATACTTTCAACCTATTCTGAGAGGTTTGAGATTAGAGAACAAGTAATTGTGGCATGTGAGCACAACTTTTTCTAGTTTTAGATTAAAGTTTATGTGTAAACTTCAGGATACTTTTACAATGTCTAGTGTTTATGTAGTAGTGTATATAACGAGTGTTGCTATGATGGACCCCAAGCAAGAGCATGTCCACACTATGATTTTCTACAACCTCATCAATAACTTCCTATCCTGCTGCTAATCCCTATACTTCTAGACCATATAACATTTTTGTTTCAACCACCATATTATGTACCTTTCTAGCCATTTGATATCTATATTGTATGCACTAAATTTATAGCTTCTGATAGCTGATAAAGCTCCTTTGCTTTTTGCAAATGCAAAGTTTTTTTATTTTTCCTAATTACCGTCTATTTTAACTTCACATAATTACATTCCCTCACTACCATATACTCTTTGTCATTCTTCCATTTTTTCATATTCCTCCATTTCCATGTTTCTTACACACTACAGTCTGGGTCTTATCTTGGTGGTTCACATTTAAGTGCTATTCCTTAAAGTATTGATGAATTCCTTTAAAGGATTGTTTCAACTCATCAACTGTGTTGCCCATGCCAATAAATTGTCTGCAAAAGATAATCCAGGAATCTGGATATTGTAGTGTAATCCTGATAACTCTACATTGTGTAACTCTACAATCTTTTTTATTTTGATTATTTTTTATTTTTTTATCACTAAACTTGAGTGTAATAATTTCTATTATCTACTATACGGTGTAAACAGTATGCCCGACTACAAAGGGAAGCCATAGAAATCTACAAATACAGAGACAACTTCAACCGAGTCACCACCAATCACTACCTTAGTCAGCGCAACAATGCCCCACCCACCCCCACTATCTAAGAGTGCTAACAGTCATTGCTTCCATACACCCCTCTCTCTGCTTCCACATTCGAACTCTGATCAGTGCAGACAACGGATCGTCTTACCCTGAAGATGCCAAGCGCAGTACTTGGCGAAACGTTTGTATTTTGAATACTTTCTAGACCACGGTCTACAAGCCCGAAAGAGAAAAAACTAGCTAATAGTTCTATCCTTGTCTAGGGCACCTGTGCTTTTATCTCTTCCAATTCATATTTCCATGATTTTACTTTGTTTCCCATCTTCTCCACTCCAGATTTCATTTCTTCTACTCTGGGTTTTATTCCTTCCATTCTGGAGTTTACATTTCTCATTTCAGATATCATGTGCTGCATTCCGGATTCCCATGTTGTCTTTATCCGCTGCATCCCAGTCATCGTCATTCCTCTGCTGCTGCATCTCGGCCAGTATCTTTCCCACCATTGCTTCCATCATAGTGTTCACATCCCACTTGTGACACTAGTGTAACAAAATTACAATTTGACAATCCCACTTCTGACACCAGTGTGATGAAATGACATAAGTCCAGTCAAGTAATCTTTTTTGTCACTTTATTTTCTTCCAAAATTGAATGCACAACAACACAGTGCTCTTTCACTGATGGTAACACAGTCTTTAATCCTGTGTAATATTATAACTCACAAGTCTTTTCTTCTTGTAACCTTGACTCACTCCTTTCTGTCTTTCTTCACTTTCTCTGTCATTCAAACAGCTGACTTTGATGATACAATTACTCAACGCTACATAAACTGCTTCACTGGCTTTACTTCAACACAATATATCTCTCATGATGACATACATACCCATGCACACTCCTAACAGTGCGTGCTGTGACGACTCATGTCTGTAATTATTACTACCACCACCACCGCTACCAACAAAAATAAGTATGACATAACACAGACCTTTCTCAAACTTCATCTTTTCTGGAACTTTTACAGATATCTCACAAGTAACTTTGAAAACCCTTTGTTGTGCTGTGTCCATTGCCCTGTGTTCACAAACAGTGACATGAGGCAGCTTAACCTTGATATACACTATGCCTGTTATGTTATGTGAGGTAGCTTGAACCCTACTGTCCTTCGCTGTGCACTGTGGCCAGCATCACACTATTTATCTTCCAGTGTTTTTGTAATATCGTCAACCCACATTTGTAGCCTACATGCCATAATACCTATAAACATGTTGCCTACATTTGACAATAATACAAAATCTAGGCGATTGTTTCATTTGACAATATGCACTTGTCTTTGTATAGAAGATGAGTGATAGGGGCTATTACACCAATCCAGTATAAAGGCAAAAAAATACAATATGGAAATAAACACACAAAAAAGAAAATGCCTAACAGTATTGAAAGAGCCATTGAGATGCAAATTAGAAGTGGAAAGAAATTATTGAACTGGTTTCAGAATTTAATTATTTAGATATTCAGGTAACAAGCACCAAAAATTTAAATTGAGAAGTAAAAACACTGGCCAACAAAGAGCACAGATATCAGTATGCATAAAAGACATAATGTGGCAAAAGAAGTGTATCGTAGTAGAGAGTAAAGTCGGCATTTATAAAACAGTAGTTAGACCAATCGTATGTAGCAGAAACCATAGCAGATACAGTCAGAATAAATATTAAGTAATGCGAACTGAAAATATTTAGAACAATTCAAGACAAAAGTTTATTAGATAAAATACACAATATAGAAAATAGCCAAATTCAGGATATAACAACATTTATTAGTGAACAACGGAAATACTGGAAAGAACACATTAACAGGGTGGGAAAGACCTGTTAGGAGATGAATTGACAGCATTTATAACTTATCCGAGGAATAAAAGGGCAAATGAACAAGATATTATCCTATACACAAAGAGGAAGAAGTTAGAGCATGAGTTCAGTTTCTTTGTTGCCACACCTACTATTGTTTCATATTTAGCATCTCTGTGTATTTCTAGTTTTGCTATAGGTTGTTTTTCATTAGTAGTGTTTTTCAGATTGGATGCATGGAGCTATGAACCTAATGTCACCAGTGCAGGTTTAGATAAGGGTTGCTGCTTGACACTGAGAGAAAACCCCAACACAGAGACATCCCAGGGGGATGGCAAGTTGTCACACAAATGTAAATACTGCAGCAAGTGCTTCAGTCTGGCATCATATTTAAAAACTCACATTCAAACTCATGATGAGGAGAAGAAATACAAGTGTAATAATTGTGACAAGAGATTTGCTACATCTTTCTGTTTGAAAAGACATAACTTAACCCATGAAGGCAGAAGGGAATTTAAATGTAAACTTTGTGATAAAAGTTTTACCCGAGCAGCATATTTGAAAGAACATAGTTTAGTGCATCAGGAAAGAAGACCCTTTACATGCAACAAGTGTAACAAGAGCTTTGTTAAGGCATCACACTTGAAAGTACATGATTTAATTCATGAGGGCAAAAGGGAATACAAGTGTGGCATCTGTACGAAGACCTTTATTACGTCTTCATGTTTGAGAAGACATAACTTAATTCATGAGGGTAACAGGAAATTTAAATGTGACAAGTGTGAAAAGACATTTATTACAGCATCAAATTTGAATGCTCATGTTTCTCTTCATGACGAAAGAAGGCTGTTTAAATGCAGCAAATGTGATAAGAATTTAAAATCAGCATCAAATTTGAAAATGCATAATTTAATTCATGAGGGAAAAAGGCCGTTTAAATGTGACAAATGTGATAAGAGCTATCTTACTGCATTGCATTTAAGAGCACATAATTTAATTCACCAAGGGCTATATAAGTGTCATGTTTGTGATAAGAGCTTTGGATATGCATCACATTTGAAAACACACCAGTTGGTCCATGAGGGCGATAGGCCATTTAAATGTGATCATTGCGACAAGAGCTTCATCACGCCATCAAATTTAAAAACCCATAATCTAGTTCATGAGGGCAAAAAGCCATATAAATGTAGCCAATGTGAAAAAAGATTTTTCAAGGCTTCTGACCTGAAAAGACATAATCTAATGCATGAGGACAAAAGGCCATTCAAATGTGACAAGTGTGACAAGAGCTTTTTTACATCATCACACCTGAGAGATCATCAGTTATTTCATGAGGGCAAAAAGGTGTTTAAATGTGATACATGTAATAAGAGCTTTATTACAAAATCAAATTTGAAGGAACATATTTTGATTCATAAGGGCAAAAGAGCACACATTTGTAACATTTGTGATCAGAGTTTCTTTACAGTATCACGTTTGAACAGACATACTTTAGGTCATGAGAGCAGAAAATTATTTAAATGTGACAAGTGTCATAAGAGCTATGCTACAAAATTAAAGTTGAGAGAACATATTCTGATTCATGAATTCAAGGCCATTCAGATTTAGACAAACTTGTTTCATGATGACAAAAAGGTAACACAAATATAACACTTGTAGGAAGAACGTTATTTGTGCATAATTTAATTCACATGGTAATAGAGCCATGTTATCAACTGCAAGAAGAGCTTTGGTACTGGGAGAGCCAAAAAAGGGTCCGAACTGACTGCGTGGTGTTCGCCTGTCTGCATCCTTAGCACTCATTGCCATCTGCCACTATCTATCTGTCACCATCGTTGTCCATACATTTTTGGCACCTCTTCAGGAAACTATCCATCACTCGCCATAGTTCAGATTGAGAAATGCTGGAAATTTCCTGTCGGATATGTTGTTTTAATTATTCCTGGATGTGTGGGTTTGTCTTGTGCACATTGTTTTAAGTTACTCCAGAGATAGAAATCACAGAGGGTTAGGACGGAGATTGAGGGGGCCACAAATCTGGTAATAATTCTGTCCTAAAACACTCTTTCAGTTGTTCTCATCAGAAGATTTGCCATATGAGCTGTTGCAGAGCCCTGTTGAAAAAAAGGCAAACTCATGCTCCCTGTCAGTTAATTCTCTCTAAAAAAAAAAAAAAGGGGCAAAACTGTATGTATGGATGTCAACTGTTGACTTGAAAAAAATTGATCCTGTAAATCAGAACGTAACATTGTTCATGAAGTAACCCTTCATGACAAAAGATTTGATGTATGGTGCACCATTAGCAAAGAAAGGTTTCTCAGTCCTCCAATAAGCAATTTCTGTCTCGGGGGTAACTTAAAACATAGCGTGTACAAGACAAACCCACACACCCTGGAAGAATTAAAACAAAATATCTAACAGGAAATTGCCAGCATTTCTCAACGTGAACTATGGTGAGTAATGGATAGTTTTCTAAAGAGGTGCCAAAAGTGTATGGACAATGACAGTGACCAGTTTCAGCATCTCCTTTCATAAAATTGGTAAGCAAAGCCTTTAAAAGTAATTTTTAAAATGTTATATAGTTTCATTCCACCTTTCTATGATGGTGGCAGATGGCAACGAGCAGACAGGCAAAACACCACACAACCTGTTAGAACTTTTTTTTGCTTTCCGGAAACATCATTAAAGTTGGTAAGACTGATTTATCCTGTGAGCAGGGCCCAGATTCTGATATCATTTACTTGTTACACCATAGGTATTGCCAACCTATGCGGAAATCCTTATCATGGGTCCCAGGTTATGAAAATCTATATTTATTAAGAAATTTTGCTCATTTTACCTCATTTTCTTTTATTTATAATGAGTATGTAAGGATATTCAATATGTGTCCTGTGTAACGATCCAGCAGAAATGAACGAAGACCACTTGAAGACCTGTGAAGCATTAAGATCAGAAGAAACTACAATTCAAAAGTATTGGAAAGCATGAATGCTAATGGCTTCATTGCCAGATGCAAGGCATTAGAAAACAACAACAACATATAAGGATATTTATATTATTGACATTTTATGTAAGGATAACTTTTTATATCTCACAAATTTTGCTACTCAAATAAGAAATAAGAGTAACTTTATGTTGTCCAGGCAAAAAGACCAGAGCAGTGTAAGCATGATGCACAGTAGTATGACCTGCTAAATTTCATTATAAAATAAAAATACTAGCAAAATGCAAATGTACATAAATATACCAAGCAAAGAGGCAAAAGCCAGAATTAAAACAAAATTATAAAGACAAAAAATTATAAAATTTTGATATCTAAAGTTTTAAGTTCTCAGGATCATGTTTATCCGTGTTGAAAACTTTAAAACTCTTTGACCGCTTGTTTATCGTCCACCAGGCTCTCTGCCACTCTGACAGGGTGGTAGAAAGTCTTGAAGGTGTGCTAGGGAAACACACTCTAGCAGCACATGACAGACCAACAAAAAGTTGTTGTACAGCAGACAAAGCGGAGCAAGGTCCCATTTAAAAAGGTAAACTATGTGTAAAATTGCAGTGGCCAATCTGTAACCGAACCAAAGTCATGTCCTCACGACAAGATGTGGGAGAGGAAGTTACCCAGTTTATTGGAAGTTCTTTCACTTATCTAAGCTTATTACCGCGAAGAGCTGACCACTCTTCATACCAGCATGACAGCACCACCATCTGCACTTCAAGCCTAAGGTCTTCTGAAGTAATACAAGAGATGGTAATACTGGATTCTGTGGTTACTGCCAAATCTGCCATTTCATTCCCCAGTAAACCTACGTGACCAGGAATCCAAATGCACCAATAGTATCAGAGCTATTATATCTGTAGGGTTGTGTGGCTTTTAAAAAGGAAAGGTTTTTCAATAAATAATCCAGTTTCCAAAAAATATGATGTTTATTTCCAATTATTTGATGAATATAAAAGAACTTGCCATCCACACCCACAATTTAAGTCATTTGTACATTTGAACTGTTCTATGAACTGTGCAAAATGTTCTCTGCATAGTTACCATCAGCATGGTGATGAGCGACAAATGTACTTCACTATAATCACCGCACTTTTAGGTCCTGACTTGATGCAAACACAAGCTGCCAACAACTAACCCACAATATGCTGAAACCAAAGCACATCACAGGATATAGTACTTTAAATTTCGGCGATTATCCGTGAATTTTCGAGATGTGTGATAACTCGGTAAAGACTAGTTGAATGTAATGTGATAGCAGCGCTAGTCCTAAAACTCCTGAGTAAATGCATTCTGTTGCATCATAAATACGAGGCATGAGTCCACATGGTGTTTGTTTGTGTTAGTTGTAGCTGATATGAACACCATGTTATTGCGGAGGGATACAAGGCTGGATGGAGTATAAGTCCCTCTGTGGCATATGATGAGAAAAGTCTGGCTGTGTAAGTCATATTTGTACCTTTGATATTCTATTTCGTTCTTGAACATTCTTGTTTTGCTTTACTGTTGTATGTATGTTGGCTACAATGCCACCACTAGCTGTTCATTGCTCCCCTAACTTTATTTGGAAGCATTACAATATGAAAAGCATTTTTGAATGTTGCAGACTCCATATCAGAGTATGGAACATTGTGAAACTACTCCCTTAATAATTGTTTCAAGAATAATTAATATCAAGAGAATATATGCCTTTGCTTGCTATGAATTTTGTATAAGCTGAGAAGTCAAAAGACTTAATGTGATGACACTTGTAAGACCTGCTTCTAAACAATTTTCTTAATTTTATTTTATATTCAGATGTATCAAATACAAACATAGAACAAATATATATTTAACTAATTTATAAATTATTTCCTCATTATCCATATACCTACTTTTCCTGCGTGTATAGCAATAATACCTAAGTATAAGTTTTAGAAAAATAAATTTTGTTTTAGGTAAGTTTTTATCAGCTTTTAATAATGTTAGTCATTTTGTAGGCCATGTTTCAAGGATTTTTGTGTCATTAAAATCTCGGCCCTGCTCATAAGTCTAGAAGACACATAAGTGTGACAAGTATGGGAATACCTTTACCAATGGCTGAAAACTGATAATTTATTCATTTGGATAAAATACTTTAAATGTGGTTGATATAACAAAGGCTTTGGTTAAATGGCTGATCACAGCATTTATAGTTGCAGTACATGTTGTATTTAACTGTTGTGAAGAAAATACATTAAAAGATACCTGGAAATCCAAGGATTCTCTGTGAAGTTATAGTTTTACAAAAGTTGAATATTTTGAAGATTAATATTTTTCTGGTGTAAATAAAAATCATTAGTGCTTGTCAAGATTGGGAATAGGTAAATGATTATTTTTAAGTTGTAGGTACATACAGTAGAATCCTGAAATAACACAGTTGTTAGGGGATATGCTTTAGCCCTACATTATAATAATTCCACTGTATATCAAAATGTGAGCTTGAAAGTGACAAAAATTGATCCCGCAGAGGTGGTAGGAAACAGTCATACAATAACTTAATGTAGGTACAGTAAAGTACACAACTTTTAAATGCAATTACACACCAGTTATGCTAGGGGTGTATTCCAGTCCTGCAGTCGATCTAAATTTATGCAATACATACAATTTACACTAAGCTAATTTTGCATTGTCTTAAAGAAATGACTAAGTTTTGTTTGGTGGCATAATCCAAATTTTTTTCTTCATCTATTTGTTTGTAGCAAGATGGGGATGAATACATTCATTTTGCTCCTCTGTACAATGAATCATCTTGTTTATGGTACTTATCGCTTCACTAACATGCAGAATATCTTCTTCCGTCTTGGTACTTCGGGAAATTCTTAGCAATGTAAGGGCCAAGCTCAGACTAGGAATGCAGCAGCTGCAGTGGCCAAGGTCTATGCTAGGGTTAGAAAATTTTAAACTTGACTTTAAAAACTAATAAATAAAAAGATACAATATATTTTCAAGGGACCTACTTCCCCCATGTTAAATCCAAATCCATGGTATTTTGGACCATACTATTTTGGGCTTCTACTGTATATGCACTGAGTTTTAAACATTTCTCTTTCTTTACCACAAATGTATAATTAGCAAAGAAACTCAATGGCTTTTACGGCCAGTATCAATACTAGAAACAATATATTCCGGGCTTATGGGCCGTGGTCTACTGGGTTTCTTTTTCTTCCCAGACGTTTCGTCTGCGACTACGGCAGACATCATCAGTGACGGCGAGGTCGAAGTATCCTAGAGAGATTTCAACAGCAACTGTGCTGCTTTCTCCGTGGGATGCGGTATTTATATCAGTGACTAGAGGAGAGGTCTGTTGTGATTGGTCCGGATGGGCAATGGGCTGGACCAATGTAGGTGGCCTGTTGTGATCTGCTGGTGTCTGATTGACTTGTGTGGAGTTCTTGATTTTTTCTTTTGCTAGTGCTGTTTGCCATAGTCTGTTAAGTTTAAGGCCTTCCTCTTTGTGAAAGTTATTTTTATGCTTTTGTATTTCGATGGCTTCATAGAATAAACGAGAATAGTAGTGGGACGTTGAGGCTAGAATATCTGCGTTTTTGTACTGGATGATATGTTCACCTTCTTCTTCTTCTATGGCATATTTTGCAATGAATCTTAGAATCTCAATTAATCACCTCTACGGGGAGGATACACATCCACAAATTCGGCGCTTAGAGTTACTACGAAGAAAGAAATCACAACTGCTCTGTTCACTTGGTTTTCTTTTACATTGCCATGATACTAACATAATTCCTCTGTGCATACGACAAAAATGCATCTTTTGTACAGTTGCATCTCACCAAATATACAACCACATAGAACTAGCCCTTCTTCAGGAATGCATCCACCAAACTCGCTGAGAACTATCATACAACAACAAGAAACTTCTATCGTTACATCTTCAACTAACCTACAAATTAAAAAGAGAGCATTGGGATCTCGTAGACCGAATCACGTTTGCTTCCATGGTCACTCACAGCAACAGGACTACGGAAAGACAAAATACAATTTGCTCACTACCACAACACCAGCGCAGGAAAGCAGTATCGCCGTTCTTCCAATAAAAATGAAGCTCCAACCTCCACACAGGCAAGCCACATGGTAGCCAGTTTGTCAGACTATCAACTTTCACCCACAGAATCTTCTATCCTCTCTAAAGGCAGAAACTGTACGATCACACCTTGTGTACTACCTATAGAAGAGATCATCTCCTGCATTGAAGCCGGCATTTGTGTACTACCGTCAACAACAGCAGATGAATCTTCGAGAATTCTTCAACGAGCCAAGCCACCTAAGAGCAATCTCTCTTTTCAAGAACTGAAAGCTCTCAAAAGTCTGAACACGAACAAGGAGATTATAGTTCTGGCAGCAGACAAAGGAAATGCTACTGTAGTGATGAACAAGTGTGATTATGAATATAAAGTGTCTGAGCTCCTGGATCCAGCCACCTACTTTCCAAGGACCCAATGGCACGGATTCTTCGAAAAACCAACCAACTAATTAAGTCGTCATCGATTCCACCCAGTGAACAACGGAAACTAAAAACGAGTGAAGCCTTACCTCCCAGACTTTATGGACTCCCAAAGATCCACAAACCTGGCACGCCACTAAGGCCAATTGTAAGTGCTATTGGTTCACCAATTTACACGGTTGTGAAATACCTGACAAGTATATTACAATCTCACATCGGCAATACCAACACATACATCAAAGACTCCGCCCACTTCATTCAACAACTCAAAACCATCAGCCTAGTATCCAACAACCTACTCACCAGTTTTGACATCACATCTCTTTTCACCATGGTCCCAGTCAGTGAAGCCATTACACAAATCAAACAGATTTTTCCAGAGGACATTGCTGCACTCTTCCACCATGTTCTCACCACTATATACTTCCAGTGGAACCATGAATTCTACAAACAGACAGATGGTGTTGCAATGGGAAGTCTTCTCAGCCCGCTTATTGCAAAGTTCTATATGGAATTCTTTGAAGCTACTGCCTTGGACTCAGCACCTCTTAAACCCTCGTGCTGGTGGCGTTATGTGGATGACACATTCATCATTTGGAGCCACGGAGAATCAGCTTTGACAGAATTCCTGAATCATCTGAACAGCATTAATCAACAAATTCAGTTCACAATGGAAAAAGAACAGGATGGAAAATTACCTTTTTTGGATGTCATGGTTAACAGGAAAGAGGATGGCACATTAGGCTACACAGTGTATAAAAAACCAACCCATACAGACTGCTACCTTCATAAGAACTCTAATCACCATCCGAAACAAAAATGTGCTATGATCAAAACTTTGGCAGACCGAGCTACACGCATTTGTGAACCACAATATCTAAACCAAGAATTTGAATACCTAGATAAAGCACTGCAATTAAATGGCTATACTAAACGTAAAATCAACAGAGCATTACACCCTAAGAGAGGTTCCACCACCACACGAATATCCAATAACAATAGTAAGACTTTTCTATTGTACATCAGATCAGTGACAAACCGCATTGGGAAACTACTCAAATGCCATAACATTAACACCATTTTCAAACCCACAAAACAGCTCTGCAATATACTCCGATCAGTCAAAGACCCCAGGGATCCTTTATCTACAGCGGGAGTGTATAGAATACCATGTTCATGTGGCAAAGTGTACATTGGAACCACAATGCGAAGCATAAACACTCGCATTGACGAACACAAAAGAAGTTGCCGTTTGGGTCAGACTGAAAATTCAGCAATTGCAAAACATGCCATAGAAGAAGAAGAAGAAGGTGAACATATCATCCAGCACAAAAACACAGATATTCTAGCCTCAATGTCCCACTACTATTCTCGTTTATTCTATGAAGCCATCGAAATACAAAAGCATAAAAATAACTTTTGCAAGGAGCAAGGCCTTAAACTTAACAGATTATGGCAAATAGCACTAGCAAAAGAAAAAATCAAGAACTCCACACAAGTCAATCAGACGCCAGCAGATCACAACAGGCCACCAACATTGGTCCAGCCCATTGCCCATCCGGACCAATCACAACAGACCTCTCCTCCAGCCACTGATATAAATACCGCATCCCACGGAGAAAGCAGCACAATTGCTGTTGAAATCTCCTCTAGGATACGTCGACCTCGTCACCACTGATGATGTCTGCCGTAGTCGCAGACGAAACGTCTGGGAAGAAGAAACCCAGTAGACCACGGCCCATAAGCCCGGAATATGTTGTTCCTAGTAGCAAAGAAACTGTTATATTCTATTAAGAAAAAGAAAAAAGAAAAGATTTCTGTGGAAAGTACATATTTGAGGCTCCCTTGATAAAGAAAAAGGATTTTTGAAAAATGTGCATGTGTACATACCATGCCAGAGATGTGACATAAAATTGTGCAATGAAATCACTTATCCCATACTACCATATACATGGGAAATGTTCTGGTTTCCTCAAAAACAGTTGTTAGCAATTTTGACTGTAATACTATGTGTTTCAGATATTTCTGTGATTTATATATATTGATTTTTTTGTCAATAGCCGATGGAATCCTTTTCATTCAAAATAACTGTTGTATACATGTTAAATTGTTAGACACTCAAAAACATATGCATAAAAATGTGGATGTGATTAATACACACTTTGTCAATTTTTGTGGTGTTAAACATTTCTGATGTTTTTTTCTTTCTCTACTATGTACTTACAGTAAGAGGATGTACCACGTTTCACCCAAAATGTTGACACCAAGATTTCACCAGAAATGCATGTTTTTAGACTCCCTGAATAAAAAAGCATTTTTCTAGAGAAAGGTCTGTGTGTACAAACATAAATGAGAACAACATAACTCAAAAACGAAAATGTTGTTAAATAACAAACTTGGTAGTTAAATTCAGCATCTTCTCAGAATGCAATATGAAGATTTTTTAAGCATATCCCTCCATCCCAATCTCCACTCTATTTGGAAAATTATTAGAAAGGTTCTATTTTCTCAAGAATGACAAACAATTTTAATTAAAATATTACATGTTTAATAAACAACATTTTCATAACTGTTAAACTGTAAGAGATAGAGAACATCTTTGTCACAAAAGGTGTAGATCTTGTTAAAGCACATGATTTATGTCAAATATATTTTTCTGTGGAGATAAGTTTTTTAAATATTCCTTGTTATTGGTAGTAAATAGCTACTTATAGTTTTCTCAAATAGGGAATTTATTCAGTATTTTCCCTCCTAGTCATACAAAGACAACAGCATTTGAAAGCCATCACTTAGGGTTCAGTTCTTAAAAGTGTTGACTATCCTTAAGCCTACTGTATTTCCATATTTCCATTGTACCTGCAGGGAAGTGTGCATTAAAACCGTTTCAATGAATGTATATTTTGATGAACAGGAAGTAGATAGAAGAATAATCTTTTGTAAGAATAGCTTATACAAGAGTGAGTAGAGAAAGTCATGTCAGGGTAATACTGGGTGGTGCAGGTAAGAGGCCTGTTTTCTGTTTGAATGCAAATCCGATTATTCCATTGTGTATTAATATACAGTTGTGTTAACATTGGTTGTTAAAGCTGAGTTAAGCTGCAATACCACAATGGGCAATTTTACGCAACATAAATAATCGATAGTTGGCATTTTTCTGTCTGAACGACAGTTGGCATTCTTCTGTCTGAACGACAGTTGGCATTCTTCTGTCTGAACGACAGTTGACATTCTTCTGTCTGATTGACAGTTGGCATTCTTCTGTCTGATTGACAGTTGGCATTCTCCTGTCTGAACGACAGTTGGCATTCTCCTGTCTGAACGACAGTTGGCATTCTCCTGTCTGAACGACAGTTTGCATTCTTCTGTCTGAACGACAGTTGGCATTCTTCTGTCTGAACGACAGTTGGCATTCTTCTGTATGAGCGACAGTTGGCATTCTTCTGTCTGAACGACAGTTGGCATTCTTCTGTCTGAACGACAGTTGGCATTCTTCTGTCTGAACGACAGTTGGCATTCTTCTGTCTGAACGACAGTTGGCATTCTTCTGTCTGAACGACAGATGGCATTCTTCTGTCTGAACGACAGTTGGCATTCTTCTGTCTGAACGACAGTTGGCATTCTTCTGTCTGAACGACAGTTGGCATTCTTCTGTCTGAACGACAGTTGGCATTCTTCTGTCTGAACGACAGTTGGCATTCTTCTGTCTGAACGACAGTTGGCATTCTTCTGTCTGAACGACAGTTGGCATTCTTCTGTCTGAACGACAGATGGCATTCTTCTGTCTGAACGACAGTTGGCATTCTTCTGTCTGAACGACAGTTGGCATTCTTCTGTCTGAACGACAGTTGGCATTCTTCTGTCTGAACGACAGTTGGCATTCTTCTGTCTGAACGACAGTTGGCATTCTTCTGTCTGAACGACAGTTGGCATTCTTCTGTCTGAACGACAGATGGCATTCTTCTGTCTGAACGACAGTTGGCATTCTTCTGTCTGAACGACAGTTGGCATTCTTCTGTCTGAACGACAGTTGGCATTCTTCTGTCTGAACGACAGTTGGCATTCTTCTGTCTGAACGGCAGTTGGCATTCTTCTGTCTGAACGACAGTTGGCATTCTTCTGTCTGAACGGCAGTTGGCATTCTTCTGTCTGAACGACAGTTGGCATTCTTCTGTCTGAACGACAGTTGGCATTCTTCTGTCTGAACGACAGATGGCATTCTTCTGTCTGAACGGCAGTTGGCATTCTTCTGTCTGAACGGCAGTTGGCATTCTTCTGTCTGAACGACAGTTGGCATTCTTCTGTCTGAACGACAGATGGCATTCTTCTGTCTGAAGGACAGTTGGCATTCTTCTGTCTGAACGACAGTTGGCATTCTTCTGTCTGAACGACAGTTGGCATTCTTCTGTCTGAACGACAGTTGGCATTCTTCTGTCTGAACGACAGTTGGCATTCTTCTGTCTGAACGACAGTTGGCATTCTTCTGTCTGAACGACAGATGGCATTCTTCTGTCTGAACGACAGTTGGCATTCTTCTGTCGGAACGACAGATGGCATTCTTCTGTCTGAACGGCAGTTGGCATTCTTCTGTCTGAACGGCAGTTGGCATTCTTCTGTCTGAACGACAGTTGGCATTCTTCTGTCTGAACGACAGATGGCATTCTTCTGTCTGAAGGACAGTTGGCATTCTTCTGTCTGAACGACAGTTGGCATTCTTCTGTCTGAACGACAGTTGGCATTCTTCTGTCTGAACGACAGTTGGCATTCTTCTGTCTGAACGACAGTTGGCATTCTTCTGTCTGAACGACAGTTGGCATTCTTCTGTCTGAACGACAGTTGGCATTCTTCTGTCTGAACGACAGTTGGCATTCTTCTGTCTGAACGACAGTTGGCATTCTTCTGTCTGAACGGCAGTTGACATTCTTCTGTCTGAACGGCAGTTGGCATTCTTCTGTCTGAACGGCAGTTGGCATTCTTCTGTCTGAACGACAGTTGGCATTCTTCTGTCTGAACGACAGTTGGCATTCTTCTGTCTGAACGACAGTTGGCATTCTTCTGTCTGAACGACAGTTGGCATTCTTCTGTCTAAGCGACAACTGGCACTCTACTGTCTAAGCAATTGTTGGCATTCTTCTGTTAGCTTTTCAGCTTATTTCATCAGTTCATATACATAGAAAATTATTTTCTTGATACCAGAAAGAACTCTAAGTGTGGAAGCACAGCTGGCGAGTTCTTGTCAGATACAAACACATTACACAGTAATAAGTCTTGCATCTTAATTGAGCATGAAGTGTGAATGGAATGTGCTGATTACTACCGTCTCCTTCTGGTATGATTAGTGAGGAGAGTGAAGAGCAAGAGAAGAGCTTATCATGGCTACTCTGGTACCGGGGAGAGAAAGAGAAGGGAAAACCTCCGGCTGCACATTAGACGCGGCCATTCAGTTCAATTGATTTTGAGTCGAAAAAATAAATGATTTCTCGAGGGTGTCCTATATCTGACTTAACATACATCCAGACAAAAACTAAATTATGTGTACGTCATTATTGTGGAGCAGTATGCAAAACCATATGGTTGCAGAAAAGTCAGAAAATCCTCAATTTATATCATTATATTATTTTCAAACCACAAAGGTGCTTGGAGCGGATCTGGGTTTGAAAACATGGATCATTTACTGAAACCTGCGCAGTGTCACATAATAAAATGACGGCCGCACCGTAGCCAGGTGGTTAGACCATTCACTTCTCACCAAAGCGGCCCGGGTTTGATCCCAGGAAACCGCATGTGGGATTTGTGGTGGATGAAGTGGCGCTGGGGCGGGTTTCCTCCGGGTTCTCTGGTTTCCCCCGCCATCTCATTCCACCGGTGCTTCATCTTCATTCCATGTATCATCTGTGCCATCGCCTGCGGTGCCATATGTAGTAAAAGCGGTCATTAAACACTACAAAATAATTAATGACTTGAAGCTTTCCCGGCGTTGATTATTGATGATAGTTTCTCGGGCTAACAGCCAGGTCAGATTAGGGTAGGTACTTACCCTAATCTGACCTGGCTGTTAGCCCGAGAAACTATCATCACTACAAAATAACGTGACATAATCGTGCAGATGGAAATTTTTCTTCCGTTATTTGAGGTCCACGTGAATTGGCTTTTAATGCGACCAAGTTAAGCAAAAAACAAAAGTCCGAAATATAATGAACAGTAAAAAATAGCAGGAAGGTCATGCAACATCTAATTGAGTGCTATTATATTATATATAAATTTTTGATCGCACTAGGATACGAACTTCCAGATTGAGAAATAACCAAAAGATTCTTGGGATATTCAGATATCAGTGTAAATCGCACAGGAAGTGCTTTAGCAGACCAACTATGTATTGTCTTAAATATGAATGTAGCGTGAAATTAGTTGCCCAATGTTATGGCAGTGTCGCAGTAATGTCTGGAGAAATTGATGGCCCAGAGAAAAAAGTCAGGGGCCAATATCCCGGTACTGCATTCGTGCGCTGCTTAGCACATCGTCTCAGCTTATACCAGTGGCGTATATTGTAGGTTATCAACGCTATCACCGAAACCCATATCTAAAGTAAACTAGAGATTAACAGTAATATTAATAATAATGATTGCAATACCAGCCAGTTTCCCTAATGAAGAATTGAATATATCTCGTTCCCTAACATTGGTCAGAGGGGAGAATACGGTTTCGGATGGTTACTGAAGTAGCCTTCATTACCATGCGGGTAATGCGAGAGAGGTGAGGTGGCAGACAGCAGGAATAAGCATGCCAAGGCTTCGAAATCGCAACTTGCTATGCACACACTTGTGTCTCCAAAATGTGCCGTATGAACGCGAATTCTGCATAGCAATGGCACGTGGAGTTAAAAGCAAGAAAGCGTGTTTTCACTGATTAGACTGGATTGCGTTCAGCGAGTTCACAAGTAGCCATGGAGACCGGTAACGTTGAACATGTTTTTGAAATATACAAACATGTCAATAAATATATAGAATAGCACATAAGACACATTATATACAGGCAGGAAAAAAACAGATAATTAATGGAGAAACACGATCAAAACATCATGTATATTCACAGATACAAATTGAACTTTGTTTTAAACTTTCACTAGGCTTTTTTCCGCCACGTCCTACTCTTTAGTTATAATTTAGTTATAATATAATTATCAATGAATGGCATCTTTTGTTAGATTGTTCTATACATATATATTTAAGTAGCTTTCACACAGGTATCAAATGTAATTAACAATTATTTGTCACAAAAGAAGCTAGAGATTACTGATTTAGCTACATAAGCACTAAAAGGATGATTTGTCATTCATATTGTCTTATGCAGAATAAAATGACCTGCAAACTACTTACAAACTAATTGTGCAATTGTTACGATCCTCAACAGATATGTTTTGGTGTTAGTATTATTTATTTCCACAGTGTATAGAGCACAATGCAGTTGCTAGTGCTAATGCTTAGAAATGGATGTTGGTCTGGGTGGCTTGGTTGATTAGACGCTGGCCTACTGATCTCAAGGTCGCTGGTTCAAATCCGGTCCAGACCGATGACATGTTTAAAAACGACAGGTCCATGTTAGTACACTTACTGGCATGTAAAAGAACTCCTGTGGGACGAAATTCCGGCACACCGACGACGCTGATGTGATCCTGGCAATTGACAGCGTCGTTAAACAACAAAATATTTATTTTATTTTGAAATGGATGAACATGCAGTAAAACAATTAGTGAAATGACCATTCTCGCAGTTGGAATATGAGGATAAATTAGCGATGGTAAAATAGGAAAGACCTACTACAGCTATTCCGCACTTGCAGTGTGAGCAGAAGAAAAAGGAATAAGAATCCTTACAATCGGCATTTTAATGTAAACGATTATGAAGGTATGCGTGGCTGACTGGTTCATGTGAATTAAATAAACTTTATTGCTGGTCATTCTTATTTTTGCAACTGAAAAACGCTCTGGAATTCAACGGGTTTTGCAAATTTAGCGTATTTAATAACAGCTTTGGATAAACATAAGAGATCAACAACGCATATAAAATCTTTTACCGCATTAAAAGCTTTCGACACTTAATAGACAGACAATTCATTTAACTATAATACCAAATTGCTGACCGTTTGCATTATGAAAAGTTTAAAGAGCATACAAATGTATTGAATAGATTAATTTAACTTCCTGAAAAACAAGACCGTTCTTTTAGAAGCCACGATGAATGTTAAGAGTCATTAAATAAAGACATTTGCATAGAGCTGCTACAATTGAGACTAATTATGAAATGGTACTGCTTCAGCATTTAAAGACATACCTACCGTTTTCAAAGGCACCGCGGCTCTCATACAAAATGATCTAATTGATTCTGTGGCCAGTACTGTTAGAGATAAGATTAAGTGAATTGTTGATATGGCTACTTTTATTGGACTCGTGCTCAATGAAACAACTGATCTCACAAATATAAATCAATATGTACTATTCTACGCTATATTGTTAATGAAGACAATCCCAAATTTCTACATTTCTACACGATTTCTACATTTCACTGATTTTAAGTTCTGACCAAAGAGGAAGCGGTTTGCTTGTATGTGTAAATAAGACTATAGATGGGTTAATATGTTTTTAAAAAAATGTTGCTCAAACTTTCGATAGTGCTGCATTAATGACCGGGCATGTTTCTGGACTTCAGACGTTAATTAAAAGCCAAGCACCAGGTATGATTGGAAGATGATATGAAATGCAGGCGAAATGGATGATTGGAAAGATGATAATGAGGTAATTGGTGGAATGAATGACGGGGGAAACCGGAGAAAACCCGCCCATCGCCGCTTCGTTCAACACGAATACCACATGCGGGTCCCTGGGATCGAACCCGGGCCGCCTAGGTGGTAGGCGAGCGGTCTCAGCCACGGCGCCACCCCAACAGAATTGTACCACGGTTTAACTTAACCAGACATTTATAAATCGGGGCTTACAACTGAACTTTTGTATTGGTTTAACTACACGTCCTGCCAAACTATGTTTATAATATCAGACCTTAGAAAAAGGCCTGAGTAAGCAAGTTGAGTAAAACTGAAGGTAAGGAATTCTGTTTCGATAAGGAGAGTTGGTATCACCGTTGTGTGGTAGAGCTGTCACTAAGATAGGTTAGTTTTTATAACAAATATTATTTAAATGTGCAATTCCTTGGATATATGACCATGAAATACGTCGTACAGTGGAACTTGCTCTTTTGATAGATTCTCGAAGTGAAACAGTTTTCCTTATTCTGTAAAATTTTATAACCTCAAAATAACATTGGGGTCAGCTTCTTTAAAAATAAATGCGAATCGCACAAGCTTAATATTGATTCACTTAAAACCGTGAAGAACATGGAAAAAAATTGACAAGTTTCATTAAAAATAAATTTTAAAGTGGAGTAGTACAGGTTAATAGGCGTCGCAGATTTTGTTACCAATATCTTCAGCATTTCACAGAGTAAAACGTTTGCAACAGGTTTAGAAGATATCTGAGGGGATCAATTAGGTAAAGGAAGGCAAGTCTATTGCTTTACTAAAATCATTAAATATTTGGGCAGTTTTTTCTTCGCTGAAATGTATAGGTGTACAACATTTCCAGAATTTGGGATATTGTTGCGATTGGGCGAGCTTAAAGATGTTCGGAAGCATGACATTCGTAGATAATTTCCATTTCATTGATAATCGGAAGCTTTTTTTATTTATATTTTTTGCCCCTTTGGAACCATGGTGATCAATCTGGATCACATTCTTCTTCGACCAAGTTGGTTCCCTAACCACTACTTCCGCACAATATTTACTTTCTGACGTAAGTGTTCTCAGAAAGTGTGTCACTTTTCTCGTGCATTGCAGGCTGGGAAAAGGAAGTGCATGAAGAACCAGAGATGGGGGCCCATGTGTGCATAGAACATGTTATAGGCAGCAGAATGTTATGTAATCACTAAATCTTTTTTGGTCTTTTCGCTGACTGTTTTGCGTGATTTAGCTTTGAAACTTGTTCCCAATAGTAGCTTCCTTTCCTGCATTCCCACGCTTTTATCTTTTCTTGGATATAGCGTTCTGGTACTTGACAGAACGGTTCTGGCTCAATGAATGGAGTATTAGCTCCTTCCTTCGCTAGGCAATCAGCAGTTTCATTACCTTCAATTCCTTCATGACCTGGCACCCACATTAAGATAATCTCATTGTGTTTTGCCAGCTGATTTAATATCCACAGACAGTCTTCGACAAGCTTTGATTCAATGGTGAAATTACTAAGAGCCTTTAAAGCTGCTTGAGTGTCTGATAGGATATAAATTTTGACACTACATATGCTGTTATTGACATTTATGTGGGCACATATTTCTATAGCATGAACTTCTGCTTGAAATATGGTGGGTTCATTGCCAAGAGCTTTTGCTAGGGCAAAGTTAGGCTCTTAAGCTTCCATGCCAGTTTTCCCATCCATTTTAGTTTCAATCATAAAACATTTGATTTATCATCTTGTTATTTTACTAGCTTATGTCACAGGTGTATTTCTCTTCAAGTTTTACTTTGCTAATGTCAGAGTTATTGATATGCTTTTCGTTTTCTTTAGGTTTTGTAATGGGCACTCACAATACCAGTACCAATCATGTGAATGGACACCAGGATAGAAATTGATGAAGACTATCGGCAGAAAACAATGTCAACTTAAATTCAAATAGGATATCTTTCTTAGATGCTCATAGAAAGAATAGATTTCTTTTCTTCTTCTTTATGACCATGATGGAGTCTAAGAATAATATTTATGTATGTCAACTGGACACTAAATTAAAAATCAAACAAGAACTTTGTTTGCTGGACATAGAACTGACTGAAACAAAATCTGACTTGGGGGTGACTCAAGGTTCAGATGTTTATATGAAGACTGAGTCAGATTCAACAATGAAATCCACCTCTGACATACACAAGGATAATCATGAACCAGGCACCAAAATTGAAGTCAAGGAAGAGCCTATTTGGTTGGAAAGAGTGTCATCTGAACTGAAATGTAACTCGGAAGAATATGACCTTAGAGTTGCAGATCTGTGCTTAGTTACAAAGGTAAGATATGCAAAAATAATTATTTAGTAGGGGCATTTAACGTCCAGATGGTCCTTAACTATCTCCATAGCAAATGACGTTAAATGTTGTACTGGATATTCACAGGGCCATGTGTATGCTTATTCTGTATGTACCAATTTTATGCCTGACATTTTGTGGGATTTCAAACAAGCAACACATTTCATACAATTCTAACAGCATTTCTGCAGTATAGCATTCCCAGCTGCCACAGTTGGAGCATGTAAGCTGATTCTTTAACTTTCAGAATGTTCAACTTACTGTTTCCTGATTGCAGTGTGGAAGAGAGAGAGAATTGTGACTGGTAAATCTACCTGTTCTTTGAATGTGTTTAATACTGCTGCATCTTTGTAACAATCTATTTGTACAGTGCGTTCTCAGACCAGCTGGACCGACCTGTGTGCTCTCTACCAGAGTTACACGTAAAGGACCGGCAAGCCATGGATATGCAATACTAACTACTGTACTAACTTGCATTAGACTTACCTGCAACACAACAAATGTTGAAATTGATGTTCTTCAATGTGAACACATTCCCTATATCTCCAAAAACAATTCTGATTTACTCACAAAAGTTCACATTGACTGATTGCCTGTATTTCCCTTATGATTTAATCCTTCAAATCTTCTAATGTGTGTGAATTTGATGCGTACACTTTATTCTTTAACGTTCCCCATGAATAAAACTCGCATGGAGATAGGTCAGGGGAACGAGATGGCCCCAATCCTTGACTAATTATTCTGTCCCCATACATGCTTCGCAAGTCATGCATACTACCACTAGTGTGTGCTATAGCTGAATCCTGTTGAAATAAGTCACACAATCTTTAATTTCTTGTTAGTTGCAGAAAACATTTAAAATAGACTTTACATAAACTTGTGAATCAACTGTGGTGTCATAAACATGAGGCTGATAATTGTATGTGTGATGAGGAACTTCATAAATAATATGATGATTTTCAGTAGCCCCATATCAATTGTTTTGAGTAGAAAGGTGACCTTGGAGATAAAAAACCACAAAGAACGTTGAGGGTCGGTCCACGTTGCCTTTATGAACGGACTGTTAAAACCAATTGCAATAATTAGCAATAACTTACATGATCTTGTAGTTGTAAAGCATGAACTTTAAAGTTTCAGAAGTTTCACTGCCATGAAAGCTGACATCTTGGAAATGTTAATTACTTATGCTAAACATCTTGGTGATTTTTATTTATGGGGAATGTTAAAGAATAAAGTGTACACACCAAATCTGCACATGTTACAAGAATTGAAGGACAATATCAGGAGAGAAATACAGGCAATCAGTCAACATGAACTTTTGTAAGTAAACCAGAATTGTTTTTGGAGATATAGGGAATGTGTTCACATTGAAGAACATCAATTTCAACATTTGTTGTGTTGCAGGTAAGTCTAATGTAAGCTAGTATAGTAGTTAGTGTTCCATACCCATGACTTGCCTGTCCTTATGCATAACTCTGGCAGAGCCCACAGGTCCTCACCTGGTCCAATGCTGCTCCAATGTGGCAGTTCTGTCGGTCTGAGAATGCAGAGTAATATCCAGAACTCCACTGCCCTATGTATATATCCTTCTTTAGGCTTCTTTTTCTTGAACCTGAAGATATAAGAAGGGAAAATATCAATGACATGGTCCATTTTATCAGGACTATTGGACTTATTTGAAATCCAAATTTAATAGGCATAAAGGGTACTAAGAACCTATATGTAGGCTTCAAAAGAACCTGCTCATTTCTTCTGCTTCTTTTCCTCCTCCTGCTCCATCCATCCTACAGTTTATACATTTGTCTGAAAGTTGCATTGAAAACATTTACTATAACTTAATAAATACCCTAAGACTTGAGAGGTCGAATCAGAACTGAAAAATTCAGTGCCATAGCCAGGATTTGAACCACAGACCCTCCACAAATCCTGCTGTGGCATTGAATTTTTCAGTTCTGATTCTACCTCTCAAACATTGCCCACACACAGCTTGTGTGTTTAAAAACACCAACAATAAGTTTGTTGCCATAAGTAAATAATAACACTAAGACTTGTTCAAGATAAGAGTGTCTTATCTTACATATTTTTGCATTTTGTTAAATTCTCATATTGTTCAGATGTTCATGATTTTTTCCCTCTGCATAGTTTTAAGATTAATTGCAAACATTGCACAAAAGGTTTCAATATCATGGATTTTATTAAAACACTCATCTCACTCATCTTAATCTTCTGTTGTTAGCTAATGCTGGGTTTCTGACAATGAAGTCATTAATCCTCTTGCTCTCCAATATTTCTCACTGATGGATGGGGCACTAGAAGTGGCCGGGCATATTTGAAGGTGGTCTCAATCCATTTCCTCTTGCAGATCACATAGAGGACAGAGCAGTGAAGAATATATCCCATATATATATAGGGATACAAGGTCCAGTGTTTTCATGGCTATGTCATTTCCTAACACAACACTTTATTGCTACCTGATATGGAAGAAATGTATCTAAATACAAACAAGTACACCGTGGCTTACCACAAGGTGCAGTGCTCAGCACTACACTTTTTAATATATTTATTAATGATCTGCCACAACAAATACAAGAATCAGGTGTGAAGTGTGCACTATTTGCTGATGACTTAGTAATGTGGACTTCAAAACCAAAAAGCAAAAGTACAGAGCTAGAAAAAGCCATGCAACAATTCTTAACCAACCTTCAAAAGTGGACCAAAGAAAATTTAATGACTGTTAATACAACAAAATCAAACTACCAAATCTTTTCACTAAGAAAAAAACCACTAAAAATAAAACTAAATTTTGAGGGTATTACCAGAAACAAAGGAAGCAAAGTATTTAGGAGTTACATTTGATACCAAACTTACATGGACCAAACAAATAGAAAATATAATACAAAGAGCAGAAAGGCGCCTATCACTGTTAAAACGTCTTAATCTTCTGTAGTTTTACATAATGTGACCATAATTTCTGAAGTTGAAAACGGGGCACTTCTCAACTGACTTTCTTTTAATTACTGTTAACTTTACTCTTTAAGTTAATGCCATTAGAAAATCTAAAACCTTATTTATCTATTTATTATTAATAAACAAAGTATAATAATCAGAGTACTCAACATATTATTACATTATCACAAAGGCAATGTTATTACAATATACAAAATAATAATCTGCATAGTATTAGTATTAGTATAAACATAAACACCAAAACATTTACCATGTTATACAACTCGTAAAACAAAAGATAAGCCGACCGCCACTGCCTGCATCCCATACACTGGCAATCTATCTGGCAGGATCAGTAGAATTCTCGCCAAACATAACATCAGAACCATTCACAGTCCGCCTCTGAAAATCAAACATCTTGTGAGATCGGTAAAGGACAAACTGGACCTTAAGGTACCAGGGGTATACCGCATCCCCTGTGAATGTGGGACGCCATACATAGGGCAAACCGGCAGGACCATTTCCACCAGGATCAAGGAATATGAACGGTCCATACGCTTAATGCAGCCTGAAAAGTCAGGGTTGGCGGAACATTGCTTTGAAAAAGACCACAGAGCTAACTTCAAAGGTACGACCATTGTGGCAAAATGCAGCGGTGTCTGGGAACGCAAGGTTAAGGAGGCTCTGTCCATCTCCTCCGAGAGGAACACACTGAACCGGGACGCAGATTTGCAGTTCAGTCCTGCCTGGAAACCAGCTTTAAAGTTAGAGATTGACCGCCTGAGGAAACACAGATTCCAGCGTAGCCGTGAACCGTCTCCTGACTAGGCTTGGTGTTTTCTACTGGGTACGTACTAACATATGTACTGGTCCCTTCAACCTTGGTAGCCATTCATCATCCTGATGATGGGAGAGATGTACGCTCCCGAAACGTCGATGGCTCTTCATCACTTCACCTGGCTCGAAGCCCGAGAACAGCTTGAATATATAAACTCGTAAAACAGTTTGTTATTGGACATATTTTTCTTCAGAATGAATTTTCTCCAAAAGTTTCTCTTTTGCTTCAAGTAACTGAAAAACTCAAGGCAACTGTATTTGAACTTTATTTTGGTAAGCAACAATGCTTTCAGTGTTTCAACTTAAAATTGTTTTTTTTTTTTTTTTTTTCTGATGCCCTTGTTTTTTCTCTAAAAATTACAGGTCCTATGCCATTGGCTAATAGGCTTTTCTTGCAATGCAGCAGTGAACACCTACTTTCGTTTTGGCATCTTGAATCTCTAATGGAACTGCCAAAACAATACACATCACACTCTGACTGTCTCTTAGAGAATGGAGTGGAATTGTCCAAGTAAAGCGCAGAAAACAATAATAATGCCTGTGTGTGGCTGTTAGCTTATTTGTCCTTCAGAATGATTTTGTCTGTGGATAACATAAGTTTCATTGTTAGCGATTATGGACATAAAGATTTAAATATTACATAGCATGGCATAGAGTAAAAAAGAAATGCTATTTTGTGACGAACAGGGGTCCTGACAAAATCTATCAGGACACCATGACCGCAGGTTGAAAAATGGTACCATCCCTTCAAAATGGGATGTATTTTACATCCACTGCATAATACAGTACGTCATGTGTTACATACGTTATTTCGGTCTCACTGTTTTCTCTCCTACACATTCATCACAACACTAAGAAATTTTATGCTATACATTTGAGTCTGCCTTTGCACTAATGCAGCACCATACACTTAACAAGGAATCTTAACACTATAAATATGGGTCTCTTGTCCCTCAACACATTCTTTTGGAGCTTCAACTGCTTTGTGTTGTGCTCAGTAGCGCTGTTCTCTAGGCATTTTTACTTTCTCTACTACGTACAGTAAGTAGAGGAAGTATTGCATTCCACTCAAAAATTCAATGTCAGGATTTCACAGGAAATATGTTTTGAGGTCCCCTGTATCTAAGAAAAGCATTTTTAGAAAAAGGCATGTGTGTGTGTGTGTGTGCGTGCGTGCGTGCGTGTGTGTGTCAGTTAAAAGCCCAAAGTTGGTATTTAAGTTTAATGTCTTTCAAGAATGGGACATGAAGATTTCGAAGAAAATTTCTCCATCCTAAACTAGCCTTTACATGGAACATTTTTCGAAAATTTTGATTTTCTTAAAAATGGCTGTAACGATTTTGATTAAAATGCCATATGTTTGAAATATTTTTATGACAAATGAGATGTATATCTTGAATTTTCTGGCTATGAAGCCCTATTAACTCTGAATGGCTTTTGCACAAACTGGTAAACTGTAAGAGAAGCAAATCTTACTATAGAAAAACTGTAGATATTGCAAAAATACATAATTTATGTCTAAATGAATTTTTTTTATAGAGTGAACTATTTCGGAGATATTCCAGGTTATTTGTGCAAGTTTTGGAGAACTTATAGTTCTGTCAAATGGAACTCGCTATTCATCTTTTATATGTTAACAGTGCAAAGAGAACGGAATTTCAAAGCTTTAAAAGATTTAACTATCGCTCAAAGCCTAGTGTATTCCTATATTCCCATTGCATGTGCAAGAAAACGAGCAATAAGATAATTTCTGCAAACGTTTATCTCAACTAACATGAAGAAGATAGAAGAATAAGAATTTGTAAGAATGGTTAGTACAAGATTAGAGAAAGTCATGTGAATGCAATACATAAGATTTTTTTGTAGAGTGAACCATTTTGAAAATATACCTTGTTATTTGTGTGAGTTTTAAAAACAAACTTTTGTCAAATGGTGCATCGTTATTCAGTTTTTTATATGTTAGCTCTGCGAAGAGAATGGGATTTGAAAGCTTTAAAAGATTTTATTATCACTCAAAGCCTACTGTATTTCCACATTCCTTTGCATCTACAAGGAAATATGCGATAAGGTAATCTCTGCAAACGTTTATCTGGACTAATGCAAAGAAAATAATTATAGGAATAAGATGGCAGCTGCTCGATAAGCGGAAGATCGGTGTTTCAAATCCCGGCTATGGCATTGAATTTTTCAGTTTCTGATTCAACCTCTTATAGGAATAAGAATTTGTAAGAATGATTAGTACAAGAGTAGAGAAAGTCACGTGAGTGCAATACATCAGATTTTTTCACCACATACACATTTCCAACTGTAAACCCATTCTATTATCCTTGACACTGTCTCCACTCAGGTATGTACATATACAAAGAAATCTCATTTATCTTAATGACCTACCTTTGCAGTTTCCTCACAAAACAGTATGTTCCAAAATAAAATTCATAAAACATTGGTAATTTCCTTGCATGCATAGCATATCCCAAAACAAATGCACTTTAGTACTACATATATCCATTTTAAGAAGTTGCAATAGTTTTCATTCCTACGTTGAACAGTTTCCATGTATGACACCGGGGCCAAAACTTTCTCTGAAATAGGCAGGATTCCAACTTATTCAGTGTCTAATTTGGATAGGTTTCATTGTAACATCATGTCATACATGTTCTACAATAGGTCTGGAGTCAGTTTCCAGAAATAACAATCTCACTGCTTATTTTAAATAAATGCAAGGTTCTCATCAAACCTCCTGCATATGACCTTCAGTAGCTCCACAGCTATAGCGAATCACAGGCCTGCAATGTTGCCTAGTCAGAACTAGCTTCATCTCACTTAATAATTACTAGATTAATGCTAAATTTCTACATGGAGCACAAAATACTTGCCACAGCTCCACTCAAGCCATCTCATTTCTACCGATACGTTGACGACACATTCATTATATGGCCACATGGACTAGACACTTTGCCGAGCTTCCTCACACACCTCAACAGCGGCCGACCCCAAATTCAGTTTACCATGGAAGTGGAGGAGGACGGAAATCTGCCATTTTTGGACATTCTGGTCTCTGAAACCAACAACGGCACTCTGGGGCATGCATTGTACCGCAAACCAACACACCCTGACCTCTGTTTGAATGCTCACAGTTTCCATTATAAATCACAACAGGTCAGAGTTCTCAACACTGTGGCCCACAGAGCTGTGTCTCTGATCCCAGCCACCTAAAGCAAGAGCTACAGCACCTGAGGCACACTTTCTGCCAAAACGGCTTCTCCTTCGATGATATTGAATCCTCCACTTCCAGAGCCAAGAAAGGAATACCATAATCACAACAAACATCAGACAAGCCGATCGCCACTGCCTGCATCCCATATACTGGCATTCTATCCAGCAGAATCAATGGAATTTTTGCCAAGCACAATATCAGAACCATCCACAAACTGCCTTTGAAGATCAACCTGGTGAGACTGGTAAAGGACAAACTGGACCTTAATGTACCAGGGGTATATCACATCCCCTGTGAGTGCAGGATGCTGTACATAGGACAAATCGGCAGGAACATGAACGCTCAATGTAGCCTGAAAAGTCAGGGCTGGCAGAACGCTGCTTTGAAAAAGACCACAGAGCTGACTTCAAAGAAATGACCATTGTGGCAAAATGTAGCAGTTTTTGGGAACGTATGGTTAAGGAGGCTCTGTTCATCTCCTCCTAGAGGAGCACACTGAACCAGCCTTAAAGTTGGAGATCGACCGGCTCAGAAAACACAGATTCCAACCACCTCCAGATTAGACGTGATGTTTTCTGCTTGGTCCGTACTAGCAGACAGTACATATACCAGTCCTTTCACTCCTGTTAGTCATTCATCATCCTAATGATGGGAGAGATGCACCTCCTGAAACATCAATGGCTCTTCATCACTACACCTGGCTCGAAGCCCAGAACACCATGAATATGTTCGTCGCCGGGAAAGCTTCGGATCGTATTTAACAAATAATATATTTATTTTTTAGCTTTATTCATTAGGGTATGTTATCTCAAAGTAATTTGAGAACACTATGTGGTTTACCAGGAGATTTGAGTCAAGGGAAATTTAACGTGGCATGGCATATTGCCATGGTAGCTCTCTTGGTTAGAGCAATGCCACAGAAAACTAAAGATCTGTATTTTAAATCTCAGCTATGGTATTGAGTATGTCAGTCTGATTGTAACCTTTCCAATTTTAGCCTATACATATTACCTGTGGAAGAACAATTATATTAATGGTCAACTGTTTTATTTGTTATAGGATAATGCCTTGGAGAGAGAAGAGGAATTCATATTGCCTGAGTCAAGGTAAGACTGCTGGACTCTTATCACATTTCTAACACTAAACAAACAAATCTGAGGTGTAACATTCACAAAATGTTCTTTGCCTGTTATTGTTATGGTGAAAATTCACTTTTATATTCTCACAGGTTATGCAATAAATTTTGAAGCCTCACATTAATGTCCTTAAGTAGAATAAAAATGTTTATACCAGTTTTATCTCTCAGTTACTCAGTCACGGATATCAGTTAGTTTTTACTTCAAATCCAGGCCATGTGGGTATTTCTAGCCATGAGGAGGCAGATGTGGCTGCTAATGCGCCTGCCATTTGGTGGAGTTTTCAACATGTACTCTGCCTTTTAGCGATGTGCAGCGGTACTTCCAGTGCCATCTCTTCTTGTTCTGGTAGAAGACTTGGGAAGAGGTAGCTGGCTCTCATTTGTGTATGATTAAGGACACAGTACAACCCTGGCTAACTTCAATCAGGGATTCTTGGTGGTCAGAGGTGATTATCATCTGATTGAGAATTACTCACACATGCACCACTCATGGTCATCAATTGCGTGGCGACCTGGCCCCTATGTGTCCACCGTGCAGGGTATAGCTCTCCATGATTCACGTTCTGCTCAATTGCTGATGGTATACTAGAGAGCGCCAATCCCTTGGCCTGGGTTGGGCCCTGCGATCCATTCTTGGCAACAACCTGGTATCCGTAGAAAAAGTGCTGCGGTTCGTCATCGAAATTGCTTTTACAAAGCAAGTTTAACTATTTTATTCTTTGGGTAATGATTTTTAGAGCTTTAGCCTACAAAATTTGGTTTCTGTTGTTTTGCTGTTTGTTTTTTTAGCATTTTAACTTTTTACTTTTTTAAGGTTTTAGCCTTTTACATTTCAATTTTTAATGTTTTAACTCTGCCATTTTAATCCTTTGTTTTAGCTTTTATCTTTTAGCCACACCAGTTTGTGAATGACTTTAGACTTTAAACTTCGACTTCAGGCCCAAATGTCCTAGCTGTTGACAGGTCCTTAAACCCCATTCACTCCAATTTTATGATCTCTGATTATATGTATTCCCTGAGGGGGAGGTTTGTGGATTATATCTTGATCTTAAGTGTCAACAGTGCACACTGCTGTACCATTGCTGCAGCACACAGCCCTATTCTCTTGCTAAGGAAGACGGCGGCATGTTGGAATTGTGGAACATGCTAAAATATATGGCCCAAACGATTGTGGAGAATTTGGTTGTGTCAGTAAATATGCATGTTAAATGCAGCTGTAAAATATTGCCATAAATATTTGTAAACCAAAAATATGTCTGTAACAATAATAAAGTAAAAGTTTAAGCAACATTCACGATTATTCTTTGAAGTATTAATTGATTAAGAAGTGAAATAGAGTTTTTACTTTCTTCAAAATCATGGTTTTATTTCTTTTGAAATTCTGTGTATAATACTTATCTCTTCTCTGTACATTTGAATCATCAAAATGCAATGTTTGGAAATGAAAAGGAAATCTGACTTACTGAAGGAAATGTACAAGTCGTGCATAAATACTCGTGCAATAATTAACTACAGTAAGTGCAGTACTGTATATAAATTTACCTTTATTCCAAGATCCATCTGTTTGTCCTGGGAATTACTGGTACAAGGGTCACTATGAAAGTTTTGAGATACACCAAGAATCATTCTTTTAAAATTATTCTGATAGTTGCACTATCAGAGTCAGTCAGAGACTCGCTACCACATTGTACGACACATTTTTGCATTTGTTAAAAAGCACTTCTGGAAGCACTCTAGCTGCATGTTTTCTTATGGTTGTAGTCTCCTCTTTGTAGGTGGTAACATCATCTTCAAGGGTTGAAAATCTCTTTCCATGCGTTCAATTTTTTAACATTGGGAACATAAAAATATTGTATGGGGCCAGGTCGGAACTGTGTGGTGAATGAATCATAAGTTTGATCTCTGTAGACTCCAGGACCTGAAAGGTAATGTTGGCCATGTGTATGGATGTGTTGTCATGATGGAGAAGGATCCCTCACAGTCACAATGGCATGGCTGCCATTCTTATAGCTTGGCAAGCAAACTGTGGTGTGCCAGTTAGCGGTAACCGTACTTTACTCCTCCAGAGGAACAGTTGCCACAAGACCACCCTTTAAGAAAAATAAGGCCACCATTCTAAAGTAAGAACAAATTAGAAACTAAAAACTTCACTTATCTTAGTAATATTGCATGTTGTTGGTGCAAAGCTGACTAAGATAAGTGAAGTTTTTAGTTTCTAACTTGTTCTTACTTTAGAATCTTGTTGCTTCACTGTTAATAGCTTCAATTTCTTTAATTTAATAAGGCTACCATATTTTTGCCAGCACTTCAGGGACACTTTACTTTTGTTGGTGGATTGTCTCGCGAAAAGACTCACACTGCTAATTGCTGCTTGGTCTCCAGATCATACTAATAAATCCAGTTTCATCATCTGTGACAATGTCAGAAACCTGTCTGGAGTCCCCTCCTTTAAATCTTGTTAGCATTTTCTCACACCATTCAACATGGACATATTTTTGTTTTTCCATCAAATTATGAGGCACCCATTGGGACATGACCATCCTCACACAAAGGAATTCATGTAGAATTTTCCAAGATGCCGGCAAACCAATCTGCAATGCTGCTTCAATTTCTGTAAATGTTATGCAGTTGTTCTTGTGAAGCACTTTCACAATGTGATGAGGTTTTCCTCAGTCTGCTGTTGCCAGATGTATGCTTCTCTCCTCATCTTTCTAAAATGTTCAGCCCCTTTTAAATTCCTGAAACCACCAGAAAACTGGCACAGGAAGGAGCAATGTCCCAAAAAGCCTGTTGTAAATGTTCAAGACCTTGGCACTGGTTTAACCGTCTTTTAAGATCATAGAAAATCCTTGAGCAAAAACGCTCTCTTCCCAAGTCCATTGCAGGAACTTCACACTGTCAGCACACCAACTTTACAAAGAGCTGTTACTGGCCCACTTTGTTTCATTACGTTCACGTAACATGACATTTTAAATAATAAAACCACAACTATTATAATGCACTGTACATAGGTATGTAAACTTAGTATGAAAAATAAATGTTACATGCATGCACATAGAGAAGGCCATGCTAGAATTAAATTTGCAATTTGGATTCAGAAATCCAAGTTAATCTGCTCTTCACCTGAAGCCAGTGTCTTTCTGTTGGTGCATGCTTTAGGAGCTTACCAGATAGCGTCTCACTAAAGGACTATATGTTCCTTACCCTAGACAGTTATGTGGAATTATATCAGATAATGCATGTTCATAAAACTTATGAGCATATGATACAAGAGCTTAGCATCTAGTGCAATGAACTGAATTTATTGGTTTAACTGTCAAGTGATTGGCACATCATGTTTGTGCCATTCCATTCTATTCATTAAAAAGCTTTCAGTCAGTTATCGTTCCACTTTTAGGTCCTGACTTGATGTAAACAGAAGCCGTCAATAACTAACCTGCAATATGCTGAAACCAAAGCACACCACAAAGTATAGTACCTTAAATATTGGTGATTATCTGTGCATTTTCAAGATGTATGATAACCCTGGTAATGATTACTTGAATGTAACGTGATAACAATGCTATTCCTAGAACTTCCAAGTAAATGTCTTCTGTTGCATTGTAAACATGAGGCATGAGTCCATGTGGTGTTCGTGTTAGTCACAGCTGATAAGAATGCCAAGTTATCGTGGAGGAATATAAGGTGTGGATCTAGGGCTGGGTGGAGTTGGGTATTTTGTTCTGTCCAACGGCGTAGGGTTCATAGACACCCTGAAAGAAGGCTTAACTTCATATTTTCTATCTTTGTTATTACAGAACAATGAGCCCTAATGACCTAGTTGTCGACGGGAACTTAAGCACAACTCACAGAACAATGATGTAATGCACACATTGAAGTGATAGCATATTAAGGAAACATGAGTTTATCATACTACATACTCAACATGAATTGTTAATTACTGTAGCTTCACTTTGTTTACTAAAACCCAGTGAAGATGTATCAGAGACTCTTGTCTCCATCATCAGTCTTCAGTCACTGCTATACTTCCTCCTGTAGCTTTTAGAGTAGACAGCGTTTCCTCACTGGATGTAGTTGTGATGAGATTGTTTTCATAGGGAGCATCAAAATTTAAGAAATTGTGCTTTTTACGAATATGTAGTTTTTCACATAGTTTAGTGGTTTTTGTGAACTAGTTTTTCCTTCAGCTGATAATTTATGAACCAAAAATTCTCTGCAACTGGAAATGTATCACTTTCTTTATATTTCATTGTGACACTGGGTGCGGTACAAAACAAAGGACTGTCTGAGCTAAGCTGCTTCACACCATATGCCGGGTCGACGAAAAATAAAGCAACAAGGTCAAGCTCCCTCACACCACTCATGCAAGTAAACACATGACTGTAACAATGAGGCAACAGAAACAAAAGGGGTTGAGAACACTCTTAAGACTTGTGAGTCATCGCAGTATGTGTGTGTGGAGAACTTCTCAAAAGGTTCATGCAACATCAGCCCCTCTGTAAAAGGAGGTGAGGTAACAAACAGGAGTTACTACACTCGGCGTAAAACAAGGTGATTGACAGCTGCTCACCACATGGGGGAAAGGCCTAAATGAACAGGAGGGGATGGATGCATTATTGCGATCGTCACAGCAATGAAAAGAGAAACCAATAAGAGCTAAGACGTTTCCATAGCAATGCTAAATGCTAAACTAGTGTTGTTGGCAGTTGTCGGCATTTAACAAGTGATTAGCATGTGCCTGACCTGCAGTCCAGCAGTAACTTAAACTATGCTTCTTCTGTTTTCCCTGCAATATATACAATGCCTCCCTCAAGCGCCAGCTTGCAATGTTTGTATCAGTTAGAAATTGCCTCTGTGCCGACAAGTTCGTTTGCATCATTCTATATATGTGGTTATTTGGCTTGTATTTACGTGTGTCTAAATCTGTGTATCTGTGCATATGTTATAAGCATTTACAATTGTCTCACTCTTTTAATGAGTATTTAATTATGTCCAAAAGTATTGACAAAAACGGTATAACAAAACAATACTCAGGAAGCGAATAAAATTGTGTTTAGTACATCCCAATTAAAGGATTATGCAGTTGATGGTATTGCTGAAGAACATGCCCACAGAATTGTTTGGTTTCCTCCTTTCCTAGTGTAATGTGATTTAATTATTTTGGGCCAAAGTAAAGGGTTACGTTGTGTGAAACAAAGACTTCGCTGTGTCTGTAATAAAGCTACATCAATAAAAAGCTGAAAACTGAAGAAGTGGTTACTGATACAAAGGGTATAATAGGTGCAACATGGGAAAATGGAGTTTTAGAAGCAAGGATAGAACAGTGTCATTTTCATAGGTAATTCCAACAACAGCAATGCTGCAAGCGAGTTGGATATCAGTGGCATTTTACCATTACAATATTTCACAGGTGTGTCTGTGTCTCTTTTGTTAACATACTTGCATGTTCTATCCTTTGCATGTAGATTCACTATTTTAATATTGTCTTCAAATGCGAATATAAATTATACCTGCTCTACATTCCACATGCAATCCAACCATCTTCTTACACTTAAAGCTAACGTACTCTCCATGTGGTTGCGATAAGCGGCAATGTCGCCTCTCTTTTACTGTGAACTGTCAGTCCGTTTCTTGTTTGGTGCCGATAATAAATACAGTATAATCTGGGCTTTTGGGCTGTGGTCTCCTTCTTCCCAGACATTTTGTCTGTGACTGCGGTAGACATTTTCAGTGGTGGTGCCAAGGTCAAAGTTTTCTGGTGGAGGTTTCAGCAGCACTGTGCTGGAACCAATCAGATGCCAGTAGATTGCAGCACTCCGCCAGCACAAGTTTGGCCCACCGCCCACCCAGGCCAGTCACAACAAACCTCCCCTCCAGCCACCAATATAAATTCTGTAGCACAGCATACAACCAATAGTTTCTGTTTAAATCTCCACCAGAGTACTTTGACCTCGGCACCACCACTGAAGATGTCTGCCGCAGTTGCAGATGAAATGTCTAGGAAGAAGAAGCCCAGTAGACCATGGCTCATAAGTCTGGATTATGCTGTGTCTAGTATTGACATCAGCCGTGAAAGCCTTAGAACTTTGATAAACCGGAGTTAGTTAATTAGTTTAGAGTTAAGAGTTATGGATATGAGTCGGTCATTGGGTCAGTGAGTGCAAGAGAGGCGTGCGTGCGTGCGTGCGTGCGTGCGTGCGTGTGTGTGTGTGTGCACGTGGGTTCGTGGGGGTGTGTGTGTGTGGGTGGTAGGGGTGGGTGTGTGGTATGCCACGTACATCATAAAAAGCAGTGAGCGATAGTAACATCGTAGTTAGAGCATGAGAGACTGAGAAAATGGACACTGTAAACACTGAGCAAGGTTATGAGAAGTAAAAGTTATGAGTTGTGATAGCATGAAACACTGTAAACTGTTTAATTTAAGTGTTGTAAGTGTTGTTCAGTGTTATTAATTAACTCACCTTTTAAATTAAATTAATTACAACAACACTGTTTTCAAACTTCTATGAAAGGAAGATACTGTAAACTGTATTAACGATGAGAAGAAAACTATATTTGTGATAAAATTTTGGAACATAATAAAGTGATAGAAAAATAATGGGACTGAATTTTTGTCATTTTGTCACATTATGTTTCTAAACTTTGTGTCAATGTTTCTATTTGTCGTGCAATGTTTCTATTTGCAAACTTGTATGTCTTGCCCATTCATCATACAGTTGCAGAGGCCTTTTTACAACTTAATGGCAAAGGAGCCCTTTTTGCAGCTTCGTGAGCAAAGTCAAAGGCAAAGATTTTTGCCACAGATATGACAAAGCATTAAATTCTATTGCTGCATACTGTAGCTTCAGATTACAGACTAAATATACTATGCAAATTGGTATACAGCGCTGTGATAGACCAGAATTTATCTATTTCAATAAAATGAGGTAAACATTTGCATAGTTTCATTTCACATTTCATTATAGGTACCAAGAAAATAGTGATCGTCAAATGTTTAAAAATGGTTGCTATATACTGGCCTTAAAACTTCATACTCTTTCTATGATTGAATTTGTCATTCCTGGTTCCACCTCTTAAACATTACCCACACATAGCTTGTATGTTTAAAAATACCAGCACTAAGTTTGTTGTCATAAATAAATAATAAAAGTATGTATTATTGATAAATGCTATTAAAAACATTTATTATGGAACATGAATTACAGGACATTTCATTCTCATTTGAGCATGTTTGTAAATTGCTGTATGGCTGTATACAGCTGTTAACTATGCGGAGATAAATGTGCCAAGAGAGGTAAACGTTTTCCGTTCTTTAAATGATAATTCTACCTGCACATAAGCAGTGTACCGTTATGTATGCACAACCTTACAACCCCTCTATGACAGCAAAGACATCTCATTTGGTCATGTCATTGGCCCTCATGTGGCATTTGCCAACTTAAATTAGGAGTAAGCAGTCACAGTTCATTAAATGATAATTCTACCTGCACATAAGCAGTGTACCATTATGTATGCACAACCTTACAACCCCTCTATGACAGCAAAGACATCTCATTTGGTCATGTCATTGGCCCTCATGTGGCATTTGCCAACTTAAATTAGGAGTAAGCAGTCACATTATCGGAAAGAAAAAGCTAGTTTATCCCGAAGCAAGTCGATGGTGAAGGATGAGGCCAAGATAAATCTGTCTACTCTGTTACTTCACACTTCGCCACTGCTTACGTCATCTCTGTCCACAATAACACTTTTTCATTTTCTGCTCACAAACTCGAAACCAATCTCCATAAGCAGCTTATGGAGGGAAGTTCGGTTTAAGTCTGGAAGATCGGGATCAGAGTTAACTACCAACAGCACTTTACCTAAGGTGGGAGGTTCATTGTTAACAAAGAACTGGTGAACTTCTTAATGAATTGCAGATCTTACAAATTCGTCACAAATAATAATCCAGCACTTGCCTGGCGCGTGGTCACTTCTTGCCGGGAGTTCTGACTTCACCAACTGAGGCATGCGCTGTAAATACTTGAAACTGACACACCGGTAAACTCGGATGTTAATTTCAGCATGACATCTATAGCAAGTTCGGGATATTTCTTGCAGAATTTGTTAAACACGCTCAATATTATTGTCTTTCCACCACTTCTCAACGGTTTCCTGCACTTATGTTTAACAACACTCACTTCCGCCATGTTACTTTCATACTGAATAATGCGTGTGCCGAATGAGTTAGGCTGGTTACAGATTCACATAACTGCGTATTCCTACACTTCAACTATGCTTAGTACACTTAGTTCGTGCTTTAGCAGACATTAAGTGAGATTTCAGACCTCAGTATCAATATTTTTTCAAAGGACTATTTAGACGGCAAAAGCGTCAAGAAGGTGCACGGTGGTCAAAACACACATGGCTTTGTTTACATCTCCTTTAATCTCTTCATGATGCTGTGTAAATAAAAAATAGTTGCCACTATTAAAAAATCAACCCATGTATATATTTTAATAATCTCTTCTATTTTATTACAGTGTTATTTTGGTTACTGATTTTTTCAGATTGGATTTGGAAGCAACGTGGAACTGTGAATCTGATGTAACCAGTGCAGATTTAGATAAGGACTGCTTAAAACTGAAAGAAAATACAAGTACTTGTAATGACAAATGCAACACAAATTATCATGGAGGTGATGTAGCAGAAACATTCCATATGAATGATAAAATGTCGCACAAATGTAATTTCTGTGGCAAATGCTTTAGTCTGACATTAGATTTACAAATTCACATCCTAACTCATGAGGGCAAAAGGAAATACGAGTGTAACATTTGTGACAAGTGTTTTTCTACACCTTCAAGTTTGAAAAGACATAATTTAACTCATGAGGGCAGAAAGCAATTTAAGTGCAACATTTGTGATAAGAGTTTTACACATGCATCATATTTAAAAGAACATAATTTAGTGCATGGTGGGGAAAGGCCTTTTAAGTGTGATAAATGTGATAAAAGCTTTGTTAAATCATCAAACTTGAGAGCACATCATTTAATTCATGATGGTAAAAGGCCATATAAATGTGACAAGTGTGATAAGAGTTTTCTTCAGGCATCAAACTTGAAAGTACATAATTTAATTCATGAAGGAAAAAGGCCACACAAATGTGACAGATGTGATAAGAGCTTTACTACAGCATCAAAGTTAAATGCACATATTTCTATTCATGAGGACAGCAGGCCGTTTAAATGTGACCAGTGTAATAAGAGCTTTGGCTATGCATCAGATCTGAAAACCCATAAGTTAGCTCATGAGGGCAAAAGGCCGTTTAAATGTGACAAATGTGGTAAGAGCTACCTTACAGCAGTGTATTTGAGAGCTCATAATTTAGTACACGAAGGATTATTTAAGTGTAATATTTGTCATAAGAGTTTTGGGTATGTATCACATTTGAGAACCCATAAATTAGTTCATGAGGGCAAAAGACCCCACAAGTGTGACCTTTGCGACAAGAGCTACATAACAGCATCAAATTTAAGAACTCATTATATAGTTCATGAGGGTTCAAAGTCATACAAATGTAATTACTGTGGAAAGAAATTCTTCAGAGCATCAGAGTTGAAAAGACATAATGTAATTCATTGTGACTAAGGTTGTAACATGAGGTAATAATAGCTTTACTAATCAATAAAATTTGGTGATGAATAATTTATTTCACTAGGGCATGAGACCTTTGATTGTTCAGGTGAAGAGAAGTACAGTGTGGCACTGATAAAAGTAGCCCATGTAAGTATAAAGGAAATACAGTGAAATTACAGGAAAAGAAGTGCTGAAATGGACTAACCATTTATTTACAATGAAGAATACAGTGAAAAATACATTAATAGAAGATGTTGAAAGTGATCCCCTGCAGTATTAATACACTAATATACAATAAGCATATTCAGATACACCCAGCATAAAGTTCAGATGTCAATGGCAGCAACTTCATGGCTGATGTTTTCTTTCAGTTCCTGTATTGTGTGTGGATTTGTCTTGTACACCTTGCTCTTTAAGTGTACTCACAGAAGAAAATCACATATTGTTAGATCCGACGAACATGGTGGCCACAAATGTTTGCTGTCAGTTCGTTCCTCAAAGAAGACAACATGGACTCAGACATGTGACATGTTGCCCCATTGTACTGGAAGAAGCAGTATTGTCTTCCATATTCAGTGAGTTGAGCACAAAATTTATAACAGATTTCCTTATATGCAACTGTGTTGAGATATCAAAAAATATCAGTCCAGTGATGCACATTTATGTTACACCACACTAAATACAAGTGGTTGCTGACACAATGTTAGGGTTCTCCGTTTCCCAGTACCTCATGTTCTGTGGAAGATGAAATCATGCTTCATCACTTTGATGTACTGGAAAGGGTCTAACAAACCATCGTTGATGTTATTCAAAAGCCACCTACAGTAATCTGCACGTTTCTGTCATCTTCCCGTAATTGCTGTACAACTGTTACACGACATGGCTTCAAATTAAGACTTCAATATCCGCTGGCAACTTCTTCTTACATGTGCCTGTTGAGCCAGTTTACATGTAGACTTCTTTGGGCTCTGAATAATTCTTCAGTGAAAGTCTGCAAGAACTTTTGATATGCGAGCCGAAAGGAACTCTTTGTCGTTTTACATTTTGCACAGATTCATAAATTGCCAGTTTTTATACAGACCCTGTATTATTCTCTTTGATGGTAGTTCACTTGACCCCGAGAATTTCATGATTTTCCTTAATCAAACCTGTTCTCACATATGCTTCCGCAATTTCAATATTTTCTTCTATCGAGAGAGTCATTTTGCAGAGCACAAAGAGAAACGTCTAACTTCACTGATGAAGCAAACTGAAATGCTGACAGAAGGATGCCAATTGCATAAAACCATTCATTGTTGTAGCTGTTTACTCAATTCAATAAGAGTTTTATTGTAGTACTATTGGGCATGAATTTTAGAAGCCAAAATATTGCATTCGCATTCAAAGCGGAGATGGGCTACTTTTAACTATGCCATCCTGTATTATATCATATCCTGTGAAATAAAACCATAGTGAATTTTCTAAATGTTCTTTGAATATCTGTGTGATAGTGCAAATAGCCTGTTGACTTTTAAAAATTCAGAAAATCCTGCATTTACCCATTTACTGTCAACCGTTTAAAGTATGCAGACTGTGAAATGTCGGCTAATATTGGTTTAAATTCCAGTCAGCAATTTAACTCCTTACAACTTTGTTAAAATGTATGTGACTCTTATTTTTAAGCTATATAAATGAAGCCAAAATGAAATTATAATCAATAAGGATAAACCTACCAAAGGTAAGCATTGATTATGGTTTTACTTGATATTGGCAAAGTAAATTTTATTTATTAATTTTTTCAAAAGCCTGGGTACCTAATTTGGGCTTACTATGCAGAGAAGCCTGTTATGTATTTCAATTGTTCTTGGGAATACTTGGTGCAAGTTAGCTGAAGATACAAAGTTGACAGAGTCATGTGACCAGCACAGAGTACCAAGGATTTTCTAATGGAGTCATTCATCTTTGTTTACTAATGTATTATATTCTTCACAGTACGGACCTAGCAGTGGAACTGCCTGGACGTATAATGAACGAAGCTCCTGTGGCCAAGGGGAAAAAGGAGTTAAGCTAAAGAGCAGATAAATGAAGCAGTTTTAGTAAGAGATAAAGGACTTGCAGAGATTCAGACAAGAGTGGATGAAATACGATATGGGAAACAAAGAAATGAATGTGTTAAAATGGGAAATTCAAAACTTAAAAAGAACATTGGAAAGAATGGAAGACAAAAGCAGAAAATACAATGCAGTGATTTCAGGAGTTGAAGAAAAACGTGGAGTGGGAGTATATCAGGATTTAAGAGATCTACTAGTGAACAAATTGGAAATACATCTGAGAGGCTACGAGCTTTGCGATGCATTACGAATTGGCAAAATACCAGGGAAAATAAATATTCTTGTGAAGTTTACAAACACGCAAATGGCTATAAAAGTACTAAAACAAGTAAGAAAATTGAGAGGATCAACTACTTACATCAACAAGGACTTAATGTATGCACAAAGGGTGCAAATGAAGGAGCTAATTAATCAGAGAAGACAAGCAAAAAATGAAGGCATTAAAAACTTTGAGCTGTATGCAATTGACCAGGCAGCAGAGAGGAAGAACGGATCAAGCACTGGGCAGAGGCAGGACCAGCAGTCATGGAACCAAGAAAAACAAGGAAACGACCAAGTGTCAGCAAGAAATAGTTGAAACGGCCATGACTTCGTACAACAATAAATATTGTGACATAGATACGGGAGCAGAGATTTTCTTTGGCACTCCTTGTACAAAAAAGGAACAGACAGCTAACAGTTCTGAACAAGGAACAATTAGATAAGATAGGGGCTGTTGTAGGAAAGAAGTTCAAGAAAACAATGCATTATAACATGGTTTTTATGTCAATAATTAGCTCATTCTCTAGATTTAAATCCATGTGTTTATGATCTTTGGGGAAAGCTTAAGGTTTATGCAATTATTTTCCATTCGTTTCTCCATACATTTCCAGCATGTGCTTTCCAATATTTCAGCTGCATAAGTATTCAGTTAATGTTTAACAGATGCCAGGCTTGTATATATGCAGAGAGTCATCATTTTGATTACCTTTTATAATGAAAGGTAAGTGTAACATATTGTTGTTTGTATCATTACAAGATACAATGGGTTCACATTAAGTTGGTAACTACTGATTTCTATTGAAGGATATCCCTCTATTCAAAGTGATATGTGTGATAGAATGACTAGTATTTAAAAAAGGCCAGTTTCAAATATTGAGTTCAGTAATAGTTTCTTTATATTGGTATCAGTAAACTGAGCAACCAGCAAGATAGTGCACATGTGTGCCAAGAATGCTCCCGTGAGTAAGAGGAAAAAGGATGCAAAGGACATGGCCGGCAAAGATACTACAGACAAAGGGTTAGCAGAGCTGGGGGAAATAGGAAAAACACTAGCAATGGAAAAGAATACAGACAGAAATAAAGGAAGAGAACTAGTCGAGAAAGAAGAGGAAATACTTAAAAATATAGAAACAATAAGAGAAAAATTACAAAACATAAAAAACAAGTGGAAAAATGGGAGGACAGAAGTAGGAAATATAACTTGGTATTTATCAGAATAGAAGAAAGGACAGGCTTCGATCCAAGGCAAGAGGTAAAGAAAGTGTTGGAGAAGAATCTACAGATGACCATTAGTAACTATGAAATATAAGAGGCATTTAGATTCAGAAGAAGAAATGGAAGAAGAGACCTTCTAGCAAAATTTATAAGTACATATACGACTTAACAACATACTGAAACAGACAAAAAGACTGAAAGGAACAAACATCTTTATCAACAAAGATTTATCATATGACCATTGCTTAATTCTATTTCTTCTCCACTGTCGAATTTTATTGATTCTTTTTCTTCATTGTATAAATATTTAGTTTTCTTAATATTAATCTTAAGCCCATTTGTTCATATTATTCTTTTATTTTATTTTTTGCCATATACTATATATCCTCATGGTCTTGTGCTAATAGCACCTGATGATCTGCAAAACTTAATGAGTAAACATTTGTGTTTTGTACTGGTATTCCCATCCCTTGACATTTCTTTTTCCAATTCCTTCATACACTCTCCAGGTATTTTACGTGGAATTTTTGTACATTTACAGATATGAACAGTTTACACACACTAAATTCCATGTCATTGCAAAATTATTGTAACGACATTGACAATTTGACAAATCCCACTTCCGACACCAGTGCAACAAATGACAAAGTCCAGTTACTTTTTCTGTCACTTTATTTTTCTTCTAAAGCTGAAGCACAAAAATACATTTCTGTTTTTCTGATAACACGGTGTATAGTTCTTTGCCACCTTGCAACTCCCAGCTATTCAGTCTTCTTGTAACCTTCTTTTGTGCCTTCCAATTCTCACTAACAGACTACTTCTACAATCGCACTCACAACAATAACTCTGATGCGATGTATTCCAAACTGTCTCTGTAGACACATACAGTTATCTCATGATGATGACCATACACACACATGCACTAGTAACAGCTGTCTTGCCAAAAACTCCCTTCTCTTGCCATCTCACAAGCTTTTTATAGGCGAGAGTGACATAGCTTGGATTGTTCTGGAAACTCACGTTTTCTCCACACTTTCACAAACAAGCTGCTAACTGGAAGTCTCGTGAACATCCTGGAAATGCTTTGTTCTGCCACACTCTATTGTTGGGTGTTATTGCCATGAGTGGTGTGAGGTAGCTGGACCCTGAGTCTGTGTGCACTCGTGGCTGGCATCACATTATTATGCTTTGCTGGATGAAGAAAAGTTTTACAGGCTTAAATTTCAAGAAGTTGGCAAGTACCTATATATACATTCAAAAAGTTACTCTTCTTATCCATGTTATAACTGCCATGGAATGAATTCAAATTAAGTAATATGCATATAAACAACTTCTTGTGAAGCAGAGTGAAGTGAATCCAAAATAAGTGAATAAAGAAACATTCACAATAGCAATTTATACAAGGAAATCTTAAAATTTGCTGGACGTGTTTTAAAGACAACTTGCTTTTATACTCACAGTCAGTTGTGAATGGTTAGTTCTATGGGTTTATGAACCACTTGTAGCAGCTTTACTTCCTCCTTGATGTGGTTTTCTTGCTCCTGCAGGTTTTATAATTTATGTTTAGTACAGAGACCTAAAAGCATCCGAACCACAGAGTGTTGTTTTTCCACTGTGCATCCGGAAACACGATAATGCAGCTGCTGTACACAGGGTCATGCGATTGACTTGTTTTTCTCTGCTCTGAAACTGTAGTGTAGAGCTTATGCACTGTCATGTGCTTGAGTTATTACCAGTGTGCTTTCTTATTTTGTCCTGTACTTAGTCCCAAAGTGTATTATGGCTCAGCATTTGTTTTCTACTGCACAGTGTGTATTTATTTGATTTGTATGTTTTAACTCAGTTCACCAAGTGAAAGTGCGATTTGCAGAAAGATTTCCAGGTGATCTGCGATTTCTATCTTTGAGGTAACTTAAAGCATAAAGTGTACAAGACAAACCCACCCTGGAGGAATTAAAACAAAATATCCACCAGAAAATTGCCAGCATTTCTCAATGTGAACTACAATGAGTGATGGATAGTTTCCTAAAGAGGTGACCAAAATGTATGGACAATGATGGTGGCCAGTTTCAGCATCTCCTTTAATAACATTGGTAAATAAAGTCTTTAAAAGTAGTTTTAAAAATGTTGTATGGTTTCATCCCCGCTGATCAATGAGTGGCAGTTGGCGACAATAGCTGAGGATGCATAAAGGCAAAACACAATGCAGCCAGGTCAGAGTCTTTTGGATCACCCGTTATGTCTCATATGTGTCTTAAATATTTATTCTAGGTTTCTAGGATAGTAAAAACATTTGTTTATAATGGTGTCAGTGCTCAGGATTATATCATTACTGCTTGCTGCAAGCAATCTATGAAGGGTTTCCATTGTAGTCTACTACATGCCAACACTTTGCCTTCCTTCATAGTTTTCCCATTTTAAGTGCCTCCTCTTCTACAGTCATCCTCCATGTTTTCCTAGGCCGACCTATCCTCCGTACACCTTGCAGATTCCATTCTATTGCTGTCCTTTATGTAGATCCTACTGGTTTCCTTAACATATGACCGATCAATGTCCATTTCCCCGTTTTAATTTCCACTGCAACTGCAACCTGGTTTGTTATTTTCTATAGCTCCTCATTGGATATAACTTCAGGTTGCCTGATGTTTATTTATAATATGTCGTAAACAACAATTTTAAAATGTCTCCAAAATATTAGTGATAATTTGTGTAATCTTCCAAGTTCCACAATCATACAGAAGAACTAATGTAATATTTGTATTAAAAGTTTGTATTTTTGTCTTCTTAGTTATATTTTTAATTTCTCTACTACATATCGTAAGTAGAAGTAAACAATTCAATGTCAGGATTTCACCAGAAATATGTGTTTTGAGACCCCCTGAATCCAAAAAAGCATTTTTAGAAAAATGTGTGTGTGGGTGTGCGAGCGCATGTGTGCGGGTGCGTGGGCAGTGTAACTCAAAAACGAAAAGTCAGTTAAGAACTGAAGTTGGTATTCAAGTTTGTCTTTTAAGGATCCAGCATGAAGATTTTGAAGAAAATTCCTCCACCCTAAACTACCCTTTACATGGAAAATTGTTCAAAAATTTTGATTTTCTCAAAAATGGCTCCAATAATTTTGATTAAAATGCCATATATTTGGTTAGTACAAGAGTAGAGAAAGATATGAGTGCAGCTCATCAGAATTTTTAATTTTAAACTCAAAGACTTACCTTTAAGCTACAGCATGAATTTTATGTGCAGTTATAAATTTCTGTTACTAGTGCTGATTTTCATTGCAATCTCCCTCTGTCTTTCTCTCTATCTCTCTCATTCTCATATGCTCTCCATCTCCTTCTCTCTCCCAGTCCCCCTTCCTCTCCTTTTCCCTCTCTCCCTCTCCCTCTTCCTCTCCCTCCTTCTCTCTCACTCTCTTTCTCTGGTTTAGTGAGTTACTAAGGATTTTTCTGGTACATTTCAGATTGGAAAGAGAAGCCATGGCAAATTATGAATCTGGTGTCACCAGTGCAGGCTTAGATAAGGACTGCTTAAAACTAATGGAAAATGACAGTTCTTGCCATGAAAAATACAACACAAATACAGCCCAGGCAAGTGATATCACAGACAGATACTATGTGGATAATAAAATGTCTCACAAATGTATATTCTGTGACAAATGCTTCAGTATGGCTTCTGAATTAGAAACTCATATTGTAATTCATGCGAGTGAAAGAGAATGTCGTTGCAGTGTTTGTAACAAGAAGTTTCGTACACCATCACATTTAAGAAAACACAGTTTAGTTCACGAAGGAGTAAGGAAGCATAAGTGTACTATTTGTGACAAGAGCTTTATACATGCATCACATTTGAGATATCACCTTTTAGTTCATGAGGGTAAAAGGCAGTTTGAATGTACAAAGTGTGATAAGAGCTTTTTCACACCATCACGTTTAAGAGCTCATAATTTAATTCATGAAGGAATATATAAGTGTGCTATTTGCGACAAGAGATTTACATGTGCATCTCATTTGAAAACTCATAATGTAGTGCATGAGGTTAAAAGGCCATTTAAATGTGACAAGTGTGACAAGAGTTTTACAACAGAATTGCGTTTGAGATCTCATAACTTTGTTCATGAAGAGATATACAAGGAATTTAAATGTGATATATGTAGTGAGAGCTTTGTTACATCATCAAGTTTGAAAGCACATAGTTTAATTCATGAGGATAAGAGACAACACAGGTGTAACATTTGCAATAAGAGCTTCACATATGCATCTCAGTTGAAATATCATAATTCATTTCATGATGACAAAAGGCAGTATAAATGTGACCATTGTGACAAGAGCTTCAAGAAAGCGTCACACTTGAGAGGACATAATTTAATTCATGAGGGCAAAAGACCTTTCAAGTGTGAGAACTGCAACAAGAGTTTTTATACAGAATCTGATTTGAGACGTCATAATGTAACTCATGAGGATAGTAGGCCACACAAGTGTAACATTTGTGACAAAAGTTTTCCTACTTTAACACGTTTGAAAAGGCATATAGTAACTCACGAGGGTAAAAGTCTATTGAAATGCCAGAAATGTAATATGTTCTTCTCTACAGCTTCACATTTAAGATTGCATAGTTTAGTTCATGAGGGTAAAGCCTAATGTGTAACATTTTAGCAACGATTTTGTTCAAACATGTTATCAAATGCTGGGCTTTGGCAATGAGGCCATTAGTGCTCTTGCTCTCCAATATTTCTGTGTAGTGGATCCAATAGGTAGAACTTCACAGGTTTGTAGATGATCTTCAGTCATTTCTTCTTCTTTGTTGCATAGAGCACAATTTGGATTTGTGTAAATTCCTGTTTTGTGTAAGTGTTTGACCAAATAATCATATGCCGTAAGTAATCTAAATTTTGTTCCTGCAGCTTTTTGAGGGATTTTTGGAATAATTTCTGGCTTTTTAATTAGAATGTTCCATTTTTTATCTTTCGCTTTGTTACATAGTGTTTGAGTTTGCGTGATTTTATATTTGTTTTTAATTAGTCTTTTTATAGATGTAAAAGGTAAGCTTTTATTTGTATTCTGAACTAAATTTGAACTTTTTTTTTGCAAGAAAATGAACAGCTTCATTTCCAGCAACTCCATTGTGCAGATATCCATTGTAATTGAATTCTTTTCTGTAGTTTGTGGAGTTGTTGGATCATTTTGTGACATTTTTTAATTTGGATTGACATCATTTCATATGAATTTATTGTATATGGTGGCGCTTAGAATCAGAGAGAATGACAGCATTTTGAAATTTATCTATTCTATATAGAAGATGTTGAAGTGAAATACGAATAGCCATTACTTCTGCATCAAAATTTGTTGTATGGTATCCTGCTGATGGGTGAAATGAGAATAAAGCATACATAATTCCTGATCCTGAGTTTTTATTGATAGTAGATCCATCTATGTAAATATGTAGCCAATATATATATACAGGAAGGTCTAATGGCATTTTGTTCTTTGATCAGCCGATTTAAAAAAAAAATTGTTTTTGTCCCAAATTGGACGCGTAATTCCACAAGAATGTGCAAAGATAAAGTTTGTTACTTGTAAGATGTGTAGGGTAACTTATTTCTGACTTAGCTTTGGTAGTAATTATGGGACATCACTCAGGGTTTCAAAATAATTAATCACTTAAAAGATATGAGAAATACTCCCAAACGACTTTTTCAGATGTGAGGTATGTTGACAACATTGCGTTGAGGTTGGTCAGGGAATTGACCTGGTTTCCGAATGTAAACAAGTCGACAACTTTCTCTTTCGCCTATGTTTTGGCATGTAATGGTTGTGATTGGACTATGTTCGTACAGTAAACATAGAAGGAGACATTCACTTGACGCATGGCAGCAGTGGTGTTTATGTACTGAACCAGTGAAAGTGACACACACACACACTCACTCTCTCTCTGTAGTGTCGGCAGCTTTTTTTCGACAAAACGATCTCCATAGGAAATGGTCAGAGACAAAAACGTGAGATACAAATGTGCTCCAAATACCGAGATCTACCACTTGTTTAAATTAATGTAATGACTTCCCTTCCACCCGGTATGAATCCTCAGGATGTTTTCTTCTGGGGAGACGTGAAAAGCAGAATCTACAAAAAGTAATGTTTGACAGAATGCATTTATGTGGCTACGGAATAAATACGCAATAATGAGCGTGTTTTTGTGCGATGTATATTCTAATTGGTTAAAAAGATGTGAGGCTTGCAGGTGCACAAATGGTGGACATTTTTTTTTGTCGGTCTGGTTGGTTAGACCTGGCCTACGGATCCCAAGGTCGCGGGTTCAAACCCGGCCCAGGCCGATGGTTTTTAAGTGTGCTTAAAAACGACAGCTCCATGTCAGTAGATTTACTGGCATGTAAAAGAACTCCTGCGGGACAAAATTCCGGCACACCGGCGACGCTGATGTGATCCTGGCAATTGACAGCGTCGTTAAACAAGAAAATATTTTTTTTGGTGGACATTTTGAACAATACCTGTGAAGTGGGTGAACCATTTGGTTTATTGCTTATTCTTTTGCTGTCACCTTAAAAATATCATTTGGTACACAAGAGCCTACAAATGTACGTTTGTGTTTATAGATCAGAGAGATGGTTTGGTTTATTAAATTATAGCAGTATCAGCTACGAAACGATTTAAGTTTGATATTGAAGGAAATGATAAACAATATTTTTAGATTGTGAGTTTAGGTTACAGCATGCGTTGCTGGAAAATTCAGATATGCTTATTTATTACGACGTAGCAGACACGTCATGGTATGTGTTTATTATTACACTCACAAGCCACGCGGCTCCGGAAGAAGTAATGACACGTGTTTTGCAGTGAAAGTGAAACCTGCAGTGTTGCCAGCTTGTTTAATGGTCAGAGACAAAAACGCAAGATACAAAATGTGTTCCAAATACCGGGATCCATCACTGGTTTAAGTTAATGTAATGACTTCCCTTCCATTCTGTATAGTCCAGAGCTGTGGTCCAGAGCCACACTTTTCTCAAAACATGTTTTTTTGGGTTAGTTCAACTTTATTCAACAGGGGAAGAAACTGCAAAAATATTTTAACATTCACTCACTAGATGACAGAGTAACTTACACTTGTTCTTATACATTGAGGAAATAGTCTTTCCTCTGTGTGAAACAACCCAAAACCGCAATAAAATGGCACTTGCAAAGAAGAGGTTATTTCCATGCATAACCAAAAAAGAAGATTCTGAGAAAGAAATGGCTAGTTCTGATGAACATTGTTTATTCAGCGGAAGCAGTTATTGTCCATCTGATGAATATTCATCCGAAAATGACATGGTAAGTTGAAAATACTTAATTTTTTAAAGAATGAAGACATTGAAGCTTAGGTTTGTATTATACTACAAGGTTATTGCATAACTTTAACTATTATTTACATAGTAATTAAAATATATGTGTGTGTGAATCATGAACAAATTATGCTTCTCCTATTAATCACTGCATTATTGGTAATAATTTTAATACTATTAGGCTATTTGTATAATATATTCATGTGTGTTATTTATGTTAAAGTGGCTTTGGTCTTTCTCATTCGAAATATTTTGACTTTGGATGCTGCCGAATGTAAAAGTTCTCCAGAAGTGCCACCTGCTAAAGCACCTAAAGGCAGAAAAAAAAGTAAGAAATATGAACAATTGGAAAAGGAAAAAAAATGTAAACGTCGTAGAAGCATGTTTAGAACAGAAACCCCATAGTGCACACCCTGATGACTGAGTTATAGTCATTAAAGATTCCTGCAAGAAAAGACCATTTTCAGTTGTTAAAATGAAGCAAGCAGGCTTTATAGATCTGACACCTTTGCAGATAAATATTGCAAAGGACAAACATGATGATGGATCTCAGTTCCGATTTTTAGAAGCGACAGCTTTTCGCTTTGATGAAGGAATTCCATCACATTTAAAATTCTAGGCAAAATGATAGATGGTGTAAGCAAAACTGCTATCTCAATGGTCCGAAAAATTCCTCGACTACCAAGATGCAATGCAAAAGAAGACCAACAACCTAGCCTTAGATCGGCAAGACACTCAAGAACACCAATAGAGCCACATTTTGACCAAACGAGACCAAGCAATGAACATTCGACTACTAGCCCGAGCAGACGACAGCAATTTTGGACATCAAAAGGAAGACAAATGGGTCGAGCGAAGGAGATTCACACTACCTAAGAACCCAAATTAATCCTGGACGGAATACATGAGGAGAATTGAAGACCAGATGTGATCAAGTACAAGAACCCAGATAAAATAATTCCAGGATCAGAATTGTTTAACCTTAACTTGTATAATTTTAGTGACATGTTTTAAACCTATGTTTTTAGTTATTAAGGTTTCTCTGTAAAATTATTAAACGATCTGTTAATGTATTTTGTAACAAATCAATAAAAAGTCCAGCTTCCAGGTACCAGAGTGATGGAATGCAGAGGTTATTATAAGTCTCACATTACATTCTAAGTAGACGTTCCATGTTAATCAGGTATCTAGTAATACACCAAGATACTTAACGGGTGTTTGCGAAGGTAGACATGGCAGTTGTTCATTAATAAGTCTTAATGAGAAAATTTTAGCTTCAGTCTTACGGTGTTTAGAGCAATACGCCAAGTTGAGAACCATTCTGTCAGTGTACGTAGGGAATCTTGAAGAGGGTTGATGGCTAAGGTTAGTTTGGAATTTGAAATATACAAAGCAGTATCTTCTGCATATATAGCCGTGGAACCAGGGTGCAGTGTAGGAATATCATATGAAATACATTAAATAATGTTGATGCGAGTATTGATTCTTGTGGAACTCCAGCGGTTATTATTTTGGGCGCTGGTGTGAATCTATCTGTATCTAATAAGAAGCACTTAATAACATGGATCAGGTAGCCGGTAATCCAATTTTGTATAATTTGAGTACCTACCAGTCCTTCGTGCCACTGTTAATGGCTTGAGCGATATATAAAAAGGATGCAACATATTGTTTACCTTCAAATTCTTAAGTATAGTTTCTGTAATCCATAGTAATTGATATCTGGAATGACATTGTGAAATACGAATCTGGAAAGCCGTTTGTGAATAATTGTCTTACATTCTGAAAGCTGCAAAACAACGTTTGGTATTCATCCGACCTTTCGTTTTTGTGTTATGCTGTCACAGACACGCAAATATGAGCCTTTTTTCTAGAAAGTCTTTTTTATTATTATTCAAGAGAACTGTAAACATGTATTTCTGGTGAAAATTCGGTATCGCATATTTGGATGGAATTCAGCACTTCCTCTACTCAAAATGTAGATAAAGTTACTATACTAAAGGTTTTTTTTATACCTACTACTACTACTTCATAAACAGCCTGTAATATATAGTTTTATATATTCTAGGAATATTTTGCATTTTATGACAAACTATTGTATTGTATACAACATATACCGGGTCAACTGGGGCTACTTGGGACGCTGGGGTAACTTGGGACATTTTGCACCACATGTTTCAATTGCTCCGTGTGATATCCCTTTGTAAGCTAGATTGTTTGAAAACGTGCTGGTGTGCTGTGTGAGAACTGGTTGTTATTACCGTAATTGTTAGATATTCAAGAAGTTACAGATAAGCTGTGGCCAATCAGTGACACCTTGTAGTTAAAAAACTTTTTTTTGCACGAAATAACTTTCTCTCGATATCAAATACAATTAGGGCTAAATAGATCAAAATACCTTAACTCCTAACTTCAAACCATGCATTCAAGCATGGTTTTATAGTGTAATACTGCATTAAAAGTACCCCAAGTTGTACTCAAACGGTCCAATTTGAGATTGTGGCGGGTTTTGGACTGTTGTCCCAAGTTACCCCATACATGGGTCTAACCTGGGACACATAATATTACAGTTATATGTAAAAGTAAGTGTAACAATAATGGTTAACTATATTTAAATGGTATAAGTATAGACCCAAGTTTTAAAGCAGTTAAGTTGTCACAACTATCATTCATATGTAAATAGAAAGGATTTGAATAACCAAAGTAGCCCCAGTTTACGGTAATTTTAAGCCGTTTGAACAATTTTACTTCCTTTTCACTCTCTGTTCAATTTTAGTGTCTTAAAATCTGGACTTAACGTTCAGTGCACGCTAGCTACATTTAAAAATTATTTTGTTGTTTAACGACGCCTTCAGTTGCCAGGATCACATCAGTATCACCGGTGTTTCGGGATTTTGTCCCGCAGAAATTCTTTTACATGCCAGTAAGTAAATCTACTGACATGGAGCTGTCGTTTTTAAGCACACTTAAAAACCACCGGTCTGGGCCGGATATGAACCTGCGACCTTGGGATCAGTAGGCCAGCGTCTAACCAACTGAGCCACTGAGACCGACACGCTAGCTACAAGTGGAGACTTGACAATCATACTGTGACATTGGCCGTACAACAGTAGACGTACGAGAGGTGGTCAGTGTGACCTTGGATACGGCGAACGACTGTGTGAAAGCGACCATAAACAATGATGATGGCGGTAAAAAAAAAAAAAAAAAAAAAGAAAGAAAGGATCGAGAGGCTTCTCCGATTCTCGTTGAGTCATCATTGCACGTGTTCATGGAAAGAACTCGAAGGTCACGTGACACCGGCTCCAGCATAAATAGAGCTTGTGAGAGCAGCCAGTTGGTTCGAATTAGTTTATGCTTGACTTAACGTAACTTGGTATTCTGACAATTCCATCGGCGTGCGCTACGCACGTGAAAGGGGAGTGGCACAATGGTCTGTTGTCATGACAACCAGATTTGACCTTGAAGTAGCCAATAGACTTACTGGCCACGCAATCCCGTCACGAAATCTATTGGCTATTTCAAGGACAAACCTGGTTGTCATGGCAACAGACCGCTATGTCGCTCCCCTATCACGTGCGTAGCGCACGCCAGGGAACGTCAGAATACCCAAGTTACGTTAATTCAAGTATAGTTTGAGTCATTTCAGTAGCAGTTTAGTTTTGAGTGAGTTGTTTAGTGTGTAAGTCGTCGTGTACCTAAGTTAGTATTTAGTTACGAGAGTGAGTCGGCCAGCCTGTCAGTGAGTATGTATGTGTTGTGGAGTGATTGTGTCATAATAGTCAAGATATTGGAGACAGAGAAACTGGAGAAAATCTTTGAAAGATTATCAGAAGAACAATTGTGAATTGTAACAACAGAAAAGATCATAAACTGTGTTAACAACGATAAGAAAATTGTGCATTTGTAGTAAATTTAGAGGACAGCAAAGTGATAGAGAAGTAACAGGAATTCGTATTTTGTGATTTTGTTACAATACTTAGGAATGAAAGTTCTCGAATTTCTCATTGCAACGAAAGCAGAAACAATAATGCACCATTTCCATTTATCGTAGAAAAAAAAAAAAGAAACATTTCACTTGTTAATTAAGGAAAGATTGAAGCTATTAACAGTAAAGCAACAGAATCTAAAATAAGAACAAATTAGAAACTAAAAGCTTTACTTATTAAAATTGCAGGATCTTCCAGAGCTGACATCACAGAACACTCTATTAGGGCTAACATGTTGCAAGTTGTATCCAACTTATTTTCAAAGCCAAAATCTTTTAGATTTTATTTCACTTCTTCTTTACGGCTGAAACGTATTAAAATATAGTGGCCATTTCACCTCCTTGAGTGTATTTCAATGCATATAATATTAAAACAACAACAACAACATAGAAATGAACATAGTGAACCACAGAACACTCTATTAGTGGTGAACCATTTAGCTTTGTGGTCTTATATTACTCTATGTCCTAGTGATAAACAAACAAAAAATACAACTACAACAACATTGTTGTTCTGTCATGGAGGAAGATGTAAGGATGCCCCTCTTAATTAAATGGCAGGTTAAACGTAAATGTATCCATTGATTTGGACACAATTCAATAACGACAGTCTGAGTGTAAATTCAGAGTTGATAAAATATTGGCCAGCCAAATGTTGGACGAGGTTAGTGTTTGTCTTTAATGTTTTCAAAATGTTTGTGATTGTGATATTGGTATGTTAGGTTATCACACTTTCTTTCGATATGAAATCAATGGAAATATGAGACGAAATTCAAAGATGAGGAAGAAAACACTGGCACGTTTATTGGTTCAAATTAAGCATCTGTTACGAAAAATTAAGGTTTATTCTTTACTCTTTAGCCCAATTTAGTCGTGGTAAAAATAAATATATGAATGAATGAATTAATTAATAAAAATTGAGAAGAACAACAGAGAAAACCTGGGAAATTATTTAAGGATTAGAAATTACCACGACCTGGTCCACACATCCTTCCTATTTACAAGTCTTTCTTTTATAGCAAAATTATTGCGTGAAGACAGAAAACGATGTGTATGGGATACTGCGCAGGCTGGAATGGAGTGTGCCAATCTAAGCGAATTCCGCCAGTTTCCTTGATTATTGAGCTTTAGCTACAGTGATGTTTCGTCTACGCCTTGTTGTGGGTTCGCAGATGCGACCTACTCTGCCCCTCAAAAACATCCCTGGGTAGCGTTTTGCGGTATAGGGCCCTCAATCTCTCGGCTACGCTTTGCAGCTTGGTGCTGGCGGCTTTATTAGTCTCATGTTGGCATTAGCGCGCACAATATAAGTCGTATATAGCAAACAGAGGAATTGTGTCAAAATAGTAAAACATGACAAGGTTTCTTTTGCATATGAGTCACACTTTACTATAATAAAATATTTTCACAAACATAAGTAGCTTGTACCTGTACATGCTTCTTGGAGTACAAAAGCAGGTGAGCTTAGGCTATATAAAGTCACAGTAAAACTACGGAATCCTGTGGTTTGGTGCTTTAAAGCAAGGTTATATTCAGATTGGATTAGTGTGTGAATATGAAGAGAATTCCTTTCTTAAACCCCTGACCATAGCTCAAATTATGCTTTCCAAGGAAATACCTTTTATATTCTGTAAGCAGACTGTGACTCTTAACAATTTGAATTGAACTGGAAAATGATATAATATGTCTGCAATATTAATATTATTAATAAAATGTATATATTTAATTCTCTGCAAAATACTTTGAAGTTCTTTTCATTTTGTATAACAGTAAACTACTTGAGAGCTCTTTAAAATACAACTTCATGTTTATGTTTGCAGTTTCACCAAGCATGTGTCATTTTTCAGATTAAATGATCTCGCATTTTCTGGGAATAGCCTTGAAATCCTCATTGTGAATGGAAGTTGTTTAATTTTGTATAACTGGGAAACCAAAGTAATGAGCAAAGCTTATGCAGATATGTAGATTATTTTAAAATATATGATTGTGTTAAATGTTGTGACATTAACCATTTGTGACAGATTCATTGTTGCTGTTTTCTTTTAAATTTTCAAGTATTTTATACATTTCTAAAAGGCTTGGTTACCATTCTTTTGTTTTTCAAAGAGTATGATATTTCATAGTCAGAATATAGCAAACCCATTTAAAGATTTCACTACTGTTTTGGGTATCCCTCTTGTATCTTCAGTAAAATGTTCAATAAAACCATTTCTGTAAAAGTTTGTCAACTACATGAGGTAGATGTGAAAATAGGCTGTTGTGGGAATAGTTAATAGAAGAGGTATAAAAGTGAATACATGTAAGTGGAAGCACTCCAAGATTTAAAATAAATAGATAAATAAACAAATAATGATGATGACGATGATGATTGATTGATGCTGATAATAATAATAATGATAATGATAACGATAACGTTTGGCACGTCCGAGGTTGTACTGTATGATTTAGTGAATATTGCAAAATTAGCATCTATCTTTCTAAAACTTTGATTCGAGGGATTTAAACCATATAATTTCCAGTTTCTCAGAGCCTTGCCAAGAATGGTGTCTGTCTTCCTTGGACCCATCAATTGAAGAAAGAAATTGAAATTTACTGCATCGCTATGACAACAGGGTTTAGATACTTGACAACACTTTTTCATGATTTTGTCTGAGATATTTTTCATATTATAATAATCTCGGACATGCCAAGAAAACAATGCTAATTTATATTTTTAACATTTCTAATGTGATATTTGTACAAAATAATTATTGATTAAGTGAACACAATTTAGATATTAAAGTTAACAATAATAATCATTATGTCAACAAATTAACAATATTCCAGACAACAAAAGAATAATGCTGGATAAATAGAGTCAAATTCATGTTTGTTTTAAATATTTCTGGGAACACCTATAGTAAATGTCTTAAGGCAATGAAAATCTATTTCTACGCATGCAATTTTTTACCATTGCAAACACAAAAAGGTCACATGGTTCCAGTTTGGGACCATATGGTGGATGAATCATAAGTTTGACCTCTGTAGACTGCAGAAACTGAATAGTGATGTTGGCCATGTGTGCAGACACATTGTCGTGATGGGGAAGGATCCTTCGCAGTCCCATGTGTGGCCGCCATTCTTGAAGCTTGGCAAAAACTTTGGCAAGTTGATTGTGGCGTAGCGCTTGGCAAGCAAATTGTGGCATACCAATTAGCGGTAACCATTCTTTGATCCTCCAGAGAAATGATTGCCACAAGAACATCCTTTAGGTAAAATGGGGCCACCATTTTCTTATGGATACTTGGGCAACATTTCACTTTTGTCACTGGATTGTCATCAGAAAATATCTACACAGCTGATTGCCGCTGGTCTCCAGATCAAACTAATAAATCCAGTTTTCATCATCTGTGACGATGTCAGAAAGCTGTCTGGAATCCTCTCCTTCAGATCCTGACAGCATATTCTCATACCATTCAACATGGGTGTGTTTTTGTTCTTCCGTGAAATTGTGAGGCACTCATTGGGATATGACCTTCCTCACGTAAAGGAATTATGGAGGACTTTGAAAACTGCAATCTGTAATGCCGCCTCAATTTCTTTAAATGTTATAGGATTATTTTCATGAAGCATTTTTTTCAATGTAGTAATGTTTTCCTCAGTCACTGCCTTTGCCAGACATGCATTTCTCATCTTTTAAAGATGTTCAGCACCTTTTAAATTCCTGAGACCACCAGAAAACTGTGGCATGGTAAGGAGCAATGTCCCCAAAACTTTATTGGTAATGTTGAAGACTTTAGTACTGGTTTAACCCACTTTTGAGATCATATTTGCACACTGCGGCTTGTTCATCCTTGCGCTGCTGGAATTCCTGGAGTGGGAGTAACTACCCAGTACCAGTTTATTCAAAAGGGTGAGGCTATCCCAATCTGCATTCAATTCGAGTGGATCAACTTTCATTTTCTCACATCTCGAAATATTCATAGTGACACTCGTAACAGGAAACAAAACTTGCTGTGAAAAGCTTGAAAATTGTAGGTTAGGAAAAGTGTCCAGGAATTATTTTGAGCATAATTTTAGTTTAGTGGTTTAATCATAAAAAAGTATTTGCCCACAACAAATATGAGAGTAATTAATATTTTATATTTTTCTTCAGGTTTTATAATGGACTTTGGGATGTTGGCAGGAATGATGAAATTCAACCCAGAAGAGCATCCTTCTTGGGATGCTCATGTGCATTTGTAATGGAGTAGCGAAATAAATGATATCACCATGGAGACCAAAATAGAAATCAAAGAAGAACCTTGTTTGTTGGAGAGAGTATCAACAGAAGTGAAATTGAAGCTGGAAGAGTCTGAAGATGCAGATATTTGCATAAAAACTGAGTCAGATAATTTTGCTTCAGTTTTTGTGATAGAGTCTGATTCCAACATACATGGGGATTATCATGAAGTAGACACCAAAACTGAGATCAATAAAGAACCTGATGGTGTGGAACAAGTACCAACTGAATTGAAAGTTAAATCTGAAGAGATTCACTTTAAAGATGTAGACATGTGTTTTGATACAGAGGTAAGTTATTTAAAACCACAGGAGATTTTGAAAAGTTCAATGGTAATATTTGAGAGGTGGAATCAGGACTGAAAAATTCAGTGCCATAGCCAGAATTTGAACCACAGATCTTCCGCTTCATGTGTGGCTGCTCTAACCACTGAGCTACAAGGGTAATTTAAATATAAACGGTAATTGTTGCATATCAGGAGGAAGCAGTTCAGAGCAGGGCAGTGGAGTTGGGGAGGGGGGGGGTGAAGGTTGGTGTGTTAGGGAGGGGGAACTAGCTTTGTTAGCTGCTTCACTAGGTTCTGGCGTCATTACAGCCATGAGTGAGCAAGAGGTTCCTTCGTCTGTTGTGCAACGCATTATTATCAAGTTTTTAACCAATGAAGGGGTTAAACCTTCGGAGATTTTAACTTGTTTAAGGGCACAATTTGGGGACACTACACTGTCACAGAATCGAGAGTTTACTTGGGCCAGACAATTTAGGGGTGGCCGAGAATTTGTGGAAAACAAAAGTCGTGCTCTACGCCCAAGGTCAAATCTCACAGATGACAACATCCGTGCCGTTCGAGAGCTTATTGAAGGTAATCACCGCTCCACTGTTGAAGAAATCGCATCAGAAGTTGGTTGATTTTCTTCATGATCGATGTACAGTGACTGCAGCTTACTATTGCCAATTGTTAAGGTCTGTAAAAGCTACCTACTGAAGCAAAAGACGTCGTATGCCCATCAGAGATGTCATCCTTCTCCATGACAATGCTATGCCTCACACTGCCAATTTGACAATGGACACAATGGCGGACATGCACTGGGAAACCCTTGAACACCCTTCCTATAGCCTAGACTTGTCCCCCACCCCCCCCCCCCCCCCCATACTATTTTTGGTTGCATCCATGAAAGAATCGCTTGGAGGGAAACATTTTGAAAGCAACGACAACGTCGAGGAGCATGTGTGCGATTGGTTGGCGACGCGCCCTCAAACTTTCTTTAAAGAAGGAATGTTCAAGCTTCCGAAACATTGGCAAAAATGTGTACGGTGTGAAGGAAGCTATATAGAGAAATGTTGATGTACTCACTTGTGTATATTTTTAACAAAATTACCATTTATATTTGAATCACCCTCATACCATGGCCAGCAGCAAGTTGATTGGCATAAAAAATAACAATTACCATGTAAAGGTTACTTAAATCCAGGGCATTTCTAATTGTGCTTACGATAACAGTTCCAACCTTGGAATATGTATTTGTGCTAGATTAAGGTTGCTCAAAATAGCGGAATTTAAATGTTATTTTCACTACATGCAGTATATTTAGCTTACAAAGTGTAACCAATGTTTTTAACTACTCTGTCTTTTTCCCACTAATTATTTTGTACCTTTTCTATATTTTTCAAAAGCCCTTCCAGCCTGTTCCGGACTCAAGTGATATATGTTTGAGCATTGTACATTGTGCAATTGCTGTAAGAATAAGTCACCTTTTACATTTCTTTAACTATTCATTTTACCTTGGCCCAAGCTAGTTCTATGGGATTGAGATCACATGTATATGGGGACAAGCAAACGACAATGTGGCCCAATAAAACCAAAAATGTGTCTGCTTTAAAAGCCGCCTGAGGTTTGTTTGATTCAATCATCTTATAAAGATCTGTTTTACTCATAGAACTGTCACTCTGAACCATTTTGTTCTGCAAGCACAATATCATAGCAGATTTCACAGCACTCCTAGGCTGGGTCATTACTTCTAACATAACACTAGTGACTTGTACGATTTTACAACTGAAATTAAGAGAAATTGGCAGCAAGTAAACATAGCACGAATAACATTGGAGGTAAGTTGGCAGTGTAACCAGCAGAACAACGTATGTGAGGAAGTTTACAAAACTTGGGTTACACTATGTGGAATATCCCTCCTCTTCCCTTCATTCCCCTAAGACCATGACCTGGTGAACAGTCAGTAATTGTCACCAATAGCTTTCCAGATTGTCCTTGTTTTGTAAGTTAAATTGGGTATCCTGATTATTCTGACAATCCTTTGGTTGTAAAAGGAAAACCTTAGGTGTTTCTGTGAAAATTTGAAAATAAGTGTACAGCAAAATGTACTTTATTATTACAGGATAACGCCCCAGATGGAGATCAGGAGTTCATTTTGCCTGAATCAACAAGGTAAGACTGGGAATATTATATAAAACAAATATAAATTATACAGTCTGGTGTGTTACATTTACATGACTTTCTCAACCCATTCTTCCACAAACTATTGCTACAAAAAGTTATGCTTCTATGTATTTCATGATGATCAGTATAAAAATGTTAGGCAATTGTATCATTACACATGCAAGAGACTGAAAAGATAGTCAAGTGTTTAAAAGATAGGTTGCTATGTGTCAGCTTTGAAATGAATTAGACTTAAAACATGCTATAAATATTGGCAAATTCAAATAAAAAGCAGTGAATATTTGAGATGTGGTTCCAGGGAAAAGAATAGAAAGAAAAAAAAAAAAAAAGAAAAAATGTGTGCTTTAATGAGATTTACCTTTTGTATGTTGTTAATCGTTATTTATTTCTTATGGCTTATCAACTAGACATATAAATTATTATTTATTTATGCCAACAGGTGTTTTTAAACACACAAGCCGTGTGTGGGCGATGTTTGAGAGGCAGAATTGGAACTGAAAAATTCAGTGCCACAGCTGGGTTTTAACCACAGACTCTCCATTTACTAGGCAGGTGCTCTAAGCATTAAGCTGCTGTGACAACCTCCTAAAATGGCATTGAATTCTCCAACCAATTAGTATTTCTCCCAGTAAACCACGAAGGCAGTCTCACATCAGAGACAATTACCCCAATGGTGACTTACTATCATAAGTACTTTATGTTCCGGGATTAAATAACCTTCAGATGGTAATTATTATTTATGCCAACAAATTTACTGCTGGTGTTTTAAACACACAAGCCATGTGTGGGCAATGTTTGAGAGGTAGAATTGGAACTGAAAAATTTAATGCCACAGCTGGGATTTTAACCACAGGCCCTCCGCTTACCAGGTGGGTGCTCTAACCATTAAACTAAAACTGTAACAACTTACCAGAATGGCATTGAATTCTCCAACCAATTCGTATTTCTCCCAGTAAACCATGAAGGCAGTCTCACATCAGAGACAATTACCCTAATGGTGACTTACTATCGTAAGTACTTTATGTTCCGAGATTAAATAACCTTCAAATGGTAATTATTATTTATTTATGCCAACAAACTGTTGGTATAAGTCGCCATTAGGGTAATTGTCTCTGATGTGAGACTGACTTTGTAGTTTACTGGGAGAAATATGAATCGGTTGGAGAATTCAATGCCATTCTGGCTGGTTGTCACAGTAGCTTAATGGTTAGAGCACCCGCCTGGTAAGTGGAGGGTCTGTGTTTCAAATCCTAGCTTTGGCATTGAATTTTTCAGTTCCAATTCTACCTCTCTTAGGCATATAAAACTAATTCAGAGTGAAGAGGATTTCATAAGTTATTCTTAGAAAATTTAAGATACGATTTTAATAGTTATGCAAATGTCGTAAACATGTTACTTTGATCAAAATTGTTGGAGTCATTTTTGAGAAAATAAAAATAATAAAAATTTTCCATGTGAAGGATGGTTTAGGATAGGTGGAATTTTTTGAAAATCTTTATGTTGTATGTTTGGAAGATGGTGAATTAACACACACATGCACGCCTGCACACACACATGTTTCCTGCTTGATAAAGCTCATATCAAACTGAAATGTGGCAAATATGAATTAAGCATGCAAAGAATGTGCTTTGTGTGAAATGGGGGGATAACAAAGATGTTTATTTCATATCAATAAAACCAGAAGCTACTAAGATTACAGCCAAGCTGAGCAGGAAAAGTCAGATGACCAGCAAGGAGGTAAAGAAACAAAGTGGGTCCTTTAGTATTAGAAGGGAATGTGAGGTGTTATTCACAACATCAGATGACAGCTTTGTTTCCTATAATACAGTGCACAGCTAGACTTGTGTGTATGAGAGATAGTCAAAGTTTTAACCTCTTGAGCGATGGCCATTTAAACATCCGCGAGCCGAGAACTGCTAGCATTTAAATTGTTAAATGCGCTTCGTATATACACAGCTGTATTTTGTGTAAATATTAAGTTATTTTAATGAAACAAAAACTGGTATAAAACTCGTTATTTGCAGTATAAATGTACATCATCAGCAAAGTTGAGTTGTATTTACAAAACGTTGAAATGGCACAATTTTGTTTCACTGTGGTGAAAAGTCAACTTTGCTCTGTCGAACGCATCTAATATTAGTTCTCGGAAAGATACAGTAAAGAAACACCCATTGTATGTGTGGCTAATGCGTCAGCATACTGTGTAATAAATCGCTACTGCATGCGTGGTCTCTTGAGTCATCAGAATAGATCAACATTACAACTTTTGCTTACGCGAGTTTCGTAACTGAGTAGAGTCCGTGTCTTTCTTTGTTGAAATACATACGTATTCTTTCCTGCTTGTAGCTGAAGGGAGAAGTGGTATAAAAAGGTGTTTTTGCACCAACTGGATATAACCATATACAATTGTTTGGGGATTTGGACAGCTCTCTAAACCCACACAGGACAATGACCGACCTTGACTACCGACTATAAATAACTCGCAGCCTAATTGAACAATACCATGTTGGGGGTTGAAAATCCAAAACCCCTGCACCCCTCAGACTTCAAGGAAAACATTATCCTAAAAGGATACCACCAACAGCAAAGAAGTCCCGCCCATTTCAAAAGTGTTTCGTGTGCCGCAAGAAGGGAATTCGCAAATGTGGAGATGTACGTACCCTTGTGTGTTTATCCCTGTTTTGAGGTAAATCACTGCAGAACGAACATATTAAGGTAAGCCAATAAAGTATATAGACCTTACTAAAATGTTTCATAAAGGGAAAATTATAATAAGTTGAGTTGGATAAGGGATAAATAAGGGTTAAATGCTTAAACGCACAGGACGCCCATATCGCTCATCCGCCATTTTAAATGGACGTGATTTCACGTCGATATCCCTCAAGAGGTTAATTATCATCTTAAAAAGTCAAGCTGCGACCATGGAACTTGTTGATGGTGTTAGCCCTCTACATATCCATCTTTCAGTGCAACACATCATTCCCTACAATAATTGACATAGCAGAGACCTTGATTGGTCAGGATGTGTCAGACCTCACAAATCACCTGGCCATCATTCTGTAAATGCCTGCCATTAATCCAAGGAAAGAGGACGAAGTCATTGGGTGCTATGTCAGGGGAATGTGGGGGTTGAGACAAAACTTGATAGCCCAAAGAAGCAGCAAGCGTGATGTGTCCTGTGCAGAATGAGTTAGGGCATTGTTGTGGAGCAAAAAAAAACCCCTTGCAAAACTTCCCATAATCCTTCATTCTTTACAGCCTCCTGTAACCTCATCAGGCGATTTTGGTAATATGTTCCTGCAAAGGTTTGCCCATTACAAGCATCACCATACCATGGCAACCCCAAAAAACACTCAGTATCATCTTGCTCGATGATGATTGGGTCTTCACCGTCTTTGGCAGTGTTGAATCCACATGTTTCTGCTGCTTACTTTGCTTGTTTGCCTTGGGGTCATAGTGATACCCCAGCACTTGTCCATGGCAATTAGGCGGGTAAAAGGGTAATATGGGCTGGGCTAACAAAGCTGCCACATTTGCACTATTGCCTTAGTTCAGCAGGTGTTTTAAGTACAAGTGAGCAGTTGTGGAACCCAACAGGCAGTGAGTGATCTTTATCATGTTCAAAATATCTGCAAGATGTTAAAAACTGATCCAAGACTGGTTTTCACATTTTGTACTATCACCTAGATCATGATATGCTGGTCTTTGGGTGCCAGGGCCTCTACATCACTTGTGATTCCCGGTTCTTCACAGAGAGATGGTCTGCCACTTTGTGCTTCATCACTAAGACTTGTTTGACTGCACCACCTGACCACTGTGTTATATGATGGTGCATTGTTGTCATACACTTCCACCAACTGCAGCAATTGCAGCATTGTTCCCTTTCAAATGTAGAAGATGAATTACTGCACAATACTTCACTTTATCAGTGAGCTGTGCCGTTTTGTTTTGGTTCTTCTAGTGGCATGCTGCAGTGCTGTGGTGCTGGAATTTCAAGCTGTACCAGGAAAGCCAACATGTACATGCAAATAAAATAAGTTACTTAGCTTTATTTTTTTGAGGTGCTGATTTAAAATTTATGACCGCCCTTCATGTGCAATTGTTTGATTATGTTTCATCAGCTGTAACAGTGCCAGAGCTATATGTTGCAGGTGAGCCTTCAGCTGACGTTTGCTTTGGCGGTACCTGACATAACAGCACCCGACTTGCCCTTCCATCCTCGTAGAGTAGACATAGTGCATGGTAGGGGAGGCGATGTATATCCCTTTCGGATGATCGTCACCTGGGCTGGCGGAGGCGGGGCCAGTCCAAAGAAGAATATTAAAAAGAATTTTTAAATTAAAAAAAATTTTAAAAATTACAAAAAAAAAAAAAAGAAGCTGAGAATGCACCATTGAGACTACAGGCTAATACATGGACATTTGATCCATAGAGAAGTCAAAAAGTAACAAAAGATGTGTTTTATGATACAGGAGGGGGAAGAAAGCAAAAGTATTTGGCAGTACAAAAATATTGTCTTCCTTCATTTGGAGAACTATTTTAAGATTTATCAAACCCAACAATTATATCAGCCCATCCAAATCAGTGAGGCAATGCTTCCAATTTCATGAAAAAAGTACACAGATTGATTTTACATGGATTACTCTTTGTGCAGCTGTATGGGGATTTAAAAGAGTGTTTAAATATGGTGCCAATGGGTTAACATAATTTTTATGTATCACTTGGAACAGAGTAGAGTAGGCTTAAGCTTAAGTTTTCTTTGTATCATTATATCACTGATTTTGCTTTAATTATAAAGCTCACTGAGTTCTGAGTTGCCTTCACTCAGTTGCCATTATTTCATGCTTAGCAATCTCTCTCTCTTCTTTACTTTCTCTACTACATACATTAAGTGGAGAAAGTATTGTATTCCACCCAAACAATATGAAGTTGAGATTTCACTGGGAATACATATTTTGAAGGCCCCTGAACCCCCACACATGGCCAACATCACCATTCAGTTATGATTCATCCATCATACAGTTCTACTGGCTCAGTGTGATCTTTTTCTATTCACATTAGTAAAAGATCGCATACATGGAAAGAGATTTTTCAACCCTTGGAGATGCTGTTACCACCAATGAAAGGGAGCTTGCAGCCATCGAAGAAAACTCCTAATTGAACACATAACAGCCTATCCATATTGTTGAAACTGTGTGTGTGGGTGGGTGGGGGTGAGGGTGTGTGGGCGTGGGCACGTGCATGTGCGTGTGTGCATGTGTGCCTATCTGTGTGTGTTTGTGTTTTATGTCCATGTGCGTGTGCATGTGGATTTAGCATATTAAAAAATAAAATCAGGTTAAATATACAACTTGGTATTTTAGTTCATCTTCCAAGGATGCAACATGAAGATTGAAGAAAATCTCCCTAGCCCAAATAGAAAATTTTAATTATCTTTTATTTTATAAAAATATTCACTTATTTAGCATAAACAACTGTTCATACACAGTACCAGAAGTAGTAATAAAATACACATACAGACTGCCAGAACAACAAAAAAGGTAAATTCCATATTGCATAGAGGCATACACATGTATAATAAAATGTATAATAAAATATATATAATATTATAAATATAAATTATATTATAAATTATATAATTATAAATATAAATATTATAAAATATATTATAAAATAAAATATATTATAATATAATAAAATCACAAATAGAATCCACAATAGCAGTCAAATTAAGTTTAGGAAAGAAGTTAAAATTTTTCAAATTGAGCAAATCTTTTACAGTGTGCAGGAGTTCTTTGATTCATTCTCTGAATAATTTTATTTACCTGTGTTTAATCTGTAGCCTCTGTATATATAACTTACACTCATATTACTGTAATTGATTCATTCTCTGAATAATTTTATCTATCTGTGTTTAATCTGTAGCCTCTGTATATACAATTGTATAACTTACACTCTTATTACTGCGGTGCTGTCTCTTATACATATTATTTGTGTTCATGATATTGTTTAAACCAATATTAATTATCTGTATTCCTTATTTAAAAATTTACGAAGCCATGAATTTGTAAAAAAAATTCTTACGGTGAATAAAGGCACGTGCGACACACACAAACACACACACGCACACACTCACCCATGCACACACACACACACACACACACACACACAAAAATGGTCCTAACTCTTTAGATTAAAATGTTATGATTGAGCCATTTTTATGATAAACTAAATGTATATGTGGAATTTTATGGGAATATGCACTGAGCTGTCTTCTTTCTGAACCACTTTTGTATAGTTCGTAAATGTAAGAAATAGACAGAATCTTTCTACACAAAAAGTTTAGATCTCAAAGCACATTTATGTATGTAAAATAAGATTGTAGCATCAACTATTTCCCAGATATTCTTTGTTATTGATTTAAATTTTAAGACACTTCTCTCAACTGCAAATTCCCATTCTTTCTTTCTTGCTTTTTGGCATTCATACAAAGAGAACAGAATTTCAAGGCCATAACATAACGACTGACTGAAAGGATTTTAGTATCGCTTTACCTAACTCTTGTGTCTGTAATGAAATGAGTGAGCATTTATGTCTTAAGTAGATAGTAGAACAAGCTTTTCAAGAATAGTGTATTTCATTGCATTATCGTCACACTTTTTATGTTTTCTTCATAAAGTAAAAATACACAATGCAACTATCATGTGAAATTATTTAAGACTAGCTGTGTTAACTTTCAGCAACTAGTATGTGCTAACAGTGCAATTTGTTGAGATTCACTCTTATTTCCATTATCATACACTAGTCGCTGTTTGTAGTTGAAAAGAAAGGTGAAGGGAAACAGAAGTGACGCTGACATCGCAATGCAAATCCCTACTTCAGTAAAAAAAAATTGAAAGTAATAAATAACAACATCAATAATAATAATAATAATAATAATAATAATAATAATAATAATAATAATAATAATAATAATAATAATAATAATAACAATAATAATAATGATAATGATAATAATAATAATATATTCATATTCAAGATGCTCTCGGGCTTCGAGCCAGGTGTAGTGATGAATAGACATCGACGTTTCGGGAGTGTACATCTCTCCCATCTTCAGGATGAATGACTAGCAAGAGTGAAGGGACCAGTAATAATAATAATAATAATAATAATAATAATAATAATAATAAAGTGGTGATGGCGGCAGTGGTTGTGGCGGTGACAGTGACGGTGAAGAAAATATGACTGGATCTACTGAATTAAGACTCATCTATTATTTACCAAAGCATTTACAATACTGTTGAATCAGACATACTTTATAACCGGAACTGATATTATCAGACTACTGAAAAAGTCCTTAATTGGCCTGGAGAAAGGTTAAAATAAGTGAAGAACATTATAACAGATATGCGAGAACATCTAGTATATATATGCACTTGTTAGAATAAGTATAGAAACAGATAGCTGTACACATAAGATTGACTTGGCATCTGCTAACCAAATGGTTCACATCCTTTGACATTTATCGCCTGGTCATGTCTTCCTGCACTTTGGGTTCTTGATCCAGTCAGATTCATTAATGGGATAACCACCATTTTGGCAGTCAGTAAACTGATGGCATTCACAATTAAGAGTATATTACAATATGCTGCATGCCCGAATAGGTTGCAGAGGTGGTACATTAATGTGATTATGTGGTAAAATGCTTAAGTCCTAATTTTTTTTAATGTAGCCTTTAACATTGAAGGTCATATCATCGGCTTTAACCTCTTGAAACAATTACAATGGTGGATTTGAAGGTTGGGTTTCTGTTACACTTTTTTTAAACATTAAATCCACACACATGTTCACACTCCTATTCATACTTCTAGTACCCTAGGGAGGATCGGGAATAATCCTAATGGAAGAAAAATTCCCACCCGGGACTCCTTGCACGGCAGGCAGGTGCTCTACCAACTGAGCTATAGGGCCAGCCAAGTCCTAATTGCTTGTCTATAAATCAAAGAGCAACCATTATGCAATGCGATGGTTATGCAATGAAATATGGTAATTTGTAGAAAAGCGAGTAGAGAAATCATGTGAATGCAACAGGCTTTTTTTTTTCTTTTTCTACCATATGTGTTTTTGATTGATGATGGGCTATGTTTCAGGTTGGATACAAAAACAGCATGGAACTATGAATGTGGTGTCAGCAATGCATGTTTAGATAAAGGTAGCCTAAAACTGAGAGAAAACAGCAATCCTTGTGAGAAATCCAAAATAAATGTAGTTCATGAAGATGATACTTGTATCACAGAAGCATTCCATATGGATGACAAGATCTCACATAAATGTAAACTATGTGGCGAGTGTTTCAGTCTGGCATCAGATTTACGGACTCACAGTGTAACTCATGAGGCTGAAAGGATACACAAGTGCAATATTTGTGACAAGAGTTTCACTCAAAAAGCACATTTGAAAACTCACAAATTAATTCATGAGGGCAAAAAACCATTCACGTGTGACAAGTGTGATAAAAGCTTCACTCAGTCTTCAAATTTGAAAGCACATATTTCACTTCATAATGGCCAAAGGAAACACAAGTGTAACATTTGTGATAAGAGCTTTACTCAAGCTGTACATTTGAAATCTCATAATTTAATTCATGAGGGCAAAAGACCATTCAAATGCAGCAAATGTGATAAAAATTTTACTACATCTTCAAATTTGAATGCGCATAGTTCACTTCATGATGGCCGAAGGAAGCACAAATGTAATATTTGTGATAAGAGTTTTGCTCAGGCTTCGCATTTGAGAGCTCATAAGTTAATACATGAAGGCAAAAGGCCATTTAAATGTGATAAGTGTGATAAGAGCTTCACCACATCTTCAAATCTGAATGCACATATTTCAGTTCATGAGGATGAAAGGAAACATAAGTGTAAGACATGTAACAAGAGTTTTCATGCTGCTTCACGTTTGAAAAGACATAATTTAATTCACGAGGGCAAACGACTCTACAAGTGTAATGTTTGTGACAAAAGCTTTACTCAAGCAGCACATTTGAGGTCTCATAATTTAATTCATGAGGGCAAAAGACCGTTCAAATGTGACAAATGTGAAAAGAGTTTCACTACATCATCAAACCTGAATGCGCATATTTTAGTTCATGAGGGCAAGAGACCATTTAAATGTGACAAATGTGATAAATACTTCAAAAAGTCTTCAAACTTGAAAGCACATAATTTAATTCATGAGGGTAAAAGACTATACCAGTGTAACATTTGTAACAAAACCTATCTTACACCATCACATTTGAGAGCTCATAATATAATTCATGAGGGCAAAAGACCGTTTAAATGTGATAAATGTGATAAAAGCTACACTACAGCTTCTCATCTGAAAACACACAATTTGATTCATGAGGGCAAAAGGCCATTTAAATGTGATAAGTGTGATATGGGTTTTACTAAGTCTTCAAATCTAATAAGGCACAAATTAACTCATGAAAGGCTTTTCAAATGTAACATATGTAACAAGAATTTCACTCATGCATCACATTTGAAAACACACAGCTTAATTTATGAGGACAAAAGACCATTTAAATGTGATAAATGTGACAGAAATTTTACTCTGTTATCACAGTTGAGAGCTCACAATTTAGTTCATGAGGGCAAAGCAAAACATAAGTGTAGCATTTGTGATAAGAACTTTACAAAGGCAGCATATCTGAGATCCCATGTTTTAGTTCATGAGGGAAAAAAGATGCACAGGTGTAATGTTTGTGAGAAAAGCTTTACTCAAGCAGCATATTTGAGAGCTCATAATTTAGTTCATGAGGGCAAAAGGAAACACAAATGTGGTATTTGTGGCAAGAGTTTTCTCACTCAGTCATATTTGAAAACACATAATTTATTTCACGAGGGTAAAAGACCTTTTAAATGTGACAAGTGCAATAAGAGTTTTACTATGGCATCGCATTTGAAAACGCACAGTTTAATTCATGAAGGAATGCGGTTTAAATGTGATAAGTGTGATAAAAGTTTTACTACACCATCAAACTTAATAAGGCATAATTTATATCATGAGGGCAAAAGGCCATACAAGTGTGAACGCTGCGAGAAGACCTTCATTGAAGCCTCTCATTTGAAAAGGCATCATTTATATCATGAGGGTAAAAGGCCACATAAATGCGACCACTGTCAAAAGACCTTTACAGAGGCCTCACATTTAAAAAAACATAATTTAATTCATGAAGCCAAAAGGCCACATAAGTGTGCCCACTGTCAAAACACTCACTGAAGCCTCAGATTTAAAACAGCATAATTTAATTCATGAGGAAGAAAACAATATGCAGTGAAGCTTCCATAGAATGGAATATGACTTCCTGTAATTTTATTTTGCTGTTTTTGAGTTTCTTGCACACTTCACTGTTAATAGCTTCAATTTTCCTTAATTAACGTAATTATTTTGAAGCATTTGTTCGTAGGTGCAAGTTGCCATTTTTATTTACTATGGATAATTTAGAACTTAACAACTATTTGTTTAATTAAGGAAATTGAAGCTATTAACAGTGAAGCAACAAGATTCTAAAGTAAGAACAAATTAGAAACTAAAAACTTCACTTATCTTAGTAATGTTGCAAGTTCTTGTTGCAAAACTGACTCAAGTTTCGAGTTGACTCCAACTCATTCTCAAAGCTATACGAACAAATTTGTTACAGCCAGAGTCAATATAACTATAAGTTATTTCCGGGCTGTTATGCCGTGGTCAGCTGGAGTTATAGTTTCCAGGTGTTTCGCCCACAACTGCAGCAAACATCTTCAATGGCATGTTTGTAGTCTTCTTGGAGAAGTGTGCATAGCATATTGAGGTGTTGACTGCCTGAGCTACTGTATTTATATCCCGAGAAGTCTCTGCTGATTGGTCTGGAATGCAGAGTGGGTGGGCTTCAAACAAGGTGTTGCTTCCTCCTGATTGGTTCAATTCAATTTGTCCTGTTATGTGTCATTTCTTGTCTTCAATAACAGGATACCAGTTGCTGAAACTTATGTGTTTGCCCTCCGCTTCAGTGGTGTGTTGGGCAACTGCAGACTTAATTTTTGGTCCAGGCGGCAGCTTCTTGTGTTCGGTGAGTCTAGTGTTGACGCTGCAAAAAAATTAAAAAACATGCAAAGTCCCCACAATTTCAATAAGAAAAAGAAGCTTTAAAATTCCTCAGCAACTGGTATCCTGTCATTGAAGGTAAGAAATGACACATAACAGGAGAAAGGGAAGTGAACCAATCAGGAGGAAGCAACACCTTGGTTGAAGCCTGCCCGCTCTGCCATCCATACCAATCAGTGGAGGCTTTTCGGAGTATAAATACAGCAGCTCAGACAGTCAACACCTCAGATGCTATGCAAACTTCTCCAAGGAGACTATGACTGTGCTACTGAAGATGTCCACCATAGTTGTAGACAAAATGTCTGGAAACTCTTAATTCCAGCAGATCACACCATAACAGCCTGAAAATATATTCTAGTTATAATGGAAATCAAGTTTCTATTTATGGATGCTCTGTAACTGCTGTGGTTCTCAGCATCCCATTCTATAGTGCATAGATGGGGAGAACTGACTCATTGTGTAACTTCCCCTACATTGTAGTTTTAACCCGTTCCACTGCCTTGCAGCTATTAGCTACCAGGCCATGCCTTCCACTATTGACTGTCTACCTCAGAGAACAAGTCAGTCCCTCAAATTGTGTCAGTAAGTGGAGAGGCCAAACCCTTGATTGCATTGTTGTTACCCCTCTTCCCCATGCCTACTATAGTGTGTAAAAAACTGCTTAATTTTACTCAGAGGCCTCTTTATGAGGCTTGAGTTTCAATTAAGTGCCGTAAATCTATGATATGAGACCACCTTCCTTCTGAAGGATGTCGTTTGTTATGCCTAAAGAAAATCCATCACTCTCTGCTGGATTTGAACCTGTGACCTCCAGAACTAAAGGCAATTATGTTACCTCTAAACCACAGAGGACAGCATGCAACATCATGTTGGGTGCAAACATACCCTTCAGGAAACTCGAAAATTGCTATTTCAAACAGTTTCTAGAAAAATATACTGCTAAAATATTGCTACTCAAGACAACAAATTGCAAGGAATACCCACAAATCATGTTTGGAGGAGAATAAAAGATAATTTTCGTTTGAAAACTTCAAAATGTATATTGTTCATTGTTACAATACATATGCACAGCCATAATGTGTGACATGGTCACAGTAAGTTGCCTTCTCATTTGCTGTGTCCATTGTTAATGCTTATTTTATGCATGTATATCATATTACTGAAAAATATATTTTGTCTGTATCATTTATGAATAAATGTGCAACATATTCTGATGCCATGTTTTTCATTTCATTAGGTTTGGTAGATTGCTGTTGCGCAGGACTCTGTTTATATTACATGTGTGATTGCATGCGACTTACCTTATGTTTACTAGATACAGGTAACATATAACCTCATCATTACTAAGCTGTTGTAATGCTTTTTTTGGCTAAACTCATGGGCCTTACTATAAATTTTACGTATTTGTAAATATACAGGTATGGGAAGGTTATCATGTTTGATGTTTTAAAGGCATGTTTCTGTTTTCTGAATATTTTGAGTAATTCCAAGTGTCCACTTTGCTCGCCTAAATATTTTTAAGGGAAGTAATGGGTGAAATTTCCATTTTGCACAATTTTAAAGCTAAATGCTTCATTTTTACGCTTGGTTTATTGTGTGGAACTATGTAACAGTTTCCATATATCAGACAAATTAATGATAATTGATTGTTCTGATTGTACCTATCAAAGTTTGCCTACACATAGTTTGTGTGTGTTACACTTAGGGTTATAAGATGAACTCCCAGACATACCCTGCATCTTAATCATTTGTCCAGTGGGGGAATTTTATAAAAGTGTCTAATGTCCTACATTTTCACAAATAAGCAGTGATTGTTAGAAAATTAACTGCCAACTGCAAAAAGAGAAATAAATATTGGCTATTGGCTGCAATTGCAACTTTTTTTTTTTTGCTTTGTTATTAATGTCCTCCAACGTAGTGCCATATCATATGGACAACTGCAGCTTGCTATGGCATCAGAGCTACACTGACTACAGTCAAAGACCATGCTCATGCATAGTAACATTGAACAAAATATTTGGAATGCAGCATTTCCTCTCCGAGGCAAAAGGTTGGTATTCTGTGGTGGCAAAGCAACACAATGCTAATGTTGGTAGAGTATTTTTTACTAAAAAGAGCACAGAGCGTAGGCTCACATAGGCTACACCAGATCTGTATATAAGTATAGATTGAGGAGAGAGATTAGCACTGGCCCACACAGGGTACTCAAGATCAGTGTATAAGTATAGACTGCGGAGGTAGGCTAGTATAGGCTCACATAGGCTACACCAGATCTGTATATAAGTATAGACTGAGGAGATAGATTAGTACGGTGCACTCAGACTCGTTAGGTCCCAGGGGGACCAATTGAGGAGCTACTTGATAGAGAAGTAGCGGCCCCAGGTCTAGAAGAACGCATAACTGGCCGGGAGGGCTCGGGGCGATGACCACATCCAACCCTCCAGTACTGCACCTCTGCCTGTAGTGGGCAGAGGTGGGGGACGCAGCGGCTGGGCGGTAGGCCTTGGCCCCTTGTGGGCTGTCGTGCTGGGGTTTAGTTTTAGTTAGTTCTGTATATAAGTATAGGCTGGGGAGATAGGCTAGTATAGTCTCACATATGCTACACCAGATCTGTATATAAGTATAGGCTGGGGAGATAGGCTAGTATAGGCTCACATAGGGTACACCACATCCATATATAACTATAGGCTGGGAAGATAGGCTAGTATAGTCTCACATAGGCTACACCAGATCTGAATATAGGTATAGACTGAGGAGATAGGCTTCACCAGATCTGTATATAAGTATAGGCTGGGGAGATAGGCTACTATAGTCTCACATAGGCTACACCACATCTATATATAAGTATAGGCTGGGAAGATAGGCTAGTATAGGCTCACATAGGCTACACGAGATCGTATAGACTGGGGAGGTAGGCTAGTATAGGCTCACATAGGCTACACCAGATCTGTATATAAGTATAGCCTGGGGAGATAGGCTAGTATAGGCTCACATAGGCTACACCGGATTTGTATATAAGTATAGGCTGGGGAGATAGGCTAGTATAGGCTCACATATGTTACACCAGTTCGGTATGTAAGTATAGACTGGTGAGATAGGCTAGTATAGGCTCACATATGCTACACCAGATCTGTATATAAGTATAGGCTGGTGAGATAGGCTAGTATAGGCTCACATAGGCTACACCAGATCTGTATATAGGTATGGACTGAGGAGATAGGCTAGTATAGGCTCACATATGCTACACCAGATCTGTATATAGGTATGGACTGAGGAGATAGGCTAGTATAGACTCACATATGCTACACCAGATCTGTATATAAGTATAGGCTGGTGAGATAGGCTAGTATAGGCTCACATAGGCTACACCAGATCTATATATAAGTATAACCTGGGGAGATAGGCTAGTATAGGCTCACATAGGCTACACCAGATCTGAATATAGGTATAACCTGGGGAGATAGGCTCGTATAGGCTAACACAGGCTACACCAGATCTATATATAAGTATAACCTGGGGAGATAGGCTAGTGTAGGCTCACATAGGCTACACCAGATCTATATATAAGTATAACCTGGGGAGATAGGCTAGTATATGCTCACATAGGCTACACGAGATCGGCATAGACGTATAGACGGGGGAGGTAGGCTAGTATAGGCTCACATAGGCTACACGAGATCTGTATATAAGTATAGGCTGGTGAGATAGCCTAGTATATGCTCACATAGGCTACACCAGATCTGAATATAGGTATAGACTGAGGAGATAGGCTTCACCAGATCTGTATATAAGTATAGGCTGGTGAGATAGGCTAGTATATGCTCACATAGGCTACACCGGATCTGAATATAGGTATAGACTGAGGAGATAGGCTTCACCAGATCTGTATATAAGTATAGGCTGGTGAGATAGGCTAGTATAGGCTCACATAGGCTATACCAGATCAGTATAGACGTATAGACGGGGGAGGTAGGCTAGTATAGGCTCACATAGGCTACACGAGATCTGTATATAAGTATAGGCTGGTGAGATAGGATAGTATAGGCTCACATAGGCTACAGGAGATCTGTATATAAGTATAGGCTGAGGAGATGTGCTGGTATAGCCTCACATAGGCTACACAAGATCTGAATATAGGTATAGACTGAATAGATAGGCTTCACCAGATCTGTATATAAGTATAGGCTGGGGAGATAGGCTACTATAGTCTCACATAGGCTACACCACATCTATATATAAGTATAGGCTGGGAAGATAGGCTAGTATACGCTCACATAGGCTACACGAGAACGTATAGACTGCGGAGGTAGGCTAGTATAGGCTCACATAGGCTATACCAGATCGGTATAGACGGGGGAGGTAGGCTAGTATAGGCTCACACAGGCTACACCAGATCTATATATAAGTATAACCTGGGGCGATAGGCTAGTATATGCTCACATAGGCTACACGAGATCCGTATATAAGTATAGGCTGGGGAGGTAGGTAAGTATAGGCTCACATAGGCTACACGAGATCTGTATATAAGTATAGGCTGATGAGATAGGCTAGTATAGGCTCACACAGGCTACACCAGATCTATATATAAGTATAACCTGGGGCGATAGGCTAGTATATGCTCACATAGGCTACACGAGATCCGTATATAAGTATACGCTGGGGAGGTAGGTAAGTATAGGCTCACATAGGCTACACGAGATCTGTATATAAGTATAGACTGGGGGGATAGACTAGTATAGGCTCACATAGGCTACACTAGATCTGTATATAAGTATAGATTGAGGAGATAGATTAGCATTGGCCCACACAGGATACTCCAGATCAGTGTTTAAGTATAGACTGCGGAGGTAGGCTAGTATAGGCTCACATAGCCTACACCAGATCTGTATATAAGTATAGACTGGGCAGATAGGCTAGTATAGACTCACATAGGCTACACCAGATCTGTATATATATGTATAGACTGAGGAGATAGGCTACAGCAGATCTGTATATAAGACCGCCTCCATAGCGTAGTTGGTAGCACGCTTGCCTCTGGCGCGGAGGACCGGGGTTCGATCCCCGGTACCAGCATGGGGATTTTATACCCTCTGGGAGGTGTGGCACGTGGTGCACTCAGCCTCGTTTGGTCCCAAGGGGACCAATTGAGGAGCTACTTAATGGAGAAGTAGTGGCTACCCCTGATCTGTATATAAGTATAGGCTGGGGAGATAGGCTAGTATAGTCTCACATAGGCTAAACCAGATCTGTATATATATGTATAGACTGAGGAGATAGGCTACACCAGATCTGTATATAACACCACCTCCCTAGCGCAGTTGGTAGCACGCTTGCGTCTGGCGCGGAGGGCCCGGGTTCGATCAGCATGGGGATTTTATCCCCTCTGGGAGGTGTTGCACGGGGTGCACTCAGCCTCGTTAGGTCCCAGGGGGACCAATTGAGGAGCTACTTAATGAAGAAGTAGTGGCCCCAGGTCTAGAAGACCGTATAACTGGCCGGGAGGGCTCGGGGCCTCTGACCACGTCCCACCCTCCAGTACTGCACCTGACGCCTGTAGTGGGCAGAGGTGGGGGACGCAGCGGCTGGGCGGTAGGTCTTGGCACCTTCTGGGCTGTCGCGCCGGGGTTTAGTTTTAGTTAGTTAGATCTGTATATAAGTATAGGCTGGGGAGATAGGCTCACATAGACTACACCAGATCTGTATATACATAAGTATAGACCGAGGAGGTAGGCTAGTATAGGCTCACATAGGCTATATCCAGATCGGTATATACGAATAGGCTGGGGAGATAGGCTAGTATAGGCTCACATAGGCTACACCAGATCGGTATAGACGTATAGACAGGGAAGGTAGGCTAGTATAGGCTCACATAGGCTACACGAGATCTGTATATAAGTATAAGCTGGGGAGATAGGCTCGTATAGGCTCACATAGGCTAATATAGGTATAGACTGAGGAGATAGGCTACACCAGATCTGTATATAAGTATAGGCTGGGGAGATAGGCTAGTATAGGCTCACATAGGCTACACCAGATCGGTGTAGACGTATAGACGGGGGCGGTAGGCTAGTATAGGCTCACATAGGCTACACCAGATCTGTATATATGTATAGGCTGGGGAGATAGGCTAGTATAGGCTCACATAGGCTACACCAGATCTGAGTATAGGTATAGACTGAGGAGATAGGCATCACCAGATCTGCATATAAGTATAGGCTGGGGAGATAGGCTAGTATAGGCTCACAAAGGCTACACCAGATCGGTATAGACGGGGGAGGTGGGCTAGTATAGGCTCACATGGGCTACACGAGATCTGTATATAAGTATAGGCTGGTGAGATAGGCTAGTATAGGCTCACATAGGCTACAGGAGATCTGTATATAAGTATAGGCTGAGGAGATGTGCTAGTATAGGCTCACATAGGCTACACAAGATCTGAATATAGGTATGGACTGAGGAGATAGGCTGCACGAGATCTGTATATAAGTATAGGCTCACATAGGCTACACCAGATCTGAATATAGGTATAGACTGAGGAGATAGGCTACACCAGATCTGTATATAAGTATAGGCTGGTGAGATAGGCTAGTATAGGCTCACATAGGCTACACTAGATCTGTATATAAGTATAGGCTGGTGAGATAGGCTAGTATATGCTCACATAAGCTACACGAGATCTGTATATAACTATAGGCTGGGGAGGTAGGTTAGTATAGGCTCACATAGGCTACACGAGATCTGTATATAAGTATAGGCTGAGGAGATAAGCTAGTATAGGCTCACATAGGCTACAGGATATTGTGTATATAAGTATAGATTGGGGGGATAGACTAGTATAGACTCACATAGGCTACACTAGATGTGTATATAAGTATAGATTGAGGAGAGAGATTAGCATTGGCCCACACAGGATACTGCAGATCAGTGTATAAGTATACACTGAGGAGATAGGCTAGTATAGGCTCCAATAGACTACACCAGATCTATATATAAGTATAACCTGGGGCGATAGGCTAGTATAGTCTCACATAGGCTACACCAGATCTGTATATAAGTATAGGCTGGTGAGATAGGCTAGTATAGGCTCACATAGGCTACACCGGATCTATATATAAGTATAACCTGGGGCGATAGGCTAGTAATGGCTCACACAGGCTACACCAGATCTGAATATAAGTATAGACTGAGGAGATAGGCTTCATCAGATCTGTATATAAGTATAGGCTGGGAAGATAGGCTGGTATAGGCTCACATAGGCTACACGAGATCTGTATATAAGTATAGGCTGGTGAGATAGGCTGGTATAGGCTCACATAGGCTACACCAGATCTGAATATAGGTATAGACTGAGGAGATAGGCTTCACCAGATCTGTATATACGTATAGGCTGGTGAGATAGGCTAGTATAGGCTCACATAGGCTACACCAGATCGGTATAGACGTGTAGACGGGGGAGGTAGGCTAGTATAGGCTCACATAGGCTACACGAGATCTGTATATAAGTATAGGCTGGTGAGATAGGCTGGTATAGGCTCACATAGGCTACACCAGATCTGAATATAGGTATAGACTGAGGAGATAGGCTTCACCAGATCTGTATATACGTATAGGCTGGTGAGATAGGCTAGTATAGGCTCACATAGGCTACACCAGATCGGTATAGACGTGTAGACGGGGGAGGTAGGCTAGTATAGGCTCACATAGGCTACACGAGATCTGTATATAAGTATAGGCTGGTGAGATAGGCTAGTATATGCTCACATAGGCTACACCCGATCTGAATATAGGTATAGACTGAGGAGATAGGCTAGTATAGGCTCACAAAGGCTACACCAGATCGGTATAGACGGGGGAGGTAGGCTAGTATAGGCTCACATAGACTACACGAGATCTGTATATAAGTATAGGCTGGTGAGATAGGCTAGTATAGGCTCACATAGGCTACAGGAAATCTGTATATAAGTATAGGCTGAGGAGATGTGCTAGTATAGGCTCACATAGGCTACACAAGATCTGAATATAGGTATACACTGAGGAGATAGGCTGCACGAGATCTGTATATAAGTATAGGCTGGTGAGATAGGCTAGTATAGGCTCACATTGGCTACACTAGATCTGAATATAGGTATAGACTGAGGAGATAGGCTACACCAGATCTGTATATAAGTATAGGCTGGTGAGATAGGCTAGTATAGGCTCACATGGGCTACACTAGATCTGTATATAAGTATAGGCTGGTGAGATAGGCTAGTATATGCTCACATAGGCTACACGAGATCTGTATATAAGTATTGGCTGGGGAGATAGGCTAGTATAGGCTCACATAGCCTACACCAGATCTGTATATAAGTATAGACTGGGGGGATAGACTAGTATAGGCTCACATAGGCTACACTAGATCTGTATATAAGTATAGATTGAGGAGAGAGATTAGCTTTGGCCCACACAGGATACTCCAGATCAGTGTTTAAGTATAGACTGCGGAGGTAGGCTAGTATAGGCTCACATAGCCTACACCAGATCTGTATATAAGTATAGGCTGGGCAGATAGGCTAGTATAGACTCACATAGGCTACACCAGATCTGTATATATATGTATAGACTGAGGAGATAGGCTACAGCAGATCTGTATATAAGACCGCCTCCATAGCGCAGTTGGTAGCACGCTTGCCTCTGGCGCGGAGAACCCGGGTTCGAACCCCGGTACCAGCATGGGGATAATATACCCTAAGGGAGGTGTGTCACGTGGTGCACTCAGCCTCGTTAGGTCCCAAGGGGACCAATTGAGGAGCTACTTAATGGAGAAGTAGTGGCTACAACAGATCTGTATATAAGTATAGGCTGGGGAGATAGGCTAGTATAGTCTCACATAGGCTAAACCAGATCTGTATATATATGTATAGACTGAGGAGATAGGCTACACCAGATCTGTATATAACACCACCTCCGTAGCGCAGTTGGTAACACGCTTGCGTCTGGCGCGGAGGGCCCGGGTTCGATCAGCATAGGGATTTTATCCCCTCTGGGAGGTGTTGCACGGGGTGCACTCAGCCTCGTTAGGTCCCAGGGGGACTAATTGAGGAGCTACTTAATGAAGAGGTAGTGGCCCCAGGTCTAGAAGACCGCATAACTGGCCGCGAGGGCTCGGGGCCTCTGACCACGTCCCACCCTCCAGTACTGCACCTGACGCCTGTAGTGGGCAGAGGTGGGGGACGCAGCGGCTGGGCGGTAGGTCTTGGCCGCTTGTGGGCTGTCGCGCCGGGGTTTAGTTTTAGTTACTTAGATCTGTATATAAGTATAGGCTGGGGAGATAGGCTCACATAGACTACACCAGATCTGTATATACATAGGTATAGACCGAGGAGTTAGGCTAGTATAGGCTCACATAGGCTATATCCAGATCGGTATATACGAATAGGCTGGGGAGATAGGCTAGTATAGGCTCACATAGGCTACACGAGATCTGTATATAAGTATAGGCTGGGGAGATAGGCTCACATAGACTACACCAGATCTGTATATACATAAGTATAGACCGAGGAGTTAGGCTAGTATAGGCTCACATAGGCTATATCCAGATCGGTATATACGAATAGGCTGGGGAGATAGGCTAGTATAGGCTCACATAGGCTACACGAGATCTGTATATAAGTATAGGCTGGGGAGATAGGCTCACATAGACTACACCAGATCTGTATATACATAAGTATAGACCGAGGAGTTAGGCTAGTATAGGCTCACATAGGCTATATCCAGATCGGTATATACGAATAGGCTGGGGAGATAGGCTAGTATAGGCTCACATAGGCTACACCAGATCGGTATAGACGTATAGACAGGGAAGGTAGGCTAGTATAGGCTCACATAGGCTACACCAGATCTGTATATATGTATAGGCTGGGGAGATAGGCTAGTATAGGCTCACATAGGCTATATCCAGATCGGTATATACGAATAGGCTGGGGAGATAGGCTAGTATAGGCTCACATAGGCTACACCAGATCGGTATAGACGTATAGACAGGGAAGGTAGGCTAGTATAGGCTCACATAGGCTACACCAGATCTGTCTATAAGTATAGGCTGGGGAGATAGGCTCTCACAGACTACACCAGATCTGTATATACATAAGTATGGACCGAGGAGTTAGGCTAGTATAGGCTCACATAGGCTATATCCAGATCGGTATATACGAATAGGCTGGGGAGATAGGCTAGTATAGGCTCACATAGGCTACACCAGATCGGTATAGACGTATAGACAGGGAAGGTAGGCTAGTATAGGCTCACATAGGCTACACCAGATCTGTATATATGTATAGGCTGGGGAGATAGGCTAGTATAGGCTCACATAGGCTACACCAGTTCTGAATATAGGTATAGACTGAGGAGATAGGCGTCTCCAGATCTGTATATAAGTATAGGCTGGGGAGATAGGCTAGTATAGGTTCACATAGACTACACGAGATCTGTATATAAGTCAAGGCCGGGGAGATAGGCTAGTATAGGCTCACATAGGCTACACGAGATCTGTATAGCAGTATAGACTGGGGACATAGGCTAGTATAGGCTCACATAGGCTACACCAGATCGGTATAGACGTATAGACAGGGAAGGTAGGCTAGTATAGGCTCACATAGGCTACACGAGATCTGTATATAAGTATAGACCGAGGAGTTAGGCTAGTATAGGGTCACATAGGCTATATCCAGGTCGGTATATACGAATAGGCTGGGGAGATGGGCTAGTATAGGCTCACATAGGCTACACCAGATCGGTATAGACGTATAGACAGGGAAGGTAGGCTAGTATAGGCTCACATAGGCTACACCAGATCAGATTAGACGTATAGACGGGGGAGGTAGGCTAGTATAGGCTCACATAGGCTACACCAGATCGGTATAAACATATAGCCAGGGGAGGTAGGTTAGTATAGGCTCACATAGGCTACACCAGATCTATATATAAGTATAACCTGGGGAAATAGGCTAGTATAGGCTCACATAGGCTACACCAGATCGGCATAGACGTATAGACCGGGGAGGTAGGATAGTATAGGCTCACATAGCCTACACGAGATCTGTATATAAGTATAGGCTGGTGAGATAGGCTGGTATAGGCTCACATAGACTACACCAGATCTGAATATAGGTATAGACTGAGGAGATAGGTTTCACCAGATCTGTATATAAGTATAGTCTGGGGAGATAGGCTAGTATAGGCTCACATAGGCTACACCAGATCGGCATAGACGTATAGACGGGGGAGGTAGATTAGTATAGGCTCACATAGGCTACACGAGATCTGTATATAAGTATAGGCTGGTGAGATAGGCTAGTGTAGGCTCACATCGGCTACACCAGATCTATATATAAGTATAACCTGGGGAGATAGGCTAGTATAGGCTGACATAGGCTACACCAGATCTGAATATAGGTATAGACTGAGGAGATAGGCAACACCAGATTTGTATATAAGTATAGGCTGGGGAGATAGGCTAGTATAGGCTCACATTGGCTACACCAGATCGGTATAAACGTATAGCCAGGGGAGGTAGGTTAGTATAGGCTCACATAGGATACATGAGATTTGTATATAAGTATAGGCTGAGGAGATAGGCTAGTATAGGCTCAGATAGGCTACAGGATATTGTGTATATAAGTATAGACTAGGGGGATAGACTAGTATAGGCTCACATAGGCTACACTAGATCTGTATATAAGTATAGGCTGAGGAGATAGGCTACTATAGGCTCACATAGGCTACAGGATATTGTGTATATAAGTATAGACTAGGGGGATAGACTAGTATCGGCTCACATAGGCTACACTAGATCTGTATATAAGTATAGGCTGAGGAGATAGGCTAGTATAGGCTCACATAGGCTACAGGATATTGTGTATATAAGTATAGACTAGGGGGATAGACTAGTATAGGCTCACATAGGCTACACTAGATCTGTATATAAGTATAGATTGAGGAGAGAGATTAGCATTGGCCCACACAGGATACTCCAGATCAGTGTATAAGTATACACTGGTGAGATAGGCTAGTATAGGCTCACATAGGCTACACCAGATCTATATATAAGTATAACCTGGGGAGATAGGCTAGTATAGGCTCAGATAGGCTACACCAGATCTGAATATAGGTATAGACTGAGGAGATAGGCTTCACCAGATCTGTATATAAGTATAGGCTGGTGAGATAGGCTAGTATAGGCTCACATAGGCTACACCAGATCGGTATAGACGTATAGACGGGGGAGGTAGGCTAGTATAGGCTCACATAGGCTACACCAGATCTGAATATAGGTATAGACCGAGGAAATGGGCTACACCAGATCAGTATATAAGTATAGGCTGGTGAGATAGGCTAGTATAGGCTCACATAGGCTACACGAGATCTGTATATAAGTTTAGGCTGGGGAGATAGGCTAGTATAGGCTCACATAGGCTACACGAGATCTGTATATCAGTATAGACTGGGGAGATAGGCTAGTATAGGCTCACATAGGCTACACGAGATCTGTATATAAGTATAGACCGAGGAGTTAGGCTAGTATAGGCTCACATAGGCTACACCAGATCGGTATAGACGTATAGACAGGGAAGTTAGACTAGTATAGGCTCACATAGGCTACACCAGATCTGTATATAAGTATAGGCTGGGGAGATAGGCTAGTATAGGCTCACATAGGCTACACCAGATCGGTATAAACGTATAGCCAGGGGAGGTAGGTTAGTATAAGCTCACATAGGCTACACCAGATCTATATATAAGTATAACCTGGGGAGATAGGCTAGTATAGTCTCACATAGGCTACATCAGATCTGAATATAGGTATAGACTGAGGAGATAGGCTTCACCAGATCTGTATATAAGTATAGGCTGGGGAGATAGGCTAGTATAGGCTCACATAGGCTACACCAGATCGGCATAGACGTATAGACGGGGGAGGTAGGCTAGTATAGGCTCACATAAGCTACACGAGATCTGTATATAAGTATAGGCTGGTGAGATAGGCTGGTATAGGCTCACATAGGCTGCACCAGATCTGAATATAGGTATAGACTGAGGAGATAGGCTTCACCAGATCTGTATATAAGTATAACCTGGGGAGATAGGCTAGTATAGGCTCACATAGGCTACACCAGATCTGAATATGGGTATAGACTGAGGAGATAGGCTTCACCAGATCTGTATATAAGTATAGGCTGGGGAGATAGGCTAGTATAGGCTCACAAAGGCTACACCAGATCGGTATAGACGTATAGACGGGGTAGGTAGGCTAGTATAGGCTCACATAGGCTACACGAGATCTGTATATAGGTATAGGCTGGTGAGATAGGCTAGTATAGGCTCACATAGGCTACAGGAGATCTGTATATAAGTATAGGCTGAGGAGATGTGCTAGTATAGGGTCACATAGGCTACACAAGTTCTGAATATAGGTATAGACTGAGGAGATAGGCTGCACGAGATCTGTATATAAGTATAGGCTGGTGAGATAAGCTAGTATAGGCTCACATAGGCTACACCAGATCTGAATATAGGTATAGACTGAGGAGATAGGCTACACCAGATCAGTATGTAAGTATAGGCTGGTGAGATAGGCTAGTATAGGCTCACATAGGCTACACTAGATCTGTATATAAGTATAGGCTGGTGAGATAGGCTAGTATATGCTCACATAGGCTACACGAGATCTGTATATAACTATAGGCTGGGGAGGTAGGTTAGTATAGGCTCACATAGGCTACACGAGATCTGTATATAAGTATAGGCTGAGGAGATAGGCTAGTATAGGCTCACATTGGCTACAGGACATTGTGTATATAAGTATAGACTGGGGGGATAGACTAGTATAGGCTCACATAGGCTACACTAGATCTGTATATAGGTATAGATTGAGGAGAGAGATTAGCATTGGCCCACACAGGATACTCCAGATCAGTGTAGACGTATAGACGGGGAGGTAGGCTAGTATAGGCTCACATAGGCTACACCAGATCGGTATAAACGTATAGCCAGGGGAGGTAGGCTAGTATAGGCTCACATAGGCTACACCAGATCTGTATATATGTATAGGCTGGGGAGATAGGCTAGTATAGGCTACACCAGTTCTGAATATAGGTATAGAGTGAGGAGATAGGCTTCTCCAGATCTGTATATAAGTATAGGCTGGGGAGGTAGGCTAGTATAGGCTCACATAGCCTACACCAGATGTGTATATATGTATAGGCTGGGGAGATAGGCTAGTATAGGCTACACCAGTTCTGAATATAGGTATAGACTGAGGAGATAGGCTTCTCCAGATCTGTATATAAGTATAGGCTGGGGAGATAGGCTAGTATAGGCTCACATAGGCTACACGAGATCTGTATATAAGTATAGGCTGGGGAGATAGGCTAGTATAGGCTCACATAGGCTACACGAGATCTGTATATCAGTGTAGACTGGGGAGATAGTCTAGTATAGGCTCACATAGGCTACACCAGATCTGTATATATGTATAGGTTGGGGAGATAGGCTAGTATATGCTCACATAGGCTACACCAGATCTGTATATATGTATAGGCTGGGGAGATAGGCTAGTATAGGCTCACATAGGCTATACCAGTTCTGAATATAAGTATAGGCTGGGAAGATAGGCTAGTATAGGCTTCTCCAGATCTGTATATAAGTATAGGCTGGGAAGATAGGCTAGTATAGGCTACACGAGATCTGTATATAAGTATAGGCTGGGGAGATAGGCTAGTATAGGCTCACATAGGCTACACGAGATCTGTATATCAGTATAGACTGGGGAGATAGGCTAGTATAGGCTCACATAGGCTATACCAGATCTGTATATATGTATAGGCTGGGGAGATAGGCTAGTATAGGCTCAAATAGGCTACACCAGATCTGAATATAGGTATAGACTGAGGAGATAGGCTAGTATAGGCTCACGTATGCTACACCAAATCGGTATATAAGTATAGGCTAGGGAGATAGGCTAGTATAGGGTCACATAGGCTACACGAGATCTGTATATCAGTATAGACTGGGGAGATAGGCTAGTATAGGCTCACATAGGCTACACCAGATCGGTATAGACGTATAGACAGGGAAGGTAGGCTAGTATAGGCTCACATAGGCTACACCAGATCGGTGTAGACGTATAGACGGGGGAGGTAGGCTAGTGTAGGCTCACATAGGCTACACCAGATCGGTATAAACGTATAGCCAGGGGAAGTACGTTAGTATAGGCTCACATAGGCTACACAAGATCTGTATATAAGTATAGGCTGAGGAGATAGGCTAGTATAGGCTCACATAGGATACACCAGATCTGTATATATGTATAGGCTGGGGAGACAGGCTAGTATAGGCTCAAATAGGCTACACCAGATCTGTATATATGTATAGACTGAGGAGATAGGCTAGTATAGGCTCACATATGCTACACCAGATCGGTATAGACGTATAGCCAGGGGAGGTAGGTTAGTATAGGCTCACATATGCTACACCAATTCGGTATATAAGTATAGGCTAGGGAGATAGGCTAGTATAGGCTCACATAGGCTACAAGAGATCTGTATAGGCTGGGGAGATAGGCTAGTATAGGCTCACATAGGCTACACCAGATCTGAATATAGGTATAGACTGAGGAGATAGGCTTCACCAGATCTGTATGTAAGTATAGGCTGGGGAGATAGGCTAGTACAGGCTCACATAGGCTACACCAGATAGGTATAGACGTATAGACGGGGAAGGTAGGCTAGTATAGGCTCACATAGGCTACACCAGATCGGTATAGACGTATAGACGGGGGCGGTAGGCTAGTATAGGCTCACATAGGCTACACGAGATCTGTATATAAGTATAGGCTGGGGAGAGAGGCTGGTATAGGCTACACGAGATCTGTATATAAGTATAGGCTGGGGAGATAGCCTAGTATAGGCTCACATAGGCTACACGAGATCTGTATATAAGTATAGGCTGGGGAGATAGGCTAGTATAGGCTCACATAGGCTACACCAGATCGGTATAGACGTATAGACGGGGGAGGTAGGCTAGTATAGGCTCACCATAGGCTACACGAGATCTGTATGTAAGTATAGGCTGGGGAGATAGGCTAGTATAGGCTCACATAGGCTACACCAGATCGGTATAGACGTATAGACGGGGGAGGTAGGCTAGTATAGGCTCATAGGCTACACCAGATCTGTATAGACGGGGGAGGTAGGCTAGTATAGGCTCACATAGGCTACACCAGATCGGTATAGACGGGGGAGGTAGGCTAGTATAGGCTCACATTCATAGGCTACACCAGATCGGTATAGACGTATAGACGGGGGAGGTAGGCTAGTATAGGCTCACATAGGCTACACGAGATCTGTATATAAGTATAGGCTGGGGAGATAGGCTGGTATAGGCTACACGAGATCTGTATATAAGTATAGGCTGGGGAGATAGGCTAGTATAGGCTCACATAGGCTTCACGAGATCTGTATATAAGTATAGGCTGGGGAGGTAGGCTAGTATAGGCTCACATAGGCTACACCAGATCTGTATATAAGTATAGGCTGGGGAGATAGGCTTGTATAGGCTCACATAGGCTACACGAGATCTGTATATAAGTATAGGCTGGGGAGATAGGCTAGTATAGGCTCACATAGGCTACACCAGATCTGAATATAGGTATAGACTTAGGAGATAGGCTACACCAGATCTGTATATAAGTATAGGCTGGGGAGATAGGCTTGTATAGGCTCACATAGGCTACACGAGATCTGTATATAAGTATAGGCTGGGGAGATAGGCTAGTATAAGCTCACATAGGCTACACCAGATCTGTATATAAGTATAGGCTGGGGAGGTAGGCTAGTATAGGCTCACAAAGGCTACTCCAGATCTGTATATAAGTGTAGACTGAGGAGATAGGCTAGTATAGGCTCACATATGCTACTCCAAATCTGTATATAAGTATAGGCTTGGGAGATAGGCTAGTATAGGCTCACAAAGGCTACTCCAGATCTGTATATAAGTATAGACTGAGGAGATAGGCTAGTATAGGCTCACATATGCTACTCCAAATCTGTATATAAGTATAGGCTAGTATAGGCTCACAAAGGCTACTCCAGATCTGTATATACATAAGTATAGACTGAGGAGATAGGCTAGTATAGGCTCCAATAGGCTACAGCAGATCTATATACTCAGGGGTCTCCGTCTAGGGGATATGTGAATGGCAAAGTACCCAAGCTGTGCAGAACATTACTTCCACTTACTGGTTTTGTTGCTCCTCACTGTAGGTTTTCTATCTGACCGTACCGTGGTCGTCTCTTGTTCTGTTCCGACCCCGATTCTATTAGGGTTCCTGAGGGCTAGGGAGTCTTTATTTGTCCAACGTCTCCATTTCTCTATGAACTCTTAACCGCTGACATGCTGACCTGTCATGGCATGTAATACGTCCTCTGATTTGTAAGCCTGGTTGGTGAATTTATTTTGATAAGTCTCCCGGTCAGGTCGTTGAGACCCATAAACCAATGACTGGTGTGGTCCTCCAGACATTCTGGGGGATGTGAGAGAGCGACATAACCAAGAAAACAAAAATATGGTGCTCTCTAAAAAGCGGTAACTGTTACTGCTAAGTCTCTTCAATATTTATGAAATATGACTCGATGGGTAAAATGTTCCGGTGTTAAAATAGTCCCCCATTCGGATCTTCGTGCTGGGATTACTTCTTGAGAACCAAAACATTATATAAATACTTCTATTTAACATCAGAATTCTACAATGGAACGAAGGTGGCCTCAACCTAAGAAAATGAATAGAACTGAATAAAATTGTATTTGAGGATAACATAGATAGACTTGTCATACAAGAAGCAAATCTAACAAATGATCAACTTAAATACTTCAATTTTACTGGAATTTTACTACACCTACTACCCAAAAATAGATAAGTAGTGGAATATTAGTTGGAGTAAAGATTATATTAAATCCTCCTTTTAAATTGTTAAAGAAATGGATAACAAAGATAAAGCTGAATTAATAAAGCTAAATTTTTGGGATAACAAAACACATCTTCATTTATACAGTATTTACAATCCTCCCAGGAATGAACCAGATCTCTCACTTATTGAACAATTAAATAAAACAATCATAATTGAGGATTTCAATGACCATTCCAAAAGATGGGGTTATGAAAAAGTGGATTTTAAAGGGTAGATAGTGGAAGAATTTTTGAATACCACAACCTTTGAACTGATTTACGATAAAGAAGATCCCAATACCTTCATACATTACTCTGGAGCAGGCAGTAACCCAGACTTCTCGAGTTGAGAGAACGCACGTGCAACTTGGGAGTTGTACGTAAGCTAGCACGTGTACATAATTCGGCGGTTGCTAAAGGATGACAAAGTTAAAGTGTTATAACATTGTAGTTGAAGTTACAAAGTTACATTCTATTTAAATATCGTCGGCAGTTCTCTACAAATCTGGAAATTTACAAATAAAGTGATCTGTTGGTTAATTCTTCGTTTGGTTCCATTCCTACCATAACTCACGCACACCCTGTAGATTAAGACCTAGCTACAACAGATATTGTTTCAAAAATTAAAAAACAAGTTATAGAACACCCAAGTTCTGGTCACAGAGCAGTAATTGTTGATGTAAAACTAGATACAACAAATAACAGTCAAAATCACACAAATATGTATTGGAACTTCAAAAAAGCAGATTGGAGCAAATATAAAACTGAACTGGAACATAAATTTAAAGAACAAACAAACTCACAGCTGCATGACCACCCAGATCATATGAACAAAAATTTCTGTAAAGTCATCCTAGAAACTGCAAAAAAACATATTCCTCGTGGAAGAATAAAAAATTTCAAACCCTTTTGGAACCCCCAGTTAGAAGAACTGAAAAAGCAAAGGGATATAGCTAAAAATACAGCTGAACAAACAAAAAACATATCAGATACACAAATATGGCGAAAGAAATGTGCCTCACTAAAAAAAGAAATTAATACTGCTAAAAAGAATCACTTTAATAATTTCTTAGAAAAAATGGATTATAGGACAGATGGCAACAAAGCCCACAAGTGCATCGGCACACCTATCATACACAACAATAAGATATTAACCAATGATGCAGCCATAGCTGAAACATTGAATAAATATTATGCTAATTCACATAAAGTAACAAGAAATAAAAAAAGAACGTAAACAATTTAAGAAAGATTTGAAACAAAGAAAATGTGATCCTAACACTCAATACAATAGCTTTTATCAACATTTTAATATACATTAACTGAACATTGCAATTAATAATCTAAAAAACAAAGTCTCCTGGACCAGATCACATACATCCGGAGTTAATAAAAAACCTTGGAAAAACAGCAAAACAACAACTACGAAAACTCTACAATCTATCCTGGAACACCACTGTACCCCGAATGGCGAGAAGCAATAATTGTCCCACTCTTGAAGGAAGATAAAACAGCATCAGAAATAAAAAATTATAGACCAATAGCTCTTACTAGCATAATAGCAAAAGTGATGGAAAGAATGGTGTCAAACAGGTTAAATTGGTTTCTAGAACCCCAAAATTTAATTTCCCCCTGTCAAGCTGGATTCAGAGTTCCACTCTACAAATGAACAAGTCTTACTTCTCAGTCAAGAAATCAAAGACTCCTTCAATAGAAAAGAAGATAATTTATCAGTTTTTATTGATTTCCAAAGTGTATATGATTCTATATGCAGAACAAAACTGCTAAAGAAAGTAAAACAAATAGGGATACAAGGTCCAATGTTTTCATGGCTATGTCATTTCCTAACACAACGCTTTATTGCAACCAGATACGGAAGAAATATATCTAAATACAAACAAGTACACTGCGGCTTACCACAAGGCGCAGTGCTCAGCACTACACTTTTTAATATATTTATTAATGATCTGCCACAACAAATACAAGAATCAAGTGTGAAATGTGCACTATTTGCTGATGACTTAGTAATGTGGACTTCAAAACCAAAAAACAAAAGTACAAAACTAGAAAAAACCATGCAACAATCCTTAAACAACCTACAAAAGTGGACCAAAGAAAATTTAATGACTGTTAATACAACAAAATCAAACTACCAAATCTTTCCACTAAGAAAAAATTCACTAAAAATAAAACTAAATTTTGAGGGTCGAGAATTACCAGAAACAAAGGAAGCAAAGTATTTAGGAGTTACATTTGATACCAAACTTACATGGACCAAACAAATAGAAAATGTAATACAAAGAGCAGAGAGGTGCCTTTCACTGTTAAAACGTCTAACAGGGATGAAGTGGGGATGTTCCAGAGCAACTCTTAACACAACATACAATGTATATATAAAACCATTATTTACTTACTGCAGCAAAGTTCTTGTAACAACAAACACAAAAAAACATTCAAATCTTTCAATACCAAAGTCTGAGATTAATTACAGGTGCTATCAATACCCCATTGAATATGAAATAGAAAAAGCGGCTCTTATTCAACACGAAAAGTTGATCAGACTCCCATTTAATACATGGCACAAGAGACATTTTACACATACACTAAAGACTCAGGAGAGCTTTCTTTCCAAAATTCAAGACATCAAGAAGAACGTATACCTTCCTAATTGAAAGGAAAACTTCATATCTACAGTCAATCCCATACAAACATTAGACATCACATATTATTTACACCTGACAGAAGAAGTTACGAAAAGTGATACTCCAACTAGTGGTCTTAAATTATTGGCATTAGAGACGATCAATACTAGGTTACCGGAACATGAATGGCTCCATATTTATCCTGATGGATCATTGATATCAAGCCAAGATGGAGCAGGGGCTGGAGTCACGTGTCACCTCTTTTCCTATTACAAATCTTTAAGTTATGCAACTACAAATTTTGATGAAAAAATTGAAGCAATTCGAATGGCCCTACAAAATCTTTTATACTATTGTTAGCTAATGCTGGATTTCTGACAATGAAGTCATTAATCCTCTTGCTCTCCATTATAAAGAGAGCAATAGGAGTAATAGTAACCGCTTTTTAGAGAGCACCATATTTTTATGTTTTGGCGGTCACATTTCTCTCTCACAACCCCCAGAATGTCTGGAGGACCACACCTGTCGTTGGTTTACGGGTCTCACCGACCTGACCAGGAGAATTATGAAAATAAATTCACCGACCATATCCTCTGATTACCAATCAGAGGACGTATTACATGCCATGACAGGTCAGCATGTTAGGGGTTAAGATTTTATAGAGAAATTAGAGAAATGGAGAGGTTGGAAAAATAAAGACTCCCTAGCCCTCGGGAACCCTAATAGCATCGGGGTCGGAAGAGAACAAAAGATGACCAAGGTAAGGTCAGATAGAAAAGTTAGTGAGGAGCAAAACACCAGTAAGTGGAAGTAATTTTCTGCTCAGCTTGGGTACCTTGTGGTCGCTATTCACATATCCCCTAGACGGAGACCCCTGAGTCAATTGCTTAAATATACAGGTGAGGCATTGCTTCACTTTCTAAGTCAGATCTGGACAGGAGAGGATACACTGGCAAGTTGGGGAAAATCTATTGCACTTCTTCTACTTAAAAGAGGATATACAAAAGATGGAGGGAGGGCAAGACAAATAACAGTAGGAGAGAGAGAGGATGAGAACAGACAGGAAGAGGAAGCAGGTGAAGGAAAATAGCAGGAGGAAGAAGATGAAATTAGTAGAAGGAAATAAGAGAAAAAGAGGATTAAGAAGAGGAGGAGAGAGACAAGTATGAGTGAGGAGGATTTGGTTTGGTTTGGTTTGGTTTAAGGGCGCTCAACTTCTAGGTCATCAGCGCCCTGAGTGAGGAGGAAGTAGATAAGTGTGCGTGATAGTGAAAACTGAACCAAAATCATCTTGATGGGTTGCTTGTTCAAACTAAGTGGATGGCAATTTCAGAGCACTGGATGGGAGAAACCTCCCAGTATTTCTGGTCATGATTATCGTAAGTGCAATAATAATGACACATTACAAAAAAATGTAAATCTCACTAAAACACACAATTTGTCTGAATAAATTGTTTTGTGGAGTGGACCATTTTGGAGATATTCCTTATTATTTGTGTCAGTTTTGGAAAACTTGACTCATGAAATGGAACACCGTTAATTTTTTTTATATGTTAAGCATGCAAAGAGAATGGGATCTCAAAGCTTTGACTATTGCTCAAAGTATACTGTATTCCCATATTCCCCTTGTACCTACAAGGAAATAAGCAATAAGGTAATCTGTACAAATGTTTATCTTAACTAGCACGAAGGAGATATAGGAATAAGAGTTTGTAAGAATAGTTAGAACAAGAGTAGAGAAAGTCATGTGAGTGCAACACATCAGATTTTTATGGTTAGGTATGATTAAAGAAATTTTCCAATCATTAGATATTGTTCCATGTGTCCAAATATCATTAAAATTTTGTACCAATCCAATATTAAGTGACTTTCCTCCATGTATCCAAAGTTCCATGGGTATATCATCTATTCCACTTGCTTTCATATTCTTCATTTTCTTTAAGACTTCTAAGACTTCATTCAGTGTTATAGCATTGCATTGGTGAAGCAGCTACATTTATTTCATCTTCATCTGGGAGTACAGATCTAGCAGTGGAACTGAGCAGACATATAGTGAAGGAAGCTCCAGTGTCCGAGGGGAAAAAGGAGTTAAGTGACATGGCAGCTAAAGAGCAGATAAATGAAACAGTTTAAGGGGTACCTAAAGGACTGGCAGAAAGATTCAAACAAGAGTGGATGCAATACAATTAGGGAAATAAAGAAATGAATATGTTAAAACTGGAAATTCAAAACTTAAAAAGAACACTGGAAAGAATGGAAGACAAAAGCAGAAAATATAATGTTGTGATTTCAGGAGTTGAAGAAAACATGGAGAGGGAATTTATCAAGATTTAAGAGATCTACTAGTAAATAAATTGGAAATACATCTGAGAGGCTACGAGATTTGCGACACATTAAGAATCAGCAAAATACCAGGGAAAATAAAAATATTCTTGTGAGGTTTACAAACATGCAAACAGTTATGGAAGTACTAAAACAGGCAAGAAAATTGAGAGGATCAACTATTTACATCAACAAGAACTTAACGTATGCACAAAGGGTGCAAATGAAGGAGCTAATTAATCAGAGAAGACAAGCAAGAAATCAAGGCCAGAGGGTATACATTAAAAACTTCAAGCTGTACACAGTTAACCAGGCAGCAGAGAGGAAGAATGGACCAAGCGATGGGCAGAGGCAGGATCAGCAGGCATTGCACCAAGAAAAAACAAGGAAACGACCAAGCATCAGCAAAAGATATCATAGAACAGATGACTACTCAGCAACTTCCAACACGTGTGGTTTCAGTGACAAGTGTATCAAAGTCAAGGCCAAGGGTGACCAAAACACAAGATGACGAAATGGTAGGATGCGGCATGCAAAAGAAATGGGGAAAAGAGCCAAGGTGGGGGATGACAACACTGGACAGTAGGGAGCACAGAGAAGAAGCGATATCAGTGAGAGTGAGGGGGAAAGGGAGAAGTAGGCAGGAGAGGAAGAAAGAAAAAACAGAGTAACAAGGTTTAAAAAATGGCTAGGTAATCCATAAATGAGGAAGTAGATTGTTTTTATACACAGTGAAAGTGAGGTTATAGTGAAGTACTGAAATGAAAATTAGTGAAGTGTACAATGTAAACTGATGAATAAAAGTTATGAGCGAAGTTGATAAGAAAAGTTGAGAAAGAGAGAAAGGAATAGTGGTGGGAGATGAAAGAAAAACAGAAATAAAAATTTAAGGGTGGGAGCAGGATAAGATTAGTGAAAAGGTAAACATGTGTAAATTGGAGAAGGGGGAAGGGTTGCCATATACAATATGTTCAAGCTGTATGGGACCCTAAGATAAATTCTAAGAACTCCAAATAGAGGCAAGTTGTAACATGTGTACTATTTATGTAAACAAATGAAATTAATAAATTCATTCATTCACTAACTCATCTTCATCTTTATATAATAATTGTAGTAAATATTGTGTCCATTCTTAATCTGTAATTCCATTTATAGCTAATTTATCTATACATTCTTCTGATTGTAATCATTGTGTTAGTAACTTTAACCTGTAAACAGTTTGTTACTAGTGAGAGTGAGATAGGGATGTGTTGATGCATTTCTTGATGAAGACATTGAAAACTATAGGTGTCTAACTTCACACATATGTATTTTGAACTTTTTGACCAAGCTCAATGACAATGTTATAATTTGAAACAAAGAATAAAGGCAACATTTTTAACTACACCAACCTCTATTAAGGTTGCTCAGAATGCTTCACTAACCCACGAATTGTAGGAATTAACATATTCCAATTCTCCAATATTACAGAACTAACATACGTTCCTGTATTCCTCCTAGATTTCTACCTCATGTGATTTTGTAGAAATTCACAGGACCCACTGTTAGTAAGTTAGATGCAGCAATAATATGATGAATATCTATATCTTTTATATAGAATCTTACATTTTCATCAAGCAGTTATTCTCTCAGATTCCAAGGAGGCAATTCTAGCAATTACTTCCAGTTTGTCACAAAAAAACCAAACAATTATAGAATGTTGGAAAATCCTTAGCCATCTAACAGCACTTCAAAAACACCTAGTCTTCCAATGGATACCAGCTCACTGTGGACTGAGTGGTAATGAGAAAGCTGATTTTCTTGCAAACAAGGGTACCGGCAGTGTGCAGAAATCTATAGTTAATCTACCATTTTATGCAGCTAAAAGATTAGTCAACTCTGAATTTAAAAAAATTATTGCAAAATATCACTATGAAAAATCAAAGAATAAAAGATGGGAACTACCAAACATTCAAACAGTAATTCTCGAGTATCCTCAAAAAACGGCAGTTGCAACCTTCAGGTTGATTACAGGACATGATTGTCTGGCAAAACATTTAAACAGAATTGGGATCTATTCTTCACCACTCTGTCCTCTATGTGATCTGCAAGAGGAAATGGACAGAGACCACCTTCAAATATGCCCGGCCACTTCTAGTGCCCCATCCATCAGTGAAAAATATTGGAGAGCAAGAGGATTAATGACTTCATTGTCAGAAATCCAGCATTAGCTAACAACATATTGTTCATGAACTACCTTTGGACATTGTTCCATTTTAGCTGGTGATTAGGCTTCAAACCTTTATACAGGTATCACAAAATTAGGTGATTGCAAGTGTCTGCCACATGAGCAGAGAGTGATGTCATTGCACATGTGTTCACTAGCTCCATACAGTAAAATATCTACAGCATGACAACCAAAATATTCATGCATTACTCATACAGAAAACAAATTTAGTAAAATGCAAGGGTATCATGATTGTTTAACGAGGCCTTTCTAGATTCCCCCTTTTCCCCTCTCTTTACCCCTATCCAGTGACAGATAGAATACTGCTACTAGCTGGACAGTTATAACCAATGACACGTCGGCCTGAAAGCAAAAGTATAGATCTTTTGTGGTCGCCAATTAAATCATTACTCCTCTCTTTACCCCTCTGTGATGGCACCACTATTCATGCCACATGCTGGTTATAACCAATGACACATTGGCCTGAAAGGAAAGTATTGATTCTGGTCACTAAGTAAATTGTTACTCATTAAGCTTACTATTGTTTGATTCACAGCATGTCGTATACATCAGAAACTACATTGGCCAGATTATTGGTCTATGATAAGCTGGTAACACAGCTTGGCAAATTTCAGAAACTGTGCAAATTCATAGAAATATAATTAAATTTTAATGCTACCCTAGAAAGGAGGTTCATTGCATAAAATAAAACCTTGCATTCAAAAGCAGAAACTATATTATGATATCTAGGCAAACATATTAGAACTATTTTGATATGATTTTTAACTCCAGTATAAATATAGGCAGAATTTGTAGAAGGATTAAACGTTTTTATATTTTTCATTGTAATATTGTATGTTTACCATAATGCTTTGCATGCTTTTTTGTGATTCTAAAGACAAAGTTTTTCTTATAATGCAGAATCATTTAACTCAATAAATGGTACTTATTTCAAGCAATATTTGCAAGCTTTTCCATAACAGCCATTAAGACTATGGAGATAAATCTGAAGAAAATTAAAATGTGGTTTTCTAGGACATCAGGTGTATCTACCCCTCCTCCTCCCTCCCCTTCCTTGTTCTCATTACAATGCCACGTCTCTAGCACTGTGTAGCAACTCTCATTGGTCACCAGTTACATCTGATCCCTTGCAAGACCCCGTAAGATGATAAACTGAAAGGTGATGCCAAACAGTGCATGTTACTAAATTCATTTTGTGTACAATAATTTGGGAGTGAATATTTTACTGCAAATGGGGACAGCACTGAATCTAAGTTAGGCAACAACCTTATTTACAACTTTTGTGCATCGTCCGTGCAGTGATCATGTGACAGACTGAACCCTCCCACTTCCTATAGTCCAAACCCTGCAACTGTTTATTTCCTGTATGAAGGTTTGCTCCCTACTGATGACAAAGGACCACTGTTAATCTGAATAAAAGGCAGATAAACAAACTAACAAACCAACAGAGATGCTCAATTTAAAAATTACATTCATTATGGAAGGGCCTTTATTTGTGAAGAAAAGGGAAATTGAGATGCATTAGCTCTCATCACTGAACTACACTGTGTAATGCATTTTGTATATTTGTTGTTTTAGCAATGATATCTGTGAATTTCCTTAATTTTTTTGGATATTATTTTACCCTAAGCATTTTTGCTACTTTACTAGGTGGAAGGTTTTATTCTCTTACCTTTTTGTGTCTGATGGCAACTGATACTAGATCAGTCAATATTGCATGAAATGAGTGATAAACAGAGAATTGTAATTAACCCTTTCGCTGCCATGCTAAATGCTATACTACTAAATTCTAAAGTAAGAACAAATTAGAAACTAAAAACTTCACTTATCTTAGTAATGTTTGCAAGTTATTTTTTCAAACACTGACTCGAGTTTCGAGTTGACTCCAACTCATTCTCAAAGCTATACAAACAAATTTTTTACCAAAGCTATAATTCTTCATTTTTTTTCTGAAAACAAAAAACATAGATACCGCTATTCTACTTCTTAAACTGCCAGCCCTAAATATGGAGAGATGTAAGGTTTTACACAAAGCTTTCCACTCACCTCAATTTTGAATCTGTTGAGTTGAGACTTTTTGCAGTCATTTCTGAAATGTTCTTTTACATCTGTAGATACTTTTGAGAACATTACTGTAGTACAGATACAAAAAAAAATTTGAATTGTTAAATTTTTATTTTTAAATTTAAATTTTCCACTTTCAGTTTATTTTGACACCACAGTTATTATTGCATACCAATTTTGCTTTTGCCTGTCAATTAATCATTATATTATTTATAAAATTACAAATTTTGACACTTCTATGTTTAAAATTGTTGAAATGAGCGCAGTTATTATATGAATTGCAATTTAGAGGTTTTTCTTGGTGAATTCCATTCAACACTTATGTTCCAAAAAGCTTCATGTTCATGGTTAATTATATCTTGCCAGTTGGTATCCAGTTCATTTTCACCCTGATCTGTGGCATTTCCTGTAGGACACTGCATAGAATACACATCATTGTTTATTTCGTTTATGTCACTGTCATCATCACTCAGAGAAATATCATTACAGCTGTCACTTTCCAGCAATGTTGCTGCAATTTCATCTTCTGCCAAAGATTTCTTATTCCTGTATGACATTCTGTAATGGTCATTAAGCAAACGCCACGAGAAATTACCGTATGTAGAATAAATAATTAAGCTCTGCACGCAACAACCTACAACACGTGTTCACCGCTCTCTTCTTCTAGCGCGCTAAAATGCCCGACGCATGACAACCTCAGAAAGAAAAATTAATTGTATAGGAAATGCAGAGAGTAACAAACAAGCAATAATACCAACACACAATTTATATATTGTAGATTAGATAGAGGTGGACACATGCGCCATCTGTTGCATGATTTGTAAATTATTTGAACACGAAAAACCAACCTCGGCGTATCAGATTGGATCAGATCATGGCATTCTTCAAGGACAATTGGCATCGGATTTCATCGGATCTTGGCAGCCAAAGGGTTAAGGATGTTATTTTCAATAATAACACATGAACTGTTTGTTGATAAAAGGACCTAATTTATTGCACACTTTCCATTACAAATAACTTAAACTTTATTCTCAATATTTTGTAGCTATTTGTAAGGTTCGTAAATTAAAGCAATTACACAAGGCTTCCCTTGGTGTAATTCTCGTAGACAGTTTTATTTATCTCCATTCTTTGAAAGTGCTTGTTATTTCATACTATTTTATTAATACCTATTTATTAAAGTAGCTTATTTACGCTCCTACTTACAAGTTACTTTTAAACGTTCTGTACATCCTATGATGTACACTTCTTTGTCTTTACAACATTTTTCTTACAATACTCAGTTTTCCAAGTGCTTTGAATAAAAAAAATATTGTTTTTCACAAAACATTAACAAAATCATTACATTTTGTGTTCTTGGTTTACATATATTCATAACATTTTAAGTTATATACATGGGCGTCTGCAGACTTTTTTCGCGGGGAGGAGGGGGGGGGGGGGGGCTGGTTCGTGTTTTGGAAGTTTGCTATCAAACAATATTAATTAATTATTCTGTTGCCAAAAAGATATAAATTGTAGTATTTGATGTAGTTGATAAGTAAATTAATTTATACTAAATAAAAGCTGTTCTTTTCATTAAAATTAAAACAAGTCTAATAGTAATTGACTGCACATTAAATTCATTAATTTCCAAGAGGGGGCTGCGACACCCCCTTGCCCCCCCCCTTCACAATGCCCATGGTTATATGTGATCTTTATACAATTATTTATTTTATTTAATTACGGATAAACCTCCTTTATTTAATTCTAGAAGTTGATGAGAGTGTTGTTGGAATCCATTAAGAGTGAAAAACTGAGTCAATTGATGGCATTAAACAACACTTTCTTTTTAAATTTCCAGTAACGTGATTTGGAGCCTACTTGCCTCCATTATCAACCGCACATTGATTGATCTTGGGAGGTGAACCTAATCTATCCATAGACTGCTCTGGTGGTGATTCTAGGAACTTTTACACTCACTTCCATTTATGAATCCCCACAGCATTGGTAAGCATTCTACTGGCCTTCAAAGGTAGCATATATAGCAAGGAGGAGGTTGATCACTGGTTTTCTAAACCGAGGGATGATCCTTGGCCTTGAGATTCTCCAGGCATTAGGACAGTCTATCAGGAAGTTCTGTAGAACAGGAGCTGCTACAGGGATACTTCAACTTCCACATCACTGCACATGAGCTGTAGACATTGCTGGCTGCTGCACTGAAGGACTGTACAAATTTCACAAATGTATCACATGTATACTAGTAATAAATAAATCTTTCTTTACCTGATTACACTCTCCATATTCAGGACTTACAAGCCAGTGCCTAGGGTCAGATGTCTGTCTGGGAGCAATGAAACCTAAGGACTGGACAGAGTGAAGACCTGCAAGTGGGTGGTCAGTATGAGAGTGAGGAAGAGGATGATATCAAATGTAGACGAAACTGATGAATGGAAAGATAAAGATGGGGCAATTGATGGAATGAGTGGTAGGGGAAACTGGAGAAAACCCACCCAGACATCACTTCATCCACTACGAATACCACATGCAGGTCCCTGGGATCGAACACGGGCTACCTAGGTGGTAGACGAACGGTCGAACCACTCAGCCACAGCACTGCCTAATAAATTAATAACCATGGAGTTAAAAATATTATTAGATTTAATTATATTTGTTTTGCTTTATTTTATTTTCATAGTAGGTAAAATTGTACTGTTTCTGGGCATTAGTAAGTAATAAATGTTGAAATTTTGACTAAAAGTTACAGCTACTGTACTCTTCTCATTGTACTTACAAGGAAATATTTAATAAAGCCAATAATAATAATAATAGTAATAATAGTAATAATAATAATAATGATGATGATGATAATGATAATAATAATGATGATAATGATAATTAATAATAATAATAATAATGATAATTAATAATAATAATAATAATAATAATAATAAATGCGCAGTTGCCACTATTAAAGTTACAGCCTAAGTATGATGAAACATGAAGCTTTTCTGAGAGTGGTTGGTTGGTGTCTAATGTTGAGCAGTTGACAATGAAGTCATTCGCTCTCTTGAACTCCAGTATTTTGATGTAATGTTAGTATGTTGACTGAAGGCTGGGCAGTGGAGTAGGTTTCTAGCTGCCCTCTGAATTATATTCTTCACTGAGTTATGGACTTTGAAATATGCTGTGAGAAATGTTTAAGAGGTGGAATCAGGACTGAAACATTCAATGCCATAGCTGGGATTTGAACCACAGATCTTCCGCTTATTGTGTGGCTGCTTTAACCACTAAGCTACCATGGCCAACTTGCCAGTATGACATTAAATTCCCTAGCCGATTCATGTCATATTGTCAAGCTGGCCATGGTAGCTTAATGTTTAAAGTAGCCGCTCAATAAGCGGAAGATCGGTGTTTCAAATCCTGGATATGGTGTTGAATGTTTCAGTCCTGATTCCACCTCTTAAACATCGCCCACACACAACTTGTATGTTTAAAAACACCAGCAGTTAGTTTGTTGGCACAAATAAATAATAATTACCATGCTATGAGGAAGCTTTTTCTGTAATAGTCAGTCTTTTGCCAATATGATATAAAATATGGGATTTCAAATTTGATGCTGAAGTGCAGGTCCTGTCACAAATGTTACACGTATATGGACTTTTGCCCTCATGAATTAAAATATGGTCTTTTAAATATGATGCTGCAGTGAACGTCTTTTCACAAATGTCACATTTATGGCGTTTTCCCTCATGACTTAAAATATGGGCTCTTAAACTTGGTGCCCTGGAATAACTCTTCTGACAAATGTCACATTTATATTTCTTGTCTTTACTATGAATTAACATATGTTTATTCAAATATGATGCCTTGGAAAAGTACTTTTGGCAATGTTTACACTTATGTGGACTTCTGCCCTCATGAACTAACTTATGGTGTCTCAAAGCAGCTAACTTGTTGAATCTTTTCCTACACTGGTCACACTTAAGTGGACCTTGACCCTTATGAACTAACTTATGGATTTTCAAATTTAATGCTGTAGTGAAGCTCTCTCCACACCGAAAACACTTATATGCATGTTTGACCTCATGAACTGCATTATGGGTTTTAAGATCCGATGAACTCTTGAAGCTTTGTTCACACTGGTCACATTTATAGGACTTTTTGACCTCATGAATTACATTATGGGCTTTCAGATCTGATGAACTGGCGAAGCTATGTTCACACTGATTACATTTATGTGACTTTTGGACCTTGTGAACTAAATTATGGGTTTCCAGATCTGATGAAGTGGTGAAGCTCTGTTCACACTGGTCACATTTATATGAGTTTTGGACCTTGTGAACTAAATTATGGGTTTCCAGATCTGATGAAGTGGTGAAGCTCTGTTCACACTGGTCACATTTATATGAGTTTTGGACCTTGTGAACTAAATTATGGGTTTCCAGATCTAATGAATTGGTGAAGCTCTGCTCACACTGGTCACATTTATATGAGTTTTGGACCTTATGAACTAATGTATGGGTTTTTAGAGCTGATGAACTGGTGAAGCTCTGTTCACATTGGTCACATTTATTATTTACCTCATGAAATAAACTATGAGCTCTCAAGAGCAGCAGTGTAAGGTAGCTTTTGTCACATTTGTCACATTTAAAGAGCCTTTTGCTTTTAAGAATTAAATTATGTTTCCCCAACTGTGATGGCTTAGTAATTTTATTACCACGAACATTACTCTTTAGTTTGCTTTCACTTAGATGAGTTACAATATGAGTTTGTAACCTTGATGCCAATTTAAAGCACTTGCCACAGAACCTGCATTTGTTTGACATTTTTTCATCTTCATTGAATCTCCCTGTGACATTCACTACAGGAGCTTTAATAGTGTTGCATTTTTCATGAGAGCTACTCCTTTCCCGCAGCTTTAACCAGTCCTTATCTAAACCTGCACAGATGTTGCTGGGTTCACAGTTCCTCACTGCTTCTGTATCCAACCTGAAAAATACCAGTATTAAAATAATGCACTGGAAAAATGAGAGAGATTACAAAGATGAGTAGTATACAGTAAAACCACACAATGTCTTATTGAAACAGAGAAAAATGTACATTAAATAGTGATTGATAATAAAGAGGAGTTTCCATTTGTTCTCAAAGAAAATAATGCTACATTACATACAACCTAATGTTTATCGTGTAACCATTGTTTCGTTTTTACATGAAATGAGGTTTATGCATTATTTCTTCTTGGCAGGGTTACCTAACAGAAACAAATATGCACATTAGTTTGAAATATTGTAACAAAGATGACAAAATCAATCTAGTTACTTTTTCTATTACTTTATTATCTTCTAAAGTTTTACTACAAATACACAATTTTCTTCTTGCTGTTAACACAGTCTACAGTCTTTTGGGCCATCACAACCCAGAGTTTTAACTTCTCATAACCAGGAAGCTTTCACTCAGTAATATAATCACCACCTCCATGAATGACTACATGCCAGCGTTCAGGATCTCAATGCCTCTTATGTAGAACTATTGCTGTTTTGAGTTGAAGAAATTTGTTAGTCATTTGCTAAGAGAAACTTCATCACTAACAAGAGGTTTCTTGGACCCTTGCCCATCTAGAGCTGGCCAGCTGCTTGACCACTCTGGGGATGATGCCCTGGCAGGTACGGTCTGCCACGATGTCGTCAGCAGGTGTGCCCACGGATAGCCCGCGGATAACCCTACGAAGATCGCGTGTTCTATCCAGGACGAAGGTAAAATGGGGAATACCTTTGGTCTTGAGGTGGCAGAGAATGGAGTGGTAGTCTTCAGCAGATTTGGCCTGGAAGATAAAGTGCTTTTTATTCTGCCGCACCATACACTCCCGAGAAAGGGTCGGCATAACCAGCTTAAGGAAGCCGGCCGATCCTTCGAAGTCGTCTACGATGATAGGTGGAACAAATCTGGCGCATTTCTGTATTTTTCATGGAGAAGGTTTGTATGCTATCCAGTTTACTATACAACATAACATTAATATGGTTTATAATACTCGCTTTTCTTTTATGTAACACATACACCGCCTGTCCGGTCACCATGAAATTTGGCTCGTATGTGTATTTTTTCGTGGTGAAAATTTCTATTCTATCCATTTTACTATACAACAGGGTTTTAGGGCTCACTTTTCTTTTATGTATTAAATTCACACATTCTTCCCTATTTGCCCTTCAACATACAATTTATACAATTATTTATGATTGAAATAGTAATGCAATACATTACATTTACTCAGTTTTCTCTACACATTTTCCTTTTATGAAACACAATCACACTTATTTCTTTACTCCCTCTTCCACAAATTACTCATACAATTTTTCATATGTTGGAAATTAAAATGCATCACATTCTATTCACATGGTTATCTTTGCTGACATTTCTTTTGTAAAACAATCACATTTCTTTCTCTATTCTCTCTTTTACAAAGAATTCATACAATTTTCTATAAGTTGACACAGAAATGCAATGCATTACATTCACACAGCTTTCTCTACTAAATTTTCTTCCTGTGCTATTTGTGGTTGCTCAATGCTGTTTTTGCAAAGTGTTTTTCCAGTATTTTTATTTATTTTGGGTTCTTTATAGTGTCCAACATAAGTCTAAAAGTTGTAAGGATAAAATCGTAAAACCACGGGAAACACTGGGTACTTCTGTTAGTTTAGCATTGATGTAGTATAGTATTTTAACCGACTTACCTTGATGATTCAGTCAACTCCTGGTGTTGCTCCGAGACTTTATCCTGCAACAATAAAATAAGACAAACTATTATTTGTTGTTTGCTCATTTCCAGAAATTCTTATAAGATTTTATTTTTATATCTGAACATATCACAAGTTGGGCATAAAATGACCTTTTTATATGCAGGCAAACAACAAGGCTAATGACTTCAACCATAGGTGTGTTACACAGAATATTACATCTGGTAAAACTGTACCAAATGGTTTATTTAGTATGAACCCTAGAACAAGCAATGTGTTATTTCCTGAATTGTAAAAAATTTAATAAAATGAGATTATAAACTTCTCTAGGGGGGTCTCTTTGTGGAAGAACATCAAGTTTACAAGACTGCATCTTTAATCCTCCCCACTTTCAATGAATAAATTTAAATGTGATCTTACAAACCTTGAAGATGAACTTCATGAATAAGCCCAAAAGCTGCAGCAACAATACAATATAAAATGCTTTCCGATCATCAGCGTGGAAAGGAACATGTGGTTATATAAGGAAATAATGAAACTATTAACAGTGTGGCAACAAGAATCTAAAGTAAGAATAAAATTAGAAACTAAAAGCTTCACAGCACCAAAGAACTTGCAATATTACTAAGATAAGTGAAACTTTTAGTTTCTAATTTTGTTCTTACTTTAGATGTGATTATATTTTACTTGAACAGTGTTATTATACAGAGCCACCAGCTTAAATGGGCTCGACCCTCACAGCATCATGATGTGGGCATAGTGTACATCTGGCTATACTCCTCTCCCTGTGTGCCCAGAAGTAGAACATGGAAGGCTAATTTAGTAACATTGTTTGTTGTTATAAGCATTTAATGTACATCTACATCGCTTATTTTTGCAAAAAGGTATTGAAAATGTCTTCCTTGTGCTGTGACAAGCATTTTAACAGGTTTTCATTCACACGTAACTGTTCTTGTGAGATGTTGGCTATTTCTTCACGTAAGTTATGTTGCAGTTCTAAAGTTTGGAGATTTATTTTATATACCCCGCCTTTTAAAGTATCTCATACATTATAATCGCAGAGTGTTAGGTTTGGGGACTAAGGCAGCCACTTTCCTACACTAAGCACGTCAGCAACAGCACACAGTGAAGTCTTGAGTTGAATGGGATTTGGCTCCATCTTGTTGAAATGCACTGTGTTTGTTCATCAGTCAATTGAGTGAAAAACTGATATCATTCTGCATTAATGGTTTCGTGAAAGAAAATAGGGCCAATGATTCTCGACAGCACATACACAACCTTAGGATCATGTAGTGCACTTTCACGTATGAGTCTCAGTTTTACAATTTACCAGTAGTGATTATTTTGTGTGTTAATGTGTTCATTGACTGAAACAAGCCTTGTCACTGTAACATTATTTGCAGGTGTATGATACCAACATACACAGACTCAACAAACCAGGTTTTTTTTTTAATTAACGTCCTCCAACATTGTGTCATATCGGACGAATGAATGAAATGAAATGGATGAAATGATACTCAAACGAGCCCAAGGTCCATGGAGCTTTAAGTTATCCGACATTCGTCTTCTCAGGGTAGGGAAAACCTCGGAAAAAAACCTTACCCGGATAACTTACCCTAAGCGAGATTCGAACTCGCGACCTCTTGAACGTGAGGCAGACACGCTAACCATCACGCTATCGAGGCGGGCGAACAAACCAGGTACTAAACCTTATTCTAGTCTGATGATTCCTATCCTTGCACTTCTGTTGTTTGGTATAGTCTCAATTTTAGCACTTTAGTGGCCTTTCGTGCTGACCCATAGCTGACACCTGCTAGCTGTGATAGATAACTTAGAGGCTTTCAGGGCGATCATTCTAATTGAGCACCAATATCAAGCTTTTCTTCCTGGTCTAATACTCATTCAGTAGTATAGAGTCTGTGGAATATTTTATGCACTATACATATATTGAACGGATTAATGTCAGGAAATCTTTCCCTAAATGCTCTACAACAATGAGCAGGTGATTTACAATATTATGAAATGAATATTCTTTGTTCGGTTCCAAATAACACCATGACTCAAGCAAATACACTGATATGCAACCAGTTGGCAATGCGACCGATGCTCTATTGCCTTGGCTGAGCTCGCATGTGCTTCACATGGCACAGAATAGTTCTACTATCAGCTGCACGGGGGGTGGAGTGCTGGGAGATGCACATGTGTGCCCCTCTGTCATGCTGCCACAAGGTTTGGGGATGTTTAAATTGATGGTACATTACAATCAGTGAATTTGGCATTAGTAATGCTTTACCTGGAAAATGGTACATAAAAAACCATTGCAGAGAATGGGTGTTGCACTTGTTAACAGCACATCAGAAATACTAATGTCAAAATATTGAAATAAGCCTAATTTTTTGTGTCAAGTTATAAAATGGAGATAAGACTTGGATATGACATGAGAATTAGACAAAATCTGTTCATCAGCATGAAATTTATGTTGTTAATCACCTAAATCTTTTGGGATTCAAAACCAAATTAAAAGAAAGTAATCACTTTTCTCAAGATAATGCAAAGGTTTTGATATGAGACTTCAAGTAAGAATTGCAACAGCAACCACTATGCTCCCTAAAATTAATTGCTCCCTAAAAGGCTTGCAGTCTTTTTTGCAACACCAGGATTTTTTATCTACTCATTGATTGCTTCTGAACTTCTTTTGGACGAGCACTTTAGAAAAGAGACAGACAGTTGTTCCACTGAGATTAGAATTATTCAAATATAAAAAGAATATGTACTGTACAAACTGATTTCTTCCTTGTTAGCCCACACAATTTTGTTTGCTAAGCACATACGGGTGTCCAGCCAGAGATCGAGGTGGTGTGCACCTGGAAAATGTTCTCTGGAGAAGCTACTTCATACTTATGGTGCTTATAAGTACCTCTATGGGTACCGTCAACTGTCATCATCCCCATTTGGAGATTTGTTTTATAATGTAATTTTTATAACTACAATAACGTTGGCAACAATGCTTACTGTTAGGCAATCTTGTCTACAGCTTTCTAAATCTTGTGCATCAACTGTTGGTTAGATATCAAGTGAGTGAGCTGTACAGCATAATTAGCAAACCAATACACATTTTGAGGGTTATAAAATATTTACATTTTCAAATCATGGTAAATTATATATTTACTACAAAATTTGGTCAGCAGGAAAACAGCCCGTCTCCCAGACATGTACTGGACGACTTGGCTGGCAGTCACACTGCCTGTCTCCTGTCATACATGCATGCATGTCAAATCAAATCTCAAGTCACATTAACAATTACCCGAATAAACAGCAAACATGCCTTATCACAGCAGATGTTGGAAATGCCCTCCATCTGCAACAGTATATCTACAGAATCTTCTAAGGAGATTTTCACTCGCGCATTAGTTCAACTTCCATTATAAAGTTAATTTCTCCACTGATATTTTGTTTTACTTCTGTCTTATCTAAAGTGCCTAAGAGATTTTCGAGATGACCAATCTAACTTTTCTCCAATTTCGTCTAGTTTCTTTTCCATAAGAACATACTGCTTTACCTTTCTTTTCCTATCACGAATTGATCCTGTCTCCCCAAATTTACTTACAAGCAAACGAATGGTCTCTCTACTTGGAACATGCAAGCCAGGAAATTTAGTTTCAAATTGCCTTACAACTTCCCAACAAGATGATGTAAGCACATACATGTCATACATAAACACTCTTTGTTGTACTATATACTGCAATCAACTCATTTCGAAAACACTTCTAAAAACTCCCCTAATGCTCTCGCATGTGAACTGGACTAGCTCCATGTCAGTAGATTTACTGGCATGTAAAAGAACTCCTGCGGGACGAAATTCCGGCACACCATCGACGCTGATGTGATCCTGGCAATTGACAGCGTCGTTAAACAACAAAATAATTTTTTAATTTTGGACTAGAGCAGCATAAAAAACCTACCTTACAGAAGTAAGAGTGAGGCACGTGTGACAATTAGCATGTGCTTGCAGGGAGATGTAGTGGAGGTCACAGGAGCCATGCACCTGCCGGCCAAGTTTTGTAGTAAATGTACTGTATTAGTATGTGAATAATTTTCAGCTGTTCTATACTAATATGACTTCTAATAGTTTTAGAACATATTTATCTACTACTTACATCCAAAGCTTACTTCGTTTTCCTATGAGGCGTATTTCAATGGGCCCAATTACAATCCCTTTTGGGGATCATGGTAGATTCCACCTAAAACTTTTTGATTCTCTTGTCTCCCCATGTACAATGGCTCGTTATAAAGCATTATCCATAAGGAAAATTGAAGAAATGGTAAATTACCTTCTGATGATGAAAGTGAAGCAAATGAGACGATTGGCATCATCAAAGCCCTCCAAATTGTATAGATGAGGTGTCTGGCTTTGATGATGTCAACGAAAATATATTGGAAGATATCCTTGCAACTGAGGTACCAGGTACTTTGGAGGTTCATACTAAGGAAGAGAGAGGACTGCAAGAAATGTACAGGGCATCACATGACTGAACTTGATTGCCAGTAAAGTTTTTGTTATGATATACAGAAGAATAATCTCATCTTGGAGTTATTGAGTGAATGCATAAAGTAGTTCTACTGCTCTTCATTGCCACAGGAACAGTTAAACTCAAATGAAGATGCAGACTTTGATATACGGTGGATATGATGCTGAATGAGCCCCAATAGACAGCTGGAAATCTTCACTTCAATGATAGTATATTCTCAAATGGAATCCCAGCTGAGGAAAGGGATAAACTTTTGAAATTTCATCCTTTGATGGACTTGTTGAATATGAATTTCATAAAATTCCAGGTTTTTTTCTGATAGACTGAACACTGATGAACAAATGGTTCAATTGATATTATGGACATCATTATCTGAGACAATTCATTTGAGGGAAACCAATCAGACATGGACTCAGTCAATGGGCCATAAGTTGTTTGCAAAGCGGTTATTGTTGTCGGATGACAGTCAAAGGATTCTAATGACATTTCAATTTTGGGACCTGGAAATTCAGTGATAATTAGTATGATTTCTTTGCTACAATATCCTGAGCTTCACAAAATCATTTTGACAATATTTTTACAAGTTTCCTTCTGATGAAAACTGATCATAAATGAGTAAGGGTGACAGAAACTACTTGAATGAAACAAATGAAACTGGCTCATGGAAAGTGACAACAGTATGAAAAAGAAACTAAGAGGAGCATACAAAGATTATGGGTGTAATGTGGAAAGATAATAGTTGTGTAACTCCTCTCAAATCACGAGTCAGTCATGTAAACAGATGGAGTAAAGCTGAGAATAAAGACGTGTAAGTTCCACAGCCAAGAATAATAACAGAATAAAGCAAGCACATGGGACGCGGGAGCTTGGATAAATTATACTGGAATGTGCAAAAGTACTGACCATGTGAAAATTCAAGGTAAGAAATGCTACTTTCCACTATTTACTAACGCAATAGATGTATCATTTGTCAATTACCATGTCACCTACTGCCTCACAAATGAAAATATTTCACTGTCCCCATTCAGAAGGATGGTGGGTGGCGGCATGGGCCATCTTGCTCAATCATCTGCAACTTGTGATCCAAAATGTGCAGGTAGTCCATCATACCCAAAGGTTTCATGTGTTCCAGTCAAACCTGGGACCTCTGGAACTGGACGCTTGATTGAATGCATGACCTTGGTAAAGCAAAGAGAATGTGCTATGTGCAAAAACCGTAAAAAAAGAGTGGCACCTGCTATAATGGGGATCATCCAAAGTATATTATTTAATTCAAGATTATTAAATTTTTTATTTTATTCCAATTTTTTCAATTTTTATTCCTAATCCCTATACCAATAAAGTAATTCAAAAGTACAGAGTTAAGCAAAATACTTTGGCAGTTAATGAGTTAATGGGCAAATAAGAAGGTTGAAAGCAGGTCATAATACTGAGTGAATCCCATGTATAATTATTTTATATTTATTCTCTAGTCTTTTTTTCAACCCCCTTTGTGTAATATTTTCCACTTTTTATTTGTTACACTATGAAGTTTACTAAACTCCTTTCATAATTCACATATTTATTTATTTGTGCTGCAATACAGCAAAGCTCCAATTACAGTAGTATACATAATTTATTTATACAAGATTAATTATAATACAAAACCAGAATACAATGAAACTTGGACTAAAAATGAAGAATCTATTAAGTCATTATTAAAGGCAAGATATTGCTAACTGTATACTAATTAAGCAAATAACCATAAGTGATACAACTGAATAAACAATAATTAAACAAATCTGAATGCAACAGAAAAAGAATACAAACAAGCACTAAAGAACTGAAACTAAAATGAACCATCTATTAAACTGTTATTTAAAGACTAGACATTGCAAATGTTATACTGATTCAGCAGATAACAAATAATGACTTCTTTGAAATCTTACCTGTTCTTTCAGGTACAGAGGTTCCTCTTTGATATCAATTTCATTGTCATCCTCGTATATTTCATAGTTGGACTGAAATTCATCATCTGAAGATAAAACAGCTGGCTCATTCTTTATATGAATATCTGAACCATGAGTCACTTCCGACTCAAATTTCTCTTCAGTCGATGTTCTTTCCAAACTTATAGGTTCCTCTTGGAACTCAATTTTCATGTCCATTTCACTTGCCTGTCTTTGTATCTCACCTTTAGACTGAAATTCATCATCTGAAGATAAAAAAGCTGGCTCATTCTTTATATGAATATCTGAACTATGATTCACTTCAGTTGATGGTGTTTCCAAACTTATAGGCTCCTCTTTGATCTCAATTTTCATATCCATTTCACTAGCCTGCCTTTGTATCTCACCTTCAGACTGAAAGTCATCATCTGAAGATAAAAAAGCTGGCTCATTCTTTATATGAATATCTGAAGCATGATTCACTTCAGTTGATGGTGTTTCCAAACTTATAGGTTCCTCTTTGATCTCAATTTTCATATCCATTTCACTAGCCTGCCTTTGTATCTCACCTTCAGACTGAAAGTCATCATCTGAAGATAAAAAAGCTGGCTCATTCTTTATATGAATATCTGAAGCATGATTCACTTCAGTTGATGGTGTTTCCAAACTTATAGGCTCCTCTTTGATCTCAATTTTCATATCCATTTCACTAGCCTGCCTTGGAATCTCACCTTCAGACTGAAATTCATCATCTGAAGATAAAATAGCTGATTCATTCTTTCTATGAATATCTGAACTATGATTCACTTTAGTTGATGTTTCCAAGCTTATAGGTTCCTCTTTGATCTCTATTTTCATATCCATTTCGCTAGCCTGCCTTAGTATCTCACCTTTAGACTGAAATTCATCAACTGAAGATAAAAAAGCAGGCTCCTTCTTTATATGAATGTCTGGACCATGAATTACTTTAAACTCAGATTTCCAGCAATTGATTCTGTCTCCAGCAAATAATGTTCTTGTTTGAATTCTATATTGGCATTCATTTCACTGATTTCAATATCTTTCTTAGATTGTAAATAGTCTCATCCTTTAACATGAATCTGAATAAAAATGTTCCTCTGGACAGAATTTAATTTCAGATGAAGTTCTTTTCTGCCAAGAATCTTGATTAGTTTCTATTCTGAGGTCCTTGTCAGTCTTCTTTGCATGTGGTACTCTGGTATTCTGAGCCTTAACAAAACCTGGAGGGAAAGAAAAAGATATCAATTACTTTGACTTTAATAATAAAAGTAAAACTTATAAACTAACATATCCTGTCTATTAGCTAAGTTTAACTGTTCTGGACTTGTAGACCATGGTCTAGAAGGCATCGAAGATACCAACGTTTCACCAAGTACTGTGCATCTTCAGGATAAGATGATACGTTGTCTGCGCTGGTCAGAGTTCGAATGCAGAAGCAATGACCGTGGCATGCTTATATAGTGGGGGTGGGCAGGGCTTATTGCTCTAAGGTGGTGATTGGCTCGCATCAGTTGGCGGGCCGGGTGTAGCCGGGGTTTTATTGCAAGTGTTGTGTTTGTCTGAAAGGTTATCTAAGATGGGTAACCATGCTTTTTGTATACAGAGTACTTCTTCCTTTCGGTTGAAGTTGTCTCTGTGTTTGTAGATTCCTATGGCCTCCCTTTGTAGTCGGGCATAGTACTTGACTCAGAGGATAGGACTCTGTCCTGATCCGAGACTCCGTCTGACCTGAGTGCTGTCTTCTACAGTCAACTACTATGCCCGACTACAAAGGGAGGCCATAGGAATCTACAAACACAGAGACAACTTCAACCGAAAGGAAGAAGTGCTCTGTATACAAAAAGCATGGTTACCCATCTTAGATAACCTTTCAGACAAACAAAGCACCTGTAATAAACCTAGCCTACACCTGGCCCACCAACCAATGCGAGCCAATCACCACCTTAGCCAGAGCAACAAACCCCACCCAACCCCACTATATAAGGGTGCCACAGTCACTGCTTCCACATTCAAACTCTAACCAGCGCAGACAACGGATCATCTCACCCTGAAGGTGCCAAGCGCAATACTTGGTGAAACATAGGTATCTTTGATGCCCTCTAGACCATGGCCTACAAGCCCGGAATAGTTAAACTTGGCTAATAGTCAGGACGCCAGCCGTGAAAGCCTAAGTTTAAACATATCCTGTGTTCATGCAACTAAAATAATATGTTAAATGTATATAGAACATTATAATATAGTTTTACTTGATTTATTGCCGAAATATGCTGGTGGCATTCTGCGCAAGAGTATTGTTCAGTATATCAATTGTTTTAAACTATTGTTAAAGAATAGTTTCCTAACACAGGTGTAGTATCAATGGATGTGAGTGATGTGTTGCATACCCTGACAGTTTTTTTAAGTTAACTTTTCCTATTATCTACATACTAATCTAATTGGCGTAATGCTTCCTAAGGAGTGTTTCAAACAACAATCTGCTATGAGTTAGTATTGTTGCGTATCACGACAGGCATTGAAACAGGATTGGTGGTTGTGCTTTCCTCATGCCCATCATGTCAAACGATGTGCGTGTGCTGTGGATGTAACACAGAAAATTGCATCTTGCTTGTTAACGTTAATGAGTTATAAAGCTAAGTTTTTCACTGTTTTGTTTAGCAGTGAAGGTTAATTTTGTATTTTTAACTTCTTCTGTATGTATCAGAGTACAAGCCTTTTGAACAGTAATGTTTGTGAACATGGAAGAGAAAAACATGCCAGGAAGCTGAAGGTTGGATATGCACATTGCTCATGTGCACCACGTGGTTCACTACGAGGAAAGCACAGTTTGTAGAGAGAACACTACTGCATTTCCTGGAAACCTGCTGCTCTGAATATGGAATCCAAGTGCTTGTAATCAGCAAAATAAGAATGTAGAAAAAAATGAGGTGATTTTTCTGTAATTTTAACATTTACCAGTTGGTGAATTATAAAGTCCTCTGAAAGCTATAAAAATTATGAAAAAAAAAAATATATTTTTTGAAGTTAATAAACCAAAGCATTACAAAATTTTCTGTTTCTAACATTCCTTTGAGAGTATTTATCTATAATATTTAAAATCAAAATTTTGAAATCTTCATCGTTGGAGCATTTCAGGAATGCTGCCAAAAATAGCTAGAAGAGATAATAAATGTAAAGGTGTTAAAGATATTGCAATGAAAATTTTAGTGTACATTATTCCTTACACGTATTACATCTAATGAGTTTGAACAAAATCTGATAATAATCATAGAATTGAGAAATTTCACCTATGTGTACCCTTAATACGAGTTCAAAGTACATGCCCAAGATCATACACCATGCTATGCCACTGTTTCCTAACATTCAGTATTTGCATTTGCATAAACAGTCAGGAGGAGGAGTTACAGCATAGTTGCATTGGACTTTGTATTCAATATGATCAGTACAGATCTGGACATGCATATTCAATATTTATTCAATTGCTAGTAGCTGTTTCACTTGGTGTGTAAAAACACCTTTTAGTGCGCATAACTAGATGTGCAAGTGTTAAGAAATGAACAATGAGTTAAATTGTGTTCTACATTTGCACATGTTATTCAATGTATGCAGTGTAATGCATTAAGTTCTATTTGTTCTGCACTGTGATGTACAAATTTTCAAAATTAAGCTTACACGCTTAAATATAATAGCAATTGGACTAAACTGTTTACAGTTGGTCGAGTACACAAATGATTGATTGAATGAATAAGTAAATAAATAAATGCATACAGAATCCAAAGCAAGCTTGAGTTTTTATGTCACAAAAGTGAATGTTAGTAGAGTATTCGTATTTCCATAACCTAGCGCTCTACAGCAGGCAAGCCTTTTTTCAAATGTCCCATTAGCCTGCCAGTTAAGTAAATTAAGAGAAATTCTAGGTTATAAAGGCAAAGAATCAAGTTTGCTCAAAGTGCTCAGAAAACACACTAGATGGCATCGAGGAACTCACCCATCACCTCACGCCTATCAGTACTGAGAGTCACCCCTAAGATAATAAATAAGAAAGTACTTATTCCCATAAGGAAACTCTGACCTCCATGTGTATGTAATAAGGAGAGCAGATGCTCCTTGCATCAAATGTCAACAATGGAGATTAAAGGTGGAAAATATGAAGGTATTTTTAAGCAAAACTGTGCTGCACAACAATAAGTTGTATTTGTCTGATTTGCGGAAACATATAGTGATGCTGAATTTAAGAAGTAATATAGTTTTTATCAAAGTCACTGTCATAATTAACTTAGTACATCTAAGACTTCTAAGTAAACATAATCTCAATAAACAGAAGTAAGCATATTTCGCCACAGTTCAAGATTCTATGCATCATCTTTTCAGTTAAACTTAACTCATGTCCATAGGCATTGTGAAGGGGACAGACAAAGGGGGGCCATGGTCCCCCCTTGGAAATTAAAGTTAGTAAATGTAATGTGCAATCAATTACTATTAGAGTATTGCTTTATTTTTTATATAAAGAACAGTTTTTAGTTAACATAAATTAATACACTTATCCACAACAAATACTATAACTCATCTTTTACAGTTTTTGGCAATAGAACAATGAATTAATACTTATAAGAGAAAATCCATTGGAATTATTGTAACCTACCTTCAGTTTGGAATTAATAGAGGAAATAAGTAAATCAGACACACCAAAAGAAATTCAAAAACTTCTAGCTCTGGAAACAATCAATACTAGGTATCCCACAGAAGAATGGCTGCACATATATACTGATGGATCCTCCAAGGAAAACCTTACTGGAGCTGGAGTTATTGTTCACATTTTTCCTTTTATCATTCTGTTGGCAGAGACACAACAAATTATGATGGAGAAATAGAGGCTATACACATTGCTCTCCGACAATTATTAAATCTTCCCTTAAATAAATTTGACAAGGCAGTAATTCTTTCAGATTCTAAAGCTGCAATTCAGGGAATATGTTCAAATACTACAGAAGTCAACAAAAATTAGAGAATGCTACAAAATGTTAACACAACTCCAAAAAGTTAATAAGACTGTTCATCTCCAATGGATTCCAGCACACTGTGGAGTCATGGGGAATGAAGCTGCAGACTCACTTGCAAAGAAAGGCACAACAATAAAACAAAAGTCTAAATTCAATTTCTCATATTCCTCAATAAATTGCTTAATCATTAAAAAATTTTCACATTCATACCTACAAGAAATAGAAACAAATGCCAAAGATAAAAAATGGATTACACTACTTTCCAACCAAGATATAATCACTTAGAGACCAAGGAAAACAGTGGTTGCAGCCTTCTGACTATTGACAAATCACGACTGCTTAGCAAGTCATCTCTACAGAATAGGTATCTCAGCCTCACCAATATGTGTCCTGTGTAACGATCCAGCAGAAATGAACGAAGACCATTTGAAGACCTGTGAAGCATTAAGATCAGAAGAAACTACAGTTCAAAAGTATTGGAAAGCACGAATGCTAATGGCTTCATTGCCAGATGCAAGACACTAGAAAACAACAACAATGAATTAATATTGTTTAATTGTTAAGTTCCAACATACGCCCCCCTCCCCCCAAAGAAAAGTCTGCCAACGCTCATGCTCATGTCAGCATGTTTATAACTCAACATTTTGCAAACTAATGGTAAAAGGAAGTGTGACTTATTTGTGATTTGCTTCCATGCATGCGTAAGCAATGCTCAGATTGTTGTAAATGTATTTACAGAATATTTCTTTTACAATGCATTATAAATGTTATAATCAGTCCAATCAAACCTTTTATATTCCAACATTTCTTGATCTTACATTATATACAAATACACTTTTATTTAAAACTAATTTTCATTTATTCAGGGGAGATTATTAACATTTCTTTGAAGTTGAGATCTTTCCTTGAGATCTTCATACAACAAAATTATATCAGATTTGGATATGATTAATGCAAACATTCAAAACAGGAAACTTTATCAAATTGGTTCTACGGTTAGTTTAATGCTATGTTCTTGAAATAATTTGTTAAACTTCTTGAAGGTCCTGGGGTGGAACATGAATCTGGAGTATCTTGGTTGTATTTGATCCTTTTTACTTTCACTACTATGTGTAGTAAATAGAAGTATTGTATTCCACCCAAAATTTTGGTGTTGAGATTTCATGGGAAATATATGTTTTGAAGCCCCTTTAAATCCAAAGAAAAGGAGTTTTAGGAAAAAGTGTGTGTGTCTGTGAGCAGCGTAACTCAAAAATGAAAAGTCAGTTAAAAACCAAAGTTGGTATTTACATTTAATATCTTTTAAGGATGTGACAAGACGATTTTGAAGAAAATTCCTCCACCCTAAACTACCCTTTACATGAAAATTTTGATTTTCTCAAAAATGACTACTGATTTTGATTAAATATGTTTAAGATATTTTATGGTAAATTAAATGTATATTTTGAACTATCTGGCTATAGCATATGTAGTCTTGTTACTCCTGATGACTTCTGCATAACTGGTAAACCGTAAGAGATGGACCAAATCTTACTATACAAAAAAATGTAGATCTCATTATAACACAAAGCCTACTGTATTCCCATATTCCCTTTACACCTACAAGGAAATAAGCAATAAGATAATTTGTATTAATGGTTAGTACAAGAGTAGAGAAAGTCATGTGAGTGCACATCAGATTTTTTTTTCAAATCAGATTGTCTAGAATTGGTCCCTTATTTTGATGCCTGTCAAAACCAATTACTCTATTATTTCATAAAAATAAGGTTAGAAAATATACTGTCAATGTAAATATAACCATCTCAAAACCACTGTAATGTACATGCTTCAATAAATCGTAATTAATTATTCCTGGATATAAAAATGTTCTTACTAATATTTCCCCAAACTAATATGTATCTTCTAAACTTAAGCAAACAAGAAATATGTATACTTACTAATTCCTTATAGCAGTATTGAGAAAATCAAATGCCTTGTGATAGCCTGCATTAGGCTTTGAGTGATGTCAAATACTTTAAAGCTGGTCGCTATATGAAGGCTTTGAAACTCCATTATCTTTGCGCAGCTAACATATAAAAAATTGAATATATTCCATTTGAGAAAGGTATAAGTATTATAAAATTCACACAAATAACAAGGCATATCTCTGAAATGGTTCACTCTACAAAAATAAATTCATTTGTACATAAATTGTGCATTTTAACAAGATCTACATTTTTATTTCTAATGCCCCATCCATCAGTGAAAAATATTGGAGAGCAAGAGGATTAATGACTTCATTGTCAGAAATCCAGCATTAGCTAACAACAACAACATTTTTATGCAGTAAGATTTTGCATATCTCTTACAGTTTATGAGTTATTTAAAAGTCATCCAGAATAACAGGACGAAATGAGCAAGATATACATTTTGTTTGCTATAAAAATATCTCAAACATGGCATTTTATCAAAATTGTTAGGGCCATTTTAGAGAAAATCAAAATTTTTTAAAAACTTTCCATGCAAAGGGCAATTTAGGTTGGAGGAATTTTCTTCAAAATCTTCGTGTAGTATCCTTGAAAGATATTAAACTGAAATACCAACTTTTGTTTTTAACCAACTTTTCATTTTTGAGTTATACTGTCCAAAGATTGACACTGACACACACACGGACCTTTTTCTAAAAATGCTTTTTTTTTTTTACTCAGGGGGCCTCAAAACATATATATCCAGTGAAATCTCGACTTCAAATTTTTCGGTAGCACAGAAAGTAAGATCTGCCAAATTAGTTTTAAATTTTAAAACAAGAAAAAATAAAGATTAGGTTTAAACTAGCTTTTCCAAGTAAAAACATAACTTTATTAGCACAGAAAAATATGAAATAAATACTACAGAAAAAAACAGTACATGTGTTGGCTATCTTATATGCACACAGGAACCAAAAAACGGAGGGCCTAGACCTATTAACAGTGTGCATAACAAAGTTTGAATACAACCTTTTTACATAAACGATAAAACAAAATGGAAAAACAAATCAATACTTAAGAAGTGAAGTCAGTGATCTTCTTTTGACACAACACACTGAAATTATTTTAATATTTCACACATAAATGTTATCACATTTGACGAAAACTCAGCTAATCTAAACTTTTGCTAATCCAAACAGGGTGCAAAAAAAGAAAAAAAAAGAAATTGTTTTGTTAATTATTATTTATTTATGCCAACAAACTTACTGTTGGTGTTTTTAAACACACAAGCCGTGTTGGGCAAAGTTTGAGAGGTAGAACTGGAACTTAAAAATAAATAAGCGGTAAGCGGAAGGTCTGTGGTTCAAATCCCAGTTGTAGCATTGAATTTTTAAGTTCCAGTTCTACCTCTCAAATTATTTTGTTGTTTAATGACGCTGTCAATTGCCAGGATCACATCAGCATCGCCGGTGTGTCAGAATTTCGTCCCACAGGAGTTCTTTTATATGCCAGTAAATCTACTGACATGGAGCTGTTGTTTTTAAGCATACTTAAAAACCATCAGTCTGGGCCGGATTTGAATCCACAACCTTGGGGTCAGTCCCAATTAGTTTGGATTACTGCAACTCCACTGTAGAGCCATAATTTGTACTGCAACAACTACGTGTTAAGGAATTGGGCAAGGAAAGACTGTTTGGAGGAAAGGAATATCTTTTTATTTTCTGAAGCAATGCAGGTGTACTAGATAAGGAAATATTGATGGTCTGCGAGGATGTAATGGTGGTGGAATCATGTGGTCTATGTGGGAACAAGTGGTGGGGTTAAAGTTTAGTATAGTATAAAAACTTTTAGTTCCTAATTTCTCTAATGGATGCTGATGGTAATATTGTTTTCTGGTTTTCAGCATGGGTTTGTACGATTAAACAGTCTTTCCTGCAGCCAATCTAATAAGAATCAGATGCACAATATTGATCAATCTGGGTTCTGGCACGCTTAGCCTGGTAATTCTGGATTGCCTAATGTTCCGTGTCCTTAAGAGTCTCCCACATACAGCTCAGAAGTGTGCCAATGTTTTTCCATGGAGCTCACCATGGATACTAAGAGACTTTCTCATTCCATATCAGTTTCTTAGTAAGTTTCTTACTAATACATTTATAAAACCTGTTAGATCTGAGGTTAAATTAGCTCTATATAAGCAGTTTTAAGAAACGTATGGTGCATACTGACACCAAGTAGCACACTGTTTTCCTACTATACTAAACTTGTATCAAAATCTGGGACATTCTATATAGTAGGCATTCCCAATTTCACCCTCACCTGTGCAACATCATTAAAAACATGCTAGTTTTCTTAATATTGTTATACACAACCTTATGAAACCTCAGATATAACTTACTTTATGTATATAGTGGTAAAAAGAATTACCTTTTCAGTAATAGAGGAATTGTCTGGACCCTGCACCTCACTTTACATTTTCCCTCCTAACAATCTCCCCTACACCTCAGCACAGTAACACCTGACCCCCCCCCCCCTTCTTTGTAACCTTCCACCTATGCCGCCCTCTGGAATAACGTGGTTGCCCCATCTATCTCGTTCTTCAACATGCAATTCATATAATTTTTATATGATTAAAGTAGATTTTATGTAAATACATCTGTTTCTGTACATGTAGTTATAAGAAAAGCTAAAATGTTGAATTACACTGAAAGGACTCTTTTTAAATTACATATCTTTACATATTTTTAAGTATAATACATATTTCAGACCATACCATGTACTTTTTTACATATTTTAATATTATTATGGAGTTATCATAGATAACTCTTCTTTATTTACTTTATTTATTACTTTTTAAATTTATTTATTACTCTTATTTACTTTATCATAGATAACTTATATTATGGAGTTATCATAGATAATACCAAAACAAGCCTTCAATTATAGACCAAGAGGACGAAGATCAATAGGATGCCCCCTAAAGAGATGGCTCCAGGAAATGTGAGACCGGAACAGGCTTAAGCCTAACCCTTGAAGGAAGAAGAAGAAGAAGAAGAAGAAGAAGAAGAAGAAGAAGAAGAAGAAGAAGAAGAAGAAGAAGAAGAAGAAGAAGAAGAAGAAGAAGAAGAAGAAGTTATAGATTTTTGTTGCAAAGCAAGAAAGGAAAAACAATTAGTGTATACTTTAGATTATGTCCATCAAGCTGAGTCCAACTCAGGAGGCGTGCATGAGAGCTTATGGAATCTGCCAAAGTTGCCATGTAATTGCAGCACCGCCAACATCGTTAGTTGTTCATTCATTTGTTGCCAACAAATCATGGAAGTAAAAATTTGCTTATGAAGGGCACTAGAAAAATAAATCACAGGTACTGTGTTGGTCAGCGCTGATGTATAGCATTTCTGCAAAAATGTCATAAGGAGATTTTAATGCATATATATGTTGGGACATCTCCTGCCTGGCAGTGCCAGTGGTTAGTGTTTGCTTATCCCTAGGCAGCCTGGGTTCAATTCCAGGGACCTGCATGTGGCATTTGTGGTGGACGAAGCAACATCAGGGCAGGTTTTCTGGTTTCTCTCGCCACTCTTTCCAGCAACTGCCCTATTATCACTGGGCAAACTTCCGTACACCAACACTGTCAAAAAATAATATTTTTTATCCCAAAATATCCGTTAGGCATGTAAAAATGTGCATCCAAAATCCTAGCTTCCAAAAATGCCTCAAACTGCCAAACAAAATTCCCAAAGTTTCGCAGAAAAAAAGGCAAGGAAACGCAGTTTCTGTACACTTCGCCGCTTCTCTCCTCCTCTACACTCTCCTTGTCCCTCACCTTTCTCGGTTTGATCGCCGAATTTGCCTATCATTGTATTTGCACACAACACCATCTATTATTATCACCCTAATCTCCTTCCTTATTCATATACTCCACATTTTCTTAGTGCAGATTCAATCTCGCAATGCACTTCATTCTTTGGTATATCAACCACCATGCAACCATATATACATTCGGTATATCAACCTAACCAAAGCTAAGCTACACCTAACCTAGCCTAACCAAGGCTAAGCTACACCTAACCTAGCCTAACCAAGGCTAAGCTACACCTAACCTAGCCTAACCAAGGCTAAGCTACACCTAACCTAACCTAACCAAAACTAAGCTACAAACTGTACATAAGCTATATGCTAGACGATAAAACAACATGGCCCTCCCAAACATTACTACAGGTGACCAAAAGTCGACAATAAATATCTTTCTCTGGTGCAATATTGGGGAGCTTTTTGATTACGGGGAACACTCTAGAGTAACTTTTATACCATTTCAATGCCATTTTATTAATTTTTTATAGGGTTGGTCTGCAGAAGTTTGGCATTATCGCCTTTCCAATCACTGATTTTGCCTGCATTTCATATCATCCTCTTCCTCACTATCATATCTGGTGCTTGGCTGACCATCCACTTCCAGGTTTCCACTCTGGTCCATAGGTTCCTATGCTCCCTGGCAGGTGTCTGACCCTACACACTGGCTTGTAAGTCCTACATAAGGGGAGGGTAATCAAATAAAGGGAAAAAAAAAACCAGATATCTGAATCCAACAACATAATTTCAGAAAAAATTACGTAACTGTGAACTGCACAGCTCAAAACACAAAAGTTGCAGAATTAGCAAAGGTCATACTTAAAGTTAGGTATAGTCTATCAATAAGAGGAAAAGTGTTACTGAATTATTCCAATTCGAAACTACACGTATGGGAACTTTTTTTTTTGCCCCATGAAAGCGGGTTTAAGAATTCAGTTAAATAATTAATACATTTTCATCGGGAATTTAAAATGATTTGAGTTCTCATTCCGGGCTGAATACTGTATGGAAACATGGATTCAGATCGAACTGAATCCTTGGATCCAATCCTCTTAACACTGGGATCAGATCGAAATTTTGTTGCATTGAAACATGATTTCTAATATTAATTCGAAGCATGAAAAACAGATTAGCTGACTCCTTTCACAAACTGATTGACGACACCCGAGTGCATTTATGTTTAGTGTGTTGGCAAGAAAAACTAGTGTGGTTGAAGGAACAAAGTTTGCAGCAATGAAAATCATCTGCTAGTGACCACCAGCACATGCACAATAAGTACCTTTGGACTTGGATTTTCTATGGTAAAATGTTGGAGGACATAGTCTAAAGAAGAGCCAAACAATTGGAAGTTTCATTATTGTACTTCTTGTACATTATCATTACATTTACATTCAAAGCTAAATTGAGCAAGTTCGATGCAGAATATGACTAGAAACTTTTCCTTTCTAGACTTATCAAGTGCTTTAGAATTTGTAACAGTCTGTCACATTAAATTTATAACTGCATATACAGAAACAGATTATGTAGTTACATAAAATCACATTTAATCATATTAAAAATTATATAAATTGTATGCTGAAGAACAAAGATAACTACATCATTCCAGAGGGCAGTCATGGTGGGAGGTTGCAAAGAGGGGAAATGAGAAGTGAGGCGCAGGGACTATACAGTTCCTCTATTACCCAATTTTCTTAAAACTGCTTATATAGAGCTAACCTAACCCAACATAACCTCGGTGGGCTCCATGTAAGAACATATACATATTTACTGTGCTAAATGAGTACACCACGATTACCTTAACTCGCTAAATACTAAAGACGATATTGTGCCTTCCTCTGTTTAATTACGGTGAGTGTTTGAAGCATTTTGAGAATGTGGCAAATTGAGTGAGCATACTAGATTTTCAAAGTTTTATTTGGCGCCCAAGCTTTGTTTTTGATTTATGAGCAAATTTCGTACTGCGATGCAACGGTTTTATTTCGCGTATGCGGCGGATATTTAGCGAATAAATGTTTATAAACGAGTATAATATATGCTACAATGATTTATTACTGTATTTACGTTGAAAATTTTATTGCTGATTACGATTTTGAAAGTTTTATTTGGCGGTCAAGCTTCGTTTTCGTTTTGCGTGTGTTAGATTAAGTTTAGTGTGTGTATATGAGTGGGGTAACAGGGTCCTGAGTTATCGAAATTTTGCCCGTGTTAGGTTAGGTTAGTGTATGTATATGAGTGGGGTAACAGGGTCCTGTGTTAGGTTAGGTTAGTGTATGTATATGAGTGGGGTAACAGGGTCCTGTATTATCAAAATATTTGCAACTTGGGCTGTGTTTATGCAACAATTTCAACACAAATGCATTAATCAATCATTCTATCATATATTATGCTCGTTTATACACATTTATTTGCTAAATATCCACGCATAAGCGAAATAAAACCGCCGCATCGCACGTACGAAATTTGCTCATAAATAAAAAACGAAGCTTGAGCACCAAATAAAACTTTCAAAATCGTAATCAGCAATAAAAATTGCATTCATTGCACTATGTTTCATTAGTTTTCTTGAGAGGCCGATTTAGTAAACATTTACCCTAATTAACATTTCAGAAAACGTGTAAACGCATTTATGGTAACGAATGTTTTGTCGTTTTGTTTTCCTTTCAACACACCACTGCCACTGCCTGACGATAGAGCCGGCTACTGCTCCGGGACTTCCAAGGTGCTTCCAAGCAAACTGAAGCAAAACACACTGCGCACCTCACCCTTGTAGACAGCCGTCAGCTGGCAAGTAGACCTTTCAGACCACCTGGCATAACTAATAGATAAGCCATCCTGATTTCCCCCCGCGGCTAGTAGCATGTTACTAGAAAAACATTTAAAGCCGGCTGTACCTGGTCTCCTAAATAGCATTACTAAATGACTGGAGTGGAGTGCCTATGTAGCGTCTGTGGCCCGCATTCGGGAGGTCGTGGGTTTGATTCCCGCAGCCAACCTTTCTGACCCATTTTTTTTTTCTTGTTTCTCCGGGTCACTAGGCGAATGTTGGGAAGTACGACTACATTTGCCAAATTTGCTGTCCTTCCATTTCACCTCACTTTTCATTACGCTTCAATTCTCCTTCCACTTCACCTTCATACTGTTTGACCGTTTCAAGGTTGTAAGTGTAGCCGGAAGTATCGGCGTTGCATGGCAGGGAATATGCTCTCTGTAAACATTCGTCCTCCGTATTGAGGGTGATCTCCGAGACCCTGGAGTATAAGCCCGCAGGGGGAAAGGAACCGATTGTATGAGCCGATACCGGCTGATGAAGTTATTAGGAAGGCCGCCCTCTGCTGTCGTGCCTGCTAGGTCTGCCTCACCTCTCCCTTCGTCCCGTCAGAGGTATAGGCACAGAAGTCTTTTCATAGGTCGAGCTGCTAAATCCCCCCTTCCGAACATTGTCATAGTCAACCATTCATTGTTTCTCCCTATGTTACCCAAACAGTGGAGTTTCAAAGCCATCACATAGTGACTGACTTTTTACTTTCTCTACTACGTATACGAGGTAGAAGCATTGTAGATATTCCACCCAAAGATTCGATGTCGAGATTTCACCAGAAATATGTTTTGAGGCCCCTGAATAAAACAAAAGCAGTTTTAGAAAAATGTCTGAATGTGTGTGTGTGTGTGTGTGTGTGTGTGTGTGTAAAGGGGGGGGGGGGCAGCATAACTCAGAAACGAAGAGTCGATTAAAAACCAAAATTGATATTTAACATATTTTAAGGATGTGACACGAAGATTTTGAGGAAAATTCCTCCACCCTAAACTATCCACGACATCGAACATTTTTCAAATATTTTGATTTTCTCGAAAATGGCTGTAACGTTTTTGATTAAAATGCCATAGGTTTACGATATTTTTTTGACAAATTAAACGTATACTTTGAATTTTCTGGCTATAGCCCATATAGTCGCGTTTAGTCTGCATGACTTGCATAACTGGTAAACCGTAAGTGATACACAAAATCTTACTGCACAAAAAATGTAGATCTTGCTAAAGCACACAATTTATGTCCAAATAAACTTTTTGTAGAGTGAACCATTTCGGAGATATTTCTTCTTATTTGTCAGCTTTGGAAAACTTAAAACTTTCGTCAAATGGAACATCATTATTCATTTTTATTTTCTCTACTGATAAGTAGAAAGAAGTAGGTATTGTATTCCACCCAAAAATTCGATGTCGGGATTTCACCAGAAATATGTTTTGAGACCCACTGAATAAAAAAAAAATTTTTAGAAAAAGGTGTGCGCGCGCGGGTGGTGTGTGTGTGTGTGTGTGTGTGTGTGTGTGTGTGTGTGTGTGTGTGTGTGTGTGTGTGTGTGTGTGTGTGTGTGTGTGTGTGTCAGTCTGTATGTCCGTCAGTCTATGGACAGCATCATTTAAAAACGGAAAGTCGGTTAAAAACCAAAGTGGGCATTTAAGCTTAATGTCTTTCAAGGATGCAGCACGAAGATGTTGAAGAAAATAGCCCCACCCTAAACTACCCTTTACGTGAAAATTTTTTCGAAAATTTTGATTTTCTTGACAATGGCTCTAACAATTTTGATTAAAATGACACATGGGTCAGCTATTTTGATGACAAATGAAATGTATATTTTGAATTTTCTGGCTAAGGCCTATTTAGTCCTGTTTACTCTGGATGACTTTTGAATAACTCATTAACCGTAAGAGATAGACAAAATCTTACTGTATAAAAGACGCAGATCTTGCTAAAATACACAATTTATGTCTTTTTTTTTTTTTTGGTGTGTGTGTGTAGAGTGAACCATTTCGGAGATATTCCTTGTTATGTGTGCGAGTTTCGGAAAACTTAAAACTTTCGTGAAATGAAACATCGTTGTTCGTTTTTTCACATGTTAAGTGTGCAAAGAGAACAGAATCTCAAAGCTTTAAAAGATTTGACTATCGCTCAAAGCCTACTGTATGCTAATATTCCCCTTGCAGCTACATGGAAATAAACAATAAAATAATTTATATAAAGTTTATCTGAACTAACACGAAAAAGATATAGGAATAAGAGTTTGTAAGATGGTTAATGTAAGAGTAGAGAAAGTCATGTGAGTGCAACACATCAGACCTTTTACAAATGGAGTTGGACGCTCTTTAGAATCACTAGCTGCTTCTTAAATATTACCCTTCACTAAATATATCTGTGTACAACTTCTTGGCCTTGCTATGATTGCACATTTTCTTGCTTACCACGTGGAACCTTATTCACACAACAATCTAGGCACAAATAAATAAATAAATAAATAAATAAATAAATAAATAAATAAATAAATAAATAAATAAATAGAAACCTGCAATAATAAACCCTGGCACCTAAATACTTAAACCAGGGCTTACATTCCAGATCCCTATTCGTTTATTTAACTTTCAAAAAAATATTTACAGCAACAATATTCTACAAGTTATAAAAATCTAAATACTACAAAACATAAATATAAAATACAATAAAGTTAAAAAAAAAAAGAAAAGATTTCAACATACACAAAATAAACATACTCAAAATTATAATTCATCACATCAATTATCTATACCAACATTTCCTCTAATACCTAAAACAATCACAATACTCCTAATTAATTTAATATATAATTTTTTCTTTTTTAATTTAATAAAATATTCATTATTCAACAATCAAAATAAAAAGCTCAAATTAAAATTCCAAAATCATATAGTTAATTTCTTAACCTATTTACATAAACAATTATTTCAATTACTAATAATAATTCATTAACTTTATTTCTAAATCATCAAACCAAAACAACCAACAAAATTTCTAATTCATATAACAAAAATCAATCAATATACTAAAATAAATCAAATAAAAATATAATTAAACATTAAATCAACTACATTTACACATTATTTTAATTAAAAATTTCCTAAAATCAATAAAACAACAAATCTTCAATTCAACTTACCAAAATAATTCCCATTTAAAAATATATCTCATTCTTCTAATAATATAATTTAATATTTAACAATCTTTTATTCAAATTTAAAAAAAAAAAAATATATATATATACAAAATATTTCCCATTTTATCCCCCCTTTTATAATATACTTACATAACTACATCAAATAAATTTCTACAAATCACTATTTAAACAAATTTACTGGTATCCAGTAAATAACCGGTATCCGGTTAAAAATAATAAATACTACATCTAACTTAACACTAAGGCCGCCGGTGCCCGGCGGCCAACTGTACTGGTATCCAGCACAAAAAACATCACTTGATATATTTCTAATATCGCCTTTATATCCTTAACTCAAATTCATATTTCTGCACTTCCCCATTCGAACTCACAACATGCCACTTTTCTTTCCTCCTTAAATCACTGATAACATTAAAACAAATAATTCCCAAATTATTATTACCATTAGGGATTTTAAAACTCTCACTCAATCACTTCCCAAATTCACTTCACCTTCACCGCCACATAAGTTATCACTTAATACTTCCTCCTCCTGCTAATCTCTCCTCCTCAACCCATCTGCTGTCCTCTCCCTGCTGGTTTCTCCTCCATCTCAATCGATCTCCTTTCATCTTCCTGCTGATTACTCCTCCATCTCGATCCATCTACTCTCCATACTGATTTCTCTTCCATCTTGGTCGATCTCCTCTCTTCTCCCTGCTGATTAATCCTCCATCTCGGTCGATTTCCTTTCCTCTCTCTGCTAATTACTCCTCCATCTCGGTCGATCTCCTCTCCTCTCTCTGCTAATTACTCCTCCATCGCGGTCAATCTCCTCTCCTCTCCCTACTGATTACTCCTCCATCTCAATCTATCTCCTCGGCTCTCCCTGTGGGTTTCTCCTCCATCTCGATGCATCACCTCTCCCTGCTGATCTCTCCTCCATCTCGAACCATCTCCTCTCCTCTCCATGCTGATCTCTCCTCCATCTCGATCCATCTCCTCTCTCTGCTGGTCTCTCCTCTATCTCGATCCATCTCCTCTCCTCTCCCTGCTAAATTCTCCTGCACCTCGATCCATCTCCTCTCCTCTCCCTGCTGATCTCTCCTCCATCTCGATCCATCTCCTCTCCTCTCCCTGCTGATCTCTCCTCCATCTCGATCCATCTCCTCTCTCTGCTGGTCTCTCCTCTATCTCGATCCATCTCCTCTCCTCTCCCTGCTAAATTCTCCTGCACCTCGATCCATCTCCTCTCCCTGCTGATCTCTCCTCTATCTCGATCCATCTCCTCTCCTCTCCCTACTGAATTCTCCTTTACCTCGATCCATCTCCTCTCCCTACTAATCTCTCCTCCATCTCGATCCATCTCCTCACCTCTCCCTGCTGATTTCTCCTCCATCTCTACACATCACCCCTTCTATCCCTGCTGATCTCTCCTCTATCTCGATCCGTCTCCTCTCTCTCTCCCTACGATCTCTCCTCTATATCTATTATCATTAACCTCCTCATCTTGTGCTACTACTCTTTCCTCTTGTATCTGGTGAGATCTCAATCTCCTTGGTTCTATAACTACATTAACATTATGTGGTTGTCGCCTAGCTGGTAATCGCTCCTCCTCCCACGCAATCTTACTTATTTTGTCCGCCAGCTTGTGAAGATGCTCGTATAAATCCTTATTCCTAATAATGTTATAAATATAATTGCCGCTCAGTGCCTGTCTCTCTTCTCTTGTTTGCTCGCTGTACTTAACACATTCAAATAGCGCATGCTCAGGTGTGTCCTGCACATTGCATCTGCCACATATATCGTTATCAGTCCTTTGTATTTTTAGCCAGTATGTCTTATATGGTCCATGCCCAGTTAAATAATGTAATAAACCTCTAGTGGGCTGCACATGCTTCAATTTTAATCTTTCTTTAATATTATTAAAAAGATGATAAGTTCTCCTTCCGGCGATCGTACTATCCCATTCCTCTTGAAAACTTAGAAGTAAATTACATTTTATTTCTCTTATATTTGCACAATTTCTTCCCACTATGTCTTGGACCTTCCTTAATTCTCCTTTATTATGCCAGAAAATTGCCCCTCTTAACTTGATGGTGTAATCGATCGGCCAAACGCCAATGGAGACTAATAGTGCTAGTGTCGGTGTCGTGTTGACAGCTCCTGTATACCTTAGTAAAATTTTTCGCTGAGTTCTTCTTAGCAAGGTTTTAATTTGGACATTCCACATCCTAAACGCCCATACACTTGCGCCATACGTTATTATGGATGCAAAAATGCTGGTATGATACGAGGTTATTGCATTAAACGGTATCCTATATTCAAACTGCACTATTCTGGCTAATTTCATCATAACTTTCTCTGCCTTTGTCCTAACATACTCAGTATGCTTTCTAAAAAGTAATTTATCATCTAAAAGTATGCCTAAATATTTTGCTTCGTTTTGTCTTCTAATATTTTGATTATTATATTTAATTGTAGGATTCCTTTTAAAGTTTCCTTTTAAAACCATATAAGCTGACTTGGCTGGGGCCACTTGTAGTTTGGTTGCACTGCACCAACCGCTTAATGTTGTGGTTAAATTCCTGGCCCTTTCCTCAATTTCATTTCTATTGTTGCCTTCGATTAAAAATAATATATCATCGGCATATGCAATAATCTCCATTACATTATTATTACCTGTCAATTCATCTAGTAAGGTCTCCAATAAGATGTCCCAAAAGGTTGGTCCGAGGATCGAACCCTGGGGGCATCCCTTGGTGATGTGTCGAATTAAATTGCTACTGGCACCTTTAATAATCACTCTCCGGTCTTTACAATAATCCAATAAAATCAAATACAAGGATTTGGGAATTCCTTTAAGTCGCAATCTTTCAAAGAGTGCCGGCCACCAAAGGTTATCGAACGCCCCAGAAATATCAACTAGGATTCCAATGACATACTTAGAGGTTGAAGCTTTAGTCGATATTATTAATTTATTGATAGCATCTTCAGTAGAGCAACCTTTCCTAAAGCCATATTGCTTATTATTAAGTCCAATCATTAAGCGGAATTCTTTTAATCTTTTACATATTAATTCTTCCAAAACTTTCCCAAGAGTATTCAGTAGACAGATCGGCCTATATGACTTTGGATCCTTGGGGTCCTTATCTGCACCTTTTTTAAGTATAATTAATCTTGCTTCTTTCCAACAGTAAGGATAGCGTCCTTGCCAGAGACAGTCATTAAATAATTTATGTAATATTGGTGTAAGATCATGTTCTATACAGGTCAATACTTCATTAATTATTCCATCTGATCCGGCAGCTTTTTTCTTTTTAAGGTTTCTAAGTATTAAACTGATTTCGGTGGTATCGAACGGATAAACTACTCCTAAATTTTGATATGGCTGTATCATTTCTAATCTTTTGTTTATGTTAGTATCGTTGTCATCATTTCTGTTATCCTGCGGTAGTAATTTGCCTAAAAGTACGTTTACTGAGCTTAGCCAATCTTTGGTCATTTCTCCGTTATCCTTTTTAAGTGTTGTTAACATGTCCGGTTTCTTAATTTTATCCATTATTATTTTATAAGGTGTTCCCCATATATTTAACTCTAGCTCTGTTTCCACAAATTTTTTCCAAGAATTCCGCCTAGTTTTATTCAAAAGTTCTTTATACTTGGCCCTTGCTTCCCTGTAGATAGCCAAGTTACGTTCCCTGTAGAGTGCTATGTTTGTCTTCTGATAAATCCGTCGCGTCCTCCTCATCTTCTGTCTAGCTTTCTGTAATGCTTCTGTCCACACTCTGTCATAGAATGTTTTTGCCCTAACTGTTGGTATAACGTTCTTGATTGCTAATTGGATTGCTTTGGTCAGTTTCAATGCATCCTTATCCACCGATTTGCCGTCGTAATTAAAGTTAATTTTACTAAATTCATCCCTTAGTTGATCCCAGTTAGCAATTTTGTAGTTAATAATCCTCTCCCTTTTCATGGCCTCTGCATATGGATTTATGATATTATAATTAAAATATATTAGACGATGGTCACTGGAAGATAAATCCTGACCAACCTTCCAATTTTTTAATTTTTGATCTGCGCGATAATTGCACAGAGTGAGATCAATATTGGCAGATGCACCAGCTCTATTTTCAAAAGTTGGTGGATTATTAGGTTGATTTTGAACAATTAAATTTAATTCGGTTATTAACTCTTCTAATTTCTCCCCTCTATCGTCTTTAATATTGCTATGCCACCAATCAGATTTTGCATTTGCATCAAATGTAAATATTAATTCTGAAGTAGCATACTGTCTAAATATAATTCTGGTTTGGTCTAAATAAGGCTCTATATCATGGGAATATTGATAATACTGGTTTATCAGTACAAATCGTCCAGAAGTATGTGTAATTTCTATGCAGTTGGTGTGCGAGTTTCCGAGATGAGCTATATCCATAACTTGTAAGTGAGGGTTATAAATAACTACTGCTGCCATGGGGTTGTTGCCACAGCTAATAACTCTAGCTTTAACTGGGATGTATGCTAACTTGCCATTACTTGAATACGGTTCCTGTATACATAAAACATCAAGTGTTAATTCCTCTGCAATCTTTTTCAATTCGGACATCACATGTCTACTCCTTTGGGCATTAATTTGTGCTATTCTTAGATAATTACATTCTATGTAATCTGCCATTTTTAACTTTTAATAATATATATCCTCTATTGGCAAAATTATGATGTTTAGTGCCAGTTTTAAATTCTTGTTCCGTTATTTCGCGAGCTAGTTTATGAACTCTAATAACTCTAAGATTTCTGGTACTTACAGTCCCCATATTTTTATTGTTTACATTAAAACTTCCAGTTTTCAAGGTTTTTATATTCACATTATTATTCACATTATTTCTCGGAATGATTTGCTTTACCTGGGCATTTTTCAAAAATGATCCTAGGAAGTTAAAGGATTTATGATTAGGCTTAGGTTTATAGGTATTGGTTTTTAGAGAGTATGCTTTATTTTTAAATAAAGTGTTTGGTGGATGTGTGGCTAAGTTTGGGAAAATAGGTCTAATTGCTTCTTCCTTTTTAGTTAAATTTTTGGAATAAGCAACACCGTCGTGTCGAATGTGTACATAACAGTTGGGCCACCTCTGACTGCTATCAACAACTATTCTACCATAACAGAGCACAAAATGTTTATACACTTCATTTAGGTCCAGGTTTTCCTCTCTTCTATTATACGCAGTGTTAAGTAAATCTAACAACTGCTCTGGAGCGGTTGGTAAATTTTGAGTTTTTAATTCTAAACGATCTATTGCATCAGGAACCGGGAAAACAATGCTTTGGCCATTCTCATGTAGATATCTGATTACATGTCGCAAAGCGGCAGTCAAAGTCGCCTTTTCTTCGAGTCGGCTCAACTTAAGTTTTATATCAATGTCATCATAAATTCGCCTGACGTGTGTCGTTTCTGATGTGTCAGCATCCTTGACGACAGCCGGTGGCTGAGTAAAGCATTCTTGGCTAAGTTCATTGAAACACATTTCCTGACTTTTCAACGTATCATTAATTTCTAGATTATTTGTTGCAATATCAATGTCACTATTAGACATATCTAATGATGCTAATTTTGAATTCAATTCATTATTCTTCTTCTTTTTCCATAATCTAGCCAAAAATGTGCTACGCGTTTTGGTTTTGATTTTTAAAGGATTTTCTTCACTTCCTTTATATATTAAATTCTGCCCTCGCACTTCCCTTATCCCTTCGTCCCCCCCAAAAGTACTGCATGTTTCATTTTCTGAGTGATTATCCTCTTCTGTTGAATTATCGTCCAAAATTGCGTCATAATCTACCTTAATACGTCTTTTTATTCCCATTTCCTGGTCTATCTTATGGATTTTAGTTTTCGGTGGTATCTCGGGTTTTATAATTTCTAGTTCCTTAACATCTTCAACTACAGCTTGTACTGATTGAATACAAATATCAGTTTGGGTATATTTATTAATTTGATTTAATAATTGTAATTTCTTTTTGTGCTCAATTACTCTTCTTAGATTTCTCCTGAGTCTACTGGGGGTATTTCTCTTAATAAATTTTGTATGCTTAGCTACTGTAATAACTTCAGTCATAATCGGTACGGGAAATAACTCTATCCCACATCATTTTATACGTCTGACAGTCTTGTCTGCCCGCACAACGTTTTCCACGATTTGTACAGGGTATGCAAATAGCTGGTTGATCTTTCTTGGAGCAATCCTTCTTCTCATGTCCAATTTCTCCGCAATGTCCACATTTTAACTCTTTCAAGTTGCATTTTTTAATTCCATGGCCATAATCAAAGCATTTTAAGCACTTTGAAACTGAGACAAAATCTTTTACATTTACAGATTGGAATCCAATATAGATCCTCCCCTTCGCCATTATTAATTTTCTTATCCTGGATGAAACTTCAGCAACATGATGAACCGTCACTTTGTTTCTTGGGCCAGTCTTAAACTTAAACTTAAATTCTTTATCAAATTCCTCTCGGCTCATATCCTGGTCTAAATTTTGTAAATATATATCTTCCTTCAACTCTTCCTCTTTGGCACTACGCATAATGTCATACATTATAATTAAGGGGTTCCATTTTCTGGGTTTCTCAAATTTGAGATCTTTGTCTTGTAAATTTTTACTATTCATGACCTTGATGAGATCTTGTTCGGTTTCGGTTTCAATTATTACATTTTTACCGGCTGCTCTGCAGCTTGTAATATGTATCTTTTCTTGGCTGGGTTTTAAACTACTAGTCAAGGTTTTTTGAATCTCTCTTACATCATTGGTCTTAGTGGAAGAAATAAACAATGCATGCTTTTTCCTTTGTACAGATTGTTGTATATTTGTCTTTTTTATTTGCGGGACAGAGGCCGTAACCTGTGCAAAAGTTGTAGTGGGTATGTTAATCTTCTTTATACAAATCTCTTTGGCAAGATTAACCTCTGCCTTAGAAGATTCGACCTGTATTAAAAGATCATTATACATTCTATTTAATTTCGAAAAAATTTCGAAATATTCTAATTTTCTTTCACCACTATTCTTTTCTTTGGACATCATAGTATTCAATTTCGTTAAAAGTGAATCAAATTCATCTTGATTAGATTTTATGGAAGTTTGCCTACACACTGCCCCTTCATCTTCCTTACTATCTAAATTTTGTAGTCTTTTTTCCTGATTACATGATACAGGAGACCTTGCCAAAGTTCTTGTGGGCGTAAATGCCCCACTATCCGCCATACTGCCGTTACGAGGGGAAAAACCCCCCCGCGTGTTTAGATTGATCCAATAAACTGAATCTTCCAGTCCACTGCTACAAAATATACTTAATTAATAATCGGCCAGCTGGCTGGCACCTGGTGGCTATATTCTTGGCTATTATATACACTAGCCGGCTTTCTATATGTAAATTAACCTTCTTCACGCAATTATTCACTTCTTTGAACCATTCACTAAACTAAACCTACAATATTCCAATGTACTTACAGTAAATTTTTCACCAATTCCACTTTCACTGATTAAAACTTACTTATAACACTTATAACAAAAATATAAGATGTGATATATGAGCGCACAACAAAACACGTCCGGCGCGCTCGGTAGCCAGAGCGCCACTCACAATCTCACAATCTAGGCACACCAGTCATATTACCCGCAGGAAGACTTTTGAGGCTTTAGACAGGGGCTAATGATCAATAGCACTTGATGACGTCCATAGCAACCGCCAGGGAGATCTGAATGCCCAGGCCGACGTCTGTAACATTAATCTCTGATCGATTGCAAATACAGGAGCTAGACAAATATGAAAAGCGCACCCGGAAAAATGTGTGTATGCATGTCTGTGTGGGCATACAGCATGAATAGTAAATAAAACAAGTCGAAATACGCTCTAATTGGATACTCAAGCCACGCGCCTTTTAAGGTTGGAAGGCGAAAATGTTCAACAGCTTCTCACACCCCAAGTAAGAATTTAAATGGACTACTCCACTCATACAACCCGAATTTGATATTGACCAATAATGCTTAGCAATACCAGGATATCGACCAATCACGCTAGTTTATCCTATGATCTTGCGAATGAACTCACTCACTCGTTTTTCACACCTTTCCACAAAAACCATAGAGTCCATCTTCGTCCATAAGTCACCTTTCATCTTGTCCAAGCTGAGGAGTGTGTGGGACAGTCAATGTCAAATATCTCTACACTGGTTGTGCACCACGTCACTTTTTTCATTCATCTTTCACTTTTGCTTCATGAAGTCAAGGATATTTGAAATTATATCAATGTAATAGGAGCGGCGCCATGACCGAGCGGTTAGAGAGTTCTCCTACCACCTTGGCGGCCATGGGCGTTGCGAAATGGGGACAACGGGGGGCCGGGGCCGCGGCCCCCCCTTGGAAGTTGGTGAACTTAATGTGCAGCCAGTGACTAACTATTAAACTATTATTCTAATTTTGATGTAAAGAACAATTTTTATTTAGCACAAATTAATACGGTTATCTGCAACAAATATTATAAATTTTGACTATAAAATAATGATTTAATATTATATGATTGCAAATTTACAACATGTGCCCGCCCCCTGGAAAAAAGTCTGCCGACACTCATGTTGGCGGCCCGGGTTCGATCCCAGGGACCTGCATGTAGTATTTGTGGTGCACGAAGCGGCATCTGGGCGGGTTTTCTCCGGGTTCTCCTCTTTTTCCGCCACTCATTCAACCAATTGCTCCATCACCTTTCCTCCATTGATTTCGCATGCATTTCATATCATCCTCTTCCACACTATCATGCCTGGTGCTTGGCTGACCACCCGCTTCCAGGTCTTCCCTCTGTCCGGTCTATAGGTTCCTCTGCTCGCGTCTGACTCTAGGCACTGACTTGTAAGTCCTAGGGGGTGTAAGAGCTACATAAGGGGAGGGTAATTACGTAAAGAACAAGATATCTATGTAATAGGATAGGACAGGATGTAGATCTTAAGACCTTTTGTACCTATGACTCTTATGGGGCACCTCCGTTAAGAAGGATGAATCGAGAGGATACAGAGGGTGGCCGACCTAAAGAGTCGCGACAGAGCAGGGGGCAGGTTGCACACCATTTACAATTGAAACACCCTGGCAGTGTCTAGCACAACCGGTGTCACAATCACCTGAGGTCTTAGACATCCCAAAGGGGAGTTTGGAGACCAGAGACCATCCCGCCAAGGACAAGAGTTTACTAAGGTACTGTCCATTCAAATAGATGTGAGCTGTCAGATATGCAGTACAAGAAGTTGGGTGAGGGAGGGCGGAGCCTTAAAGCGAAAGCGAAGCAGTACATAAGTGCACAAAATACAAGAACCAGGATGACCAACACGCATTAGTAGATATTGCTACTGCTGGCATTGTTTGCTCTATTTTTATCTGCGCTCTCAGTCACATGGAACGATGCTAACACTCGCAAGGTACTGGACAAATTGATGCCAGTTACATGTCGTCCAACTGCAGTAGTCAGCTCTTGCCACTGAGCATCATGTTTACACTGCTCACGTCTATTTGCATGGACAGTATGTTCCCTGCCATCTAAAGCCAAGATACTCGCCAACACTGTTCAACAAGGTATCCAGTGTGCCAAGATGCTAGTTGCTTTGCTCCAAACATCAGTTCCCAGCTCTCTAATAAAACTCCAACTTGATCATGTCAACCTAGGAGGTGATACACACAAATGATCTGTGAACAGCAGGAACAGTATCATTGTGATATCCCAGCATGTTGGTGACTGACCACAACTTGGTTTCAGCATCCTGATGTTTCATTCCTTCATCCTGTGAAACTACAGACACAAAATGTTTCTCATCTGTGCACCCCATGCTGCTGTAGTTCAGGATGGTGTAAGCCTTGGGTTATTTGGAGAAATAACCCTTGGGCACCAGCAAGGGACTTGTTTCTTCGGATAGTCAAAGAAAAAAGGTTCCATGACATCTGTAACAATGATCTTGAAAGATGCTTTCATGTTATTTCACTGCAGCTGACCCTGCTAATATGTGGATAGCAACTTGACATGAAAATGTCACATTGCTAGCAACATCTCTCTGCGCTGCTCTTAGCAGCAGAATTGCTGCTGGAGCTTGTATTTTTGGTTATTTATGTCACAAATATTCTCCCAACTGATTTTCTGTGAGTATTTGTTTCAAGTTTTTATTAACCTTACTGCAAGAAGGGATGAGCTGCTCCCTCTAGATCTCCCGATTTGTGACTCTGAATCTCTTTTTACTGGGAATCACTTTGACTTTCAATATATCCAATTATTCCTTGTAGCACTAACAGATTGGCAACACTTTTGGCATTGTCTCTACAACTCAACGTGAATGCTACATTCTCTTCCCTCTGGAGTGGCCGTATAACATCATCCTCCAACTGCTCTGTCCTCAAGCCTGAACTGTGCCTGCAATCCCCTAACACAGGCATGGGCAACAATGGCTCAACTGGGCCACTCAACTGAAATACGTTCTTGCCTCACTCCACCTACTAACCCTCTCCTACACTGTTGTTCACATTCCAACACGACTCATTCAGTGGCAAGTATGGCTGTTTCATGAAGAGTGGCAGAGAGAATTTATTTTAAGTTACAAAAACAGGAAAGTTTGCTGTTTAATATGCAGATTTCAATTTTCAAATATAAAGTGTTACAATATCAAACACCACTCTGATAAGAAGCATAAATCAAACTTAAGATATTTATTTACAATTTCAAAAGGTACTTTCTGAATACTCATATTTGTAAACATATAAAAAGGGCAATATGATTCCACTGTTTAAGGGTTTAGTTTCTTATTAGTTTATTTAATATAAACTATTGTATTTCGCGTTTCAAAGTTTGAGCATAATATTAAGTTCACAACCAAAAAATTTACTACATTGATCAAATAATTTTAAAATATTTTTCAGGCTAAATAGCAATGGAACTTTACTGCATTATTTATTGTGAAAGAGAAACAGTTTAGCATGTGAATCATAAGGCAGCATAATGATATTACATGCACAAGATAAATTAAGGTTATAAACTATGGCAACATTATGTGATTTGCCTAACCACAGTAACAATTATTGTATGCAAAATATGTTTAATACAGAGAGACCCAAACCACTGCACACATGAAAATATGATAACACGCAGCTGTTGTAACAAGGTCACACAGTAAACTTGTTTTTCTCTGCTCTGAAAGTGCACTGCACAGCATGTATTTATGATTTGTGTGTGATAGCTCTGTCAACTTGCCATGTGCAAGTACGATTTACAGAAAGATTTCCAGGTGTAGAAGTTCCAGGCCGTACAATCCTTGAACTTTGCAACAAATTTCAGGCCATAGGAAGTGTTCAGGCTCAGAAATCTAAAAGGCAGTGTACTGTTCTTTAGTCAATTGCTGTACCGTGCCCTTATAGTCACGCAGCAAAACTTGAATACTGCAGGAAACTTTTAACACATCCAATGACATTTCATAATAACACAGCGGTAAAAAATATGATGCATGCGCTTACATGACTTTCTCTACTCTTGTACTAACCATTCTCACAAACTCTTATTCCTCTATCTTCTTCGTGTTAGTTAAGATAAACATTTGCAGAAATTATCTTATTGCTAATTTTCTTGTAGGTGCAAAGGTAGTATACGAATACGATGGCCAATTTCAGCATCTCCTTTAATAACATTGGTAAGTAAAGCCTTTAAAATTAGTTTTGAAAATATTGTATGGTTTCATGCACGCTGTTCTGTGACAGCGGCAGTTGGTGACGAGTGCCTAAGACATGTACAGGCAAAACACAGCACAGCCAGTTTGGAGTATTTTGGATCACCCGTTATAAACAAAAGTAGTTAGTAACAGTATAGAAATTATTACTACCTCAGAGGTGGAATGAAGCAATTGTATCAAAACAACTTTTGTCACTCTGCAAGAGAATGTGGGGTGGGTACGGCAAGTTCAACCACTACCTCTCCTCTTGTGCCCATACATGTTCTGTATGAGGTGTTGGAGCAGCTCCTTTAACCTTGACAATGTTCAGATATAGCATTGCATTCCTGCAGCCTATGGACCCAACCAGATATCTGGCTTTCCAGTTTTCTGAAACTCGGGAACCAAGTAAAATGTAAAGTTAGGGTTACCATACATCCAGAAATTCCTGGATATGCCCTACATTTTAACCATTTGTCTGGGGTCCAGGAGGAAGTTCTGAAAAGTCTCTAATGTCCTACATTTTCAGAAACAAGCAGTGATCATTAGAGAATGAACTGGTAACTGCAAAAGTAGAAATGAATAATTGGTTATTAGCCACAACTGTTATCTCTATGGCAACAGAGCTACACCGGCTAGAGTCAAAGAGGATACTCATGCATAGTAACATTGAACGAGAGATTGGAAATGTAACATTAGCACTCCAAGGCAAAAGGTTGTTATTCTGTGTAGGCAAAGCAACACAATGCTAATGTTGAAAGAGTATTTTTACTAAAAAGAGCAAGTAGACAGATGAACGGAACAGATTATGTATTGATTCAGTTAGAGGTATTGTTTTACTGAAGTACAATTTTAAAAACTTCAGTTGTGTGGTATTCCTGGATTATATTTCAAACAGCTAGATGTTTTGGATGTTTTGTGCAAGATTAGTTATTCAGAGAAGTATAACTGACTCTTCATGATCACATTTAACACTGTATGTTTCAGGATTTTAAGGAAATATAAGTGTATATGCCTATGAGTATATATGTATATATAGCATTTAAATTATAAATTTACATTACGTTTGCATTAACCAATAATGTCCTACATTTTTACCATTGTGTCCTACATTTCCATAAAATAATCTGGTAAGCCTATGAAAAGTATGTAGCTCGAATATCTGCCTATTCAGTGTTTTAATGTCTATTAGATGCAGCACTTTGAGTGTGTGTCACTAAAATAACATATTACATGCTTCTGCCTATCCCACTATGGAATAGTGCATGTACCTCTGTCAGTGGTGAATCCCAAAACTGGCACACTAGCAAAGAGTGATTTCAATCACTGAAATTTCTTACCTTCCTCTGTCTTCTGCTGTATCCAATGCTCCTATGGGTGTCTTTGGCATATTTGAGAAGCCCTAGGTGAAACCACAGTAATAGCTGTATACCCCAAAAGTACCACATGCTTTTGACTTCTCCACTGGTTGCAGTCACTCTTCACTACAAATACTACCATGACACCACTGATGAGAAACCATGTGGTGTATGACTCAGGCTGTCAGCTTTAGTCTGGCTGCCAGCAATCTCTCCAACACTGCTCAGATTACTCAGACCTTGAAAAGCCTTGCTTAAAATGATTTTGTCAGACATAGCAAGAAGCAGAAGTAGGTTATCTCACTTAATAAATTGATGCTTATTGTCAATTAACAAATGTTGTCTATACATATAGTAAATGTAAAGCATACTATAAAACCATTAATTCACACTAAACCATTTGTCACAAGAAGCTATATTATATTGATTTGCAATACTTATGTATAAAGCTCTACTTTCAAGGTGATAAGTTAATAACAGACAGGAAAAAAATATCTTGGCTATCCGGTTGTTGCCGCGTCAAATTATAAAATGCCGACGTTTCGACCATCTTGTCGTGGTCGTTATCACAGGCAAACTGCGCCGCTATGTAGCAGCTAGTCAACTTATATACTGGCAAACAGGTGAAAGGTGGGTAAATGGTGAGCCCTGATAGGCTGGGCAGTCTCTGCATTGCGGCAGTCCTTCTGCATTGCTACGTCACTGCCATAGAATCATTACACTGCGGCACTGCCATAGAATCATTACACTGCGGCACAAATGACGTGGTGTTCTTGTGTTTTGTTCTACCCATGGCCGTAAACCAAAGTTTGTTAATGTGCATGCCACCATTATTATTAAAATTCTTAGGACAACGGGAAATTTCTAAGGCCTCTTTAATTTTTCTGGGTCGCCATCTGTTTTCACTGGTTACTATCTTGGTCTGATCAAACAGTATTGTGTGTTTGGTTTCGTAAGCATGTAACGCGACCGCCGATTTTTCAATATCATTTTGTTTGCACTGACGTATGTGCTCTTGTAATCGTTCTTTCACAGTTCGACCAGTCTCACCAATATATGATTTGCCACAGTTACACGGTATTTCATAAACACCGGGTTTGTTAAGTGGTGGAACTTTATCTTTTACGTTAACCAGTGGTCGAAACGTCGGCATTTTATAATTTGACGCGGCAACAACCGGATAGCCAAGATATTTTAAACGATGGCCGTGGAAGCTTGAGAGAAAACAGACAGGAAAGTTATTTACTTCAACTGGTTTAATATATTCTTAATTTTAAAGGCATTTATAAAATGTACAAGTAAATTTGTGAATTCTGTAACTCTACATTAAGTTGCACAGTCATAATGTATAAACAAAATATATATTTTATTACCTTATAATATACCAATCAGGAGCTTTATGCAGTAGTGAAGGTAGTCGTAACTAACTGGGCAGTCTGAGGCTTACCTTTTTTTTTTTTTTTTTTTTTTTTTAAGATTAACTCCATTCGCCATTCTTTTCTGGCAGCAAATGCATCACTGACACATTCCTGAAGCTCTCACTCTGGAGAGTTTATTCAGTAGTGATTTGTCTATTGCAAATATGCTTAAATTCCACAAGCTGAGATTTCTTTCCTAATTTCTTCATTTATTATCTTAGTTATGTATTCAATAAGATAATTTTGAATATCACTCAGTTCCATTGATTCCTGAAGTGGGTTCCAAATTCTCTCTTATGAACTGTTCTTTGTGCCTAAGCAATTCATGACAATTGCCTTTATTAGCAGTCTTCATTTACATCGTGGCCACAAATGGAAGTTCTCGTTTCCTTAGGTGACACACTACTTGAACTAATCTTCAATTAACTGTTTATTGTGACTTACTGATTTGTTGTGCTACTTCTGTTAAGGCATGATTGATTCCACATTTTTTAAGAAGAGAAAATGCTCACTGTTTGATATATTCTTTTGGAAACTTGATTTTACGTGCCCTTCTATGAAAAAAATTTATGCAACTTAGGCCAATCTCATCCCATTCACTTTCTCCTCCAAATAATGTGCAAACATAACAATATAATTTATAGTTTGTTATACTTGCTGTGAACCATAGATACTCCCTGAAGCTTTGGGACTGGTAAGTTCTTATTAGGCTCTCATCTTTCTGTGCAATAATCAGATGTGGTGTATGTCTCTTATTCTTTAGAGCAAATTTTTCTTCAAAAGAAAGGATCAATAATGGTGTTTTAATAAAATGGATAACCTAATCATTAATCTTTCTAGTTGTAAAGTATGAGAGAAAGGCACAGAGTGTAGGAAAAACTGCAAATACTTTGAATTTGCTGCACAATAGAATACAAAACATAACATACCTCGTAATCCACAGATCCACACTTCAGGGGACCAGAGTCTAGACTAAATGAATGCCTATAAGCATTAGAATAATGTGGCTTGGAGAGGGACAGTTGCTTAGCAAGGTCTAGTAAGTCCCTCCCTCATGACAAGTGCAAGTCTCGTGTTATCCAGACTCCCAAATTTTACCCTGTTATAAGGCCCATTAGGATGATATGAGCAACTTATTGACAACTTTTAGACACTGTATTCTTGCTTTTCACATCCAACATAAATCATACAATTTATCGTATCTGTATTTAGTTGGGGTAACCTGAGACTCTTCAGCTTTACCACTGGCTTCATGACCATTTAAGCTGTCTGTTGATTAATGAAATAAAATGTGAATTGAAGATCATTAAATGCAGTATACACTAATATGGTAAGTAACCAAAGTCTTCATTTATAAAGCTAAAAACATTCCTGGGCATTTGAGAGGTAGAACTGGAACTTAAAAATTCAATGCCACAGCCGGGATTTGAACCACAGACCCGCCACTTAACAGGTGGGTGCTCTAACCATTAAGCTACTGTGACAACCTGCCAGAATGACATTGAATTCTCAAACCAGTTTGCATTTCTCCAGTAAACCACAAAGGCAGTCTCACATCAGAGACAATTACCCCAATGGTGACTTACTATTGCAAGTACTTTATGTCCCAGGATTAAATAACCTTCAGATGGTGGTTGTTGTTGTAGTGTTTAACGCCCGCTTTTACTACTACGGCACCGCAGGTGATGACACTGATGATACATGGAATGAAGATGGAGCACAGGTGGAATGAGATGGCGGGGGAAACCGGAGCACCAGGAGAAAACCCACCCTGACGCCGCTTCGTCCACCACGAATACCACATGCGGGTCCCTGGGATCGAACCCGGGCCGCCTAGGTGGTAGGCAAGCACGCTAACCGCTCGGCCACGGTGCCACCTTCAGATGGTAATTATTATTTATTTATGCCATCAAACTTACTGTTAGTGTTTTTAAATACACAAGCCGTGTGTGGGCAATGTTTGAGAGGTAGAACTGGAACTTAAAAATTCAATACCACAGCTGGGATTTGAACCACAGACCCTCCGCTTACTAGGTGGGTGCTTGAACTGGTTTGAGAATTCAAATTTACTACCCTTTACTTGGAAAATTTTGATTTTCTTGAAAATGGCTCCTCCTATTTTGATTAAAGTAACATACGTTTAAGATATTTGTATGACAAATAAAATGAATATTTTGAATTTTCTGGCTACAGCCCATGTAGTCCTGTTTACTCTGGATGACTTTTGCATAACTGGTAAACCATAAGAAATAGACCAAATCTTACCATACAAAAAACAGATGTTGGATAACACTGCTAGCGTTGTTGTTAGCTAATGCTGGATTTCTGACAATGAAGTCATTAATCCTCTTGCTCTCCAATATTTTTCACTCATGATATTGAAGAGAGCAATAGCAGTAATAGTAACTGCTTTTTAGAGAGCAGCATATTTTTATGTTTTGGCGGTCACATCGCTCTCTCACAACCCCCAGAATGTCTGGAGGACCACACCTGTCATTGGTTTACGGGTCTCACCGACCTGACCAAGAGAATTATCAAAATAAATTCACCGACCATATCCTCTGATCACCAATCAGAGGACGTATTACATGCCATGACAGGTCAGCATGTTAGGGGTTAAGATTTTATAGAGAAATGGAGAGGTTGGAAAAATAAAGACTCCCTAGCCCTCGGGAACCCTAATAGCATCGGGGTCGGAAGAGAACAAGAGATGACCAAGGTAAGGTCAGATAGAAAAGTTACAATGAGGAGCAAAACACCAGTAAGTGGAAGTAATGTTCTGCTCAGCTTGGGTTCCTTGTGGTCGCCATCCGCATATCCCCTAGATGGAGACCACTGAGTCAACAGTGTGAATGTACTATGTAGCATTTCTATTTCAAACATACACAACAGATGACTTATTTGAAAAGCGGGGATAAAATAGTTTTTTTTTTGTGTAAAATCGCACTCCTTAGTGTGAAAATGGTTTATAGCAGAGTGAGTAGAGAAAGAGATGTAAATGTGTGAACTAAAAGTGAGTAGAGAACACAGTGTGAATGTAATATGTAACATTTCCATTTTAAAGATACAGAAAATTGTAGTATTTTAAAAGAGGGGATAAATTTTTTTTTGTGTAAAATCACATTTTTTATGGAAAATTGTCTATCAAAGAGTGAACAGAGAAAGAGATGTGAATGTGTTACCTGAATATGAGTAGAGAAAACAGTGTGAATGTATATACGTAGGATTTCTATTTCACATATACAGAAAATTGTTTAATTTGCAGAAGAGGGAATAAAATCATGTTTTTTTTATATAAAATCACATTTTTTCAGGCAAGACACCAATGTAAATAAAGTTAAGAAGCAAAACCTTATCTGAACACAAAATTTGATCAAATCTAGAGAACCATTTCCGAGAAACACATAGTATATCCAAAAATTGCTTAGTATAAGAGGGAATAAAAAATGCTATGTGTTGTGTAAAATTTTGTTTTGTTTTTAAGGAAAGACATATATATAGGTAAACTTATAAAGCAAAATCTGATATGTATATAACATTTTAACTAAAGTTTTAGAGCCGTTTCTGAAATACTGGGAATATATATATACAAGAATTGCTCTGTAGAAGTGGGAATAAAAAATTGTATTTTTTTATGTAAAATTGCATTTTTTTTGAGGAATTACACCTACAAAGATAAATTTAAAAAGCAAAACTCTATCTGAATACAAAATTTGATCGAAATCTGAGTCGTCTTAAAGTTGTGTGGAATATATCTTTATATACAAGAATTGCTCGTTTAAATATATAAAGATAACAAAATGAGCCCATCCTGTCACTGGCATACCAGTATGCCAATATGAATTCCAAATTTTCAGTTTTATTAAATCAAATTTAGAAAAAATTCCTTCACAATAAGCTTAGCTTGGGGCAATGAAATCACAACTTTTTTTTATTTTACATCCTGCATCAATTATTTCCAAATTCTGATATCAGTAGCAATATTCAATATTTCATGATTCGAGAGGCAGAATCAGGACTGAAAAATTCAATGCCATAACCAGCATGGATCTTCCACTTCACGCACAGCTGCTCTAATCACTGAGCTACCGTAGCAAAAATGTGGACCTCGCTAAAACACACAATCTATGTCCAAATAAATTTCTGTAGAGTGGATATGTATTATGTCATGTTTTGCCCCCTGGTTGTACCACTACCCCAGTATGGCTCAACTGCCTGTGATCTTGACACCACTGATGTAGGGTGTTGAATCCGGGTACACCCCTGTGAGCCAACTTGTTCTGGTAGGAGCTTGGAGCTATTAAGTAGTGCCACCACACAGTGTAGCAGTACTTTCATTTTCCTCCTCCACAGTTGTTATGCCAGAGCACACAACCAACTGGACGACCAGTTCTCTACAATAGCACTAACAGAACACTGATTAAGAGAAGACAAAGTCCAGTATTCTAAATTAATAGGATTTTCTGTGCATAGTTTTTATCGCAGAAAAAATAATAGGGTAATTATTATTTATTTATGCCAACAAACTAACTGTTGGTGTTTTTAAACACACAAGCTGTGTGTGGGCAAATAGGAACTGGTTTGAGAATTTAATGCCATTCTGGCAGTTAGTCACAATAGCTCAATGGTTAGAGCAGTCACCTGGTAACTGGAAGGTCTGTGGTTCAAATCCCAGTTGTGGCATTGAATTTTTAAGTTCCAGTTCTACCTCTCAAATCTTAATATTAGGGTGTTTGTATATTTGTAAAGAACAATATATAGTACAAGAATGTTAATACTTTCGAGCATTTAGTAAACAACAAACACTTTTGAACTAGTAAATTGGAAAGTTGTAATAATATGCATATACATATATACATTACCCAAGTAGTAATGTAAAGCAACTTATTGACAAATTAGGAATAATGTCACATTTCTACCAAAGGAAACAAAAAATTATAATTATTATAGGTGACTTAATATTAACTTCTTAACACAAAATGTAAATAAACAAAATATCACACAACTGCTCATAAATTATGATACGGAAACTGTAGCAAATACTGCTACTCAAGTATCAAATGGATAAAAAACTGCAATTGATCAGTTAGTTATAAATACAAATATTACTGACTACAATATAGAAATTATCGATGGTGGCATATCAGGTATCATGGACAGATATTCACAATTGTAAATAAAAGGTATATATAAAATAAATAGCAATGATGGTAGGTATCGATATAAGCAATATACTGGAAATGAAAATACACATTACCTGCAGTTTTTACTTTCAAACAAAGACTGGGAACAAGTGTACATACAAACTGATCTAAACAAGTGTTCATGAACTTTCAAAATTTATTTAATTGTTATATTAACACTGCTATGCCATTGAAAAGAATCTCTTTAAAGAACAAACCAGCTGCAAACTAGTAAAAACTTACAACCTCTGACCATACTATTTGGGGCATACTACCAGAACTATAAAAAGATTTACAATAAAGTCATAAAGCTGGTAAAAGACTACGCAATGATAGGTTAATCGCTAATTGAAAAAATAAATAAAAAATGCCATGGGATATTATTAAACAAAGATAACAGGACCAAAGCACAAACATAATCAGCCATTGCCTAAAAGAAAAAGATAAAATAACGAAGCCATTAAAACAGCAGTTATTTAATCATTTTTTGCAGAAGTAGCAAAAACATTGATTAGTAATTCTAGAGGAACAACTTTGTCTCTAAATGAAGATAAAAGACTATATCCAACTATTTTCTTCACTCCCACAACAGAAAGTGAATTAATAACTATTATTAACAGTCTCAAGAATAAAAAATCATCTGGACTAGACAACTATTTGAACCTCATATTGAAAGTATGCTGTAATTACGTAGTGTTACATGCTCCATTTATCAATAGACAATGGATATTTTCCAGAATGTTTAAAAATAGCTAAAGTAAAACCAGTATTTAAAATACGAGCACATACAAAATTTAAAAATTGCAGACCAATTTCTCTTCTATGTTTTTTCTAAAGTAATGGAAAAAGTTGTTTATTTTAAAATATAACACTTTCTGCTTCACAGCTTGGCTTCCAAAAATGAAAATCAACAACTTCAGCATCAATCCATTTTATAAATGAGATTTATCAAAAACCTAGACAATTTTGAGCACTGTAGGCATATTCCTAGATCTTTCAACAGCTTTTGATCTTGTAGACCATAATATTTCTAAAAGCTTCATAAACAAGGAATCAGAGGAGTGGCATACAGCTGGTTCAGCTCCTGTCCACAGAACCGAAAACAAATAGTAGAAATTGATTTTTTTTTATACCAGCAGAAAAGAATTTAGATCTTCTTTATCTGATTACCCTCCTCTTATGTAGGACTTACAAACCAGTGCGTAAGGTCAGATGCTTGTCGGGGAGCACAGTAACCTATGGACCAGACAGAGTGAAGGCCTGGAAGCGGGTGGTCAGCCAAGCACCAGGTAAAAGAGTGAGAAAAGGGAAAGGATTTTTTTGTGAAAAGTCATGGTTTTTTTTTTCAGGAAAGAAATCTATATAGATAAGCTTAAAAAGCAAAACCTTATCTGAATAAAATATTTGATCAAAATCGTTAGAGCCGTTTTCGAGATACGTGAAACATATACAAGAGAGGTAGAACTGGAACTGCAAAATGGAAAAAAAAAATAAAAATAAATAAATAAAATAATAATAATAATAATAATATACACAAGAATTGCTCTGTAGAAGAGGGAATAAAACAATTTTTTGTGTAAAATCACAATTTTTTTTTTTCAGGAAAGACACCTATATAGATAAATTTAAAAAGCAAAACCTTATTTAAATACAAAATTTGATGCAAATAGTTAGAGCCATTTCCAAGACACATGAAATATATTTATATATACGAGAATTGCTCATTTAAAATAATTAGATTCACCGAACTTTTCAAATGAAATTTGTATATTATTTCTAAAGTAAGAACAAATTAGAAACTAAAAACTTCACTTATCTTAGTAATGTTGCAAGTTCTTTTTGCACAAACTGACTCGAGTTTCAAGTTGTCCCCAACTCATTTTCATTTTCGTTTGGGGTAACGAATTTGTTTGTATAGCTTTGAGAATGAGTTGGAGACAGCTTGAAACTCGAGTCAGTTTGTGCAAAAAGAACTTGCAACATTAAGTGAAGTTTTTAGTTTCTAATTTGTTCTTACTTTAGAATCTTGTTGCTTCACTGTTAATAGCTTCAATTTTCCTTATTGTATATTATTTTTTTAGGTTTTCCGTGTCATATAAGCATTGGCTGCTGACGTTACGACGGTCACTTGGCTGGCTTTTTCTTGGGATATGTGCAAAAGAAAAACAGCTGAACATCCTAATTTAAACTTTCTTCACTCCCTCCACCAATATTTCTATTGGTGGTGGAAGGGCCAGTGGTGTCATTAGTTAATAAAAGAGAGTACCAGGTAGAACAAGGCTTTTACGTTGTCAGAATTCAAACAGGTTTTGCATTTCACAATTTATATGTTAAATTTATTTTTATACGTTAAGGGTATAGAAATTTTAAAGGACAAAAAACAATTTGAATCTTGACAGTGGAAAAGCCTTGAGTTCTATCTGGTACCATCTTTTGTTAACCAATGACATCACTGGTAGGGGCGGTGAGAAAGTATAAATTAGTATGTGCAGCTGTTTTTCTTTCCACATGGCCCCAAAAGAAGCAGGCCACATGATCTGCGAAACATTGGCAGCCAATGCCTACATGATGCGCCTACACTGGAAAACGTAAGAAAAATAATAGATATCAGCCATGGAAGCCTTCATAAGCACTTTTAAAAACTTTTAAATATGATGCCATGGAAAACCTTTCTTTACACTGGTCACAAATATTTGGCTTTAGTCTAAATGAATTAGTTTGTGCTTTTTCAACATCGATGCACTAAAGAAATCCTTCTTACAGACATCACATTTGTGCGGACTTCTGCCCTCATGAAATGAAGTATGGACTTTCAAATAATATGCTGTGGTGAAGCCCTTGCCACAAATATTACAATTATAAGGATTTTTGCCCTTATGGGCTAAAATATGGTCTTTTAAATATGATTCTTTGGTGAAGCTTTTCTCACAAATATCACACTTATGGAGACTTTTAGCCACATGAACTAAAATATGCACTTTCATATATGATGCTGTGCTGAAGCTCTTGCCACAAATGTCACACTTATATGGACTTTTGCCTTCATGGCCTAAAATATGATCTTTTAAATATGATGCTTTGGTGAAACGTTTCTCACAAATGTCACATTTATGTTTCTTGCCCTCATGAACTAATGAATGGCCCTTCAAATATGATGCTCTGGGGAAACTCTTTTTGCAATGAGGACACTTAAATGGGCCTTTGCCCTCGTGGACTAAAATATGGGTTTCCAAATGTCGTACCCTTGTGAAACTCTTATCACAAATGTGACACTTATATTGTCTTTCAACATCATGAACTAACATATGCACTTTCAAACCTGATGCCCTGGAAAAGTTTTTTTTGCAAACACCACACTTATGTGGACTTTTGCCCTCGTGAATTAACTTATGGTGTTTCAAAACAGATGCTTTGGCAAATATCTTCTTACAGTGTTCACACTTAAATGGACCTATGATCTTATGAACTGAGTTATGGGTTTTCAAATCTGATGATTTGGTGAAGGTTTGTTCACAGTGGACACATCTATATAACTTCTTCACCTCATGAACTAAGTAATGTGTTTTCAAATCTAATTCTGTCCTGAAGCTCCTTTTACACTTGTCACATTTATATGGCTCTTTGATATGAAATAAACTATGTGCTCTCAAGAGCAGAGCTGTATGATAGCTCTTATCACACTTGTCACATTTAAATAGTTTTTCGCCTTCATCGATTACACAATCTTCTTCCAAGTCTGATACCTCACTAAAGTCCTTATCACAATCAGTAGTCTGACATTTTCTATCAGTCTTGTAAGTTACAATGTGACTTTCTAAACATGATGCCAAGTGAAAGGGTTTGCCACACTTGCATTTATGTGACATTTCATCATCCACATTGGATGACTCTGGGATAATCACTTCATGACTTATAGGGATGTTGGCTTTTTCATGACAAGGGCTGCTACTTTCTCTCGGCTTTAAACAGTCCTTATTTGAACCTGCTAGGATGTTGCCAGATTCACAGTTCCTCACCACTTCTGTATCCAACCTGAAAAATGTCAGCAATCAAAATAACACACTGAAGAAGTACAGAAAGGACAGAGACATTATACAAGTGAAAAAATAAGTCAAAACTCTATTATAACATTTTTCTGAGGAGTGAGAAAGTTTATCTCAAATGGCAATTGATACTAAGTAGGGATTTATATATATCATTTTGGTAATGTTGCTGTATACATGCTTACTGATGTGCAATCTTGCTAAACCCTGCCAACTTGACATGAAGGAATACACTACATCCCCTGTAGTGGACGAAGATGGCAATTACAAATCAGAGGGGAATACAGGTAACAGAATGAATGCGTGATCTAAAACTGAAACAATGGAATGCAATTACAGAGAGAATGTAAATAAAGAAGGCGCAACATTAGCAGAAAGTGTTACAAAGTGAAGATTTCCGTTTTCCTCATTCCCTTTAGTTGTTAATTATCAATGGAAGTTCACATTTAAAATAACTTTGAAATCACCAGTAATCTACAAAAACTAGTTCCAATAATATCCAATGTTTAAAGCATTTTGTTGTCAGTCACCTGCCACAGTAATATAAAACACATTTCTTTTATAAACATATATTTACAAAATATATTCTCATTTATGGCTATCTCCTACTGCCCAACTACATGAACATATGATTTCATAGTTATTTTAGGGGTTTATGCATCTAAAACATAAGTTTTTATTTCTTTCATAAACATCTATTTACAAAATATTTTGTCGTTTGAGGTTATCTTTGTACACAATTCCACGAGCTTAAGATTTCATAATTATTTCAGGTTACGTGATTCATGAATTAATTTGTTTCTTTTGAGTTGAACTGAGGAATGTATGTGTAAGTAAAATGCCAGTACAAATGAAAACTGTCACATGGTGTGTATCTTACAGTTAACACATACTAACATTAAATGTAGTTTCCCTTCTTCATATCTACATCACTTATGTGTACACATTGTGTATGTTACCTCCATTTATATGCATTGCCAACTACACAATTCTACCATCATTCAAATTGTATGCTACTACCACTGGTTACTTTTATTTCTCATGCATTGACACCCTACATTACATGGTGCCTAAGCCTGTATACAGCAATATTACCATCTTTTTATCCTTAAGAAAATCATGCTACTATGACAGGCTTTTTCTATTTGCAACGAGTTCTGAATTTTCAGGGCCTATTGGGTTTAGATAAAATTGCTGAGGGCAAAGGTTCTATAATTAAATATTTGATTTTGAAGTAGAATGATTTGATTCAATTAATGTAATTAATGTACAGAACTCACCACCTAATTGCAATTTTTGTGAAAATATCCAAAGCTATTTTATTTTGCACTACACTACACTGCACCATTTGTATAGGTAAAGAAAAGGATTCATATATGCAAGTTCAGTATGGTTACTATGGATACATACATAAGAAAAAGCTTCTATAATTCAATCCAAATCTAGAATTTCTTGAGTTTTAATTTGCATTTTCTTTAATTTTTTTAGATACTACCAAAAAATGTGATATTTAAATATTCTCATACTTCTTGAACAAATTAAACCACCAAATCAACTATTAAGAACATAAAAAAATTTTACAAATCATGTGTGATTATGTATTCTGAAAACAAGATTTCTTCTGTCTCTTCTTATGTTTTGGGACTGTGGATGTGAGGCGCCTCCTCTCATACTTAAGTTTACGTTTCTTGAAGTTTTTGTGTGCTTGTACTCTCTGTATGGCCCTTATTTGGCATTGTTCACGTAGCAAATGTGTAGTGTATCGTGTGCGTGCGTGCGTGCGTGCGTGTGTGTGTGTAAAGGTCTTCTTACATGTTAAAGGATTTCCATTACCTATGTTTACACAATTTAGTACAATTTTGATATCATTTCATGTTTGTGATAATTACAACTTTGTTTTTTCTCTCTCAAATTTTGTTTTTCTCTTATTACTTTTTCACTTATGTTTGATTCTTATTTCTTAATTTACTTGACCTTGTGCTGATTTTTATTTCATCTATAGCTTCTTGTTCTGATTGCATCACATTTGCAAGTACAGTGAAACCTCATTTACCCGGATCAGATTTGTAGAGTTTTGTTTCAAACCTAATGTTCACTTAGATAATAAATTTAACTATGATAGCAAGAACGTAGCTAAGTATGTACGACAAATATCCGCATTTTAGTTTGATTCAATGTGCGGTTCCTGCATAAATTTACAATAAATTATGGTAATGCATACTGTACTGTACTGTAAAATACTACATGTTAGTAGTGTCACATGGTGCTGACGTGGTATGTCTCACCAGCTATAAATAGTACTGGAAGAAAGCATTATACTTGATCCCTACATGCCATTACACCTCCCTCAATCTCTTCAGTTTTCCTACTGTTTTCAAACCACATGTGTCATTAAGGTTATTGTATGTGTTTCAACTGGATTGTTTTTGTATCTTATCAATGTTTGGGGGTGTAATTCATGTATAAGTGTACAAGACATCAAAGCAAAAGAAGGTTGTGGTTTCAATGGATAAAAAGTTGGATGCTATTAATCGAACTGATAAAGGAGAAACATTGAAGAAAATAAGAAAATAGTTGCTGAATTGGTAATTGCTGTGCACCAGCTGACAAACATTATGGCAGACTTGGAGCATCAGCCTGACATCACTTCAGCTGAACTATTAACTAGTATAACTAAGTATTTTATATCCCTGGATTAAATAACCTTCAGATGGTAATTATTATTTATTTATGCCAACAAACTTACAATAGTGAGTCACCATTGGAGTAATTTGTCTCTGATGTGAGACTGCCTTTGTGGTTTACCAGGAGAAATACGAACTGGTTTGAGAATTTAATGCCATTCTGGTAGTTTGTCACAATAGCTCAGTGGTTAGAGCAGCTGCCCAGTAAGCGGAAGATCTGTGGTTCAAATCCCAGTTGTGGCACTGAATTTTTAAGTTCCAGTTATACCTCTCAAACTTTGCCCACACATGGCTTGTGTGTTTAAAAACACCAACAGTAAGTTTGTTGGCATAAATAAATAATAATTACCATCTTTACACTTGTTTGATTTAATAAAGTCATCCTACTTTAAAATTAAACATTTATTTAAACAACCCTTGTCAATAATTTTTTCTAGATCTATAAACCTGATTTGCCCTGAAGATCAAGAATATATCAAAAAGAAGAGAACTGACATAATGCAGGGCTCGTGCTTGTATATAAAATAAAATTTCAAAAATATAAAAAGAGTGTTCGGTATAACTTTAAAAGAAAATTTTCATCATCCATGGACACCTTGTATGCTACCATCCCAGGATATTTTGACCTACACATCGCATCCCGAGGACTGTATTTTCACAATTTGATATTCCCAACACATCTCAAAGAATACATGATGACAACAAAATATGCAACACGAGGGACCTGAAATCTTATCACAATCGCAAGCACAAAAGAGAGCAAAAAGTAAGAGAAAAAAATGTTTCCAAGTTTTATATGAGGCTTAGGAGTGGAAGGGAAACAGACCATTGAAAATGAATAAAGAAAATGGAGTAGCAATGGAAATAGACACAGTAGGAGAAACAGTGGAGATATCTCAGACAGTAAAAACAGAAACGGGAGTAGGCATAGCAAAGCAAGGATTGCATATGGGAGACGTAAGGGGGAAGACCCATGGAAAGAAAATTAAGCATAGCAATTTTTACAGACCTATGAAATAATATTTTGAAAAAAGTAATAAAGAAGACTTAGCCAACTTGGGATAAAAAACTAATAGCTTAGAACAAAGTTTGAAATTAAAAATCAAAAGGAAATTAAACAGAGTAGGAAAGAAATAGAACAGAGTTGGGAATGGCAATTGAATAAGAAATTAAACAAGTAAGAAAGTTGGCAACTTGCTAGTATGACATTAAATTCCCAAATCAATTCATATTTCTCTGGTAGACCACAAGGGAATCTCACATCAGAGATAAATACCCCAAGGACAACTTACAATAGTAAGCACTTTATGTCCGAGGTTCAGTTAAATAACACTTAGATGGTAATTGTTATTTTATGCCAATCAACTTACTGATGGTTTTATTTCAGATGAGAGATTCCCTTGTAGTCCACTGGGAAAATACATACCAGTTGGGTATGGCAAGTTGCCATGGTAGCTCAGTGGTTAGAGCAGCTGTGCATGAAGCAGAAGGTCTGTGGCTCAAATCTTCCAATTCTACCTCTCACACATTGCCTACACATGGCTTGTGTGTTTAAAAACACCAATAATTAGTTCATTGGTATAAATAAATAATAATTTGCCATCTAAAGGTTATTTAATTCTGGGACATAAGATTGCAAGTCACCCTTTGGGTACTTATCTCAGATGTGAGATTCCCTAGTGGTCCACCTGGAAAATATGAATCAGTTAGGGAATTTGATGTCCTACTGGCAAGTTGCCATTGTAGCTCAGGGGTTAGAGCAGCTACATGTGAAGCAGAAGGCCGGTGGTTGAATTACCGGCTATGGCACTGAATTTTTCAGTTCTGATTCTACCTCACTAACTTAACTTCTCTGAAATTGTATGTAAATATAAAACTTTCCAGCTTATTGCTAACATATTCTACCAGTGTAGACATTTTACAGTTCTGCAGTATAGAGTATATAAAACTATTCTTGGCCAATACTCAACAGAAGCGGACATATCAACATTTGTATCAACAATTTAAACTGCAGGTATGAGAGAAAGTATTAATCTGCAACTAAAGTTACATGAATATTACACATAGTTTTTTATTTTAGATACCAGCCTTCACTTTTCTTTTTAAGATAATTTAAACAAGGTCAATCCTGCAGTCAATCACGCCATCACCTATTATTCTACACTTTTTGTGTACAGCTTGCTTCACTTGTTGAATCACTCTTACCTTGATGAATCAATTAACTCCTGATCTTCCTCCAAGGCTTTATCCTGCAACAATAAAATATTACATACTGGGGATTTGTTTACACTGCCACAAATTCTTATACTAATTACATTTCCATGGGGAATTGAAATCCATTTGAGTCCAACCTCATTCTCAATACAAGTTGCATTTCCATGTAGAATTCAATCTGTATTGAGGTCAATTTGGATATGCAAGACTCAAGCACAGATAATTCAAGCGTTTATGTTGGTCACTTAGTTTATGTTGGCAAACCTGTAAAAAATGTTATCTGTGTATTTTCAATGGTTTTGAGATTAGTGAATGTTTTTGAGAAGAATATATTGCGAGATTATAAAAACAATAACAGTGGTTTTGTTGTGTTTTATTACGCCACTTTCACACAGAAAATAAAACGATGAGTGCAGATTTTTATGAGTACAGTAAAAGTTAGCATCTCTGGCAGATTCACATCAATTTGAATCCAGTAGGTGTTTCCATGCAACAAAATTTTGATCCAATCCCAGTTCTAAGAGGATCGGATCCAAGGATTCAGTTTGATCCGACTCTGTATTTCCATGCAGTATTCACCCAAAATGAGAATTCAAATCAATTTCAATTCCCCATGGAAACATAATGAAGAATCAATGTGTTAGAAGAAGTTGGACATGCAAAACTTAATTCCTTTATTAGTCTGCTTATAGGTGGGCAAACACCAGAGCTAATGGCTTTGAGTATATGCAACTATATAAATAGTACATGTTTGTAAAACTGTCATAAATATTTGTTCCAAAAGGTTTAATTAATATCATTTGTTAGAGCATTGAGCTCTTTCATTCCCATATTTACATAATAATTCATAAAATGTGACCATAAACTCCTAAATGAAAGGACACATCTAGTTTACAAAAGTTCTTCTTTACTTTTTTCCATTTTCAATGACTAAATTTAAATGTGATATAAGCCTTTATGATGAGCTCCATGTAGACATCCAAAATGTACAGTGACACTAGAATATGTTTTCAAATCATCAGTGTGGTAAGGAACACAATTATTGAATATTATATAATAACTGAATTAAGGAATAAATAGCTATGTTTTCCATGGAAAATGGTATAAGAAAATGCTTGGCAACTGCACTGGTTAACAGCTGACTGAAGATATGTCAAAATATTGCAACGTTTTAATAGAAATAAGCCTAATTTTGTGTTTGAAGTTATAAAATGCAGATGAGACTTAAACATACCATTCAACAGTGGACAGAAGCCAACTGCTCAGGGGTAGGCGTAAAGGCATTTAATGACCTTAATCTTTTGGGAAGTAAAGAGAATTAAAAGAAATACCAAAATTTTGCTGAAGATAATGCAGCTGCTTGCAAGTGTTTCAAATAGACTATGAATGAATTGCAAGAGCATCCACCATACTCCCTAACATTGGCTCCGCCTTACTTCCAATGTTTTTTGCAACACCAAAATTTTTCATCCTATCATTGAGAAACTGCAACTGTGTTACATTAAAGTGAGAACAATAACAGAATTGCTCTATTGATATTATAGGGTTATCAAGTTTCTCCCCACCATGCCGGTGCCTACCGCTTGAGATAACGTTGGTACTGCTGTTTATCTGTATTACCTTTCGTGAGTTACATACATGAATATATTAGATTTTTTATTTTACAGACCACTATACGCATATGATCACAGCAGCCAGTGCTACCATTGGAATTCCGTCTCTAAGGGAATCCTGGTTACATCAGAGCTGCGGAGCTATTTCTCGATAACCCTATAGAATTCTTAATAAATGAAAAAAAAAATGTACTTTAAAAATCGGTTTCTTCCTTGTTAGACTATATGATTTTACTTGCTAACCATATGCAGATGTAGGGGAGACCAGAGAATGACACTACCTGGACAATTCTGCCACCACTTGCCAACCATTGGTATTTACCAGTAAGAATGCTTGATTGGTACTGCCCTGTACCAAACAGTTTTTGAAATGCTATGCAATTGTTTTCATGTCAGTAATGAGCTGTAATTTGAACTAAACGTGATGAATATTTTTTTTGTGCCTTTTCATCTAATTTTATGAGGAAAGGAAGTTTAAGATAAGCATAAGGTACTTTTAATTGCTAGTACACAGCATATGTTAGCCGAAAGCTTACATATTAATATATTAGTTTGTATATCTAAAGACAAATTTGCTTGTACTATAAGTGCATTTTGTTTATTTGTATATTTGAAGACAAGAATTGGGATATATTCTTCACCATCCTGTCCTCTATGTGATCTGCAAGAGGAAATGGACCAAGACCACCTTCAAATGTGTCCGGCCACTTTTAGCTTCCCATCTATCAATGAAAAATATCGGAGAGCAAGAGGATTAATGACTTCATTGTCAGAAATCCAGCATTAGCCAACAACAACATATTTGAAGACAAATTTGCTTGCACTATAAATGCATTTTGTCTATTTGTCTGCAACAGTGAACCACTGGGATAATACCAACACCACAACCCAGGAAATGTAGCCATGATGGCAGCATCACCACAATTAATTTGGACATCATTCATTGGTTTATTGTGTACATTTGTGGTTTTAGATGATTAGGTCAAGAAAGGGAACTACAGAAAAGGTAAACTGGGCTGAGGATCACCTAAGGGCAGCCCTAGACTGGGTTGCAGCATTTGGGAAGATAAATCCTGAAATTACTCTGAGAAAGTCTGAGAATACTAGGCTCAATTGAATAGTAAACATGGTAATTATGGCTAAGACGAAGTAGCTTCTGCCAAAAGTTTGAAATATCTCTGCGTGGAGATGTCTCCAGTTCCTACTGTGTTCTCGTACTCTTCAAGCAAATTAAAAGCCTGTTTGAACAGTATACATATGATGCCATTGCTCCATGAATATGGCACCATTACCCTGGGTACCACATCAATACCACCACTTATCATGTCATTTTGTATTTGGTTATAACTAGAGGCACTCTTTTTCACATTAATTTTTTTAAATGTTGCAGAATAAGTTCTAATTTTCGTATTTTTTTTCCCGCTCTATATGGCTTGTATTATAACTTTAATTTTGCGATATATATATATTTTTTTTTAATTCATGGTAAATAACACTAAGGCATGTTTTCGGACATTCATTTTTTTTTTTTAATTTTGGAAATGAGTTTGGTTTTGTTTTTTTGCATTATATGGCTTGTATTTTGGACATCCATATATCTCACTATATTTATTTTTTGGTGGCTGTATATTTTTTATTAAGTGTATTTAATGTACTACAGTTTAGAATGGAAGATGTGTAATATGGAAACTACAATAACTACGAAACAGTAATGTTACTTTTTTATTTATCACTAGTACCGTAGTACTCTTAAGAAGTCATATTTAAAGGAAACAATGAAAAGCTTAAGTGCAAAGTTTTTAGCTTTCTGAGAATTCCCTACCCTTTTCTACTTCCCAAACCTGGGCCATCTCTTCATACTCAGCATGGTCAGGTAAAAAAGGGTCAATTGCCAAGAATGCTAATCTATCCTTGACTATCCAGACCATTTCACTAATGACAGGATGATCAACTATGAAGAACACTAAACCGTTCTTAATCATCAGCCATTACTTCACTATTTTTGTAACTGAGAGTTTTACTGTACTCTTTTTTGTAACTTAACTATTCACAGGAATGAACATAAAAGAAAGTGAGAGCAAATTTTATATTGAAATCACCGGAATTTCGCATTTTTCTTTTTTTTTTTTTTTTTGCAAAATAAGGTAATTTTGCTTCAATCTGTACTCATTGAAAAATGTTTTAAAATAATATTGATTTATTGATCAACAGCACATAATTCTGAAAGATAATAGGAAAGTGCTTTAATATAATGTTTGTTGCCTTTATTGTTAATGTGTAAAAAGATTGCCCCTAGTTATAACTAACATACTGTCATCCTTTTAAAATATTTAAATATTATTTTGTGATGAGGAATAACTAAGGTTAAATAGACATACGTAATCTTATCATTTTGGGCACTGGTATATCCTGGAGAAATAAAAATAGGCAGGTCCCAATATTGAGTGAACTGCATATATTATGATCTTTTAAGTTTTATTCATAGTGAAAAACTAAGGAAAATGTTAAGATATGAAGAAATACCAATACAATTAATAACAGCAATAAGAAGCCGATTAATGATTCTAAAATAATACTAACAACAACAATAATAATAATAGTAATAATAATAATAATAATAATAATAATAATAATAATAATAATAATAATAATAATAGTAAAACACAACAATAGACAAATATCTCAACCAATAACAATAAACAAGGGTGTTAGACAGGGATGTAGTCTGTTGCAGTGTTATTCAACCTATATACTTGTATTAATCAAGTAGTTAAATTATGGAAACAAAAATGCCACTTTGATATCCAAATTACACCAAGAACATTTTTACAGACCATACTTTATGCGCATGATCAGGTTATTTTAGCAACCTCAGAAAATAAACTGCAATTAGCGCCCATGAATTAAAAAAAATTGCTAAAAACTTTGAAATGAATACTTCCCCATTTAAAACTAAAGCAATAGCTTTTAGTGGTAAAAATATACGAAGAGTCAAGATTGTAATACAAAACCAGATAATTGAGCAAGTGTCAAACTTTAATTGTATAGGAAATTTAATATCCACAGAAGGTAGGTATTAATGCAAAAATATAACAAATTAAACAGTATTATAAAATGAAATTTTGGAAAACATAGGTCAATGGATACAAAACTGAGGCTACGTAATGTCACTTCAACAGCAACTCTATCCTATGACAGTGAAATCTGGAATTTAAATTTGAAAAATATGCAAAAATTAGAAGCAGGACAGATGAGCTTTTTAAGACCATTATTAGGCTTAACAAGACTAATCATCAATGAAATGTGGCTATAAGAAACAAATTGAAGGTAAATAATATCACAGAAGACAAACAAAACCATCAGAAAAACTGATTTGCTCATCCACAACATAGTTTCTCCTACAACTATCGATTGCATGGCAGAAGGGACCCTAGAAGACCAAGACAGAGATGACACGACCAGAAACATTTACAGAGCTCTTGAGGAACAGGCCTTAACGACCTAATCCTACATTTGTTCATGATGATGATGATGAAGTTTTGTTTTAAATTTTCCAGCCACCTTGTATGTGTTCTGTTCTTTAATTGTTAAGACTATAAACTTTATTAAATTCCTTTTATAATCACTATCTTTCTTAAATCTTACCTCTGTGTTGAACCTTAAGTCTGTTTCTTTAAGTTCAGATTTCACTTCAAGAGATATTACTTCAAAGTTTACAGCTTCTTGTTTGATCTCAATTTCATTATCATCTGTGTGTATTTCACACTCAGACTGAAATACATCTGAAGATAAAAAACCTGGTTCACTCTTTATATAAACATCTGAATCATGAGTCACTTCTGACTCAAATTCTGCTTCAGGTGATGTTTCCAAACTTACAGGTTCTTCTTTGATCTCAATTTTGATATCTACTTCATTATTCTGACTTTCTAGCTCACATTCAGACTGAAAAATAATATCTGAAGTTGGAGAACTTGATTCACTCTTTATATAAACATCTGAACCATGAATCATTTGCAATTCAAATATCCCAGATTCTGTCTCCAGCAAATAAGGTTCTTGTCTGCTTTCTACTTTTGTGTCCATTTTACTGATTTCAATATCTTTCTTGGATTGCATTATAAGTACAAAGCAAATACTATCTCATCCTTCAGACAAGAATCAGAATAAAAGTGTCCTTCAGGATATAATTTGATTTCAGATGAAGTGCTTTTTGCCAAGAATCTTGATCAGTTTGATCCCTGTCAGTCCTCAGTACGGTACTAGCATTCTGTCTCAGCACAATCTGGAAAAGAAGAAAAACATATCAGTTATTTTGACTCTCGTAAATGTTTGCAGAAATTATCTTATTGGTGATTTTCTTATATGCGCAAGGGGAATATGGGAATACAGCAGGCTTTGAGTGAGCCAAATCTTTTAAAGCTTTGAAATGTGGTTCTCTTTGCATGGCAAAGAGATAAAAAGTAAATAACACCTTCCATTTGAGAAAAATTTAAGCACCGCAAAACCCTCATAAATAACAAGAAATACCTCCAAAATGGTTCACTCACCCCCCCCCCCCCCCAAAAAAGTGCATTTGGAAACAATGTGTGCGTTTTAACAAGATCCACATTATTTGTATGGTAAGATTTAATCTATCTCTCATGGTTTACCAGTTATGCAAAAGTAAGCAGGACTGCACAGGCTATAGCCAGAAAATTCAAAATATACATTTCATTTGTCATAAAAATATCTTAAACATATGACATTCCAGTCAAAATCGTTAGCCATTTTCGAGAAAATCAAAATTTTTGAAAAGTGTTCCATGTAACGGGTAGTTTAGGATGGAGGAATTTTCTTCAAAATCTTCGTGTTGCATCCTTGAACTAAAATATCAACATAAGTTTCTAACCAACTTTCTGCTTTTGAGCTGTGCTACACATATGCAAGCACACAGAAATGCACACACACACCTTTTTCTAAAAAATGCTCTTTTTTTATTTATCAAAACATATTTCTGGTGAAATCTGGACAATGAAATTTTGGGTTGAATACAATACTTCCCCTACTTACTATATGTAGTAGAGAAAAGTAAAACGGTCATATCAAGATGCGAAATACATCACTGGCACAGTAGATTGCACTGACATACAATATCATTATTTTGGACCATTTGCAATGTGTTTCTTGAGAGTTGCAGATTGTGTGATTGGAGCAGAGTTCTGTAGAAGCAGAATGGTCCAGTACTCATTCCAGGAGCAAGCCAAGATGGTGTTCATACATGGCCAAGCAGTTGGAAACAGTCAAAAGGCAGCACAGAATTTTGCAAAAAGGCAGCGGGATATGATTACAGCAGATCTGGAGTACCTTGAGACTAATTCTCATGCAACCTTGAGATGGGATTTGCCTCCATTACCTCAACTCGACACTGCAAGCAGACTCGGCTGGTCAGCATCTCTGGTTCAATCTCTTTGAAGTTTGCTTCTCTCAGCGCAGCAGTAAGTTCATCGAACCGCCACCAGAAGAAGCATCACCATCTGCACCATCAAGCACCATGGAAACCCAGTTATTGTCCGGTTGATAATGGAGAAAAGTTACCTTCGAAACGCGTCCCGGAAGAATATATTGTGAGTGTTGTTCAGTGTTATTAATTAACTCACCTTTTAAATTAAAAAAATATGCCTTGTTATTTGTGTGAGTTTTGGAGAACTTACACTTCTGTCAAATGGAACATCGCTATTAATTTTTATATGTTCAAAGCCTGGTGTATTCCGATATTCCTCTTGCACCTACAAGGAAATAAACAAGATAATTTCTGCAAATGTTTACCTCAACCAACACAAAGAAGATATAGAAATAAGAGTATGTAAGAGTGATTAGTACAAGAGTAAAGAGTACAGAAAGTCATGTGAGTGCAACACATCAGATTTTTTCATTAAGAGTCTGCAACAGTTCATACAGGTAATCTTTTGATAACAACTGAAAGTGTATTTCAGGACTGAATTATTAGCAGAGATTTAAGGGGCCCTTGGTGCCCCAACCTAACCCCCTGTGAGCTCCAATAAGCAATTTCTATCCCTGGGGTAACTTAAAACAAAGTGTACCCACACACTCTGGAAGAATTAAAACAAAATAGCTGCCAGGAAACTGCCAGTATTTCTCAACGTGAAGTAATACGAGTGATGGATAATTTCCTAGAGGTGCCAAAAATGTATGGACAACAATGGTCGCCAGTTTCAGCATCTCCTTTTGTAAAGTTGGTAAGTAAAGCCTTTAAAAGTAGTTTTAAAAATGTTGTGTGGTTTCATCTGGCCTTTCTATGACAGCAGCAGATGGCAATCAGCACCGAGGATGCAAACAGGCAAAACACTGTGCATCCTGTTCAGAACCTTTATGCTCTCCTGTTCCTTGGACTGCTTATACTTTCACAATGTCTCAACAGACAAACGTATCTGGACTTCCTGCAGAACTCTGCCTTTTGCTTGACAGTGTGCCTTTGGCAATACGAAAGGTACTGCCACTACATGATGGAGCGCCGTCCCACTTCCCATTACTATTTATCAACACCTCCACATCTTTCCCAGCCATGGATAGTATATGGGGCCTTGTTGCTTAGCATACTATATTACTGAACTTAACCCCAGTGGATTTTCACTGAAAAATGTGTGTGCTGAGCCAGTTCCTGAAACGCAGACCCTTTAACAATGTATCCATATAGACCGTGATGCTATTCAGATACAGCCTGGAACATTTGAAAGAGTGAAGCAAACTATGATACAACATGTGAACACTTGCATTAATTTGGTCACTTTGAACATCTGTTGTGATATGGATGCAACTCAGGCCATGAATTATATGCTGAGATCATTTGATGTCACATACACACTGCCCATTTCTGGATACATGTTGATATGAGCTGTTTTCCTTTTCCAGTCTAGGAGCACTCCTTACACTTTGTTGGTGTAATTAAAATTCACCTGTATGCATACAGAACATTACAATACAGTTTTGTTTAATGCTGAAATATCATGCAGGTGGTGTTCTGCCCAAGGGAAGTGTTGGACACATACCAACTGTTTTAAACGATTAATTGTTAAACAGTAGTTTCCTGACATTTGCATAAACAAAGCTAAAGTCTCAGTCCAGGTTTCATTAACTGATATCATTAAATACTTTTACTTTCTCTGCCACATATAGTCAGTAGGGAAATTATTGTATTCAACTTAAAAATTTGATGTCGGGATTTCACTGGAGGCACCTTGAAGCCCAAAAAAGTATATTTGTATGTGTGTGTATCTGTGAACAGCACAACTCAAAAATGAAAAGTTGGTTACAAACCAAAGTTGGTATTTAAGTTTAATATCTTTCAAGGATGCAACATGAAGATCTTCAAAAAGATTCCTCCACCCTGAACTACCCTTTACATGAAAAATTTCAATTTTATTAAAAGTGTGGCTAATGATTTTGATTTTGATTGCTATATGTTTAAGATATTTTTATGGCAAATAAAATATATATTTTGAATTTTCTAGCTATAGCCCATGTAGTCCTGTATACTCTTGATGACTTTTGCATAACTAGCAAACCGAGATAGGCCAAATCTTACTTTACAAAAATTGTAGATCTTGTTAAAACACACAATTTATGTCCAAATGCATTTTTTGTGAAATGAGCCATTTCTGAGATATTCCTTGTTATTTGTGAGTTTTGTAATACTTATACTTTTCTCAAATGGAAGGTTGTTATTCACTTTTTTATCTCTGGCCATGCAAAGGGAGCAGACTTTCAAAGCTTTCATATGGTAACTATCTTTAAAAGATTTGACTATCGCTCCAAACCTACTGTACTGCCATATTCCTCTTGCACTTACAGGAAAATTAGCAAGAAGGTAATTTCTGCAAATGTTTATCTTGTGAAGAAGATAGAGGAATAAAACTTTGTAAGAATAGTTTGTACAAGAGTAGAGACAGTCATGTGAATGCAACACATCAGATTTTTTGATTCTGCATTAACATAGTGCAGATGCAGACATTACTTAACATTTGTCCAATGGCTAGTTGTGTTTCACATTAGTTACAAGAACATTTTCAGTACAGGTAACTAACGTGCAGTGGCTGAGTAATCAATGTACAGAAACTGTTAAATTAAGAGTTTAAATAATCTGAAGTGGCCATTCATACGACTTTCTCTACTCACTCACACTTTTCTTAAAAAATGCTTATTCTTCTATTACATGTTAATTGAGATAAACATCTGTAGAAACAGTTTTTTATTACATAATTCCTTGTAGGTACAATGGGAATAGAATAAAAAAATTGAATAGACTTCCTGTTTGAGAAAACTTTAAGTATTTGAAAATTCAAAGCAATAACAAGGTATATCTAATAAATGATTGTCTTCACAAAAAACTGACATAAATTGTGTCCTGTAATATGATCTACATTTTTTGTATAGTAAGATTTTATCTGTCTTACAGTATACCAATTATGCAAAGGTCATCAGAATGAAGAGGACTCCAAAGGCTATTGCCAGAACAGTCAAGATAAACATTTCATTTGTCATGGAAATATCTTAAACAAATCATATTTTAATCAAAATATAAATGGTTTCTGGATAGGAGCTAAGAGGATATTTGAAGACACAGAAACAAAAACTGTTCAGCAACATATGGGAATAAAGATCATTAGAATCACATATACAAATAAAAAATGCATGGGAATGAGAAGCGTATGTGGTTAAATTAAATAAAGAACAAAGAGAAAGTATTGCTTGAGTATGAGCAGACATGTGGAGACTACAGGTTATGAGAAAACATCTCCAACAGAATCAATGTCCAATATGTGAAGAAGATATGGTACATATATTATGAAAAACTGAAGTTATTAACAGTGAACTAATGCAAATCTAAAGGTTTTAACAAATGTTAGAGACTATAAGCTTCACTTATCTTAATATTTACAAAAAGTTCTTGGAATCAAACGCAGACTACGTAATTCCACATTAAATTAAATGTATCTTCAGGGCAACTCTTGTTTATACTGGTTGCCATCATAACAACCTAAATCGTTTAAATTTCTGTATTTGATTTCAAGAACTTTCAGCAGATATTAAGATAAGTGAAGCTTATACTCTGAGATTTGCTATAACTTTAGATGGTACATGTAGTTTATAAATGTGAAGGGACAGAGCTGTGGAGGAAACAGTGTACAAATGGGAAATTATTGAAAATAGAAAAGTGGCCTTAACTGAACTCCTTAGTAAGGATAGCAACCAGGCAGGCAAGTATTTGACAAAAATGAGAAAGAAATGGATATGGTCAGCAAAAGCACATGCAAAGGGTCTTTCAACAAGAGTGTCCTATCTTTAACATGTGATAGCTGCCGTCATTATTAAGTTACAGCAATAATTTTTTTTTTTTTGTGTGGTTACAGTTGTTATTGACAAATAGCCACAGAACAATACAGCATTCAGCAACCCATAGAAATTGGAACATTTATTATCAAACTGGATGAACTGTTCGTCAAACCTTCCATGTATTGTGTGAAGTTTATGGTGTGCAAAATCGTCCCTGCCAGAGAACAATTCACCGTTTGATCAATAAATTTGGAAGAAGTGGTTCTGTCAGCGATTAAAGAATACCTGTATGTAATTTATGTAAGCACTCCAATGAAAATATAGGCGCTGTTCGAGAGAGAGTACGCAAGAATGAAGACAAATCTATTGCTCATCAAGTGCAAAAATTGAGGCTTTTGCCGACCACAACTTGGCGAATTCTGCATCTGGACTTGAAGTTGCATGCTTACAAAATGGTGTTGACTCAAGAACCAACAACCATAGGTTGCACTGTGCATTCGCTGACTGTTCTATGAAGCAACTGGAAGTTGGCCCAGATTTTTGTAGAAAAATTGTCTCCAGTGCCGAAGCCCACTTTTGGATGGAGGGTTTTGTTAACAAACAAAATTGCAGCTAATGGAGCCAACGCAGATTCAACAATGACCACTTCATCCCCTAAAGGTTAGGTGTGGTGTGGATTTTGGTATGGTGGAATTATTGGTCCATATTTTCTCCAAGACGAAGATGGAGAAGCCCTAACTGCTAATGGAGAAAGATACCAGGCTCTTATAAGGGACTATTTTGGGCCTCAATTGGATGGTATAGATCTCAAAGACACCTGGTTCCAGCAAGATGGTGCCACATGTCATACTGCTCTCGAAACAATCATCTTTTGAAGAAGTTCAGAGGTTTCATCATCATCATCATCATCGTGGTGGTGATGTTAACTGGCCCCCGAGATCATGTGACCTAACGCTGTTGGATTACTTCTTGTGGGGTTACGTTAAATCTTGAATTTATGTCAACAGACCAGAAACAGTAAATGATCTTATGAATAACATCACAGGTGTTATTCGTGAAGTTGGACCTAATTTATGTTCTTCTGTCATTGAAAATTGGGTTGTAGGAATGGAATGTTGAAAAAATTCTGCTCCAGCCCTCAGCTGACTCACAGGTAAATTCTGGGGGCCATGGTATCTTCATTCCCTCAATCTTCATCTGACAAGTTGCATTCACTGGTGGCATTATAGCTATTTCCAAACTTTTATCAGTTGGTGTGTTCACATCCTAAACAATGAGTGCTTCATCAAATAGATAAAATTACAGAATTGTAATTTTCTGAATTGCTACTGAAATAATGCTGAAATATTTGTGAAAATGCCTATTGTCCTTTTAAAAGGATGCCAGAAAATACTTTATGTAACAAAGCTATTAAAACTGCAACTTTTCTTTTACTTTTAAAAGATAAATCCATGTCTTTGGAAATTATAATACAACTCATTACTTTAAGATAAAATACACAAAACTTACCTCTCCAAACACATGATGTTGCAAAAAGGCATGTTGAAAACAAGGTCAAGAAGTACATGATTTATTCACATCAACAATCCCTTCCAAGAATACAAAACTCAAGCAAATCACACTTTGATAACGTCTAGCTGAGATTACCATGTATGTCAATTGTTTGCAAAGATAATACAAATATTAAATAGTAAATTTTACCAATGTTACCATTGTCTTTATTTGACAAAATAGACAGATTTGGGTTGAATATTATCCACCTTTTCATTGTTGAACTAAGGTGTTCACAGATGCACGTGTGCATGCACACACACACACACACAAAAAGGACCTTTTTTTATAAGCGCTTTTTTTTATTTATTCAGTGAATCTCAATAAATGTATTTCCTAAAATCTCAGTATCAAAATTTTGGGTGGATTGCAATACCTTCTACAGTATGTTTACTGCAAAACTTCATCCACAGGCACACAGCCCATCTCCCACACACATACTGCACAACTTTGCTGGCAGTCGCAAGGCCTGTCTCCCAGTCATAGCACTACATTCTCTCCTCATATTTTGTTTTAATTTTGTCGTGTGCAAGGCACCTTAAAGATTTTTGAGGTACCCGTTCTAACCTTTTTGCAATTTTGTCTAATTTCTGTTCCATAAGCACACATAATTTTACCTTTCTTTCCCTATCACAAATTGATCCCATCTCCCTGAATTTATTTACAAGCACATGAACAGTGCTTCTACTCTGAGAACATATGGCAGGAAATTCAGTTTCAAACTGTCTTACAACTTACCTACAAGATGGTGTAAGCACATATACATAAACACTTTTTGTTGTGTTGTATACTGCAATTGATTCATTCTGAAAACTCTTCAACTAAAGTTAAACACTTCTGAACACTCCCAATGCTATTCACATGTGAAATGAACTAAAACAGCACTGAAAACCTACCTAACAGAAGAAAGACTACACATATGTGATGATTAGCACATACACACAGGGAAATGTAGTAAAGATCCCACAGGCCATGCAATTGTTGGCCAAGTTTTGTAGTAAACTTACTGTATACCAATGTACATGGTAGAGAAGGTAAAAAAGAATTCAGTTTTTATGCATAACTCTCAATGTGCAGAAAATGATTAAAATGGCTCTGGCAAAACATTTAAACAGAATTGGGATATATTTTTCACCACTCTGTCCTCTTTGTGATCTGCAAGAGGAAATGAACTGAGACCACCTTCAAGTATGCCCGGCCACTTCTAGCATCCCATCCATCAGTGAAAAATATTGGAGAGCAAGAGGGTTAATGACTTCATTGTCAGAAATCCAGCATATTTACTCTCAGGATCACATTATTTTGAACCTATTTCTAAACCAATATCCAACTTTCCTTTAAGTTAAAAAACAAATGAGATCATAAATATTATTTAATGGCAAACATACAACACATTTTGGCATTTTATACTAAACTTCACCACAAACTTTTCCTTATTTTCAGTTTCCAATTTAACATGAGCAACAAATTGGTTTAAGCATCATAAAACAGGCTTGATTGGGTTAAGGATCATAGATAAGGCATTGAATATTAAATATCACAGGGAAAAACAAAGCTTTCTAAATATTGAGAGGTATCATCCACTAAATCTAAATCTGCAATTTCAATAACATTACTTATTATTTATTTATGCCAACAAACTTACTGTTGGTGTTTTTAAACACACAAGCTGTGTGTGGGCAAAGTTTAAGAGGTAGAACTGGAACTTAAAAATTCAATGCCACAATTGGGATTTGAACCACAGACCTTCCGCTTGCCGGGCGGACGCTCTACCACTGAGCTATTGTGACAAACTGCCAGAATGACATTAAATTCTCAAGCCAGTTCGTATTTCTCCTGGTAAACCACAAAGGCAGTCTCACATCAGAAACAATTACCCCAATAATACTTTATATCCCAGGATTAAATAACCTTCACATGGTAATTATTATTTATTTATGCCAACAAACTTACTGTTGGTGTTTTTAAACACACAAGCCGTGTGTGGGCAAAGTTTAAGAGGTAGAACTGGAACTTAAAAATTCAATGCCACAACTTACTTGCAATAGTAAGTCACCATTGGGGTAATTGTTTCTGATGTGAGACTGCCTTTGTGGTTTACCAGGAGAAATACGAACTGGCTTGAGAATTTAATGTCATTCTGGCAGTTTGTCACAATAGCTCAGTGGTAGAGCGTCCGCCCGGCAAGCGGAAGGTCTGTGGTTCAAATCCCAGTTGTGGCATTGAATTTTTAAGTTCCAGTTCTACCTCTTAAACATTACTTATATTCACATAAGATGAAGAAATCAAACAAAGGGATGCCCAATGCATTAACATAAGATAGACGATATAATTTAATGCACTCTTTTTGCTTCACTCAAGTTTTTAAGGACATGTTTATCAGAGTGTTGTCTGCATCCTTAACTGACTGTCGACTGCTGTATTGGATAATAATTCCTGAGCACTGCTGGTGCAGACTTAACATGAAAATGTGTTGTGTTCAGAGATGTTAAGTTCATGAGGTCGCTGAAATTCATCAAGATCTTCTCCTATATGTTGAGGTTGATGAACCTTGTGGGTGATTGCAGTGTGAATGGAAGGGGGACACCTCGACCCACTGTGACTCCGACATGGATCTATTGCAGGCTACCACCCTCTCAGCAGGAAGAGATGAGGTGAAGTGAGACCACCGACTTGTCAGAGAATGGGGCCAGCGAAGCCCAGATGCACAGAAGTACCTAAGAGTTACAGAGATTGTCACCTGGTGCACAAATGAAGTATGTCTGCTACCCACGGAGAGATTGATGGGGCAACCCTTGCAGCAGCTTCTAGGAGGGACCTGGGAAGGAGTGTTTACAGAGCCCAAGCATATGTGCCATCTGTCCACATCCACATACCACGCTACCAACCAAACCTGAAAGATAACAAGGAAAAAAATGAAAAAAGAATGAAAAGGAATCCATAGAGTAAGGAATCCACACCAGCATTCACCTGTGAAAAGGGGAAACCACAGAAAAACCCACATCAGTGATCGGTTGACAGGGATCGAACCCAGAGCCTCCTGAATGAGTCTCACTCAGTGTGATGGCCCTTATTTACTGATTTAAGTAATTTAATTTCTCTGATGATCTCATAGTTTCTCTACCAGAAATATACTGATACATATGATGGGGTACCGTAAAGTTTTAATTAACATTTGAGAGGTAGAACTGGAACTTAAAAATTCAATGCCACAACTGGGATTTGAACCACAGACCTTCCGCTTACCGGGCGGTTGCTCTAACCACTGAGCTATTGTGACAAACTGCCAGAATGGCATTAAATTCTCAAACCAGTTCGTATTTCAGTGGTTAGAACAGCGGCCCGGTAAGCGGAAGGTCTGTGGTTCAAATCCCAGTTGTGGCATTGAATTTTTAAGTTCCAGTTCTACCTCTCAAACTTCGCTCACACACGGCTTGTGTGTTTAAAAACACCAACAGTAAGTTTGTTGGCATAAATAAATAATAATTTTAATTAACATGTTTAAAAAAATTGAAAGTTTGTTTTGATTTGTGGTTGTTAACTCTTCTCGACATAGTCACCTCTAGATTTATACATTTTTCACATTTGTTGGCCCTCTGCTTACTGTTATTATAGAAGTCTGCAGATTGCACTTTCAATAACTCTTCCACTTCATGAATAGTCATTTGTGTTACCAAATCAGCGACCCCATAACAAAAATTTCTTTTCTGGAAACAAACAAAAAAAGTATCTTGGTATGATGTCTGGAGAACAAGGTGAATACTGCAAGGCCTCAAAGCTATATGCCCTTGTTCTGTCAAATTGCAACTAGAGATCATGATATTATCAACTAGGAGAGCACGTCTTGGCACTTTCATAACAGAGCATTTCACAACTTGTCCAGAAGACTGCTCAGGTATGCACCAGTGGTGATTTTACGAATTTCAAGGAAATCTGAGGGCAGGATTCCACGACAGTCCCAAAAAACTGTGAGCATAAACTTCCCTGAAGACTTTTGGACCTCTTAAATTTTTTAAAAGAGGAGAACCAGCATCTTTCCATTTCTTGTTCATGGCTTTGTTCTCTGGACCACATTGATAGATCCCAGTTTCATCCATTTTTACCAGTCAATCGAAAAAATTCTCTTCAACATGTTCCAACAGCATCAACAGCTGTCATGAAAGGTCACACTGCATTTGTTCCTAGAAACGGGTAAGCAAATATGGAACCCACCTTGTACACACCTTAGATATGTGCAGTTTGTCACGAGTAGTTTTCTATGCACTACCATAACTGAGACCAGTTCCATTCATAATCATTTGAATGGTGCTCTTCTGTCTTCCAGGATTAAGCATTCCACTTTGTTCACTGTGGACGCATTGTCTGTTAATATGGTCTTCTAGGTCTTAACTTGTTTATCAGGGATATGTAACCAGTTTGAAAATTCCTTTTCCACCTCAAAATAATGTCATGATACGAACTTTCGTTTACATGAACGACCATCTTCTCATTAAATTTTCTGAGCACTATATTTTTGTATTACATTTAGTATAGTGCTTTTTAGTGCCTAAATGTGCTTAACAGTGTGAAGCAAAATTAATTGTTGTAATTATTTCTTTACTACATATAGTAAGTAGGGGAAATATTGTATTCGACCCAAAATGTTTAGGTGTAGGTCTGTGTATGGGTGCATAACTCAAAAACAAAAGGTCGGTTAAAAACAAAAGTTAGCATTAAGGCAATGTATCTGTGAAAATTAAAAAATCCACAGTTTTCTTCCGAGTGCTTTGAATGCTTTTCCACACACTTAGAACATAAAGTAAATAGTATACACAAAATTTCAATGTCCTATGTCAAACCATTTTTAAATTATTAATATATTTATTAATAGTAAATCACTTTTTCATATGCTCATATGAAATGACCCTTGGAGCCTATAGTTTATTGTATGTCTCCTAAATTTTTAATTTGAGCTCAGTATACAAATGTAAAGAAATTGTCATATCAAAATTGCTTAGATTTAATTAGTTTAAGAGAAAAAAAATGTTTTGTATACAATTCATCAATATTTTCAATATTTCAGTATGAGTTATGAAAAGCATTTAATTTCAGCTCAAATATTTAATATTTTTTAACTAGTGCATGACAAATTTTAATACCTTAATCTCTGAAGGTCTCCTAAAAATTTCAAGCTAATAAGTTATAAACTAGGGTCCAAGGAGTATTTTGAATAGTGAAAAGTGCTGAAAAAAAAAAAAGGAATTTTAAAGTTTAACAGTATGTTTTTGTGCTTTACCTAAATCCACTTAACTTAAAATTCCCCAGCACCATATGTGAGACCCTCTGTTGCTTTCTTCTTGGCATCAGTAAGTAGTAGTTTTTGAGAATTTTAAGTTTGCTTGGTTGATTCTTAATATGAAAACTTTCCTTTTGCCTTTCCATTGTTCACAAAATTTAGAAATTTGTTGTTCTTTGTTAACCTCTACACTATGCACTTTTGCAAATGTATACACAAAATTCATAAAATATCTGCTTGTTAGGCTCTACTATACACTAACGAATAACTTAACATCTATTGACTACCGATACAATGCCTAATATATAACTGGAACATTGAAATAACCTGGCAAGATTACAGAACACTTATGGCATTTCTCTGTTTGGAAGCAAAATATGTGTCAGATTCCTGGCATTTCAGTTCGATATATCAAATTTATTTCAGCACAGTCAACTCACAACCTTTCTGAAACAAAATTCCCTGCAAGAGACCAAAATCAAAGCTAGTGAAAACAAAAAATACATTTCAAAGCTGTAGCAACGAAGTTTAGCGAAGAACACTCACATGCACTGGGACATTTAAATGCCCTCCTGGAGCTTTAAACTTAGCTGATATTGAGAAAACTAAAGTGTGCCATTAAAAGTACAAAGTATAAGCATAATAAAAAATGTAAAAAATAAAAATCAAAATTTTCGGCAATTTTCAATAAATTTCATAGATTGCCGGAAGTTTAATATCTTTCAAGGATGCAACACGAAGCCTTTGAAGAAAAATCCTCCACACCAAACTACCCTTTGCATGGAAAATTTTGATTTTTTCAAAAATGGCTATAACGATTTTGATTAAAATCCCATGTGTTTAAATATATTTTTATGATAAATGGAATTTATATTTTCAACTTTCTGGCTATAGCCCATGTAGTCTTGTATACTCTTTATGGCTTTTGCATAACTCATAAGCTGTGAGAGATAGATTAAATCTTACTATACAAAAAAATGTAGATCTTGTTAAAACACACAACTGATGTTTGAATGAATTTTTCTTCCTTTCTTTTTTAGGGGAGTGAACCATTTTGGAGATATTTCTTGCTATTTGTGTGAGTTTTGCAGTACTTACACTTTTCTCAAATGTAAGGACATTATTAAATTTTTTATCTCTTGGCCATGCAAATAGGATGGAATATCAAAGCTTTAAAAGATTTGACTACCGCTCAAACCTTTCCCTTGCGCCTATAAGAAAATCAGCAGTAAGATAACTTCTGCAAATGTTTACCTCAGTTAACATGAAGATAAGGGAATAAGAGTTTGTAAGAACAATTAGCACAAGAGTAGAGAAAGTCATGTCGAGTGCAACATATCACATTCTTTTTTTTTATTTTCTGACCTCAGAGGTCAGTTTTACGAGCACATATGTAAACCGAGAATCGCTAAATCTGCAGTGAAGTGTTGAAACTAGTGCTGAAAAACCAAAACCATAATTGAAGAGTTTATATTCTTAATAGAAACCACACTGAAACCATAAATACTGGTCAGTTATATTTTTCATATTGTTTTGTAACATAACATACTTTTGAAGGTATGTTTGTAATTGTTGTATTCGTTATTGCACATGTTTTAATTTTAATAGAGCTAAATGTCACTCACATTATTTCAATAGAAATGCATATTTCATCTCAAATCACAATAACAAATTTCTTCTTCTTTGTTATTGTAATTGAATATGTACTAGATATTTATTCACTATCTGATAATTCTTCTAATTGATTATTGAACACAAATGAATCTAAAAATATATTCTTGTTTAACAATGCTGTCAATGCCAGGATCTCATCAGCATCACCTGTGTGCCGAAATTTCGTCTCACAGGAGTTTTTTTACATGCCACTAAATCTGCTGACATGGAGCTGTCATTTTTAAGCACACTTAAAAACCATTGGTCTGTGCCAGATTTGAACCTACTACCTTGGGATCAGTAGGCCAGCATTTAACCAACTGAGCCAGCCAGACTGACACAGATGAATCTGGTGTAACAATTATAATTTTGTTTCTAAAACCTGATGCTTTAAGGTGCAGCAATCTGCATTTTTCACCCCTGAGAGCATATTTGAACCGGGCATTTAAACACTGGACAAGCACTGTCGATCTGATGGACAAGCAGCAGCATTTGCAGACAATCTGCATCTTGATTTTCTTGCATAGTTTATACTACCAGTTGGGAATGTATTTACACATATACCTCAAGAAAACTATTCTTAATGACAACTTGAAAAAATGTGAAATCATTCTTTTACTTTGAGAGCTATTAAAAATAATCAGTCAGCAGTGACAGTTTAAGTTTTCCAATCTCTTGGCAGAGAGAAAGAATAATTTTCATATGTTCTTTCATGCAACTGCTGAACCTTTTGTTGCAGATAAGTAAACATTACATAAATATGTTGTCATTCTATTTTTTGAGTGCATGACTTACAACATATTTGGCATTCATACACATTCTGAAGTAATTTTGCTATTTATTGTACTTTCAAAATACAGTGGTTATAGGTCATGAAATTAGTGTTTCCTGCTGTATCACATTTGCAAAAAAACACCATCCCTATTCATAGTGAACAATGATATTTTTTGACTACGGAAAAAAAATTAGGCATGAGTAAATTCTTTTGTTACCCAATGTAGGGCAGGATTCAAGCAACAAAATGTTAGGTGGTAGTTGAAATATTTCTTCAAAGGAACTATAACCAACACTCTTAGCACTTATCAGCAAAACAAGGTGCCATTGATTCAATAATCGAGTGGAACTAGGTCTAAGGCAGGGTTAAGCCATCTACATTAGCTTAAAGATAGCCTTGATGTTGCACATACAAATACAATAATATTTGAAGGGTACACAGGCAAAAGGGGGAATGTCATTTTCAGCAAACTGGGATAATTCAATTTGAAATTTTCAACCTATAATGTTGTCTATAATAATATATGTACATAAACTATTATATTACTTAAGGTTAGTCAAATGAATCAGTATTGTACATAGATAATGAAAATATAGAATTAATATTTATTTATGCCAACAAACTTACTGTTGGTGTCTTTAAACACACAAGCCGTGTGTGGGCAAAGTTTAAGAGGTAGAACTGGAACTTAAAAATTCAATGCCACAACTGGGATTTGAACCACAGACCTTCCGCTTGCCGGGCGGACGCTCTAACCACTGAGCTATTGTGACAAACTGCCAGAATGGCATTAAATTCTCAAGCCAGTTCGTATTTTTCCATGTGAAGGCTATTTAATCCTGGGATATAAAGTACTTACAATAGTAAGTCACCATTGGGGTAATTATTTCTGATGTGAGACTGCCTTTGTGGTTTACCAGGAAAAATACGAACTGGCTTGAGAATTTAATGCCATTCTGGCAGTTTGTCACAATAGCTCAGTGGTTAGAGCGTCCGCCCGGCAAGCGGAAGGTCTGTGGTTCAAATCCCAGTTGTGGCATTGAATTTTTAAGTTCCAGTTCTACCTCTTATATAGAATTAATGTTTATAATTGGAAAAAAATGTAAAATGAAGCAAGTACACATTTATTACAGCTTCTCGGGTGATCAGCCATGTGAGGTTTAAAAACATTGAGCTTTAGGCCATTGTAAACTCTATGGCCTTCGTCAGAATGAAAAATGACCGTTAGCTTTCCACTCCCCATATATATATACAATGTTAGGTGGGAGGGGATTTTTAAACCTCACACGGCTGATCACCCGAGAAGCTGTAATAATTAACGTGCACCGTGAAAGCTTTAAATCTTACAAATACACACTTGTCACGAAAATAAAAGGTAATGTCAGTGTTATCAATGCAGTATCATGGAAATAAAGAGGAATGTCACTTTTAACAACCCATAACAAATGGCATTACTACACCCCTCAGTTAATAGTGAGGAAGTGTATCAATGACGGATGTTCTCTTTGGTCCACAAAATGGTATGACTCACAGATCAGTAAATTTTGCTTTAGAGATTGGATGTAAACCTGAAACAGAACCCTCAATATTCCCAGTATTTTTGTGAATGTAGAGCAACTTCATGTACAGTAACTCTTGAATTTACGTTCATAAGATGTCTCTGCAAGAACAAACTCACTATCTGCTGTTTCTGGGAACTGTAGAGCTGATCTTGGAGCACTAACATGAGGTCACTGTAATTGTCTCTGTATTCCATGAAACATGGACGGATGCTCAATGGAAATGACAAGTTCCCTTATAGCACTTTATTTGTAACCTATGCAAACGTATCCCCAAATATACACTTCCAAAGTCATGCAACTTATGTCACATTTTTGCAGATTTTATTTTCCACAGACTAAGTATTGGAAAGCACGAATGCTAATGGCTTCATTGCCAGATGCAAGGCACTAGAAAACAACAACAACATTTTCCACAGACTGCCTGCTTGATATTACGCAACCCCAGTGTTCGAATCCAACTTTCCAATGAGAGGGGCAAACTTAAGTGTGTTATATTTATGGCAATGATGGTAGTAATATCAGTGATAGTAGCATTGGTGTGTTACATAAAATGAAGCAGCAGCTATATGCATTTTACTCTCTAACAGCACCGTCATTTTGTACTTCTGAGCAATACAGGCACATAACTCTCCCAAAACTGTCTGTAAGTAAGGGGCAATTTGTTTTCCAGTTTTCAAATCTAATTTTGCCTACACATCCCCTAATTAGTATAATGCACTTACTCTCACTATTTTCGCTAACACATGTCACTTCCAATGCTCCAGCTTTTACCTGAGAAGCTGTAATATTAATGCTATGTACTTGAAACTGAAGCCTGGAATACATCATTGTCATTATTTTCTGTAACTTTTCACTTTCTTGTCCAACAATTCATCCATGCTGATGAATAGGACAGTTAGTTGCAAGAAACTGAACTGAATACTGCAAGCTGAGATCGTCATTGCTAGTGCAAAATTACTGGACTTGTGACCCCCAAATGTCAATCCAACTAATGAACCTGAGTATTGTTTAATGTTTAGCTTATTTGCGATGTGACACTTCTGTTTACTCACAGCTTGCACTTGTGCCATGTACAGTCTACATCAAAAGTGTTTCACGTCTTCTGGTATTTTCAAAGAGCAGTAATAGTTAAATACAGTAAAAAGAAAAAATATTTCCCTGGCAGGGAAGGAATTCTTTGATGAGCTGGGAAAATTATTTAATTAAAGGAGGAACTGCTCCCCCCCCCCCCCCCCACCCCCATTCATTCGAACCCCTGCACAGCCCTGGAAGCTGTAGCAACATTATCCATTTCTCGTTTCATAACTATAAATATAATTTCTCAAAGCCATACCATGAATGTTTTATTTTACATGTATAAACAGGCTATAAACGTATTCATTTATAACACTCAATAAGCCTTCCTGAATAAATAAAGGCTTACAATAGCCACACATTTTGGATCTTGTAATATATCTCAAATCCTTCTATAGCAATATCAATCTTTCCCTAATTTGACTGTTATTGCCCCATACTTAATAAAGCTATGAAAAAATGCAAAGTAAGCACTACTGAAGTAGACCATTATTATTTTGGATTAAAGTTTTTATGTGTGCTGGTTCTGGAATCACAAAGTGAGGGACCTAAGCAGCAAAACATAGGTGAGGGATGTTTCTTTATAAGACTGGAGCAGTGTACAAAAATCTATAGTTAATCTACCATTTTATGCAGCTAAAAGATTAGTCAACTCTGAATTCAAAAAAATTATTTCAAAATATTACTATAAAAAATCAAAAAATAAAAGATGGGAACTACCAAACATTCAAACAGTAATTCCTGAGTATCCTTGAAAAACAGCAGTTTCAACCTTCAGGTTGATTATGGGACATGATTGTCTGGCAAAACATTTAAACAGAATTGGGATATATTCTTCACCACTCTGTCCTCTATGTGATCTGCAAGAGGAAATGGATTGAGACCACCTTCAAATATGCCCGGCCACTTCTAGTGCCCCATCCATGAGTGAAAAATATTGGAGAGCAAGAGGATTAATGACTTCATTGTCAGAAATCCAGCATTAGCTAACAACAATTATAAGACTGGAGCGACGAGAAAGCACACCTGAAACATCAGTGTAGCTAACACCCCCAATGGTTATTACTTAGGAAACCTGCACTTATACAAAACTGAAACCATATTGTGTCTCTAATGTTACCCAGAAGATACAGCACTATGGACAACTTTCATGTTAGAAGTTACCAATTTCAGAGTAATTATGTATAAAGTACATCACAAAATTTAATTTTTGCATGTCAAGCTGGAGTCAGAGAGCTCCACTCTACAAATGAACAAGTATTACTTCTCAGTCAAGAAATCAAATACTCCTTCAATAGAAAAGAAGATAATGTATCAGTTTTTATTGATTTCCAAAGTGCATATGATTCTATATGCAGAACAAAACTACTGAAGAAAGTAAAAAAATAGGGATACAAGGTCCGTTTTCATGGCAATGTCATTTCCTAACGCAACGCTTTATTGCTACCAGATATGGAAGAAATATATCAAAATATAAACAAGTACACGGTGGCTTACCACAATGCATAGTGCTCAGCACTACACTTTTTAATACAAAGTGGGTCAAAGAAACGGGAAATTTTAATTTTGTTGTTGTTAATACATGGTTTATATCAGAAGGCTTAGATTTATGTCACTGTTGAGCGTAATAGTTGCAATTTAGTAAACATGGAACGGTGGACTGGTGAGCAAAGAGAATTTGCCTTAAAATCTTATTATCTAAATGGTCAAAGTGCCGAAGCTGCTTGTGGGGAGTTCTGTCGTCATTTTCCAACTCCGTCGTCATGATTTTGTGCCCTCTGCTCATGTGATAAATGACTGGATAAGAGTTGCTATAGTGAACAGCCCGACACGTTCAGCCCAGAGACATTCTCTGGCACTTAACATGGATCGCTCTAGTGTACGAAGAATACTGATACACGATCTAAAATTTCACCCATAGAAGTTGCAAGTTGTGCATAAATTAAATCAGCAGGATGTAAATAATCGTGTCATGTTTTGTGAGCGATTTTTGAATGAGATCTAAAATAACCAAGAAATTCTTCCAAATTTATGGATGTCTGATGAAGCCCACTTTCGTTTGGATGGTTCTGTAAATAAGCAGAACTTTCGGTATTATACACAAGAGAATCCATGGCAACTTCATGAGTGGCCCCTGCACTCACAAAAGGTAACCGTTTGGAGTGCCATATTTCTTTGAAGATTTCAATGGTCGCACACAAACTGTTACTGCAGATCGTTATGTGACAATGATTCAACATTTCTTACGTGGTCAAATAAGAAATTTTGGGATCAATAGAACCACCTGGTTTCAATAAGATGGTACAACAGCACACACTGCACGAATCTCTATGACAGAACTGCAAAATTTGTTTGGAAATCATATCTTATCAAGAAATGGAACATCTCGTGGCCGGCACGATCCCCTGATTTGTCTGCATGTGATTACTTTTTATGGGGGTATCTCAAAAGTAAAGTATATGCAAAAAAGCCACGAAACATTGACGACCTGAACACAGAAATTCGTGAACAAAATTGCAAGAACCCCAGTAGTTATGTTGGAAAGAGTGATGACGAACTTTAAAGGTCGATTGCAAGAATGTGTGTTTGTTGATGGTAGACACTTAAAGGATGTTATTTTCAAGAAATAGTGGTTATAGCAAACGGCATATAATAAAAATCCATTTAATACATTATATAAGGTTTCATTCCACAATTTCAAAATTTCCCGTTTCTTTGACCCACCCTGTATATTAACAATATGTCACAACAAATACAAGAATCAGGTGTGAAGTGTGCACTATTTGCCAATGACTTAGTAATGTGGACTTCAAAACCAAAAAATAAAAGTACAGAACTAGAAAAAACCATGCAACAATCCTTAATAATCCTATAAAAGTGGACCAAAGAAAATTTAATGACTGTTAATACCACAAAACCAAACTACCAAATCTTTTCAATAAGGAAAAAATCTGATGTGCTGCACTCACATAACTTTCTCTACTCTTGTACTAACCATTCTTACAAACTCTTATTCCTGTATCTTCTTCGTATTAAGATAAACATTTGTACAAATTATTTTATTGCTTATTTCCTTGTTGATGCAAGGGGAATATTAGAATACAGTAGGCTTTGAGCGATAGTCAAATCTTTTAAAGCTTTGAGGTTCCGTTCTCTTTGCACACTTAACATAAAAAATTGTCAGCGATGTTCCATTGCACGAAAGTTCTAAGTTTTCCAAAACTGACACACAAAACAAGGAATATCTCCGAAATGGTTCACCCAACAAGAAAATTTATCGAGACATAAACATGAGCGTCGGCAGACATTTTTCCAGGGGGGGCCACATGTTTAAAATTTGCAATCACATAATATCAATTCACTATTTTATTGTCAAAATTTATAACATTCGTCGCATATAACCATGTTAAGTTGTGTTAAATAGAAATTGATCTTTTAAAATAGTAGTTTAATAGTCAGTAATTGATTGCACATTAAGTTGACCAACTTCCAGGGAGGGGCCGCGGCCCCCCCCTTGCCGACGCCCATGGACATAAATTATGTATTTTAGCAAGATCTACATTTTTTGTAAAGTATGATTTGGTCTATCTCTAATGGTTTACCAGTTATGCAAAAGTCGTCCAGAGTAAATACGACTAGAGGGGCTATAGCCAGAAAATTCAAGATATACATTACATTTGTCATCAAAATATCTCAAACATATGACATTTTACTCAAAATCGTTAGAGCCAGTTTCAAGAAAATAAAAATTTTCGAAAAATGTTCCATGTAAAGGGTAGTTTAGGGTGGAGCTATTTTCTTCAAAATCTTCGTGTTGCATCCTTGAAAGACATTAAATTTAAATACCAACTTTGGTTTTTAACCTACTTTTCGTTTTAGATTTATGCTGTCCACAGACAGACATACACACACACACACGGACCTTTTTCTAAAAATGCTTTTGTTTAATTCAGGGGGTCTCAAAGCATATATTTCCGGTGAAATCTCGACATCGAATTTTTGGGTGGAATACAATACTTCCCCTACTTACCAGTAGAAAAAGTAAAAACCACTAAAAATAAAACAATTTTGAGGGTCAACAATTACCAGAAACAAAGGAAGCAAAGTATTTGGGAGTTACATTTGATGCCAAACTTACATGGACCAAACAAATAGAAAATGTAATACAAAGAGCCGAAAGGTGCCTTTCACTGTTAAAACGTCAAACAGGAATGAAGTGGGGATGTTCCAGAGCAACTCTTAACATGACATACAATACTGGAGCAAAGTTCTTGTAACAGCAAATAAAAAACAAAATTCAAATCTTTCAAAACCAAAGTCTGAGAATAATTACAGGTGCTATCAAAACAACACCAATTCCAGCTATGGAAATACTAACCAACCAATACCCCATTGAATATGAAATAGAAAAGGCAGCTCTTATTCAACACGAAAAGTTGATCAGACTCCCATTCAATACATGGAACAAAAGAAATTTTACACATACACTAATGATTCAGGAGAGCTTTCTTTCCAAAATTCAAGACATCAAGAATGTACACCTTCCTAATTCAAAGGAAGACTTCATATCTAAAGTCAATCCAACACAAACATTAGACATCACATATTATTTACACCTGACAGAAGAAGTTAGGGTAAGTGTAGGTCGTTTGTACCTGGCCGTGTACGCGAAACACGTTAGGTAGGTACGAAAAGTAAAGCAATGAAATTGTTGCATAAACACTGTTCAAGTTGTAAATATTTCGATAACACAGGACCCTGTTACCCCACACATATACATACACTAACCTAACAGGGGTAAAATTTGGAAAATACTGGCCCCTGTTTTCCACTCATATACATACACTAACCTAACCTAACACGGGCAAAATTTCGATAACACAGAAAGATGTCACCACACTCATAGACACACACACTAACCTAATCTAACACAGGCAGAACGAAAACGAAGCTTGACCGCCAAATAAAACTTCCAAAATCGTAATCAGCAATAAAAACTGCATCCATTGCACTATATTCGTTTTCTCGAGTGGAGGGTTTTGTAAACAATTACCATTTTGGGTACGTTTTCTCAAGGTGCCGATTTTATACACATTTACCTATGTATTTTACAGTTGTGTTCCTATCAGATATAACCCTAAATGGAGACAAAAGCAATGAAAATGCCTAAGGGGTTTAGCTGAGAGTAGTTGCAGAACTTTAAACACACCTGGCATCTAGCTGAATCCAACTTAGTGCAGTCCTTAAGTGATCTTGCTGAGTATCCACTATCAGTAGGGTTTAACAGCAGAGTTTTTGAGCCGTGTTTTCAAGAACAGTTCCTTTTATGGCAAAATCATTTTGCAATGCAAACAACTTACTCCATCTTGTTACTATCCGCATGCGCAGAAGAAACCGCCAACCTACCCATACATGCACAGAACAGAAACCTATAGGTGGTAATCGGCGGGATCTGGTTACGCCACAGAGTAACATAGGCTGAAATGAGCACAGCTATCCACACTCCAGTAACATCAGCAGCGCATTTCATTATCTCACGGTACATCTGTTGACGTTCTCTAGCAATAATCCCATGTCGGTTTATTTTTGTGATTAACAGATACAAATAGTGGTTCAGGGGAATATTTCACACACTCGCATAAACAAAGAGATAGCGAGTGTAGCGACACTTCATTTTCCATCACCAGGTATGAAAGCCACTCGCAATATTTTAAATACTGTGAGAGGAAGATCCAGTGTTTGGATTTGGCGGCTCGTGTCTCGTAAATTTGGGAGAAAAAAATATTTTGTTGTTTAACGAAGTTGCCAATTGCCAGGATCACATCAGCAGCGCCGGGAGCCGGAATTTTGTCCCGCAGGAGTTCTTTTAGATACCAGTGAATCTACTGACATGGAGCATACATAAAAATCATCGGTCTGGGCCGCATTTGAACCCGCGACCTTCGGATCAGTAGGCCAGCATCTAACCAACTGAGCCACCCAGACCGACGTAAATTTGGAAGGGCGGCATAATATATTTTCAAAATTAGCACATGGACATGACAGTTAATTCTGAATTTCAACTGAATATATGTGAAAATGAAATGAATCATATAAATCGAAAAATAACTATTCATGACTTTCCATCTGATCATCGAAAGCACCTTATTTTAATGGCTAAACATTATGTGTAATATTCAGAAATAAAGTGTGTAGGAAATTGCGTCGAGTAAAAGAAATTTAAATTATACAAGTTATATTATACACATGTTGTTAGCATTTATTAACACGGATTCCTTGAATAATTTGAACCACTCGATGCTCCCGTCCCCAGTGACGGCTCATGAATTTTTAACCTGGAGGGGCTCAGGGAGTCTACGTTAAAATGAAGACTTGTTATGCTAAGAATATCAAATCATGACAAAAAAAAATACTGATGCAATTACCTTTCATTTAAACTGGAACTCCATACGACGGCTCTTCTCGCGAAATTTCTCGATTATGAGCTTGTTGAAGTCAGGAAATTCGGACACCAGCACTTTCTCCATCGACAACAAGCCTAATGCAGTCAATCTTTCCTCATTCACGCGGCTCCTCAAGAATGTTTTTATTAGTTTCAATTTTCAGAAGCATCTTTCAGTTTTGGAGATAGCCATGGGCAGTGTAATTAGTTGGTAATTATTATTTACTCATGCCAACAAGCTAACTGCTGATGTTTTAAAACACACTAGCCGTGTGTGGACAATGTTTTAAGAGGTTGAATGAGGAATGAAAAATTCAATGGCATAGCCGGGATTTGAACCACGGATCTTCTGCTTATTGAGCGGCTACTTTAACCACTAAGCTACCATGGCCAACTTGCCAGTACGACATTGAATTTCCCAGTTGATTCGTACTTTTCCCGGTTAGACCACAAGGGGATCTCACATCAGAGATAAATACCCCAAGAGCGACTTACTAGTTTCTGAAGGTCTTGGTATTCGTTCCTCACAAATACCTTCTAAGACAGAAGTCCTTTCAGGAGAGTTGTGGAAGAATATTTTAACACTTAAAATGTGAGAGGAGGCCTGTTCCATTAATTTGTTCAGTTGATGTGCATGTCAATAAATATAATTAGCATTGTTATACACCTCTTTAACTTTCACATTACCACCACCTAAATGACCTCTAAGTACAGTAGCTCCATCATAAGTCTCTGCGATTAATTTTTGAGGACAATTTCCAATCAATGGAAGCATTTGTTCCAAAATGCACTTTGATAAACCATCTGCATTATGCGATTCTGCATTTGAAAATGTCCAAAAGCGCTCGTAAGCTTTGCCTCGAAGTTCATATAGAAACAATAGCACTGTCTGCAGTGTTCAATATGCACCACACAATTTTACCGCACCTATTATCGTTGACAGAAACTAGCGATTTTTCTACACTATTTCGTTGTGCTTTTTTATGGATTCCTCATAAGCACTGCTCAAAAATGACCTAATATTGTACGCTCCTAGAAGTTGAAAACTGACTAGAAGTACCATCACGCTTTTTTATTTTTTCCTGTAGACGTTTCAAATCACACAATCCGTCTTTGGTCAACGCATCATCACCACCATCATCACCACCACCACCACCACTGCCGAACAACAAACACACCAAACAGAAGAGCGCGTTTTTGTTTCTTCACATCCACACAGCCATGAAGCTTTTTCGTATAACGAAATATCAAATTTTCGAGTAAAATAATCTCTGCTCATACACTGTGGTTGTATTTGCACAATATTAAGCCCAGGCTTTGGTCGGCTACTGTTTCTAATATCAAAGTTTTCTGATAAACTTAGCGAACTACATATAACTGCTTTTATTTCACAAACTTTCATTTTCTCTTAACTATATTGCAATGTAACTGACAGTCAAGCCAACTCGTTGCTGACTGGAAACGTCTCAGAACTGTACGTCCCGAAATATCCATATAAAGAAAAATGCCATATCCTTTGTACTTCAGGTATACGAGTGTCCTCGGAGGTTGAAATGTCAGTGGTCATTTCCATCGTTCGTATCTCCAATTTGAACGCAGACAATTTCAACTGCAGGCCACTTCTGTGTACTTAAAAGTAACATTCGGTTGTATAAACTTGCTCATAATGATCTAAAAATTATGGGAAAAACGGTGCAAGCAAGTAATTTGTAGTAATTTACACCAACTTCAACAACGCTACAGGAAGAATAACAAGGTTCCACTCCATACATTCCATGACAGCCGGGCTCATTTTTCTCAGCCTTATGCTTGTCTTAACTATAATAATATAATATAATTATAAGAGAGTGGGATAACGTTACAGCTATGCCGTTGTCCTGGTTACCAACGAAAACAGACCAGAAAGCGCCCGGACTATCACAACCCGAGCCCGGTAGACCGCCATCTTAAAAGTTAGCGTATTAAATAGGAGAAAAACGGAACAATTTTAAACGTATTTTGTGTATAAGTATATCTATATAACGGACATATTGAGACCAAAAAAGTATCATTTTCAGTTTTTAATTGGGGACGCCACCCCTGCTCGTCGCCCTTGGTGGCACAGTTGGTTAGCGCTAGTTTTTAGTTCCCGAGATTGCAACTTCGATCCGGGAATTTTAGTTGTGATTAAACGCAACTGCGTAGATTTACTGGCTCGTAAAAGAAACTCTTGAAATTCTCGAAAACAGCTTTCTAAACATAAAGGTGCAGAGCTTATATGTTAGTGCCTTTGCTGCGTTATAATACTGCATGATCCAATCAATATTGATATTTTGTATGTCTTGATGGGCTTTAATGGTTATCCTGAAGAATAGCGGCCAAATTGATACCGTCTTCTGCTAAGCGTGGCTCATGCAACACCTATAGATTAGATATATAGGTGGATTTTTGCTAAACACCAACACAGTACATTAAATATATTTGATATGGGAATATGAAATTTATTGAAATTCTTTAGGTAAAATAGTTAAGTCACTTCTGTGGGTCAAAAACCACACAATCCTGGAGCAGACTTCCCCACTTACTTTAGTAGTGGAAGTTATAGCTCCTATTTGGGAAATTCGTAGTCATTGCAATACATTTCTTTCTTCATAAATCTGCATTATTGTTGGGATTGAAATAAATGTTTTCATGTCAATGTTGTTTCCTTTGTTTTCATCTTGTTCATCTGGCTGAATAATGGCTCAACTCAAGCATTGAACCACGTGAAAGAAACAGTAGCAAATTTATATAACTCAGTAAAAGGGATTTATCTCACTTCCGTCTTTATATTTTGATACTTTATTACAAAACAGTCTCGGTGTTGTTAATTTTGGCCACTTGACTATCATGTTCGCTCATTGTATTGAATTTTTGAAATTTCACTTGCTGGAAATAAAAATATTTCTGCAAGTGGGATTAAAGGGTCTTTTATTACTTTGAAATAATGTTCTATTGATATTGATGCATAATGAGCTTTTCAACATTTTTAGGAAGCCTTTGTTACAGCTCTGAATAGTTTGACAAGAAACTTCAAACAATACTGTCAATTCTACTCTGAAGTCAATTTCAGAATTTTTAGCTTGGTTTTAATTTATAACCGAGATGGTTATTTACATCAACATAGTCACCAAAGTTGTCTTTCAGAGGATCTAAGTGACAGATTGGTAAAACCAATTTTCTGGCTATTGAACAGGTAAGATTAGTCAAACCATTTAACAGCTTGATGGGATCCGATCGATTCCATTCAAATTATTTATTTACATCCTGAACTTCACAAAGAACTGGCTTCAAAGATAGCAAATAAGCGTGCAAGATTTGCGGGACTTCATTGAGAAGCGCCTTACCATGTAAAATCCAACTCCTGAGTGAATCCCAGTTGGACAGACAGCTAAATAGACCAGTAGGTAAACCACACACTTCATTGGGCAATAGTCCACTCAAAGCCAAAGTGGGAAGAATAATGCTAAGAGCCAGATGGCACCAAGGTGACTAGTGTTGGTGTTTGTGCTTGTTTTTTTTTTTTACATTATCAAAATCCATTTTAGCAGGATTATGTGCAAAGATGACAAAGATTCTTTGAAATCAATTGATTTGCAACTTTCTTAAAGTAGGCCTTCCCTTTTCTGTTATATAAAAGTTGTCTGGAAACTACAGCCTTGTTAAAGCTGTCCAAATCTGATTATGATTCGCTTGGCCTTTCTTTATGAGGGGTAGAAATTGAGATACACATTCTGGAATTAATTGTTTTCTGTTCCTAACAATTCACCATACACTGCTTCTTGAAACACCCAGCATAACGTTAATGCTTGGTAGTGCATTCATTAATTTGGTGTATATCTTTAAAATTTTACTACATTACTAACAATTTCCTGCTTTGGGAATGCTTACTGTGAATGAGGAACATATCTCACAAAAGAAGGAAGGACATGCATTAACAAACAGCAAGTAAATTATTGCTCAGGAAGTACTTATCACACTTATAGCAAGCAAAAGATTGGCTCCACTCCTCTTATTAAGCAAGTGAGCTGGGCAGTGCGATTGTACAACATTTCTTCAGGATTGGGGGAATCCCACAATTATTTGTACAAGCTGTACTAATCTATGGTATACTAGCTGTGGTTAAACTGCCCACTACAGTAAGAAATACATTAGAATCAGATCTTGATCAATTATCAACATAATATTCAACTCCATATAACATAGTGTCGGGTTTAAGGGCCCGTCAATAACTTGGTCATTAGGGCTGGTATAATAGAAGAATCATTAAAATAGACAATGTACCACATCCATATAAGCTATGCCTAAGGACGCAGTACATTGATCATTTAAGTCTTTTACTTTCTAAGGGAAATGGAAAATATGTTTCATTCTAAAGGAAATGTAGATACAGCTTCTGTAGAGTTTGTAAATACTTGTACTATGTAAACATCGCCTTTCTTTGGGGAAGATTGAAAATGAACAAAACTGGATAATCAAAGGTATTCTAATATCCAGCAAAAGTTAAGATTTTCAAGCAGTATTTCAAGGAAAAATAAAATATTGGAAGAGTTAACACAATATTTGTAATTACAAAATAATCTATAATAGGGTCATTAGAAATGCTAAGATGCTATACAATGATATAGCAACCACAGGAAACATCCAAAACTGTGTGGAGAATGATAAAACAGGAAACTAAGATAAAAGTGGAATGGAATGAAGGTTAACTCCAGATAAACAGTAAAATTACAGATGAACCTACGTCAGTTGTAGAATTCTGTAGTCAACACAACACAGGAGTATTAATATTGCTAGCAAGGGATTTGTAAGTAACAGGTAGTAAAATATCAAGAGAGACAGTGTATCCAACTGTCCTCCTTGCTCCTACAAGTCAAGATGAATTATGTACGATAATAAACAATACGAAGAATAAAGCATCAAATGACTTGGATGGTTTTTTAAATGTATTAGTCACACCACTAATTATACCATTAATACACATAATTTATTTTTGAATGAAGGTAGGTTTCCAGGCTGTCTAAAGATAAATAAAGCCCATGCTGAAGAAAAGGATCAAAATTACGAGTAGTAGCACTAAATTACAGACCTATTGCACTGTTTTCATTTTTTTCCAAAATTCTACAGAGAGTACTATTTACCAGACATGTGAATACATTTCACAATTTCTAGTAATTTTTGATGGCCAAGACAACTTTCAAGCCCTTAAATACTGCATTAATACGGTTTTACAGACAAAGTGTACCTGAAGCTTGATGATTCAGAAAATGTGTATAAATATTTCTCTATCTAAGGCTCTTGATCTAGCTGACTGTAGAATACTACTACAAAGATTATCACACTACTCAATTAGGGGAGTTGCATATAATGGATTTGATTCTTATTTAAGAGAGTGAAGACAAATAACAGAAATGAAGAGTTACTTGATACAATAACACAATTGAAATAAAAACTATGAAGTCAAAAGCCACCAACATTGTGTAGGAGAAACTGTAAGCCCAGGATATTTAATTTAGAATAACAGGAATGGGTGATTCATACTGGTATTTGTTGTGTATATTTTATGTCCACCAAAAATATATCAATTTTCTGTTATATGTTACATTTTTATTTTATAAACTTTATTGTTGTGTCTGAAACTATTTGGTTCAGTTATGTGGAGCATGTCAACATTGATTATAAGTGTAAATTAAGGGAAAAATAAAGGAAAAACAATCATTGCTAGGTCCCATAACCAACGGAAATAAATGGAGAATCCTCAAGGGCCATTCCTTGTTTCTGTATCTTGTACATCAACAATCTCTCACCAATATGTGTCCTGTGTAACGATCCAGCAGAAATGAACGAAGACCACTTGAAGACCTGTGAAGCATTAAGATCAAAAGAAACTACAGTTCAAAAGTATTGGAAAGCACGAATGCTAATGGCTTCATTGCCAGATGTAAGGCACTAGAAAACAACAACAACATCAACAATCTGGCTACTCAATCAAATAATGCCATAAAACGTTCACTATTTGCAGATTACAGAGCATCTTGAACTGAGGTCGGAATTGGGATGAACTCAAAAGAAAATATAATAATCTGAAACAAATACTGACAAGGTTTCAAATGAACTAGTTATTAATAAAGATAGAAGTCAGGCATTGGGTTTCCATCATAAAATAAATAAGATGGTTAATTTACTCAAAATTAAAATGGATGAAAATGAAATTTCTTGTACAGCTAACACAAAATTTTGAGGAGTTTGGATGGACGATAACCTATATTGGAACACATATATTGACACTTTAAGCACTTAATTAAGAATTTGTTTTCAAACATCTATCTTGAAACACACTGTAAGTTTAAATAGTCTAAGAACAGTATACATAACCCCATGGCACAATAGGCCGACTGCTGTGTCACCAACCTCTACATGCCACAGACATTGAGTGGGGTGCAGTACTGGAGGTGAGATGTGGTTACTGCCCTGGTCCCTCCAAGCCGGTTATGTGCTCTTCTTGACCAGGGGCTGCTTCTTTGCAATTAAGTAGCTCCTTAATTGGCTCCCAAGGGACCTAACAAGGCTGGGTGCACCCTGGAGGTCTCCCAGGGGGAAAAAATCCCCACACCAATACCGGAAATCAAAGCCAAGTCCCCTGCTTGTTGAGCAGCATTCTACCACCGTGCTCTAAGAATAGTGTGCTTCACAAAATTTCATACAGGATAACAATATGGGGAAATAGTAGTGGTATGATTGGAGTTTTCCAAGAGCAAAAACGATAATTAGAATTTACATGAATTTGAAGAGCTTGGGTTTAAATAATTAGAAGTTATGACACTGCTGAGTATTCATACTTTTTAAATAATAATAGCAAATATGAACAACTTTAGATAAATTTAATAAAACCTGTCATATATACACGACCAAAATAAAAGGAATAGATCACATGTGCATGTTGCCCACCATAAAAAAATGACTGAGCATAGCTTCAGATATAATCAAATTCAATACTGACAGACTTCCTTAATTCCCTCATAATGTTCAAAAGAAGAAGAAAAAAAGAAACCTGAAGATGTAATCTGTTAAAAAAAATGTTATTCAGTGGAGGAATACTTGAATGACAAAGCTATTAAGCAAATATTAAAAATATGAAAATTTATGTAAACATTGGTACATATGAGAGTAAATGTTATTTATAATATTGACAATCATGTTATGCACTGATATGTTAAGTTTCATAATACTTTGGTACTAGCAACACAAATTGTAATCATTCTTTTCTAAAACATAATCCTTTTTTCTATACATATGTAATTTAGTTACTTGACAATTCCCTATCATATAAATATGATTGTACGGATGCAATAAATGAAATGAAATTAAAGTGCACAATTAAAGTTTAAAAACACATTCATGTTATTTTTTATTCAAGAAAAGTTCAAGTTGACTGCAATGAACCTATGGCTGTCACAATACTTGATGGCGGGATACGCTAGCTATGCCTTGCTGAGTTGTATAACACTGGTCGACAAGATTTTTTTCACAAGAAATCTGAATAGTGAATCTAGTGCATTTGTTCATCCTGAATTCAGATATGTAGTCAGAATTTTCCCATCAGGCATAGTTTTTCTGTGAAAGCTACTTTTCAAAATATGATTTTAGTGTTTTCTTTGACCTGTCATAGGAACCTTTACCTCATATGTAGCTATTTTACTCAAGCCGTATTTATTGAAATTATTTGTGATATCATGCTGAAGCACCACAAAACAAGACTGTGCAGGTTCATTCATGTTTAGACATGCTCAGACCTGTCTGGCATTGTGATGTGTCAGTATTGAGCTGACTGTGACATTGTTCACTAGTGAAATATTTCCTTCCTTTCTGTTTAGAAGTGTATGTTGTGCATGTTGTATTTCGGTGCTTAATGTTTTCATCATGCCAAGAAGGTGTGTAAATCATGCAGATAATTTCTGCTATATTTGTGGTGAGCTGACCTTCAAGTCTCAGAGCCGAAATATGACCCCACTTGTAAAGAAGTGTTATCATCTTTACTTTGGCTGTCAAGTTGGTGATTTTGATAAGAGCTGGGCCCCAAATACATTCTGTGTTTCGTGTGTTAGACTGCTGACTGGGTGGAAAAATGGTACACATCATATGCCATTTGCAATTCCCATGATTTGGAGGGAACCGAAGGATCATTCAACTGACTGTTATTATTTTTGTTTGACAAATATTAAAGGAATCACATCTAAAACAAAATATGCAGTTAAGTATCCGAATTTGCAATCTGCATTGAGACCTGTCTTACACAGTGAAGAGTTCCCCGTACCAGTATATGTAGATACAACCTTAAGTGATAACTCTGATTCTGACCTAACTGAAACTCAAAATGATTCAGATGAAAATAAAAATGATCTTACATATGAAGCCAGTAGCTGTTCATCAGAACCATACTTTCCCAATCAGCAAGACCTTAATTACCTGATTCAGGATTTAAATCTGTCTAAACAGCAAGCTGAAGTTTTAACTTCCAGACTCAAAGGGTGGAATTTACTCCAAAAAGATGTAAGAATAAGTAGTTATCATAGCCGCCATAGTGTTTTCAAAGAATACTTCTCTGAAGAATATGGTGTTGTGTTTTGTAATAATATTTGTTCACTTATGGAAACTCTTGGGCATCAACACCGACCAGATGAGTGGCGATTGTTCATAGACTCCTCTAAAGTAAGTTTGAAGGCTGTGCTGCTACATATTGGCAATGAACTTCCATCAATACCAGTAGCGCATGCCGCTATGAAAGAGACATATCAAAATATGAAACTAATTTTAGAGAAAATACAATATGGAAAATATGAATGGAATAATATCTGTGGTGATTTAAAGGTCATTGCTTTATTGCTTGCTTTGCAACTTGGGTTCACCAAATTTTGCTGTTTTTTGTGCGAGTGGGACAGCAGAGATAAGAAGTCTCGCTACGTTAGAAAGTCATGGTCAAAACGTAAATCTCTTCTCCCTGGCCAGAAAAATGTGGCATGTGTCCCTTTAGTGAATCCTGAAAAAATATTTTTACCTCCATTGCATATTAAGTTAGGAGTTATGAAAAGTTTCGTCAAAGCTATGGATTCTTGTACTTGAAATCGAAATTCCCCAAAGTCAGTGATGCTAAATTGAAAGAAGGAGTTTTTATAGGACCACAAATCCGATCATTAATGGCTGATGAACATTTCGAGGGACTGTTAAATCCACTGGAGAGAGCAGCCTGGCAGTCTTTCAAAAGTTTATGTTGCAATTTTCTTGGAAACCATAAAGCAGAAAACTATCGTGACATAGTGGCTGATCTTCTGCATTCTTATAAAGCTATGGGATGCAACATGTCTTTAAAAATTCACTTCTTGGACTCTCACTTGGACTTCTTCTCCGAAAACCTTGGAGCTGTCAGCGATGAACACGGTGAGCGTTTTCATCAGCAAATTTCTACGATAGAGAAGAGGTACCAAGGCAAGTGGAGTTCCAATATGCTGGCTGACTACTGTTGGACTAAAATGAGAGACGTTCCAGATGCAAAATATACCCGAAAATCACTATCTACCACTTTCTAGGTAAGTCAGAATCAGTAGTTATAATTTTGAGTTAGATAGCTAGTTACGGATTTTTTAGAATATTATAAAAATAGAAATGAATATCACACAAAACTCCTGCCCGATGCGGACAAACTGTAATTATATTTGAATTCAGCACGAAAAATACTTTTAGAATCTGTTATTTTAATTCTTGTGAAAGAGAAAAAGTTAATTTTTGTAGACCAGTGTAATTAAATACGGTGTGAAATCATGTTGAAAAGCCAATGATATATAATTTGCACAACAGGAAAAAGAATAGTAATTGCTAGCTATCAGCCATCATTAAATTTTGTGACTACCATAATAGCAGTTTGTTATGTCCCACTTACAAGGGACACCTTTGACCTCGAAAGCTCGGAACCTCATGAAAATGGGCTTAGAATAACAATCAATCATAAACAAAACAGTGGTCTATGTTATTTCCATGCAAAACGTTGCATTCTACTTCAAGTGACATTTTAATAGAGAGAACCAAAGTACCAAGATATCAATACCATAGGATGGAAATTATTTGTAACTCAATGACATCTGTGTATCATTACATTTTCAATCAACAATGCCAAAAATCCTCTGCTTAAATTATTTATAATAGTGCAAAATACACATACATGTACAACACATCTTATAGTGCTTACATTAGTCCTCAAAGTGAAGATGCGGAATTTTGATGGTGATTAAAACAAAGTGGAAGAGAACAATGTGCACACCTCATTAAAGCTGCATTATCACATTCCATATCACTTTCTCATTCACACAGTCCAATATCAAAACCCACACTAATTATATTTGCAAATGATATGGGTATGCCAAAGTCATACATCATTTATCATATATGCCCATACACCATATCATCATTTGCAAATATAATTAGTGTGGGTTTTGATATTGGACTGTGTGAATGAGAAAGTGATATTGATATGGAATGTGATAATGCGGCTTTAATGAGGTGTGCACATTGTTCTCTTCCACTTTGTTTTAACCACTTCATCTAAATTCTGCATCTTCACTTTGAGGACTAATGTAAGCACTATAAGACAGGCGCGGCTCCTCAGGGTAGGCAGGGTAGGCACTGCCTACCCTATCGTAATACATCAACAAATAATGTTTAACTATGATTCTGCATTTTATCATTTGAACCGTCATTTTCACCTAAATTGCAGTTCAAGAAAAGTTTTCTCGGTTATAATGACCAGCGCATGGTCAAATCCTTTAATCTCAATTCCGATTCATCAAAACTGCGCTGCTTGTTTGAAACACGCGGCAGAAATGATACGCATGGAACCTGGGTAGTGGAAAGCCGGCTAGCTTAACCTCTGCCTGCCCGGCCCCCTTTCCTCAGTACGAGGCCCTTGAACAGGGATAAGGAAACATTCCGTCTGTATATGCACTCCGAGCATGCGTAGACGCGTCTGCCAGGCAATCCGAACACTTGCCTGCCCAAATCCGAATTTATGCGACATTTTCCGAACAGCCATACTCCACGAACGAAGATCTCAGAGATCTGAATCTGTCGTTGTCTCTGTGTAATACCAGTATGACCGACTTAATTAGTGAACTACTACAAATTTCGCTTTCGCGGCGCACTAACAATGAAAAGAGGAGTGTTTTAGCTATTTAACACAAAGCTGCAGTCAGACAATTTTTCAATTTCTTAATCTATTTTAGTCATGGGTGTAGCGAAACGGGGGCAAGGGGGGCCACGGCTCCCCCTTGGAAGTTGGTGAACTTAATGTGCAGTTAGTTACTGACCTTTAAACTATTATTTTAATTTTGATGTAAAGAACAATTTTTGTTTAGCACAAATTAATACGGTTATCTCCAACAAATACTATAAATTTTGACAGTAAAATAATGATTTAATATTATATGATTGCAAATTTCCAACATGTGCCCCTCCCCCCTGGAAAAAAGTCTGCCGACACTCCTGATTTTAGTTTTGGCGGTAATTCGTCCGTAAGTCACACTCATTCACTCTGCTCTTATTAAACAACCAAACAATATATTGTTTGCGTTATCCGCAATGACTTCGCCCCCTATATTTGGATAAACGGGGTTTATTATTGTTGTTGTTGTTGTTATTATTATTATTATTGTTATTATTATAATTATTGTTGTTGTTGTTTGTTGTTACTGTTACACTTTGCCTACCCTAAAATTTTGACTGCGAGCCGCCACTGCTATAAGATGTGTAGTATGTGTATTTTGCATTATTATAAATAATTTAAGCAGAGGGTTTTTGGCACTGTTGATGGAAAATGTAATGATACACAGACGTCATTGAATTACAAATAATTTTCCTCCTATGGTATTGATATCTTGGTACTTTGGTTCTCTCTATTAAAATGTCATTTGAAGTAGAATGCAACGTTTTGCATGGAAATGACAGACCACTGTTTTGTTTATGACTGTTATTCTAAGCCCGTTTTCATGAGGTTCCGAGTGTTACAAGGTCAAAGGTGTCTCTTGTTAGAGGACAGGCTGTACAGCATCTTATAATGGGGCTGGATATCTAAAGATTAAAGTATGCTGTTTATTACCATGTTTTGATGATTTACATTTGCTAGTATAAATTCTCTCAGAAGCTTTTTGTTTATCAAATGTTTACATGCTAAACATTTAAAGGAATTATGCAAATTCTGCACTATTATTTATATATACAAGCCACAGTTTGATTAATCCTTTTTTATTATGACAAATAACAAGTCCAGTTACTTTTTAATGGCACTTTATTTCCTCTAACACTGGATCACAATTCACACTTGTGACGTTGCAGCTCACAGCTGTTCTGTTCTATCAGAACTTAGACACAAACAAACTGTCCTCAACCGTACACAAGTCATTCATACAATTAACTACTCACTGACTTAAACTGACTCCTCTGTCCGTGCTGACTTGCTTATATAGCAGAGAATTAGGTACCGGCAATTTTTCTGGAAATTGAAGTTTTACGCAGCTTCTCATGACAAGCCCTGCACTTGAAGCTTCTAGAACTGTGTGTAATATTCATTTTTACTCAGTCCTTGGAATAAATATTGCTTCAGTTTCCCAAATTCATTTAAACACTACTTTCATTCTTTGTCTTAAATCATCACTTCAATTAAAGGGTGGCCAATTTACAAAAAAAGATCACTATAAAGCAAAACAGTTGAAGCTACTGACAGTGAAGCAATACAAATATAACAATTACGAGGGTCAAAACAACAGTTTTGAGATGCACAAAAAAATAATTTTTTCAAAATTATTCAGATTGTTGTACTTTGTCAAAGTACTAACCATGACACAGTATACACCATTGCATTTGCTAAAACCATTTTTGCCATATATTTTCTTTGATGGCTGTGACCTCCCCTTCATAGGTAGCAGCAGCATCTTCAGGAGTTGAAAATCTCTTTTCACACAAACTTTTAACCTTGGGAACAGAAAAAAATTCACATGGAGCCAGGTCAGAATTGTATGATGCACGAGTCCTAAGTTTGACCTCTTTAGATTCCAGGAACTGTTGACCGTGTGTGCTGCGTTGTTGTGATGCAGAAGGATTCCTTGCAGTTATGATATGGTATGACCACCATTCTTGAAGTTTGGAGTAACTTTTTGCAGGCAAACTGTGGTATACCTATCAGCAATACCCCCCTTTGTTCCCCAAGAGAAATGGTTGTCACATGACCACCCTTTGAGAACAATGAGCCTACCATTTTCTTGCTGATGTTTTGGGAATGCTTTACTTTTGACAGTAGAGTATCATCAGAGAAGATCCACACTGCTGATTACCACTTGGTCTTCACCTCAAATTGATAAATCCAGGATTCCTCACATATGACAATGTCAGAAACCCATCTAGAGTCCCCTGCGTGAGTCTTGTCAGCATTGCCTCATACATTCAATACATGTGCATTTTTATTCTTCTGTTAAATTGTGAGGCACCCATTGGAATGACACCTTTTTCACACAAAGAAATTCTTGCAGGATTTTCAAAGCTGCTGGCAAACCAATCTACAATACTGCCTCAATCTCTTTACATGTAATGTAATTATTTTTGCGAAGCATTTGTTGTAACAGGGTTGTAGTACAGTAAACGGACATCGTAATTGTTGTTGTTAGCTAATGCTGGATTTCTGACAATGAAGTCATTAATCTTCTTGCTCTCCAATATTTTTCACTCATGATATTGAAGAGAGGAATAGCAGAAATAGTAACCACTTTTTAGAGAGCACCATATTTTTATGTTTTGGCGGTCACATTGCTCTCTCACAACCCCCAGAATGTCTGGAGGACCACACCTGTCGTTGGTTTATGGGTCTCACCGATCTGACCGGGAGAATTATCAAAATAAATTCACTGACCATATCCTCTGATCACCAATCAGAGGACGTATTACATGCCATGACAGGTCAGCATGTTAGGGGTTAAGAATTTATAGAGAAATGGAGAAGTTGGAAAAATAAAGACTCCCTAGCCCTGGGGAACCCTAAAAGCATCGGGGTCGGAAGAGAACAAGAGATGACCAAGGTAAGGTCAGATAGAAATGTTACAGTGAGGAGCAAAACACCAGTAAGTGGAAGTAATGTTCTGCTCAGCTTGGGTACCTTGTGGTCGCCATTCACATATCCCCTAGACGGAGACCCCTGAGTCAGTGTTAATATATAGAAAGCCAAAAAAAAATGAGGGGAAGATGGTGATCAGTGCTGCGTGACATGGAGGAGAAAAAGATTAAGTGAAATGGTTCAGGGTTGCAAGGAGGGAGGGAAACAAAAGTTTAGGGGTAAAGCCAAGTAAGTATTATAAGTAAAAGCGAAGTGAGGTGTAAGAAATTATTAGTAAACGATCATGAAACATAAGTAAGAGGGGGAAATTAAATTTTAGATTAAAATGGGTTGTTTAAAATAGTAATGCGCTTAGGAAAAGGAAAGTATAAGAGAATTTGGTGAAAATAAGTGAATTAAAAGACAAATGACAGGTTTGAGTAAGGCTAATAAATTGTAGCTGAATGATAAATAGCACAGGTCAAATGTAAAGAAGCTCAGAGTGTGTGAGTGGAGTTTAAGGACCTGTCAACAGCTAGGTCATTTGGGCCCTGCATAATGGGAGGTTTACAATTAAAATAGAGTAAAGAAAAGCTATAATTAGTAGAATAACAGGAAGTTTATATTATGGTAATACTTGAAATATTGTGTGCTTCAAGGTATTTTTGTGCTACTGTAGAATTACGAGGAATTTTTTCATATTGTTTTAATGCATTGGTGCTAAATATCAGTAAAGTGGAGGCACAATACACTCGGAAATTTCCTGATGATGGCTATGTGGTAATAAATTTGTTGACTGGTTAGGGAGAGTTCAAGGCAATGACACACGAACACACTTCAAATTTTGTTACACTACTTTCTTAGCGGTTATGTCAACATATTAACCAGTGAAGTGCACATATTTCATAACAGATGATTATGCATCAGCTTCACAAAAATTCTTTTTATATGTTCACGTAAGCTATCATAGCCCACCTTTACTTCACATAAATGGTCAACAGATGTCACTGGATGAATGTGTGTGTCTGTGCTTGTGTTTTGTTAGTCGCTACAGAATATTACACCATGAGTGGGTAATTTTTACTTTCTCTACTGGTAAGTAGGGGAAGTATTGTATCCCACCCAAAAATTCAATGTCGAGATTTCACCGGAAATATATTTTTTGAGGCCCCCTGAATCCAAAAAAAGCATTTTTAGAAAAAGGTCCGTGTGTGTGTCTGTCTGTGTCTGTGGACAGCATACGTCAAAAACGAAAAGTCAGTTAAAAACCTAAGTTGGTATTTAAGTTTAATGTCGTTCAAGGATGTGACACGAAGATTTTGAAGAAAATAGCCCCACCCTAAACTACCCTTTACATGGAAAATTTTTCGAAAACTTTGATTTTCTTGAAAATGGCTCTAACGATTTTGATTAAAATGCCATATGTTTGAGATATTTTTATGACAAATGAAATTTATATCTTGAATTTTCTGGCTATGACCCCTGTAGTCGTATTTACTCTGGACGATTTTTGCATAACTGTAAATGTAGGTCTTGGTAAAATACACAATTTATGTCTCAATACATTTTCTTGTAGGGTGAACCATTTTGGAGATATTCCTTGTTATGTGTGTGAGTTTTGGAAAACTTAGAACTTTAGCGAAATGCAACATCGTTGTTCATTTTTTATATGTTAATCGTGCAAAGCAAACGGAATCTCAAAGGTGAAAAAGATTTGTCTGTCGCACAAAGCCTTCTGTATTCTAATATCTCCCTTGCACCTACAAGGACATAAGCAATAAGATAATTTGTATGAATGTTTATCTTAACTAACATGGAGCTATAGGAATAAGAGTTTGTTAGAATGGTTAGTACAAGAGTAGAGAAAGTCATGTGAGTGCAACACATTAGATTTTTTGTGTTGTATTTCATTATTTTGCTTGTCATGGTTGAATTTGGAGCATGGTGCATTAAGAGACTGTATGAGGAAGATGAAATAAGGGCTTGTATAGAATCTGTGCTCAGTGACACGGATGCAAGTGACTTTAGTGCATGGGAAAATGAGGGAAACAAAAGCCCTGCAAGTACGGGCAACAGTGACCTATTAGCAGCAGCAGTGATGAGTCCAAGTGCGTGAACACGCCGCCGCCAGTGACAACTGGTTCAACAATATGGACTTCCGTGATGGATCATGATGAGGGACCACCAAGGGACATTCCTACTTATGTGAACAAGGAACCAGTGCTCCCTTCCACCTTTGATGCTGAAACTCCACAGGTGTTTATATTTATTTTTCGATGACAAACTTCTGGAAAGAATTTGTGGTAAAACTTGCACTCACGGGGATCAAAGAAAAGTGCAACATACTCCACTACAAAAAAGATCCCGTTTTTCTGCTAGGTCCCACCCTTCAATAGCAGACATAAAAGCATTTTTGGGGGTAATTAACAATATGGGTTCTAGCCTTCAAGATGGCATCCAGTCTAGACAACCATATACAAAGTGCTCTACAAAAGTTGAGAAATATAGCGGAAGCAAGTAGATATCTCAAGAAGGAGTTAAAGGAGGACATCCAATTTGCGGTGAATACACTGGAGGAATATATTACTGGAATGAAAATGACGGTGTGCATGGAATGCACAAAGAACAAAGATGTAATCAAATCATGGAGTGATGTTAACGGAGAACAAGAAACCGCTCCAGCAGAGGAAGGAGGCAGAAGTGCTATGAGACAAGTGGCACCATATGGTGACATAGTTCAGGAAACCACAAACACCAGCACTTTTGTCAGGACACCTGGCAGTACAGCCAGGAACTTCAACAACTGAACACCTGACGAGGGGCAGTGGCAGCAAGTAACCAGCAGAAGAGGGAGATGACCAGCGAGACAGAAACCGGTCCGAGAGATGATGAAATACAGCAACAGACAAGATGGCCTGGCTCTACATGGGTTGACTGAAACCACACACAACCACTGACGCTATGAAAAGGTATATAGCAAAACAAGGAATTACAGAGAATGTGTGTGGCCTGCCTTGGTAGCCTGATGGTTAGCGTGTCTGCCTCACGTTCAAGAGGTCGCAAATTCGAATCTCGCCTAGGGTAAGTTATCCGGGTAAGGTTTTTTCCTGAGGTTTTCCCTTATTCTGAGAAGACGAATGTGGGGTAACTTAAAGCTCCATGGACCTCGGACTCATTTGAGCATCATTCCACCCGTTTCATTCATTCACCGTCCGATATGACATTACATTGGCGGATGTTAATTAAAAAAAACAGAGAATGTGATATGCGAGGAATTGGTGATTAATAGAAGTATGAAAGCTTTTAAGCTTGGAGTCCCTTTCAGCTTCTTAGAAAAGGTAAACGAAACACAATTTTAGCCAGCAGGGTAATAGACGGTTCTGCTTCTTTCATTCCTTTTGGGAACGGAGGAGAACTCTAAGAACTCTAAGGATGAGACACAAAACACACAAAAGTATTCTAGAATAAGGACACTGAACTGGAATATTGAAGGATTCAAAACAGCAGTAACGCATGTTCCCGAAAATTGTTTTAAACCTTATGACATAGTATTCTTGACAGAAACCCTCCTAACAAAGGAGTGGACCTCAGTAAACACATACTACGTGTCAATGTCTTGGCAGAACAGGGTCCAAAGGCCACACCCAAGACCAGCATCACGTGTCTAATCAAGGAAATTTTCTCACCTTTCTCAGTCCCACACAAATCCAAAAATGCCCTAGTAGTGAGAATCGCTGTATGTGTTATATGTGTTTACATCCAGCCAGAATTTACAACTGCTAGTATCATAGACAAAATCAGTCAGTGTCTAAATACCACCACTAAGGACGACCCAGTCATACTTGTGGGGAACCTGAATTGCAGCATGGATATATATTTATCCTCAGGGGTCTCCGTCTAGGGGATATGTGAATAGCGACCACAAGGCACCCAAGCTGAGCAGAACATTACTTCCATTTACTGGTGTTTTGCTCCTCACTGTAACTTTTCTATCTGACCTTACCTTGGTCATCTCTTGTTCTCTTCCGACCCCGATGCTATTAGGGTTCCTGAGGGCTAGGGAATCTTTATTTTTCCAACCTCTCCATTTCTCTAATTTCTCTATAAAACCTTAACCCCTAACATGCTGACCTGTCATAGCATGTAATACATCCTCTGATTGGTAATCAGAGGATATGGTCGGTGAATTTATTTTGATAATTCTCCCAGTCAGGTCGGTGAGACCCATAAACCAACGACAGGTGTGGTCCTCCAGACATTCTGGGGGTTGTGAGAGAGCGATGTGACCGCCAAAACATAAAAATATGGTGCTCTCTAAAAAGCGGTTACATTTATTGCTAAGTCTCTTCAATATTTATTGAAAAATATTGGAGAGCAAGAGGATTAATGACTTCATTGTCAGAAATCCAGCATTAGCTAACAACAACATATTTTTGCAAAAAACAACAGAAGTGATGAGCTACCTGGAAGAAGGCTTCACACTAATAAATGACAAGATAACCAAAACCTTTGTCATAATGGCGCTAGTGCCATAGACTTGGTATTTGTTAACTCTAACGTTAAACCGTTGAAACAAGGAATCATCCTCAAAGTGTAAAGAAAGCACCTGCCCATAGAAAGAACATTACAGCTAGAGAGTACAACAAAGAAGAGATTGGAAATCCAAGTCAAACTTAGCAGGGAGGCCGACATCAGCATTAAACGATGTCCACGATAACACAATAACAACATTAATAGAAGAAAATATGATAAATGAAGTACATTCACTGATAGAACTCATTTTAACGACCACTCACACAGTAGAAAATGCAAAACAAAAGTTGAGACCATGGTTCAACAACGAATGCTATGTAGCAAGAAGGAATGCCATCAATGCCATGTACAAAGCCAGGAAAACACAATCAGTGGAAGACTTGGGCCTGTACAGTAGGATGAGGAGAGAGTACCAAATCAAGATAAAAGAAACACAGAGGGCATTTTGGGAGGAAGAAGAAAAATGACTAATAGAAATAGTAAAGCAAAGACGCTCTCCAGACAAAATAACCGAAATTCTCAAGAAATATCCCAATGGAGGTGTGGGAAGAACATTTAAGAATTTGTATATTGCAGTAACATTCCCGGACTACTAATCCAGATGGGGTTATTGGAATATCAACCAAAAGAGCGGCAGATTTTTATAGACAGTTCCATCAGAAGCCTGAAATGTGTCTTGCTACATAATGGTAACATCTTTGCAGCTATTCCTAATGGCCACTTAACAAAACTGAAACAGGAATGTGAAACTATAAAAATTATATTACAGAAATTACGCTATCATGAACATCATTGGTTGTGAGAGGTAGAACTGGAACTTAAAAATTCAATGCCACAACTGGGATTTGAACCAGTTCTACTTCTCAAACTTTGCCCACACACGACTTGTGTGTTTAAAAACACCAACAGTAAGTTTGTTGGCATAAATAAATAATAATTACCATTCTGAAGGTTATTTAATCCTGGGATATAAAGTACTTACAATAGTAAGTCACCATTGGGGTAATTTGTCTCTGATGTGAGACTGCCTTTGTGGTTTACCAGGAGAAATACGAACTGGTTTGAGAATTTAATGCCATTCTGGCAGTTTGTCACAATAGCTCAGTGGTTAGAGCGTCCGCCCGGTAAGCGGAAGGTCTGTGGTTCAAATCCCAGTTGTGGCATTGAATTTTTAAGTTCCAGTTCTACCTCTCAAACTTTGCCCACACACGGCTTGTGTGTTTAAAAACACCAACAGTAAGTTTGTTGGCATAAATAAATAATAATCATTGGTTGTATTTGTTGTGATCTGAAGATGGTAAACATTTTGCTTGGGTAGGAGTGTGGGTACACAAAGTACCCTTGCTTCATATGCTTGTGGGATAGTTGAGCAAAACAAGATCATTGGAACCAAGTGACATGGCCTAGGGAAAATCTTACTGTAGGTGCAGCCAACATCAGGAGTCACTGGTTAAGAGGGACAAAATAATTCTCCCTCCATTGCACATAAAGCTGGGACTAATGAAGCAATTTGTTATGGTCCTAGATAAACAAGGCAGTTGCTTCAAATACATATGTAGATTTTTTCCTGCACTGAGCATTGAAAAATTAAAAGCAGATATATTTGATGGGCCGCCAATTTGCAAACTCATGAATGAGTCCAACATGACATTTTATGAATGATTCAGAACTTTTGGCATGGCATACTTATATTTTAGTTGTACAAAACTTCTTAGGTAATCATAAGGCAGACAATTACAAAGAAATTGTGCAGAACATGATGACAGCTTTTAAAAACTTGGGTGCTAATATTAGTATCAAAGTGCATTTCCCACACAACCACTTATCAAGATTTCCAGATAACGTAGGCGATTACAGTGAGAAACAAGGGGAGAGGTTCCACCAAGATATTAAGGTAATGGAAGAAAGATATCACGACACATATGATGGCTGACTACTGTTGGTATCTCCAACGCAATTGTACTGAAGATGAACACACAAGAAAATCAAACCAACAGCATTTCATGAATGGATAATTGCAATAGTCTCACTGAATGTAGGCATACTGTTTTATCTGTTATGAAGTAATGCAACATATTTAATTACAGTATTTAATATGTCATGTTGGTCTCATTTGAGACAATAATCATGTGATTTCTGATCAGGATACACTACTCAGCAGCACAAAGTGGTCCTAAAAGCACTTCAAAATCATTGGCAATAAAAACAATAGGCAATAGATCATGTATCTTCTTTCATTGGTTTAAAATGGACCATGTGTTACTGTATTGCCAACAAATTTGTCTTACTTCCAGAGTTGGCAATACAGTAACAAACAATCCATTACCTAGCCACAGTAACCATAACAACAAAACAAATTAAGGAAATTGAAGCTATTAACAGTGAAGCACAAGATTCTAAAGTAAGAACAAATTAGAAACTAAAAGCTTCACTTATCTTAGTAATATTGCAATATACAAAGCTATAGCTTTGAGAATGAGTTGGAGTCAACTCGAAACACTGTCAGCTTTGCACCAAAGAACTTGCAATATTACTAAGATCAGTGAAGTTTTTAGTTTCTAACTTGTTCTTATTTTAGAACAAAACAAATGTTAGCTGATTTTGCAATTGATGTACTTGCAAAGCTAGTTCTGAGGAATTTATAAGAATAGCACTAGAGAAGCAAAGTTTTGTTACTAATATTGTTCACAGCTGTTACAAAGATTACTATTTTAACATGAACATAGCCGTGGAAAAAAAAAAACAAGTGAGAAAAACCACCATTATGTAGATCATAAGTTAAAAATACACATTTCTCAAGAATGACTAATATGAAACTCTTTTTCACAAATTGCACACCCACCTTGCCTTTTGTCCTGGGAATTAAATTCTGTCTTCAATTTTTAAGTCTTCATCCTTTACGCTTTCATCTTTTATGTCGCCTTTTATGTCAATGGGTTCTTCTTTTACCTGTTCCTCCGGTTCTTTGTCCCCATGAGTTAAACTGTGCGTTTTCAAATTGTAAGTCTTAGTAAAACTCTTATCACTCTTATCACATTGAACTGGCTTTATGCCTTCATGTATTAAATTATGATTTTTCAAATCATTTGCCCCTATAAATGTCTTTTCACAAATTCCACATTTATGTGGTCTTTTACCTTCATGTATTAAACTGTGACTTTTCAATTTATATGCAAATGTGAAGCTCTTATCACACTTATCGCACTTAAATGGCCTTTTGTCCTGATGAGTTAAATTATGTGTTTTCAGTTTTGATGGCGTAGTGAAGCTCCTTTCACACTTGTCACATTTAAATGGTCTTATGCCCTCATGAATTAAATTATGAATTTTTAAATCATATGCACGTATAAATGTTTTTTCACAAATGCCACATTTATGCGGTCTTTTACCCTCATGAATTAAAGTATGGTCTTTCAAATTTGATGCGAGAGTAAAGCTCTTGTCACAGATTTCACATTTATATGGCCTTTTGCCCTCATGGATTAAAAGGTGTTTTTTCAGCTTGGATGGCCTTATAAAGGTTTTTTCACAAATTTCACATTTATGTGGTCGTTTGCCCTCATGAATTAGATGATGCTGCCTTAAATGTGATGCAAGAGTAAAGCTTTTCTCACAAATTTTACACTTATGTGAACTTTTGCCCTCATGAATTAATTTATGTTCTTTCAAATATGAGGCAAGAGTAAAGCTTTTTTCACAAATTTCACATTTATATGGTCTTTTGCCCTCATGAATCAAAATATGTGTTTTCAAATTTGATGCCTTTATAAATGTTTTTTCACAAATACTACATTTATGTGGCCTAATGCCCTCATGAATTAAATGATGTTCTTTCAAACGTGATGCATGTGTAAACCTCATCTCACAAACTTCACATTTAAATGGTTTTTTGCCCTCGTGAATTGAACGGTGTCTTTTCAAATGTGATATTTTTGTAAAACATTTTTCACAAATGTCACATTTAAATGGCCGTCTACCCTCGTGGACTAAATTATGCTTTTTTAAATCAGATGTGCGTATGAAAGTTTTTTCACAAATTTCACATTTATGCGGTCTTTTGCCCTCATGAATTACATTATGCTGTTTTAAATGTGATAAAAAAGGAAACGTCTTTTCACAAACCTCACATTTATGTAGCTTTTCATTCTCATTATTGATATCTGTATCAAAGTTTGACATTGGATTAAAGCCTTCATCACAGCCATTACTTTTAAATTCCCCTTTGCCCTCATGAATTAAATAATGCTTTTTTAAATCAAATGCCCGTTTAAAGGCTCTTTCACAAATTTTACATTTATGGGGTCTTTGGCCCTCATGAATTAAATAATGTGCTTTCAAACGTGATGCATGAGGAAAGCCCTTCCTACAAATTTCACATTTATATGGCATTTTGCCCTCATGAATTAAATTGTGTGTCTTCAAATTTGAGGCCTGAACAAAGCTCTTGTCACAAATGTTACACTTAAACAGTCTTTTACCCTCGTGAATTAAATAGTGCATTTTTAAATGCCCTGCCTGAGTAAAGCACTTGTCACAAACATTACACTTGTATCTCCTTCTGCCCTCATGAGTTAGAATGTGAGTTTCTAATTCTGATGCCCGACTAAAACGTTTGCCACAGAATTTACACCTGTATGGTTTGTCTTCATCAATGAACGTCTCTCTGATATCACCTTCATGTGCTGGAATTTTTCTAACCATTCCATTACAAGAGCTGCTGTTTTCTCTCAGTCTTAAGCAGCCCTTATCTAAATTTGTATTGGTGATACCAGATTCACAGCTTGTCAATGCTTCTGTATCCAATCTGAAACATAGCAAGGAAATTATCAGTTATCAAAATCATTCTTTAATAAAACAGAGAGGGAGAGAGAGAATTTTTAAAGTTGAAACATGCATGGAGTGAAAGATATACTGGGTTTATCATGTATGATGAGTTGTCAGCCTGGATGTGGCTCTTGCTAGCCCATCTCATCCTGCCACAGGCGAACAGCAACTGCAGTTTAGTTTAATGTTGAGCGAGTAAGTAAGTTTTAAGGGCCCATTGACGAATTTCTGTGACAGAAATCTTGGGAAATGACTCAGTAGCTGTCAGTACAGTGCTGTGGTTTGTTTCCCAAATTGGCTTTGCCTGTTTGGACTTTGAGGATGTTTTACCTCTTTAGTTTCTAACGTTTTAATGGCTACTGCTTTATGATTGTTTTTAAGTTTTAACTGTTCTACCTTTTATCTGTTTTAACTTCCTTTTTTGTTTTTAAACTTCTAATGGTGGATTTTAACGGGTGGTGAGTTTTGTGGTTTTTATCTTTTAACTTGGGGCCCAAATGACCTAGTTGTTGACGGGCCCCACAACAGTCACTCTGGGCCAGACGTCCAAAAATGAAAGCGTAGGTAAAAAGCATTTATACTTTGCAGATAAAACTTAAGAGTAAAAGTTAAAACGGTTAAAATTTAAAAAAAGAAAAGTAAAACAGTAAAAAGTTAAAACCCTAAAACATTAAAACCTTGCGATGTTACAATAGACTTACAGTCTAAAAGTGTAAAGAGCCCCAAAGACTAAAATAGGAGTTACAAGTTAAACTTGTTTTGTAAATACTACGTTGACAATAAACTGCAGCACCTTAGCTACAGGTACAGGGCATTTCCTAGAACAGAGTGCAGGGTAACACCCAGGTCAAGGGATTGGCACTCCTAAGCGTATCGCGGACAATCAAGTAAAATGTGGAACACAGTTGTATGCCACACGTTGGACAGACAGGTGCTGGGTCACCACGCAAAAGATGGCCGTAAGTGGCACATGTGTGATCTATTCGTATGCAGGTGAGGATAACCTCCAACTGCCAGGAGTACCTGCAAGATGCGAGCCAGGGTTCTGAGGTATCATCGAATGTCCGCAATTGAGTGCCAGGTAACGCTTCCCAAGACTGCTGCCAGACCCAAATAGATGGCAACGGAAGTATTGCTGCACATCTATATAAGGCAGAGTGTCTGTGGAATACTCCGGCAAACAGCAAGCAGACTTAAGTTTAATGTTGTTTAGTATAGTAGGCATATAATGAAATTAATGTTATTGCTATAGAACAGCACATATCAGGTCTCCCATATAATCCAAGACTGTCCAAGTGGCATGTTTACACTCCAAAACATAAGCTACATTATTGGAGGCATGCGCATAGTTCCTGACCTAGCAAGCAGTGTGCACAGGTTCAACCTCACAAGCATCAGTTGCCAGTCTGCATATCACATGCTAACGTAGTGAAACAGTCATCATTGCAACAGTATTTTCATATGTAAGTTATTTTAAGTATGAGTTAGCTCAACAGGTATGCGATGCATTTGTTTGGCAATTTCCTGGTGCAGTGCCACCTTCACAAGCACAAACTCACATTATATATATATATAAAAAATGAATGTTGGTATGCTTGTCCGATCACCTAGAAATTTGGTATGTATATGTATTGTTTTCACAGAGTAACTGTGTGCTATCCATTTCACTATACAAAATTCATATTCACATGTTTTTCTCAACTCACTTTTCTTTTATGCCTTAAATTCACATACCCTTTTCTACTTGCCCTTCAACATACAATTCATAAAATTTTCTATGACAAATAGAAATACCACATATTACATTCACACGGTTTTCTCTACCCATTTTTCTTTTACGAAACACGATCACATTTCTTTCTCAATTCTCCATTAACATACAATTCATAGAACTTTCTTTGTTGAAATAGAAATGCTGCACATTACATTCACATGAATTTTCTCTAACACTTTTCTTTTATGAAACACAATCATCTTTTGAGAGGTAGAACTGGAACTTAAAAATTCAATGCCACAACTGGGATTTGAACCACAGACCTTCCGCTTACCGGGCTGCTGCTCTACCACTGAGCTATTGTGACAAACTGCCAGAATGGCATTAAATTCTCAAACCAGTTCGTATTTCTCCTGGTAAACCACAAAGGCAGTCTCACATCAGAGACAAATTACCCCAATGGTGACTTACTATTGCAAGTACTTTATATCGTAAATAAATAATAATTACAATCATCTTTCTCTACGTCCTTTTCTACAATTCATACAACTTTCCATATGTTTGAAATAGAAATGCAACGTATTACATACATTCACACGGTTTATCTTTACTATGTTTTTATTACGAAACACAATCACATTTCTTTCTCTACTACCACTTCTACAAAGAATTCTACAATTTCTATATGATTGACAGAGAAATGCATCTTACATTCACACAGCTTTCTCTGCTTGCTTTTCTTCCTGTCATATTTGGGGTTGTTCAACAGTGCTTTCGCATCGTTTTTATTTCTTTTGGGTTCTTTATAGTATCCAACATAAGTCTAAAAGTTACAGGGATAAAATCGTCAAACCACAGGCAACGCCGGGTATTTCAGCTAGGTTATAAATAAATTTGAATCTACTGGCTCAGTGCTCAATAAAACAATATATGTTCACACAAACAGTTTTGACAGAAGAAAAGCTAGATGACATTGATGTGAATCTTGAATGGTCACTGAATAATCACTTACAAAATTAGCACAATAAATAGGAGTTTTGGTTTCTTCTACATAAAGAGCTACCTTGTTCTCTAGATTTAACAGTATGTGATTTTTACCTATGGGTACAATGAAAGAAACAGTGTATCATACAATCCCCACATTGGAGGAATTGAAAGAAAACATAGGACTGTATGAGAGCTAGAACTGGAACTTAAAAATTCAATGCCAGAGCTGGGATTTGAACCACAGCCCTCCACTTACCAGGCAGGTGCTCTAACCATTAAGCTACTGTGACAACACATCAGAGACAATTACCCCCAATGGTGACTTACTATTGCAAGTTATTTAATCCCGGGACATAAAGTACTTGCAATAGTAAGTCACCATTGGGGTAATTGTCTCTGACGTGAGACTACCTTTGTGGTTTACCAGGAGAAATACTAACTGGTTTGAGAATTCAATGTCATTCTGGCAGGTTGTCACAGTAGCTTAATGGTTAAGGCACCCACCTGTTAAAGGGAGGGTCTGTGGTTCAAATTCCAGCTCTAGCATTGAATTTTTAACTTCCAGTTCTACCTCTCAAACGTTGCCCACACACGGCTTGTGTGTTTAAAACCACCAAGGAAGGGAAGAGGTTGCTAGTGAAGTAATAACTAGGGGAGGAGAATATGGGAAGAGGCAGAAGGGGAATGGGATAAAGTGATGCATGTAGCAGGGGACAGTGGGACAAGACCATGGAAGTAGTGTAATGTGAAATAACATAGGTACACAAAATCTGTGAAATAAATAAAAGAGTGGACAAAAAGGAGTGCAGCGCAAGATTGAGGAGGCAGAAAAAGTTAAGAGAAATTGTGGAAATGGAAACTGAGGATTTGTTTTGAAATATTGAGGATTTAAGAAACAAGGTCATTAGTGGAGAGATTGGGCATGTAAGGAAACAAATTGATACAACAAGGCTAGTAGAGACAAGGGAAGGGAAGGAGAAAATTGAGATAAAAGAGTTTAAAGGAAAGAGCAAATATGTAAATAAAAGATATGTAAAAGACAGAGCATCAGAGGGGTAGGAACCTCTCTAAGAGAACATTTGGGAGTGAGTCTGGATACAAATGAAAAAATAATCACAAGGTAAATTTGACCAAATGTAAAAAGCAAGGCAAAAATGACTGATGGGTAGTAGTTTTAATAGCAGGGAGAAATGAGTTCTACTGTTTTATTATTATGAACAGTAATCACATTCGTATTGAGAAAACAGGACAAATGAAAGAATGAAGAAACCATGTGATGAGAACAAATTTTAGCTTGCCTAGAAAAGAGACGTGAAATAGAGTAACCTCATAGAGAGAAGAAAAGAGATTATGAGAGGAAGAAGTTAACATTAGTAACTTCTTCATGCGATAAGGGTGCAAGTTGTTGAATTGCTCATGTTAAGTGATGGAAAATATTATGCATGAATAAGACAAGCTTATGGTCAGACGTATCAGTTATAAGAACTATCCAAATTTGCATGTGAGCAACGTGGCAAACAATGTATATTGTTTTAATATGTAATAGCTTTAATCAGAAGAAGAAAGTAATTATAATAAAAGCCAGGTTGATGTCTTATGTATCAAGGAAAGAAGTATAACCAAGTGTAACACCTGATGAATTTCAGATGCACTCATTAATTAGATGGAAGGAAACACAGACTCAATTCCTTACCTGGTAGCTTAGTGGTTAAAGCAGCCGCTCGATAAGTGGAAGATAAATAAATAAATAAATAATAACTACCATCTAAAGGTTACTTAAACCTGGGACATAAAATACTTACAATTTTAAGTCGCCCTTGGGGGTATTTACCTCTGATGTGAGATTCTCTTGTGGTTAACTGGGAAAAAGTACGAATCAGCTGGGGAATTTAATGTCGTACTGGCAAGTTGGCCATGGTAGCTTAGTGGTTAAAGTAACTGCTCGATAAGCGGAAGATCCGTGGTTCAAATCCGGATATGGCATTGAATTTTTCAGTTTCTGGTTCAACCTCTTAAATGATCACAAAATTATTCTAGCACCTAAAAACCCACATTCCACCCAAAATCTACTACACTCTGAACTGAAGGACACCATACCAGCAATAGAAAAATTGTGAATATACCAATTCAACTGCAAAGACTACAACCAAATTTATACTGAAACAACAAAAAGAAAATTGAAAACAAGGTCTAAAGAACATCTTAGGAACCTAAAGTGTAAAACAAGTGGAAAAATCAGAAGTAGCAGTGCATTTTTGGCTAGAAAATCATGAAATCGATCCTGAACCTACATTGTTAAAAAGCATCTCTAACACGAAACAACTAACAGCCTGAGAGAATATATTCATTCTGAAAAATAAAGACGGAGTCTTCAACTTTGAGTTGCCCCAAAATGACAGCCTCGCCAAGAAAGTTCTGGTAAGGACACTAGAGGATAACAGCATTGCAATCTCCGACATGACACCATGAGCCAGCAATCAGCAACAGGTTGAGAACAAAGGCTTCCAAAACATGCCCATTTTTAATAAGTATGAGGTCTGTTCAAAAAATTCTGGAACACTTATAATTTTGTGCCAATAGAGTGCTGGAGCAAAATACTGTTGACATCTCTGCACACACCTGTGTTTAATTTATACCTGCAAGAAGTTTCATTATTGTAGGTCTATTAGTTATTGTTCAGGGCTACATTGAATAGAACGTTATGTAGCACAGTTTGCAAATTTTGAGATGGCAGAGTTAGAGAAGCAACACATCTGTATTAAATTTTACGTGAAATTCATGAAAACCTTTAAAGAGACACACCAAATGATGTGGGAAGCCTTTGATGATGGAGTGCTTAAGCCATACTCGGTGTTATGAATGGTTCACATGGTTTAAAAATTGGCTGGATGGAAGTTACAGATGACCCTTGTTCAGGATGCCTTTTGACATCTACTGATGTCAGGTACGTCAATGAAATTGTGCGTACCAATCGAAGACTGACTGTCCGAAAGATTGCAGAAGAATGTAACATTTCAGTTGGATCATGTCATGAAATCCTGATGCAGCATCTTGGAATGCATTGCGTTGCCATCAAGCTTGACCAACGGCTCATGAGTTAAGACAAGAAAGAGCAATCTGTAAAGAGCTTTTGGATCGTGCAAATGAGAACGAGATGTTCCTTAAGAGAATCATAACTGGTGATGAGATGTGGGTCTATGGTTATGAAGTTGAGGCCAAGGTTAAATCATCATAAGGAGCCAGGAAAGGTTCAACAAGATGAAAAAAATCTTGTCAGGTCAACTGTCAAAGCCATGCTGATAGTTTTCTTTAACTTCGAAGGATTAGTTCATCGTGAATTCGTGCCACAGGGGCAAACTGTTAATTGATGGTACTACGGCTGTGTTATGATGGCGGCAATAAAATGTGAGAAGGAAACAGGCTGAAATGTGGCAAGACAACTCATGGCTCTTGTATCATAATAACGTACCTGCACACTCATTCCTGTTGATGTGGGACTATTGTGCAAAAAACAAAATCACGTGCTGCTTCATCCTCTGTACTCTCCAGAGCTGGCACCTGATGACCTTTTTTTTACTAACAAAGTTGAAAACCCCGTTGAAAGGATGAAGATTTGAAATGACAGACAAGATAAAAGAAAATCTGCAGATGGCACTTTGCCCGATCCAAAAGGAGGTGTACCAAGACTGGTTCCAGAAGTGGAAATGCTGTTGGGAGCGCTGTATCAAATGTGGAGGAGAGTATTTTGAAGGAGACCATGCACAATAAGCAAAAGGTAACCGTAGAAACATTTTGTGGACAAAACTCCAGAATTTTTTGAACAGACATTACATTGATGTAACGTCACTAAATTCAATTCACTTTACTATCTGAATACTTATTAAAACTACTTTTTATACGAAGATGGATACCAACCAATACCCCATTGAATATGAAATAGAAAAAGCAGCTCTTATTCAACACGAAAAGTTGATCAGACTCTCATTCAATACATGGAGCAAGAGAAATTTTATACATACACTAAAAGACTCAGGAGAGCTTTCTTTCCAAAATTGAAGACCTCAAAAAGAATGCAGACCATCAAAATTCAAAGGGAAACTTCATATATAAAGTCAATCCGACACAAATATTAGACATCACATATTATTTAAACATGATGCAAGAAGTTAAGAACAGTGATACTGCAACTAGTGTTCTAAAATTATTGGCATTAGAGACAATCCATACTAGATTTCCGGAACATGAATGGTTCCATATTTATACTGATGAATCACTGATATCAAACCAAGATGGAGCAGGGGCTGGAGTCACGTGTCACTTCTTTTCCTATTACAAATCTTTAATGGAGAACAACAAACTTTGATGGAGAAATTGAAGCAGTTCAAATGGCCCTCCAAAATCTTTTGTATAGAATCTCACATTTTCATCAAGCAGTTATTCTCTCAGATTCCAGGGTGGCAATTATACCAATTACTTCCAAGTTGTCGCCCAAAAACCAAACAATTATAGAATGTTGGAAAATTCTAACCCAAATAACAGCACTTCAAAAACACCTAGTCTTCCAATGGATACCAGCTCACTGTGGACTGAGTAGTAATGAGAAAGCTGATTTTCTTGCAAAAAAGGCTACCAACAGCATACAGAAATCTATAGTTAATCTACCATTTTATGCAGCTAAAATATTAGTCGACTGTGAATTAAAAAAAACTTATTGCAAAATATTACTATGAAAAATCAAAAAATAAAAGTTGGGAACTACCAAACATTCAAACAGTAATTCCTGAGCATCCTCGAAAAATAGCAGTTGCAACCCTCAGGTTGATTACGGGACATGATTGTCTGGCAAAACATTTGAACAGAATTGGGATATATTCTTCACCACTCTGTCCTCTATGTGATCTGCAGGAGGAAATGGACTGAGACTACCTTCAAATATGCCTGGCCACTTCTAGTGCCCCATCCATCAGTGAAAAATATTGGAGAGCAAGAGGATTAATGACTTCATTGTCAGAAATCCAGCATTAGCCAACAACAATATGACGATGGAATTATCAGTCAATTTCAGTTAACCATCAACCCCACCCCTGAGCACTTCGCTGTACCAACCATAATTTGGAAACCTACTTTTAAGAGATTCAAAAGCATTAAGTCTGATAACTCAATAATTCTATATGAGCATCAGCTAAATTGCACAAATCATTAGTAAGGTTAGTACACAAATTTTCTAAAATTCCTTCTGCCTCTTTTTGCATTGAGCCCATCATGTATTGTATGAAGGAACTGAGCAAAGCATTCAGGTAAAACCAAAAGCAAAGAAAACTACTACATGCTGTAAGGTGTAATTTCAGGACAAGTCCACAGGAATGTCCAACTGTCTTACCTTGTTGATTCAGGCAATATGAACTCGTCTCCCTTTGAGCTATTATCCTGCAACAACAAACAACTCTTTAGTACCAGTTTCTATTTGCACATTTCTACAGAAAATATTACAAGTTTCTTGGCATTCTAAGAGTTTAGTCAAATAACCAGAGTACTGTATTCTACTTAAAACTTAGATGTGGAGATTTTAGTGGAAAAAGACATTTTAGATCCCTAGAATAAAACAATGCTTATAAAAATTTCTCTGCTTGTTTGCATGTGTGTCTAAGTATTGTTGAGCAGCATAGCTAAAAATGAAAAGTTGGTGAAATGCTCAAGTTGGAATTTAAGTTCAGAATCCTCCAAGGATACAAAAACTACTATTTACATAGATCATTTCGCACACAGAGATATCAATTTATCACATACAATTTACTACCTGGTCATTCTTTTGTTTTGTACCATTTATCACTTGGTCATTCCTTTGTGTGTTCAGTGTCGCTAACTGTAGTCCCATAAATTGGCAAAAAACAATTTATTACACATTACAATCGATTAACTATCAAAACACAAAATGGAGAGCAATTCAAAATGGTTTGGTGATGCATCATATGGTGAAATTGAAACAATAATTCTCCTCTAACAAGAGAAAATCAAAATACATGTAATTCCTGGATTTCACTTTCCTCAGTTGCCAATGAGCAAGTCAAGCTGCACTAACTGTAATGAATATATTTTATGTTTTTTTTTGCTGAATTAAAAATTTTTGGTCAAATTTTTGCGACATCACATACAACAACCGCCAAAGAAAATGTCACTCAACCTCGCATCTATGTCACATTATTTATCACTGTACGAAGTCACAGTCATTTCATTGCTTGCTTCAGGCGCATAATATTTCAAGAACTTGCAGCAATTTACTAAGATAAGTGAAGTCTTTAGTCTCTAAATAATTATTTTATTTTAGATTTGTGTTGCTTTACTGTTAACAGCTTCAGTTTTTCAAGTTCAGCATTTTTATTTTCTCTACTATGTATAGTAAAACAGAGGAAGTATTGTATTCCACCCAAAAATTTAATGTCATGATTTCACCAGAAATATATGTTCTGTGGCCCCTTAAATCCAAAAATAGAATTTTTAGAAAAATGTCTGTGTATGGGTCTGTATGTCTCAATCTGTGAACAGCATAACTCAAAAACGAAATGTCGATTAAAAACCAAAGTTGGTATTTAAGTTTAATGTCTTTCAAGGATGTGACACGGAGATTTTGAAGAAAATTCCTCCACCCTAAACTACCCTTTATGTGGAAAAATTTGTGAAAATTTTGATTTTCTTGAAAATGGGTCTAACGATCTTGATTAAAATGCCATATGTTTGAGATATTTTTTATGACAAATGAAATGTATATCTTCAATTTCCTGGCTATAGTCCAAGAAGTCCTATTTACTCTGGATGGCTTTTGCATAACTGGTAAATTGTAAGATAGACCAAATCTTACTACGCAAAAAATTTAGATCTCGCTAAAACACAATTTATGTCAAAATAAATGTTTTTGTAGAGTGCACCATTTTGGAGATCTTTCTTGTTATTTGTGTAAGTTTTGGAGAACTTATACTTCTGTCAAATGGAACATCATTATTCATTTTTATGTTAACCGTGCAAAGAGAATGGAATCTGAAAGCTTTAAAAGATTTGACTATCGCTCAAAGCCTATTGTATTCTCATATTTATACTTATACTTTATTCGTCACATTACACTTACATGGGTGAGCAGGTGCTCGTAAATTGGTGACTCGTCAATACACTATAATTACAACTTTAAGGATTAAAATAAGTCTACAATATTTACAAACACGAGTATAGAAATATAAAAGAAAGGTAAAAGAGAAAAAATGTACAATAATGATTTGTTAAGACACCTTAAATTGAGGTCACAGTACATCTTCCATGTATTCTGTAACAGAGTAGTATGCCTAGCTATTATTACCTACAAGGAAATAAGCTATAAGATAATTTGTGCAAATTGTATCTCAACTAACACGAAGAAGATGGAATAAGAGTTTGTAACAATGGTTAGTACATGATTAGAGAAAGTCATGTGAGTGTAACATCAGATTTTTCAAGGATGTGACACGAAGATTTTCATGAAAATTCCCTATCGCAAAATACCCTGTTGATGGAAAAATTAAAAAAAGAAAAGTTTGATTTTCTCAAAAATGGCTCTAACAATTTTGAGTAAAATACCATCTGTTTAAGATATTTTCAGGACAAATGAAATATATATCTTGAAGTCTCTGAAGTGCTCTTCATTCTGGATGACTTTTGTATATCTGGTAAACCGTAACAGATAGGCAAGAGATAGAACTCAGTAAAACACACCATTTATATTCTACATTTTTTGTGGTGTTAAACTTTTCCTGTAAGATTTAGCCCCCTCGGATTACTTTGTTTCCAAACTTGTAGAAATAGCTTCGTCTTAAAAGATATGGCAACAATGAAGAGGTGGAGTCTGCAGTTGACGGCTATTTTGCAGAGCTTGATGGTTCTCACTATAAGCAGGGTATCAAAGCTACTAGACATCACTGTGAAGAGTGTATCAAACTAAGAGGAGAGAATGTAAACAAATATTTTTTCCCAAAATTGTTGTGCTTTCTTTGTTAGGACAGGTACTTCTGTATCATTATTCTTTTAATGGTTTTCAAAGAAAAAAAAATCTGCTTTAGAAGAAATTGTCATCAAATTTTTTGGATGCATGCAATGCTTTACCTGTTTAGGAATTTATGCAATGTGCAAAGTATTCATTGTTAGGCTCTGAACATGTCAGACTATCCACATATAATATTCTTGTCTTACCTCTGTAGCAAAAAGCAAGTTTACATTACTATGCTCAAGGTCATCAGATGCATATTTCCACTCAGAAGATGCCTCTAAACCAACAGGTTCTTCTTTTATTTGTACTTTGGTGTCAATTTCATGATAGTTCCTTGAACCAGATTGTAGCATAAAGTCTGAAGCAACAGAAGAGGACTCACTCTTAATATAAACATCTGAATCACGAGTTGCTTCTGATTGACATTCCACTTCACTTAATGTTGTTTCCATACATACAGGTTCTTCCTTGATCTTAACTTTAGTATTTATTTCATGAACATCCTCAGTTATGCTGGCGTTGGACTGCAACAGAAAAACTGAAGCAAACATGGTTGGCTCGCTTATATTAGCATCAGCATCGTGAACCATTTCTGCTTTAGATTTCATTTCTGGAGATGTTCCTTCCAGCAAACGAGGTTCTTGTTTGATTTTTATACCCGAGTCCATTTCATGCATGGTAATATCATTCATGGATTCCATTATACAGAAAATAAGAACATCAACTTTTGGATACCAATGTTGAAAGGTGCCTTTCTCTTTAACATTTCATTTAGTTGGCATTCATTACTACCAAGAATCTTCTTCAATTGCAGCTCTGAAGTACCTCAAGTCATCCCCAAGTATGGTGCTGGTATTCTTCCAGTATGTTACAAAATCTGAAGAGAAAGAAAAATCTATTATTTGTTATTGAAGTAAATCTTACAAAAAACATATACTAGTACTCAAGCCTATAAACTATGGCAAACGCACACAAAGCATTTCAGGTTTGTATGTTTAGTGGCATACTGTTCTGGCTTTTGTACCAGAGGGATTCTGCCAACAGGGAAGATATGACACAGATTCTTTCATAACTGAGGAATAATGCAAAGGAAAACAATGCAATTAACACATTTTTAAGGAATGCTTGGACAAAACTTAATATTTTGAAAGCAACTCCTACAAAAAGAAGCATTATACCAAGAGAGCAAACAAATTGTGAACTGGCTGTGCTGTGTTTTGCCCGTCTGTGTTCTTGACACTTGTTGCCGTCTGCCACTATGATAGGAAAGCATGGATAAAACCATACAACATTTTAAAAACTACTTTTAAAGCCTTTACTCACCAACTTTATGAAAGGAGATGTTGAAACTGGCTACCATAGTTGTTTATATACTTTTGGCACCTCTTTAGGAAACTATCCATCATTTGCCATAGTTCACGTTGAGAAATGCTGGCAATTTGCTGGCGGATATTTTGCTTTAATTCTTCCAGGGTATGTGTGTTTGTCTTGTACACTTTATGTTTTAGGTTACCCCAGAGATAGAAATCGCTTATTGGAGCTCTGAGAAACCTTACTCTGCTTATGGTGAACCATACGCCAATGTTTTCATCATGGAGGGGTACTTTACGAATAATATTAGGTATTGAGTTATAAGGCCAATTTTTTTTGAGTGAACAGTTGACACCCGTACACACACAAATACAATTTTGCTCTTTTTTTTTAAAGAGAATTAACAGACAGAGCGTGATTTTGCCTTTTTTCAACAAGGCTTTGTATCAGCTCATACGGCCAATCTTTTGATGAGAACAATTGAAAGTGTATATACTTAAGCTTTCACGGCCAATGTCTTGACTATTAGAAATGTTTAGTTCTTCTGGGCTCGTAGGCCGTGGTCAAGAAGGCATTGTAGATATCAACGTTTTGCCAAGTACTGCGCTTGGCATCATCAGGGTAACGCAATCTGCTGTCTGCACTGATCAGAGTTTGAATGTGGAAGCAGAGAAACAGTGGAAGTAATGGTGTAATAACATGTGGCAATAGCCCTAACGGACATTAACGGTAACATTCATGACCTGCACCTGTAGCTCTAAGCCACTGTAAGCTATTACCTATTAATGATTTTTTTTTCCGATCATCATCTTCAATTCATCAGGTATTCTTTTGATTTTAAAATAATGGTCAATTTCTTTTAGAAATTGCTTGGGATTGTCGGTTGCTTTTTCATCAAAAATAGGTGGAGTAATTTCGGACAAGACATCCTTATTATAACCAATTTCGTAATTTTGTCATGTATTTCCAGGTAGGAGTGATTGGTGTAGGTAAATTGGTACATCAGTGTTAGTGTCATATTGTGTGTGTTGATTATCTGTGTGTATATTAGGCCTTACATCACAGTTATGCATACAGTCTACATTTTTATCATTTTCAACATTTACATTATCATTGTTATTTTTACCTTGTGCTTGAAATGCTACCACTATTTTATTTAAATTAGTTATGTTTTCTTTTTCTTTGTCTAAACATTTTTGTATATACTCAGGGGTCTCCGTCTAAGGGATATGTGAATAGCGACCAAAGGTACCCAAGCTGAGCAGAACATTACTTCCACTTACTGGTGTTTTGCTCCTCACTGTAACTTTTCTATCTGACCTTACCTTGGTCATCTCTTGTTCTCTTCTGACCCCAATGCTATTAGGGTTCCCGAGGGCTAGGGGGTCTTTATTTTTCCAACCTCTCCATTTCTCTATAAAATCTTAACCCCTAACATGCTGACCTGTCATGGCATGTAATACGTCCTCTGATTGGTGATCAGAGGATATGGTCGGTGAATTTATTTTGATAATTCTCCCGGTCAGGTCGGTGAGACCCGTAAACCAACGACAGATGTGGTCCTCCAGACATTCTGGGGGTTGTGAGAGAGCGATGTGACCGCCAAAACATAAAAATATGGTGCTCTCTAAAAAGCGGTTACTATTACTGCTATTGCTCTCTTCAATATCATCAGTGAAAAATATTGGAGAGCAAGAGGATTAATGACTTCATTGTCAGAAATCCAGCATTGGCCAACAACATTAACGGTCTACTTCCACTGTTTCTCTGCTTCCACATTCAAACTTTGACCAGTGCAGACAGCGGATTGTCTTACCCTGATGATGCCAAGCACAGTACTGGGCAAAACGTTGGTATCTACAATGCCTTCTAGTCCACGACCTACAAGCCCGGAAGAACTAAATATTTCTAATAGTCAATTGAAAATGTGTTTCACGACTGAATTATAAGTAGAGATTTGTGGCCCCTCAGTCTCCCATCACCCCCTGTGATTTCTATCTCTGAGGCAACTTAAAACATAATGTGTGCAAGACAAACCTACACACCCTGGAAGAATTAAAACAAAATATCTACCAGGAAATTGCCAGCATTTCTCAATACGCACTATGGTGAGTGATGGATAATTTACTAAAGAGGTGCCAAAAAGTATGGATGATGGTGGCTAGTTTCAGCATCTCCTTTCATAAAGTTGGTAAGTAAAGAATTCTCAAAAATTTACATAACTGCTATAACAATTAAAATCTATTTCGTTATTTCAGTGTCCATAATGTTCCCAAAACAATCAAACCTTTGGCATGTGAGAAAAGAAACTGCTCATGCAATTTAATACGATAATTACATGTAAGGGGGATAAAAATGAAAAAAGAAATATTACCATTTTAAACATTTGTTGGAAATTATTTTAAAATGAGTTAATTTTACTTTTATTGACATTATTCCTTAATTCTGAAAGACTGAATATACCCTCTTTGCACTAATTAACACAGAAGATAGCATGACTAGCACTCAGATTTTTATGGTCTAAACGCTCTTGAAATACACATGCACTTTGCCGTAAAAATTGCCAAAATATGATTTGAAATCCTGAAAATCTGAGCGAGAATTAAAAATCTAAAATGAAAGAATGCATTTACTTTTAATGGTTACAAATGAAATAACTATTTCTCTTCACCTTCATTTTCAGCAGAAATGATGCACTTTCAGACGGTGAAACTGAAAGATCTTCGATTGTCAACAAGTAGATTCTCATACCTGGAGAAATTTCTTTCTCATCACATGATGTAATGAGGGCAAACCTGAAATAAGGTAAATCATTAAGAGAAAGTTCTCATGCATTTTCAACTTCTGTCACGATGTTGTATATGCAGGATTTCTTTCAAGCACACAAATGTAATTTTTGCCTAACCTTATCAACTACTTTGTCCTGCGCACTTGTTAACTCACTCTCCAGTTTCCTAAATTAAAATCCAACTATTAACATAAGCTGATGCTAGAAAGGTCCTAAGAATAAGTGTTTTATGTAAATACTAACAATAAATGGAGCATGGAGTATTAATTTAACTCAAATTATAGTAGTAAGAATAATCACTTATACCGGCTGGAAGGGAACTCATTACAGTCCTTCTAATGTGTGTTTCATAGAAGCATTACAAACAAAAAAGTCCAATGGCATTTTGTTCTTTGATCAGCCGATTTCAAAAAAATAAATGGTTTTTGTTCCAAATTGGATGCGTAACTCCATAAGAAGTTACATAATACAACATAATAGTTTGTTACCTGTAAGATACGAAGAGTAACTTATTTCTGACATAGTTTCAGGAACGATTATGGGACATTACACAGGGTTTCGAAATAATCACTTAAAAGAATATTCTGAGCAGCTTTTTCAGATGTGAAGTAACTCAGCAACTGTTGAGATTGGTCAGGGATCTGAACTGGCTTCTGGATGTAAACACGTCAGTTGCTTGCATACATGATGTAGGGTGGTGTAATGTTTTGCGAGATAATGAGTGCAACTGGCATTCTGATTGGCCTACACTTGCACCTTAAAAATGAAAAGGATGTCTTCAACATCCTATTAAGCATGGTAGCAGCAGTGAAACGTGTTTATGTACTGACCTAGTGAAACCGAGTGGGATGGCTAAGGCAGTAACATCTGTGGCCCGCATTCAGGAGGTCACAGGTTCGATCCCTGTGGCCTCACACTCTGACATGGGTTTTTCTGTGGTTTCCCCATGTCACTTAGACGAATGCTGGGGTGCATTATTTCATACCATGGTTTCCTTCCCATCATTTCCCTTCATTCCATTTTCTTATCATCTTTCAGGTGTACTTTCAGGCGTGTAGTGTTGGCAGCACCGGGCAAATGGCACGGATGATTGCGCATGGTAACTGGAGTTCTCGGCGCTAGGTGGCATTTGGCCAGCCTTGTCCTCCATTGGGGGGCCGCTCAGTGTCACACTGGAACTGCAGTGTGAAGGCTGCTTCCCGGGGCCTGGCACCGGGATGAAGAAATCTCAGCACTTGTTAGGGACTTCCACGCGTCTCTGTGGCCTGTCTACCTGCAATCCTGTGTGGCACCTTTGGTTCCCTCATTTCATCCCTGCCTCCTGGGGGGTGGTAGCCACAATAGATGTGTGTACGTCAAATTGAGCGAGGTGTCCCCTCTGTGTCTGTATCCTTTACCTTTTTACCCTTTGACCTAGTGAAAGTGAATCTGCAGCATTGCCAGCTTGTCTGTCTTTTGTTTTCAACAAAACTAAAATATCTGCATAGGAAATGGTCAGAGACAAAAACGTAAGATACAAAATGAGTTCCAAATACTGAGATCTATCACTGGTTTAAATTAATGTAATAATTTCCCTTCCCTCCGATATTTTCACGGTCTCACAAAGTAAAAAGCAAGGAGTTCACATAATATTCACTGATGCTAGAATGCTAGAACTACAGAGAAATTACACTGCTAAATATTATATGTAAGGTTCTGCCTAATATACTTTATGCAAGATTGCTGCCATACACAGAAAAGAAAAATCAACAATACATCCTGTATATGCCTTAAGACAGATCCTTAAAAAAAACACATCATACAGCAGCCACGCATGAAGCAGAAGAGCCACGGTTCAAATTCTGATTGTGGTATTGAATTTTTCAATTCTGATTCTACTTCTTATCGCATCATCTCTTCATAGATTTCAAAGCTGCATACACCAGCATAAATAGGAATAAATTAAATGCCATGGAGACAAATTTAAAATACCTAGCATATTAGTTTGACTAACAGAAACTATTTCAAGATGGGTAACATGTAGTGTCAAATTGTTTGGGGATGTGTCAGAATCATTTATAACACATCATGGCATGAGACAGGGAGATACACTGGCAAATCTGCTGTTCGACCTGGCACTGGAAAAATTAATATTAAATGCTGATAAGAGAAAAAGGGCACTACATATTATAAATCAATACAAATCTTGGCATATGCAGATAATGTGAATCTCATATCTAGAAGTACAAGAACTGAAGAAAGCTTTTAAAAAGCTAGAAAATGGGTTTACACATAAATGAAAAACACAGTACATGGAGGTGAGCACCCAACCATCTATTAAACCAGTGATATTCAAAGTTTTTTCTCTGCATACCCCCAAACACAATTTTCCATTTCAACCTGGATATGTACCCCTAGGCCTAGAGTTATCCTTAATTCAGATTACACAAAATCAGGTCTAAATTAGATTATTAATATTTATAACTTATTTAGTACTACAAAGAAGGATTAAATTAAATTTTTCATACCCCTTAAGAAGTCTTCGCGTACCCCTGATTGAGTATCACTGTATTATACAGGGTTCTTCATTTAAAAACCTAATGGGCACACAGCATTTCACCAGTGCACAATTGGGTCTGCCACAACCAGCTTTGCTCCTGCTTAAACTCTGTGCGTAAAGCATGTATAACACTCTTACCTTATAGAAGATGCTATAAATGTCATCCACCCTAGCTAAACAAGCATTATATTGGGACAACACATTCTGATTCACACGATTAAGTTGGGCCATTGTAATGTTTCTGATTTCTTTTCTAACATTTTGGTTTAGTTCTTACAATGTGCGAGGATTTGTCTCATAAACTCTCTCTTTCAGGTTACCCCACACAGTGGGGAGCAAGAGGGCCACATGCCAGCACTAATTACTCTATCTTCAAACGCTTCCCTAATTTTGTGTGTCTGGTGCACATAATCGATCTAATATTCTACGAGCAGACTGTAATGCAGAGAGGTACCGAAATGACATTTCACCCCATTCTATCATAAACTGACAGAAGAGAAAAATCATATGGGTGGTTTCAACAAGATTCTGCTACTGCCCATACAGCCCATGAATAAAATTAGGGAAGTGTTTGAAGATAGATTCATTAATGCTGGTGTATGGCCCTCTCGCTTCCCCGATCTAACAGTGTGTGATTTTTACTTGTGGGGTAACCTGAAAGACAATGTTTACGAGACAAATCCTCATACATTGGAAAAACTAAAACAAATTATTAGAAATGAAAGCAGAAACATTACAATCGCCCAACGTAGTCGTGTGAATCAGAATGTGTTTTCCCAATATAATGCTTGTTTAGCAGAGGGTGGACGACATTTCCAGCATCTTTTATAAGGTAAGAGTGTTATACATGGTTTACACATGGAGCAAAGCCGCCTGTGGCATACCCAATTGCGCACAAGCAAAATGGCATGTCCCCATTAGTTTTTAAATTAAGAATCCTGTAGAATCAATAATAATTAGGAATTATAACATAGAAAAGGTATTTAAATATCTAAGTAGTATGGTGAACCCTAGCAACAACTTGAAAAGTGAAATATAGCACAGACTGAGGGCAGCTGACAAATAATACTTTGGCCTATGGAAACACTTTCAATCACATATTATAAACATACAAAGGAAGTGCAGAATCTACAAAACACTGATAACACCTCTTTTATTGTATGGCTCTGAAAGATGGGCAATGACAAAAAATGATGAAAATGAAATCAAAATTTTTGAAAGGAAGATCCTGAGGCAAATAGGTACAGGGTTCTTCATTTGAAATCTAGAGGGCACGTCGGCCATGAAAGCCTAAGTTATTACAGGAGCACAAAGTATTTTGCCTTTCCCATGACCTGGCTGTACTCCCCCATTGCTGCTGCCGCTGTGAGCACGAGCTAGAATTGTACCGGCCACCAACATAAACTGGCGCTTGCCTCTAGAGTAAGGCATTTTCGCATGTAAGTTATAAATGGAAATCACCAAGCCAGGTTTGCACAGTGTATATTCAAACGTTTCCTGGTGAAGTGCCTCCTTCCAGATTTACAATTCACTATATTATGAAGAAATTTGAAACCACTGGTTCTGTAGCAAACAAACACCGAAAACGTAAACGTACAGTTTAACAGAGGAAAAGTTAGACGAAATAAGTGCATGTTTTGAACGTTCACCAACCAAACCCATCCCAAAATTAGCAGGTGGGAATTTCAGAGTCTTCTGCACAAAGATTAGAAATTAAAATTATTTCGTTGTTTAATTACGCTGTTAATTACCGGGATCACATCAGTGTTGCCGGTGTGCTGGAATGTTGTCCTGTAGGAGTTTTTTTTACATGCCAGTAAATCTACTGACATGGAGATGTTTTTAAGCACACTTAAAAACCATTGGTCTGGACCAGATTTGAACCTGTGACCTTGGGATCAGCAGGCCAGTGTCTGAACAAACAACTAAACTCTTAAAACTAAAACCGTATAAGAGTCCATGCTTTAAAACAAGGTGACACAGTATCATGAATGCAATGTTGTGAATGGTTCCTTTCATAAGTGAATGACGGTTTAATTGATTCACAGCTTCTGTTCTTTTCCGACAACGCATGGTTCCCCCTAAATGGTCATGTCCACACTCTTAACAGTTGGTACTGGGCTTCTGAAAATCCACATCGCGTTCAAGAAATCCCACATTATGACAATAACAACACATAATAATATAATAACTCTAATATCACATATTATCAATCAATATCTGACCAATATAACTCTACGATAACAGAGTACTCTTGTTATATAGGAATAAGGTTTATCTTACCAATAAGATGTGAAGTGATTGGTATTGGGAGGAACCTGGTGAGAATGCATTACCAATCGTGTTACTGTTTAAACATTACGTTTATTTGTGAAGGGATTAGTATCGGGAGGAACCTGGTGGCAGTGCATTACCAGTCTCGTTATCAAGGTGATGATTCTGCACTTGTACGCGTTTTTGAGATTGATACTTGTCCTGTTGTATAACTTTTGTAAGGAATGATTAGAAGCATTGAATATAATTTGAAATTAGTAACAAGTCCTTACTAAATGCTTTATATTTACATTCCATCCAATAGCTTTCTTTCCTACCAAAACAACCACATAATTGATATGGGTCCAGAGGACAAGGGAGTTCCTTATGTGTTCAATTTATAGGTGTACCAGTTATGGGTTAACCAAGACCGTGGCAAGACCATTAGAGTCGTCTCCGAGAAAATAAAAAAATTCAAAACATTTTCCACGTTCGTATAGCGGCATTGATTAGTCTGAACTAGGCTACTGTGCCGGTGGACTCACGTAAGCAACGTTGCGTAAACAAAGTGACAGCAGACGGATGAAATACTGTGTTAAAAACCCAGGATAACCTTGAGGCTAATTCTGATTGAACTTGCGCTACTGTTACTGTTTACAATCCTTTAGGTTAGAATGCATTGGGCATGTTGGCAAACTGCATGTCAATTGGAAAAGTGGGACAGGCTTACGATACAATCACATCGTTCTGCTTATACGGCTTAGCTCTATTATACACACCAGTGAATGGTTAAGTATAACATTATGTCCTGAAATTAAACTATAAACATATATTTTTAAAATAATTGTTTAATTATTTACGATTGCTTATCTTTATAAGCTTTCAAAAATATATATGCTAGCGATACTACTTACTAACTTAAAAACCCGGTACCTCCAGCATTAATAAACCAAGCTTTAAGGTTCCCCACAGAACACCTGCATAAAGGCTCCCTTTGGGACGCTAGGAGTTCTGGTGTTCTGCGCCCTGTGCCTTTGGGCCACCTTTGGGCTTTGTTCAGCCCACGGCTGTGGTTATGTTTGAGTGTTATGTTTTGACGCTGCTACCAACCGCACATATCTCTATTGTATTTAGGTCGACAGGTATATACATACAGAACACTTAACTATTAATTACAATAAACCTATTAACCTATCATTATTGCGCATAGACATTGACGGGAAATGTGCCCCATTTACCAGAGGTAACGAGACGATCTCACATTTTCGAAAATTTGTCCATGCAGAAAGTAGTTTGAGGTGGGGGATTTTCGTCAAAATGTTCGTGTCGCATCCTTGTAAGGTATTGAAATTAAATACCAAGTTTGGAATGTAATCTACTTTTTGTCTTTGAGTTTTGAATTGAGTCGTCCATTTCCAAAAGGTTCCTTGTCCAAGATGTGAACATTTTGGGGAAACACAAAAAACCTTCTGCTCACAAACTGTTCATTGTGTGCAAATAATATTTTGTACACTGATTAGTATTAACTGTTAAAGTCTTTGGGTGGAATTACAGTTCATGGACCCCAAAGGACATTCGTAAAATAAACAAAATAACTTGGACAAGGTGCAGTTTGGAATACAATGAAATGGACAAGGGAGGCTTTGTTTCTGGAAGAAATTTTTAAGGCCTAATAAAACCGCTGCTTTTGTGTCATATCAACTGATTTATTCATAGAAAAGTGACCAAAGTTTTACATTAATGTTTAGGAACAAATATATCCGCCATTACAGACCTGAATCATCAACATCTCGCATTGGACCACCCCCGTTTTTGTCCTCTGATGCATCTTCATTATCTTTTTCACAATCTGGAAAGATGATATTTTTGTAGAACAGCAAGGCAGGTAAGGTCTACCAGTCTTCATCATAATGAAGTCCCAGTAATGTCATCTCTTTTTGTCTGCATCTCGGGAATGCGAACCGCAATCTGCTCTGGATTAATCTCTGCTACCTTACTCCTTGGTTTAAGTTTTCTTGCAATGCCCACATCTGCATTGTGTGCTGGCTCTCCACGAACAAGAATATCTGCACTCGGTGTTTTTCCTCGTGTAATAATAAATCTCTTGCTTACGGCGAATTGAAAGTGCCAGTTGTTAAGTTTCTTCAGAATTTCTCCCATTGCTGCTTTCCAATTGCACACATTGAAGTCTCCACCTATCTTTAGGACAGTCCCATACTTCTCAAAAATTTTGTAGCACTGTTCTGGGCTGCATATCGTACTCGAACCAAAATTCACGTAAGTATTATGAGCTTCCTGAACGCTGGAATTCCAATGTTTTGGTTGTAAATGTTTGTGAAAGCAATGCCACCAATAGGACAATATGTATTACTGCATTGCAATAAAGCAAAGAGGTAAGAATTCACCTCTAAGTAAAATCCGATGAAAGATACCGCCCTTGATGGACAAGGGTCATTTTGAAACTCAATATTGTATCATGCTTATCCTTGCAATGGGACAAGGAACCATTTGTTACTGTACACTATTACGTTCGCCATATTGGATTCGTGACATTGGACAAGGGCCACTTTGGAACTGCATGCAGTATTTCAATGCCTTTTAGACGGGTTTTGGAGCGTTTTGGAAGTGTAAGACATAATACAGTTCGTAGAGAATGCACAGACAAAGCCATTGCTACCAAAACATCAAATTGTCAAATTAGTGGACAAGGAACCCTTTGGAAATGGATGCCTCAATTACTATGTTCTCTCACACACGCAACACGCACGCACACAACTGTAATAACAAATTCATCTATCGTAAAAGGTACAGAACATAATTGAGCATTATTGAATACATCTGCAATCTGACAGCAGAGTAGCACTGGGGAAACAGCTGTTTTATTTACTAATACGACTCTTGCTATCAGACACGTGTTCATAATCTACGATGCCCGTCTCGGTAGTTAGAGTGTCTGCCTCACGTTCAAGAGGTCGCGAGTTATCCGGGTAAGGTTTTTCTCCCAGGTTTTGCCTTATCCTAAGAAGACGAATGTCGGGTAACTCAAAGCTCCTTAGTCTTCGGGCTCATTTGAGCATAATTTCACCCGTTTCATTCATTCACCTTCCGACGGTAAAAAAAGCCTACAACGCGTGACTCCAAACTAGACCAGGGCTTGAAAACTGGCTTCGCCACGTGTCTGTGTGTTTCTTATCAATTATTGCAAATAACGAGGGGACGGGTGGTATTGTTTCAAGCTTTCCCAGCAGTATTCATAAGACCTGAACAATGACAACATTCCTGACCTTCCGCTTTGCGCGCTTGCCAAGATATGACCAAAATTTATTCCAATAGACACGTTGGGATCCAATTGTTTAATATCACTTTATGTCCAAATGACTCATTTTAACAACAAATGGAAAATATATGAGTAACTCATCTTTTAATGCTCTATCTCTCTTAGCTAATTGCAAAAGTAAATGACAAAGGAGTGGTATATTGACAATCAACCATTGGAACAATTTTATTCTTTATTTATGCATCCATGCATTATGAAGCAAGTCATGTTTCAGCTTAATGTAAGAAATCGCCGTTAAAGTCTGCACACTTATACCCAAAACACGCGCGCGCGTATGTGTTTAAGATTGAATTTATTGGGCTGATGGTTTGGATAAGATAAAGCCATACGAAATCTTTCCTGAGTTTTGAAAAAACTTCATCCTCAAGGACCAGCGAGTGAACTGTCCGGAAGAGGAGGCTGCGTGCAACATATTTCATTAGGTTCTGGAGAAAGTTGAACTTGAGGCAGTGGAAATTTATGAAATGATTATATAAAACTGGACAATCACAATACTCAAATGAATTTCATTTTGTAACATATATTTGAAACAAACGTCCGTACTTACAATTTTTATGCATATCTCCCCTTAAAATAGCATTTTCTCTGTCTTTACTAAATATGGGATTTCACTTTAGTGATTCTACGGTTGGAAGTTAAATAATCCCGCGCACTTTAAGAGCGAATATTCTGTGAATGAAGAAAATTTTCATACCAAACAACCGAAAAGCTTACGGTTTTACCCCCTAAAAATTTACCATCATTTTGTTCGATTACAAAGCTAGCTTTGAGAATGAGTTGGAGACAACTTGAAACTCGAGTCAGTGGTTGAAAAAATAGCTTACATTACTAAGATAAGTGAACTTTTTAGTTTCTAATTTGTTCTTACTTTAGAATCTTGTTGCTTCACTGTTAATAGCTTCAATTTCCTTAATTAACAAATTTAATGTTTCAGTTATCTTACTCATTGTTATGACAGTATCTACACTCACTACACTTCACAAACAAAATTAAAATATGCAGTGGAAACATTAACATAATAGCTGCTGTGATATGCCACTCATTTTTATTATGTAAATACCAAAATGCACTTTGGGTTTATGTACTACAATTTTTGTTCGCAAATAAACAAGTTGACAGTACTTCAAAAATACTCCGGGATCAGAACCACGTTAGCATACGGCTGAACCCTAGCGTATGCTGATGGGTATGTGAGTGACTTGCGCAGGCAAGAGCGGCAGGCAGGAGGTAGGTGAGGGATTTGCGAGGTGCTTCTAGCCATATCACATGCAGGCAGTGAAAGGCTGACTCGTCTCAGCGTACGCCGCCGTTTTAAAACGGAACAGATTGACTTGTAAATTTTGTGTTTGCTATTTTAGCTAAATAGAGCTGCTCAACAGTATGATCTGCGAAAAAAATCAATACTAAATGGTTGTATAAAATAATTGTCCTGCGTTAAAACTACTACAAAACAAAATAAATGCAAACCAATTAGAAACAGAAAAATAATGGAAACGCTCAGCGTACTGCTGACCCCAAAGCTACGCCCGTGCTGAATATGCCTTTAGAAAGAGATGATATCTAAATTTACAGTCGGTATAATACTCATAAATGTTATAATTAATGAAATACGGCATTTGCACTTTCAGCAATCAATCGATATATTGTAGAACCTTCAAAATATGAAACTGTTTGATCGGAGAAACCAGGCATTAATTCTGTAGTGCAGGTGCATCTATATCTCGAATGAGGACCTCATAAAGTAAATTTTCTTATTTGTATGGGTTGATCTACTTACACCATCAGAGTATTCTGATTTCATCACTACTAGTAACCAGATTTGCCTGTATCCCATTAAGCTACATAAATTAACAAGTTTGAGGTTCTGGTTTGTTCCAAAGAATCTGGTACAAAATACATTGAATAATTGCAATTTGCCTTCAAGTGTACGAAGTAGGTAGGCTAGTAAGACACATATACTACTGTCATTGACTCAGGAGAATGTGACTATTAGAAATGTTTAGTTCTTCCGGACTTGTAGGCCGTGGTCTAGAAGGCATTGTAGATACCAACGTTTCGCCAAGTACTGCACTTGGCATCATCAGGGTAACACGATCCACTGTCTCCACTGGTCAGAGTTTGAATGTGAAAGCAGAGAATCAGTGGAAGTAAGGACCGTTAACGTCCGTTAGGGTTATTTATATGGCGGGGTGGGCGGGACATTGTTGAGCTGGCTACGGTAGTGATTGGCTAGTTGTAGGCGGGGTTTTATTACAACTGTTGCACCCAGTTACTAACTATTAAACAATTATTTTAATTTTGATGTAAAGAACAATTTTTATATAGCACAAATTAATACGGTTATCTGCAACAAATATAAATTTTGACAGTAAAATAATGATTTAATATTATATGATTGCAAATTTCCAACCCCTGGAAAAAAGTCTGCCGACACTCATGATCATGCTACTTTAAGTTGCTGTATTCCTAATGCAAACTCCCCCCCCCCCCCCCCTCACCCTAAAGGTTTCTTCGCCAGTCGCAAAAGTCGCTTTATGCGTCCTTACAGCTTGTTGATTGAATACACTGGCATTTGGTGAAGGGGGCGCGGGAAAATTAAATGAGCAAGTTCGTAATAGAAGAAAGTTCGACATTCGACTTTCTCATATACATATCTATAGAGATACATATTCACGTTCAGGGAAAAATTAGCGGGTGTGCAGTTGCGGGTACGCTATCACCCGTGAACCGCCACTGCTATTAAATATTCCACCAACTTAACAAAAAAATCAAAGTATTGTTCTATAACCTGATGCAATCATAGTTAGCCCAAAAGTAGCCCACTTGAAGTCAATAGAGTGTTCTGTGTGTAAAACTTTGTAGTCGCAACAGAATAGAAGTAGCTCAATTCGCTACTTTTCCACCAATCTGGCAACCTGGCTCGGTGCACATGTACAATAATTGGAATCCATGGGTTCCAACATGGCGGTAACAAACGCCACTGGCCAAGCCGCAAAGCATAGCCAAGATATTGAGGACCCTAAGCCGTAAAGCGTAGCCAAGGGATACTTTTATAAGAGAAGCAGAGCAGTCGCGGACTAGGTGTTCTGTGAGTCGCGGCCAACTGCGAAGTGAAAGCAGAGCGTGTCCGAAACAATAGTGTAGCTAAAACCCAACGAATCAGGAAACTAGGGGATTTCACATAAATTGGCACTCTCGTTTCTGCGTGCGCAGCACAGAACACTCTATTAGGTGCGCAGTTTCCTACACATGTTTTCTGCTGCTTCCACGCAATGTTTTCCTTTAAATGAAAGGCTCCTAAATTAGGAGTGTGAGGAACCTGTAGCCGTTGAGGAGAAGAAATTGCTCTCTCCCTTTAATACTGCAACCTCATATACACCCTCCACCCTGTGAACTCCGCATATCCAACATTAAAAGTGGTTAATAAGCCTTGAAAAGGGTATATACATTTATGACGAACCTCGGACCGCTCTGGACCTTCCAGCAAGGCAGACGGACGGGAGTGTGGGTGAACCAAATGCGTTTGTCGAGGTAACATCACTGCAAGCACCTCGCAAGGTATTTACATAGTACTCTGTTACTCAATCACTTTTTCGCCATTTCTACTGTAAAACACCAGTTTAACTTGACACTTTCTGCACTATCCTTGTCTAGCACGGGGTGTGGCTTTCTTGTCTTGAAATTGTCTTCCAATACCTGGTGTGGTATGACGGTAAGCAGGCATCATTGGTGCTGCAATTGTTGAAAGTAAAGTTTCGATGGTCAATCTGACACTGAAGCAAGATCCACCACTGATGGGGGTTCTAATGACCTAAACTGTCGACGGACTCTTAAGGTAAAATTGTAGATGAGCGGCGTCACGTGGTTCACTGACAGTTGTAGTCTGTCACGGACAACGGAAGAACCACGGAACCAACGGAAGAACATAGCCCTGCAACGCACAAATATCTCTTGCCAACGTGACATTGCACAACTCGCTAATAACCGGCCCTTAAACCCTAATCACTCATCCACTCCACCACTGGTGTGCCTACCCTGCTTGGCTCGCCATAAAAGAGGGGTGGCTTAGAAAGGGATGTAGAGTACCTATTTCTTTCTCTTTGTAAACAGTAGGTGTCAAACCTTGTCCAGTATAAAAAAGTCTGGAGTGCTCACCTATGTGGTGTGTTGGTAGTGTGTCTGTCTCACATTCAATAAGTCCCGAGGTGGAATCACGTTTAGGTTGAGTTATCCAGATAAGGTTTTATTCCTGTGGTTTTCCCTTATCCTGAGAAGAACATTGTCAGATAACTTTAAGCTCTACAGACCTCAGGCTCATTTGAGCACCATTTCATGCATTTATTGTGTGATTTGACATCACGTTGGAGGATGTTAATATACAAAAAGAAGTCTGGAGGTTATAACAGTCAACATTTCTATAAAACAGTCAAAGTGGAATATCCAGAATTTTTCATTGTTACGTAATTAAATCATAGAGTATGTATGCAGTCCTATTACTAGGTCATATGATCATATGAATCTCATTTGTTTCCAAAACTATTATCGAAGGAACAATCATCCTCCTATCATATGTTCGTCGATTTGAAGGATGTGGCTGGGACTACCAGTTTAACCTTTTGTAATATGTATATTTAGTGTTACTGAAAATCATGTATATCCTATAGCAGTAACTGAGTCAGTCAGATGCTGTCTGTAAGCTCGTACATTAATCTCATACCCAACACTTCATTATTGATGGAATACTGCTATGGAATAGGAGCTGTCCAAGCAATAATTGTTCCTGACCTTTCCAAAAATTACTGGCTGTTAATGGATTCCACATGTTTTATATTGCACGATGCATATGCACATGGCTTGCAAAGCATTATTTAAAAGCCAAGAAAGTATAAGAGTAATTATGGGTCCTAACTGGAAGAGTTCATGTAAGTCACTATTTAAACTTAGAATTTTATAAAATATGATTTGAAGCTTTCCTGGCGATGAACATACTCAAGATGCTCTCGGGCTTCAAGCCAGGTGTAGTGATGAAAAGACATCAACGTTTCGGGAGTGTACATCTCTCCCATCTTCAGGATGAATGACTAGCAAGAGTGAAGGGACCAGTAGAATTTTATCTCTTCCTTATTTCTAGATTCTGGAATATATATAATATGAACAAATACAAAAATGTATCAGGATGTAACTGTATTGTGTTCCAAAATTTAGAAGTTGCCTTCTAATAATAAATGAGTAAAGAAAATTAAACATTAAAAAAGAAAATCCTGGTGACATATTTGCTCAATCACTGCTTTTATTAGCTGAAAATTCAATAGTTAATTTACACTGTAAATTGAATAATGGCTTTATATTTATAATTATATATTTTTAACCATATCTTAATACTTTATTTGTTTGTTCACTTGGTCTCACTGGGAGCAGAGCTCAGGGACGTTGAACACCTGCAACTTGGAACATGTGTCACAACTAAATAGCACAATACCCACCACCAATAACACTATTATTTCCCTCTATCTTTGTAAGAAAGAAAAGGGGAAAAAATGAGAATTTTTAAGCCACCACCATTGCAAAAGTAAACTACACAGCACACTATAAATCAGTGGTGTCAAGGTCACAGGTACTTCGGGGCTCAACTGTGCAAGAGCTACAACCAGTGGGCCAAACATGGAGTAATACGTATCAACACTAGATGCTTTATCAATTGACACCTGTTTACTGGCAGATTGGTTGCGTCCACAGATAAAACCTTTCATAGAGTGCGTATACCTTATGCATTTTTTCCTTCAGAATTGTCCACAAGGAGACATATCACAGATACAAGTTGGATCTATGAAGGGGAACAGTACTTCTCACCCATAAATAGAAAACTATTTGATGCAGTTATTCAAGTTGATTAAAGTAGTACAATGGTTGCAGCTTTCTGATGATTAGGCTGAATTATAGGTATTATTAAACCGACCCTAGCTCTTGGGTTAGCATTCTGAAACTGTGAAGTACACCATTTACACACTTACATACCTCTTAAATATAGATGTTTTTATTACTTTTCAATCTCATATATAAAAATGTCATAATCTATTTTGAATGAATGAATAAATAAGAGAATAATAACACTGCATTAATAATAGTGATTTTAATACAAACTTGTATCAGATATACCTATATTTATATAAAAAGTAAATGGCAGCTTTCAAATCTGTTGTTGTTGTTGTTGTTAGCTAATGCTGGATTTCTGACAATGAAGTCATTAATCCTCTTGCTCTCCAATTTTTTCACTGATGGATGGGGCACTAGAAGTGGTCGGGCATATTTGAAGGTGGTCTCGATCCATTTCCTCTTGCAGATCACATAGAGAACAGAGTGGTGAAGAATATAACCCAATTCTGTTTAAATGTTTTGGCAGACAATCATGTCCTGTAATGAACCTGAAGGTTGCAACTGCTGTTTTTCGAGGATACTCAAGAATTACTGTTTGAATGTTTGGTAGTTCCCATCTTTTATTCTTTGATTTTTCATAGTAATATTTTGCAATAATTTTTTTGAATTCAGGGTGACTAATCTTTTAGCTGGATAAAATGGTAGATTAACTATAGATTTTTGTACACCACTGGTACCCTTTTTTGCAAGAAAATCAGCTTTCTCATTACCACTCAGTCCACAGCGAGCTGGTATCCATTGGAAGACTATGTGTTTTTGAAGTGCTGTTAGATGGATAAGGATTTTCCAACATTCTATAATTGTTTGGTTTTTTGGTGACAACTTGGAAGTAATTGATATAATTCTGCCCTGGAATCTGAGAGAATAACTGCTTGCTGAAAATGTGAAATTCTGTACAAAAGATTTTGTAGGGCCATTCGAATTGCTTCAATTTCTCCATCAAAGTTTGTAGTTCCATAACTATGTAATAGGAAAAGAGGTGACATGTGGCTCCAGCACCTGCTCCATCTTGGTTTGATATCAATGATCCATCAGTATAAATATGCAGCCATTCGTGTTCTGGAAATCTAGTATGGATTGTCTCTAATGCCAATAATTTTAGAACAGTAGTTGGAGTATCACTTTTCTTAACTTCTTCTGTCAATAATAAATGACAGATAAATAATAAATGTAAATAATATGTGATGCCAAATGTTTGTGTCGGATTGACTTTAGATATGAAGTTTTCCTTTGAGCTTTCAAATCTTGTTATCCCTTAAAAGGGCTTTCAAATCTTGTTATCTCTTAAATTAATACTCTTAGCTATTTTGATTAAACATAATAACAGAATGAGAGGTAGAACTGGAACTTAAAAATTCAATGCCACAGCTGGGATTTGTACCACAGACCTTCCGCTTACCAGACGGGTGCTCTAGCCATTGAGCTACTGTGACAACCTGCCAGAATGGCATTGAATTTTTAAACAAGTTCGTATTTCTACTGGTAAACCACAAAGGCAGTCTCACATCAGAGACAATTACTCCACTGGTGACTTACCATTGTAAGTACTTTATGTCCCAGGATTAAATAACCTTCAGATGGTAATTATTGTTTACTTGGATTATCTTCAAACAAGTGAAATAAAACGAAACATTATTATTAACAGGGATTGACGATTTCCTCCAAAATTAAAGAAAAGGGCTACATCAAGTTGTTTGAAAACTACTGTCTTTAAAGATACATATTTTAGTGTTAAGCGTTTGCATAATAAATTTAAGATAATCTTACTGAAAACCTAAGTAAAATACCACATGTTAAACATCTGAAGGATCACTCGGCATATTTTTGAATTTACACACTTTTCAAAATTTGGCTTACAAAGACAGATTCTAAGACTGGATGCCAAATTGCTATCCGAGAGTCTGTTTCTGTGGAGAGTTTTCAGGAGCTTCATTATAGAGAAACCTGTTCACAAAGGAGGTACTGCCAAACATTGTCATAGTTTTTGCTGCGCTGGAATCAAATTTGGGAAATGCCTATTGTGAAATTTCTTGTAGAATTCGATCAGTGCGTCTTAGCATAAATTGGTAAATTTCTCATGAAGGCGACACTCACACTGTACTTCTATCAGCTCCAGCTGAACTGCTGTATTATTTACTTCATCTATGTTCATAATGACTTTGTATGTTGTATTTTTTTAATGCAAGATACTGGTTGCATATTAGGTACTGAATACTACTACCAACAATTTTGCATGGGAATTGTTTTTTCCATTCGAAACAGGCAAATCCAAATGACTCATGTCTATGCTCTCAGATGCAGCCATTGCTCTACCTGCATAACATGGAAAACTGCACAAACTGGTTTCTAACGGATTGGCCCACTATGCCGAGGGCACAGCAACTGGCTGTCTGTGTGGTATTGCCACTCGGGACCACAATTGACACCACTGCTGTAAATCACCATAATGTATAATCTGCCTTATATTTAATATTTACCTGTTGATGAGATACTAAAGAATTCCTCCACAGTATATGGGGAGTAAGTATATAAGACTGGCTTTAGATTTTTCTTAAAGATTTTATTTGACTATGACTGCTTAGTAGCTTTAGCTGGCATGGAAATTTGTTATATATTTTTACTGCAGAATAGTAACATCCTTTTTGAAACAGTTTTATGTTATTTACTGGTCTGTGCAAATCGCCTGCATTCCTTGTATTGCAATCATGCACAGCAAAGTTTCTTGTGAAGTTATCATAATTATGTGTTATATTGTTCAACGGATATATTAATTCACCAGCAAGAGTAAGAATTTTCTAGGTTCTAAATAATGGCCTACAAGCATGATGGGAACTAACACCACAAATAATATGTATGGTCCTTTTTTGTAATATAAACACTTGCTATGTGCTGTATGCAATAAGGTGTTTTCTTTAAAATAGATTCTTTAAATTTCTTAATGCAAAATATGGAGTGCCAGGTTTTGGTGACATTATTTATATTTGATTTCTCCAGCTGAGCGCTTCATGTATTTGGAGCCCTAGAAATTTAGTATCTGATACTTTACTTATACTATAATTGTATCTAATTGTTAGTTCATGCACTTGCTTGTGCTTTGTTTCAAACTGAATAAAACTTGTTTTATTATAGTTTAATGATAGCTAATATGCCTCAATCCAAATGCTCAGCTGTTCAAATGCTTTATTGACAGAATCTCTTAACTGCTGGTGCAACTTTTCAGATGTTAATGTTTATATTTAGTTTAATTTAAAAGGTGAGTCAATTAATAACACTAATGTATGTTTATATATCTATTGTTCTGATGTAAACATGTTTGGATTGTAAATTTGGTTATATAACTGACAATTTATCTTTTTACTTTCTCTACTGGTAAGTAGGGGAAGTATTGTATTCCACCCAAAAATTCGATGTTGAGATTTCACCAGAAATATATGTTTTGAGGCCCCCTGAATACAAAAAAAGCATTTTTAGAAAAAGGTCCGTGTGTGTGTCTGTCCGTGTCTGTCAGTCTGTGGACAGCATAACTCAAAAACGAAAAGTCGGTTAAAAGCCAACCTTGGTATTTAAGTTTAATGTCTTTCAAGGATGCGACATGAAGATTTTGAAGAAAATAGCCCCACCCTACACTATCCTTTACATGGAAAATTTTTCGAAAATTTTGATTTTCTTGAAAATGGCTCTAACAATTTTGATTAAAATGTCATATGTTTGAGATACTTTGATGACAAATGAAATGTATATTTTGAATTTACTGGCTATAAATGAATAAAAAAATTTGTGAAATATTGACAGCAGCCAAAACACATATCCCCAAAGGAAAGTTAAAGAAATATAGCTACTTTTGGTCTCCATCTTTATCTAAGTTAAAACACGAAAGAAATATAGCAAGAGTCAAAACCGAAAGAACCAAGTGTCCAGAAGATGTACAAAACTGGAGAAGAAAAGCAGCCATTTTTAAGAAAGAATTAATTACAGCAAAAAGGGCCAGTTTCACAAATTTTGTAGAACATATGGACTATAGGAAAGATGGAAATAAAATATACAAATTCCTTAATAAAACAAAATTATCAAAAAATACAACTGAACCATTAAAATATAATAACAAAAGCTTAACTACAGATAGGGAAATAGCAGAATCCCTTAACAAGTTTTATGCTCAGTCACAAAGAATACCCCAAGCGTATAAAAAACAAGATAAGGCTATCCAAAAAACTATCAGAGAAACTAGTAAGCCAAAAGGTATACGAAATGATATTTTTATTCAGGATTTTAATTAAACAGAACTGGATTTAGCAATAGAACAATTACAGAACAAAAAATCTCCTGGACCTGACAAGATCCATCCAGAGTTTATTAAACACCTTGGCAGGAAAGGAAAAGAAATCCTACTTAAACTGTATAACACGTGTTGGAGAATGACTGTACCTTCCGACTGGAAAAAAGCCATTATCATCCCGATTTTAAAGAAAAACAAACCCTCAAACAATATTAATAGTTTCAGACCAATATCTTTGACCAGTGTTATTGCAAAAGTGATGGAAAGAATGGTGGCATCTAGACTTAACTGGTTCCTAGAATATTACAACTTAATTAATAGTTCACAGACCGGCTTCAGACAGAATCATAGTACAAGTGAAAATGTACTCCTACTAAGCCAAGACATCAAGGAAGCTTTCAATAGAAAGGAGGATACCTTGGCAGTATTCATTGATTTTAAATCAGCATATGACTCAGTCTGGAGAAATAAATTAGTTGAGAGGTTGCAATCAATAGGTGTGAAAAGTAACATGCTTAAGTGGATAACTCAGTTTATTTCACAAAGATTTTGTGCCACAAAATATAATACATACATTTCCAAATATAAACAAACACACCGAGGACTACCACAAGGTGCTGTTCTGAGCACAACACTCTTTAACATATATATAAATGACCTTCCATCAATAATAAAAACTTTAGAAACCAAAATTGCTTTATTTGCTGACGATGTAGTCATTTGGACTTCAGGCTCTTCAAAAAAACCTGAATTAATTAAAGACAGAATAGAAACAGCCCTAAACAAAGTACATGAATGGAGCTCCAAAAACCTCATGACTATCAATGTGGAAAAAACAAATTATGAATTATTTACACTAAAATACAAACCAGTTAATATTAGCATAAATTATAATGGTAAACCACTCAAAGCAGTTGATGATGCCAAATACTTAGGCATCACTTTCGACAGAAAGCTAAGTTGGAAAAAACATATAACAAACATCTCAGAAAAGGTTGAAAAGAAATTGCAAATCCTGAAAAGGTTAGCTGGTGCTAAATGGGGCTGCTCAAGGAGAGTCCTTAACACAACATACAAAATGTATATTAAACCAAACCTCTTGTACTGTTCTGAAGCTTTAATAACAGCAGCAAATGCTAACATCAATAAACTTGAACAAATACAAAATCAGGCTCTTCGCCTAATCACCGGAGCAGTTAAATCCACACCTATTGATGCCATGCTTGCCTTAACACGGACCCCATCAATAACAACAAAAATAGAAGAACAAGCATTGCTCCAACACGAGAAAATGTTACGACTGCCAAACTCTAAATGGACAGAAGAGAACCTCCCCCCTTCAATCCTTAAAACTCATAGTAGTTTCCTAGAAAAGGTAACACAGATTAAATCCAAATTGAACATTCCTAACACCAGAGAAAATCCATTGGAATTATTGCAACCTACCTTCAATTTGGAATTAATAGAGGAAATAAGTAAATCAGACACACCAAAAGAAATACAAAAACTTCTAGCTCTGGAAACAATCAATACTAGGTATCCCACAGAAGAATGGCTGCACATATATACTGATGGATCCTCGAAGGAAAACCTTACTGGAGCTGGAGTTACATGTTCACATTTTTCCTTTTATCATTCTGTTGGCAGAGGCACAACAAATTATGATGGAGAAATAGAGGCTATATACATTGCTCTCCGACAATTATTAAATCTTCCCTTAAATAAATTTAACAAGGCAGTAATTCTTTCGGATTCTAAAGCTGCAATTCAGGGAATATGTTCAAATACTACAAAGAAGTCAACAAAAATTAGAGAATGCTACAAAATGTTAACACAACTCCAAAAAGTTAATAAGACTGTTCATCTCCAATGGATTCCAGCACACTGTGGAGTCATGGGGAACGAAGCTGCAGACTCACTTGCAAAGAAAGGCACAACAATAAAACAAAAGTCTAAATTCAATTTCTCATATTCCTCAATAAAACGCTTGATCATTAAACATTTTTGCCATTCATACCTACAAGAAATAGAAACAAATGCCAAAGATAAAAAATGCATTACACTACTTTCCAATCCAGATATAATCCCCCAGAGACCAAGGAAAACAGCTGTTGCAGCCTTCCGACTATTGACAGGTCATGACTGCTCGGCAAGTCATCTCTACAGAATGGGTATCTCAGCCTCACCAGTATGTGTCCTTTGTAACGATCCAGCAGAAATGAATGAAGAACACTTGAAGACCTGTGAAGCATTAAGATCAGAAGAAACTACAGTTCAAAAGTATTGGAAAGCACGAATGCTAATGGCTTCATTGCCAGATGCAAGGCACTAGAAAACAACAACAACAACAATTTACTGGCTATAGCCCCTGTAGTCGTATTTACTTTGGACGACTTTTGCATAACTGGTAAACCGTTAGAGATAGACCAAATTATACTAAACAAAAATGTAGATCTTGCTAAAATACACAATTTATGTCTCAATAAATTTTCTTGTAGGGTGAACCATTTCAGAGATATTCCTTGTTATGTGTGTGAGTTTCGGAAAACTTAGAGCTTTAGCGAAATGCAACAACGTTGTTCATTTTTTATATGTTAATCGTGCAAAGAGAACGGAATCTCAAAGGTCAAAAAGATTTGACTGTCGCACAAAGCCTTCTGTATTCTAATATCTCCCTTGCACCTACAAGGAAATAAGCAGTAAGATAATTTGTACGAATGTTTATCTTAACTAACATGGAGATATAGGAATAAGAGTTTGTTAGAATGGTTAGTACAAGAGTAGAGAAAGTCATGTGAGTGCAACACATCAGATTTTTAATTTTGTGTTCCATATCTAAGCATAATTAATGTAATGTATGATTGAAGTAATTCATAACAAATCAAGTCAAGTCACATATCTGGAGATTCAATATAGAAGTGAAACATTTTTCCATTTAATTTTGGAGTAAAAGAAAATTCTAAAATTGGCCCCTTAAAACAATTGATTTCTAATATTCAATCAATATCTAAAAAATAATGAAGTAGAGTTACTTGCATTGATTTAAATGACATAAAAACATTTCACTAAAAAGCTGAGAACATATAGATCACAATGATGTTGGCGGGTCTGGATGGCTCAGTTGGTTAGGTGTTGTCTAGTGATCACAACATTGCAGGTTCACACATTGAGGTGTGAAACAAAACTGGCAGGAGTTAATTACTTTGCAGTACAGTTACAATAATTCAAAAATTATAAGCTGATAAACTCACTGACTGGCTTGTTGGAAAGCTGTTAGATGAAAAGAATAAACAATAACACAGTGAAGGGGAAAATGTTAAGGTATCAAGTATCAAAATATTTGTACTTATACCCCTAACAGCCCATATATTCTGGGAAGTTTCTTCTTATATGGAACAAAAATCAAGAAAGAGGATCAAATTTCCAGCAACCGCTGAAGCATTACAAGCTGCTTAAGTTGAATGGCAGCAACATTACATATTTCTGTTTGCTATTGGTGCAGCAGACGCACCCAAGCTCTAATTAATAAACTTCATATGAATGGTGATCAATTTATTAATTCAAAAGGAGTTGCCAGCATAAACAACCAGGCCACTGTAGTGCAAAGGAAAACTAGTAGCGTAAATACAAAATGGCCTGGAGCTCCATGCTCACGTGTGATTTCGTTTGCTTTCCAGGTAATGATGGGGAATACTGCAAATTGAGTACTGCTTGGAGATGTTGGTTATGGTGTTGCACCATGGCTCATGAACCTATATCAAAATCGTACAACTGCAGAAGAAAGATCATATAAGAGTAGGGTTACCAGACATCTGGAAATTCCTGAACATGCCCTACTTTTTAAGAATTTGTTTGGCATCTGAGTGGAATTTTTGAAAGGTGTCTAATGTCCTGCATTTTTAGAAACAAGAAGTGATCATTAGAAAATGAACTGAAAACTGGGAAAACAGAAATGAATAATTGGTTCTTAGTTGAAACTGTAACTCGCTATGGTAACATGGTTACATCAGATATAATCAAACAGTACACTCATGCATTAGTAACATTGAATAAGAGATTGGTAATGCAGCATTTGTTGTTAGCTAATGCTGGATTTCTGACAATGAAGTCATAATTCCTGTTGCTCTCCAATATTTTTCACTGATGATATTGAAGAGAGCAATAGCAGTAATAGTAACCACTTTTTAGAGAGCACCATATTTTTATGTTTTGGCGGTCACATCGCTCTCTCACAACCACCAGAATGTCTGGAGGACCACACCTGTCATTGGTTTACGGGTTTCACCGACCTGACCGGGAAAATGCTGGTGTTCTGTAGATGCAAAGAAATAGTTTACTCTTGCTCATCCATTTGCATTTTGGTTGTTGAAGAATAAGGAGGTGGAAAGTAAACAGTTTGTCCTCTAAAAACCAAACTTCGCAAAGTTGTACCTGTATTTGAGACATCAAAGGTATCTTTGCTCAGTCCACACAGTCAGCATATCATGTTAACACTGCAGAAACAACACCTGCATTGTACAACTCTATGGAAACAATATCATCATATGTTTAAGATTCTTTAGTAGGGTCAGGAATAGAGAAGAAATGTGTAAAATTTGGAGCTACAGTACAAGCACAAATTTTGGAGGCGTAAGTCGATCAGAGGGTTAAAATGTATTCACCAAGCTAAAGTCATATTAACTGAAAAAAAAAAAAAAAAATTAATTCTTTGGAGAAGTATGACTGACTGTTAATGATCACATTTAAGATGTATGTTTCAGGATTTTAAGAAAATATAAATATATATGCCCATGGGCATATGGTATAGCATAATTAAAAAACAAGGTCGATTAAAAACCAAAGTTGGTATTTAAGTTTAACATCTTTTATGGATGCAATATGAAGATTTTGAAGAAAATTCCTTCACCCTAAACTACCCTTTACATGGAACGTTTTTTGAAAAATTTGATTTTCTCAAGCATAGCTCTAACAATTTTGATTAAGATGCCATATTAAGATATTTTTATGACAAATGAAATTATATTTTGAATTTTCTGGCTCATGATATCTTCCCTGTTTACATCTGGATTCCTACAAACTCTGCCAGCTTTTTATTCAAGTTACAAACATATAAACCCGAGTTGTAAACTGTGTGACTTTCTGTACTACATATAGTAAGCAGAGGAGGTATTGCTCTCGACCCAAAATTTCGATGTCGAGATTTCACTGCAAATATATGTTTTGGGGGTACCCTGAACCCAAATAAAGCAGTTTTAGAAAAAGGTCCATGCATGTGTGCGCAGCATAATGCATAGTTCAAAAACAAAAAGTCAGTTGAATAGCAAACTTGGTATTTAAGCTTAATATCTTTCAAGGATGTGACATGAAGATTTTGAAGAAAATTCCTCCAGCCTAAACCACCCTTTACGTGGAAAATTGTGATTTTCTCAAAAATAACTAATGATTTTGATTAAAATGCCCTATGTTTAAGATATGTTAATGGCAAATGACATGTATATTTTGAGCTTTCTGACCACAGCCCATGTATCCTGTTTACTCTTGATTTTTGCATAACTAGAAAACCATAAGAGATAGACCTACTTGTACTATACATCGAGGCAAATATATGCAACTCTGAAGGAGGTATATGAGCTGAATAATCTATAGCAAATTTAGAACTTGTTAAAAAACACAAATTATGTCTAAATGCATTTTTCTTTTTGTGAATTTAACCATTTTGGAGATGTTCCTTGTTATTTGTGTGAGTTTTGCAGTACTTGACCTTTTCTCAAATGGAAGGTCATTACTGACTTGTTTTATCTGTTTGTCCATACAAAGAGAATAGAATTTCAAAGCTTTAAAAGATTTGACTATTGCTCAAAGCCTACTGTATTTCCATATTCCCCTTGTATTTATAAAAAATCAGCAGTAAGATAATATCTGCAAATGTTTATCTCAACTAACATGAAGAAGATATAGAAATAAGAGTTTGTAAGAATAGTTAGTACAAGCATAGAGAAAGTTATGTGAGTTCAAAACATCAGACTTTTTTCCTTATAAGCATATAACTTATATATTTTTCTTTTTGTGCAGGTTTTATAACAGACAGAGAATACCAGTACTATACATGGGGATGACTGAAATGAACTGAAGGACAGAAATTGAAGGAGATTCATGGTAACAAAGAATGCCAAGTAAATGAAAGTGTTGCAGAATAGGGCACTAATTTCAAGAATGATACAATTTGTTAAGACTTGATAGTGCAGCCTAAGAGTAATACAGGTGTACATGAAATGGATACCAACATAGAAGCCAAACAAGAAGATTTGCAAGAAAGAACATCTGAAATTAAATCTGATACAGAAGTGACCCCTACTTCAAATGTCCATGTAAAGAATGGTTCAGCTGCTTTTGCTTCAGTTATTTTAGTGCACTCCAACATGCATTTGGATCATGAAGTAGGCACAACAATATTCCTACCGCAACCTGATTGTTTGAGGAAAACATCGACTGAAATTAAATCTGAATCAGAAGTGCATTGTACTTCAGTGGCTAATGTAAAGAGTGAGGCGCTTTCTTTTGCTTCAGATTATGTTGAGCAATGTGACCCAGTCACACATAGGGATTTTCATGAAATAATCACTAAAGCTGAAATTAAACAAGAACCTCTGTGTTCAAAAGAAATATCATCAGAACAGAAAGTCAAACCAGAAGAGGTTCACACTGTGCACTTGCAAATTAAGACAGAGGTAAGATATTAAAAATTTATTATTACTTGTAATTAGGGCAATTAGTTCTTACCGTAACATCAAAAGAATATGTGTTATTATTATCACCACCAAAACCACCACCACCACCACTACTGCCACTGCTGCCACCACCACTATTGCCACTGCTGCCACCACCACCACTGCTCCCACCACTGCCACCAACACCATCATCATCACCACCACTGCTCCCATCACGGCCGCCACCACCACCACCACCACTGCTCCCATCACTGCCACCACCACCACCAACACCACCACCACCACTGCTGCAACCACTGCCACTGCCAACAACATCACTGCCACCACCACCACCACCACTGCTGCTACCACCACCACCACCGCCGCCACTGCCACTGCCACCAACACCATTACCACCACCACCGCTACTGCCACCACCACCACCACCACTGCTGCTACCACTGCCACCAACATTACCACCACCACTGCCACCAACACCACTACCACCACCACCACCACCACTGCTGCTACCACTGCCAACATCACCACCACCACCACTACTGCCAACAACACCACTGCTGCTACCACTGCCACCATCACCACCACCACTGCTGCCACTGCCAACAACATCGCCACCACCACCACCAACACCACCTTTAACCAAATAGGTATCCCTTGCAATTCCTGTACAAAAAGCCGAATCCAACCACCTGAATGCCTATTTCCCAAATAATTTTGCCTGAAGCCATTGCCCCAAATGACCATAATCCAAATACTAATATTTAGAATTTTAATAATCTCAAATGCAGAATGATTATAAATAATAATGCCCTATGTATGTATACCTTGAAACAATTTGCAGTTACATTCGTGAATAAAGCAGAACTTAATCTTTTTGCACTACTCAATATGTAAATTAATCATTGTTAACACATATGTGGTAGTGGCAACAAGGCTAAAATTGGTCATTAATACTCACAGCACCAGTTGGAAATGATGTCATACCCAACAGCATAGTAACCTAAAAATAAGTTTTTAATGAATCCTTAGCAAAATATACAAATATATATTTGTAAGGGGGGAAAAGGCCGAGCGAAGCTCGGTTGTCCAGGTACTTTATTGATTGAAATATTAAATGTGCAATTGGAGATGTTAGCATTAAGAAACGTTTCAATTCTCTTTATTTCTTCAATACATCTTGAGGTGAAACCTGAATTATCACATGAAATATACAGATTATTAGGCCTATCTGAGACAACATAGATGTAGCTTTTCATTTGTTCACATTGAGAATTCATTTTTTCTTAATGTCCAATAAAATATGGAAAAGCAATTTTCATTTATTATTGCTTTTTAGTTTTTTCGAGCATTGCAAAAGGTAATTGGCTAACCACAAACTGTAAGTTACATATCAAACCTCGAATGCTTGGGAAAACTCGATGCTGCAGACCTCGTATTCCCAAAATGCATGTTTGACCTGATAAGTATCACAGCTCCTAGTATGCAATATACTATTGCAGTCCAGTATATTACTGGTTTGGAAGGTATTTATTTTCCTGTCCATATTATTGTGTAGTATGTATTTCCTAGCATGTAGTATTCTACATAGAATGGAACATGCTGTTAATAAATTTACTACAAAAAGTTACAAACACACTCACATGTGCAACCCTCCCCCATTTTTCTAAAAAGATTTTTTGGATTCAGGGAGTCTCAGATGGTGGGACTGGTAAAATTGTGGTATTGAAGTTTTAGGCGGAATGCTGTACTAACAGATGATCCAAAAAGACTGTCAACCGGCTGTGCTGTATTTTGTCTGCATGGGTCCTCTGCGCTCGTCGCCGACCGCTGTTGTCATAGAACAGCACAGATAAAACCATACAGCATTTTTAAAACTACTTTTAAAGGCTTTACTTAGCAATATAATTAAAGTAGATGCTGAAACTTGTCACTGTCGTTGTCCATACATTTTTGGCACCTCTTTAGGAAATTATCCATCACTCGCCGTAGTTCACGTTGAAAAATGATGGCAATTTCCTGACGGATATTTTTTTTTTTTTTTTTAATTCTTCCAGGATGTGTGGTTTCATCTTGTACACTTTATCCTTTAAGTTGCCCCAGAGATAGATATCGCAAGGGGTTAGGTCAGGGGACCAAGGGGGCCACAAATTTCTATTAATAATTCAATTGCGAAACACACTTTCAATTGTTCTCATCAAAAGATTGACTGTATCAGCTGTTGCAGAGTCTTGCTGAAAAAAGGCAAAATCACGCTCCCTGTTGGTTAATTCTCTAAGATAAGGGCAAAATTGTGTTCACATATTTACGGGCGTCAACTGTTAACTCGAAAAAAATTGGGCCTAGAACTCTTTCTCCAATAATGGCACACCATACACCAATTTTTTCGTCATGAAGGGGTATTTCATGAACAATATTAGGTTTCTTAGAGCTCCAATAATGATTATTTTGTGCACACACATATCCATGAAGTTGGAACCAAGCCTCGTCCATGAAAAGTATTAAATGTGGGTCAATTTCGCCATTGTATACTCTATTGAGAGACCACTCACAAAATGTGCACCTAATTACAGGATCACCTGGTTGAAGAGCATGTGCCACGTTATTTTATATGGTTTTAGCTTCAACAATTTAGTAGCTCTTTGCAAAGAGCCATAGGAAATGCCTACCTGTTGTGAAAGATGCCTAAGCAATTTTTGGAGGGAGTTCTCCAAATGATGACCGATGTTGTCTAATGTTTCTTTGGTATCAACCGCACACCGTCTTTTAGATTTCTGAGCCTGAACACTTTCTGTGACCTGAAATTTATTATGAAGTCTATGGATTGTTGTACGGCCTGGAACTTTTACACCTGGCAATCCTTCTGCATATCACACTTACACTGAGTTAACACGCACGAATCATAAATAAGTACATGCTGTGCAGTAGAAAACAAATGTTGAGCCATAATACTTTTTGTGACTAAGTACAGGACTAAATAATAAAAACACTCTGGTAATGTCCAGCTGCACAATATTGTCAGCTCAATACTGATTGCAAGCAGAGCAGAGAAAAACAATTGATGCTCGTGACCTTGTGTATATCAACTGCTGTTATCGTGTTTCCGTCTGGACAGTGGAAAAACACTGTGCAGCAGTTCCCATGTGTTTGGATCTCTCTGTACTTCTGTTTACTATAGATAAGTACGAGAGTAGTTTGATAAGTCTGTGACTTTTTAAACAAAATTATATTTTTCCAAAAATTTAACTTTCATTTCTCAACATAGTCTCCTTTTAACTCAATTCACCTTCCTCAACATTTCTCCAGCTTTTTAACTCTTCCAAAAAATTTAATTTTTGAAAGTCTGCAAAATACAAGTTTGTATGTGCCATGTTTTCATTGGATACGAATTTCTTCCCACAAACGAAATTTTCAGGTTTGCAAAGAGGAAGAAGTCACTTGGAGCCAAAGCTGGAGAATATGGTGGAGGCGACAGCAGTTCATAGCCCATTTCCATAAATGTTGCAATGGCAACTTAAGATGTATGCACAGGTGTATTGTCCTGGTGAAAGAGAATCTTTCTCTTCAACAGATGGTGTCTTTTCTTTAACAGTACCTTGTGAAATTGATCCAATATTGGGGCATAACATTAACCTGTGATTATTTTACCTTTTTCTAGGTAGTGGATGAATGTGTTGTTGGTTTCTAATACCCAACATTTGACAATGAAGCCATTAGTCTTCTTACACTCCAATATTTTTCATAATCATTTTGTATATTGAGAACTGATGGATATTTTTGAAGATGATTGCAGCTCATTTCTTCATTTAGACTGCATAATGGACAAACTGGGGACTCATATTCTATATGAATGTTTACCCATATAGTCATGTCCTGTTAAGTGGATGAATATCATACCTGCCATTATTTTTCCTGCTGACAAAACCATTTTTGTGATTCCCAAAGTGATGAATATAATACCTTGGCAATTGCAAAAGTTGGCTGCCATGATTTTTCCTACTGATGAAATTACTTTTGCTTTCTTTGGAGCATGTTCACTGAAGGAAATCCACTGCTTGGATGGTTGCTTTGTCTCAGGTTGGCATAATGGATTCAGGTTTCATCGACCATGACATATCACTGTAAAACCTCACCTGAATTGCACTGGAATATGTTCAAATGATCACACAATTCCATTTGTTGTTAACTGTGAGAAGTTGCAGCACCCATCGTGCTGACAGGTTTCTCGTAGCCAAATATTGTGCAGAATATTACTACCTGTTCACTTGAAATGTGTAGGATCTTGGCTATCTTACAGATTTTCACTCATTGGTCTTCCGTCATAATATCATGAACTTGGTTTACCATTTCTTCTGTTGTGACATCAACCGGCCATCCTGTGTGCTCGGCACCTGTTATGCTCGAAGTCATATCAAGATTCTGTCAACCATTGGTGAACCATACCATGTGATGCAGCAGAGTCCCATTGTCTTATTATGCAAAAGATAGTGCTTCATGGAAATACAAAAATAACTTTTTTCCATTTTCCATGAAGCAACACAAAACTAGAACTTTCACAGGCTTCCAACAATGCTCTAAGAAACAGATGAATTTGTGGTATTGGCACGGAACATACGTATGACTTTGGTGCCAACAAGGAACATGTGATTCCTGCATGATTTCTCATCAAAGTTATGTACTTACGAAACTTCCCTCATAGTAGAGAATGTAAAAATGATACAATATTCAGACCAAATTGGAACAGTCTGTAATTCACTTTAGTATACACACCTAAAGCTCTTAACATTAAAGCAATATAATCCACCAATATCACCAATAGTGTAGAAACCACAGCTTCACTTATCTAAATATGAGGTGTCTACATTAAACTAATGTTTTCACCTCATGTGTAGATAAGTGAAGCTATGGTTTCCACACTATTGGTAATATTGGTGGAGTACTTAATTCACATTTTTAAAAACAAAAGCTCTATATTTTACCTACCATTTCTAATTAGTGAGTGAGTGATTAGGGTTTAAGGGCCCGTCGAAAGCTAGGTCATTAGAGCCCCATTTCTAATTAAATAAGCTAGTCTGTATGCTCTGGCTTTGTAAAGTTAGTTCACAATCACTGGCAGCGGTAACAGTAGTTAGAAAAGGGATGTTGAAATACATATATCGAAATGTTCACAACCAACAAGAAGCCTTTCCAGGCCCTGGAAATGAGAGAAAAGACTTTGTGGAGGTTTAGCTTTCTCGTTCTCATTCCTGGGCGTAGCATGTTAGAGTCATATTGTTTGTGTTAGACTTTTCACTGTAGAAATTATTTAAGGTGACTGTGCCATGAAGCAGGTGCTAGAGCTCTCTCTACTCACAAGCTAGAAAAATGTTGTTGAGCGGATAGAAGCAAAAGAATTCCCAGTGTACAATATCATCCTTCACTTTTTATTGATAATACACGTTGCCGTTTTTGTTACCAGGCTGTTGTGAACCACAAGGGTGCTTTCTGTTGCCATTGCCATTCTGGTACTGTGCCAGGTGATTGTGAACCAACCTCAATAAACTTGCAGTACATGACAATATCTGCTATTGATTCTCTGACAGTAAAGTGCATTTTATTGTTCCAGGATAACACCTTGGAGAGAGATGAGGAGTACATATTGCCTGAACCAGCAAGGTAATTTTGTTTGAATGCCAGTTTTATAGTTTTAGCAGTGTTCTGGCATTCTAACTGTGCTTGTATGTTTTTTACTTTCTCTACTACATAAGTAGAGGAAGTATTGTATTCCACCCAAAACTTTGAATCCAGATTTCACCGGAAATATGTGTTTTGAGGCCCCCTGAGTCCAAAAAAAAAAAGTATTTTTAGAAAAATGTGCATGTGTGTATGTGTGTCTGTCTGTCTATGTGTCTCTGTGTGTGTGTGCCTGTGTCTGTCTATTTGTGTGTGTGGACAGCATAACTCAAAAACGAAAAGTCGGTTAAAAACAAAAGTTGGTATTTAAGTTTAATGTCTTTCAAGGATGCAACACAGAGATTTTGAAGAAAACTAATCCATCCTAAACTACCCTTATATGGAAAATTTTGATTTTCATGGAAATGGTTCTAATGATTTTGATTAAAATGACATATATTTAAGATATTTTTATTACAAACGAAATGTATATTTTGAATTTTGTGGCTATAGCCCATGTTGTCCTGTTTACTCTGGATGTCTTTTGAATAACTCCTTAACCATAAGAGATAGACCAAATCTTATACAAAAAAATGTAGCTCTCGCTAAAACACACAATCTTTGTTCAAATATATCTTTTTGTAGAGTGAACCATTTCAGAGATATTCCTTGTTATCTATGTCACTTTTGAAAACTTAAAACTTTTGTCAAATGTAACATTGTTATTAATTTTTTTATATATTAGTTGTGCAAAGAGAACGGAATCTCAAAGCTTTAAAAGATTTGACCATCCCTCAAAGCCTACTGTATTCCCATATTCCCCTTGCGCCTACAAGGAAATAAACAAGATAATTTCTGCAAATGTTTATCTCAAGAAGATATAGGAATAACAGTTTATAAGAACGGTGAGTGCAACACATCAAGTTCTTTTACCTTATTTTGTGTGATTCTAAACTTTTCAGCCTTAAGAGGTAGAACTGGAACTTAAAAATTCAATGCCACAACTGGGATTTTCTCAAGCCAGTTCGTATTTCTCCTGGTAAACCACAAAGGCAGTCTCACATCAGAAACAATTACCCCAATGGTGACTTACTATTGTAAGTACTTTATATCCCAGGATTAAATAACCTTCACATGGTAATTATTATTTATTTATGCCAACAAACTTACTGTTGGTGTTTTTAAACACACAAGCCGTGTGTGGGCAAAGTTTAAGAGGTAGAACTGGAACTTAAAAATTCAATGCCACAACTGGGATTTGAACCACAGACCTTCCGCTTGCTGGGCGGACGCTCTAACCACTGAGCTATTTAAAAACACCAACAGTAAGTTTGTTGGCATAAATAAATAATAATTTTCAGCCTTACTTACATGCCTTCATGATTCCCATCATGGTATACAAGTGGACACTGAACGCTTTAAGAAAATCTAATCAGGATTAGTTTTAAAACATTTTAATATGATTTTATTGCTTTTCAAAATATTTCCCTTTAACATTAATACATTTTTGCATGCAATAAACAATGATGCTACTCTACTTGAGGCACTTCAGAAATCCTGACCTAAATCTTGTAATTTCTTTTTGGTTTAAAATATTAAACATAAATGCATGGAATCACTCTTTTGTCATCAGATGAAGCAGTGAAACATAAAAACCTGATTTCAAGTGCTGCCTTGGAATTTTTCCATAGTTACTTACCTTAGTGCTGACCTTTTAGGGCATCCAGATACTCAGCTGTTAGTTTTGCTGTATGCAGTAATGCTTTACCTTGATGTAGAACTATTTTTTCTTTTGGACATTCTTCGGAAACTTTTTACAAAATTTGCAATAAAGAGACATTGGTGTAACAATCAGCAGTTACAATATGTCTGTTCTTTGATGCTATGGTAGAAAAAAAAACAAAAAAAAAAAAAAACCAGCAACCATCTTCATATCAGAACTACAAATGTATTGGAGTTTTGTAGGCTGAGGTTCTATTCAAAAGACCAATTGAGGTGATTGACTTTTCTTTTCAGGATTATAACAATAAACTAAAGATTCATGACCAGCAACGATATTCCAAACCAGAAGCCTCTTCATCTAATGGATTTCTAAGCCAATCTTTGCATTGTTTAGGTATTAATGACAATTTTAAATAAAAAAATCATAGCCCAGAAATGTTCTGTAGTCAAATTCATATTTGGGAGAACACAAAATCTTTCGATGACACAACAAAGAAAGCAAATCAAACAAACTACATGACAATGAACTTGCAAAATATTAGAAAGTAGCTGGCAAATAAAAGAAAATATAAAGAAATTTAATTTGTTGTTAGAAACTTGGCATTCTAAAATTTTTTTTAGTGTTGCTCTTATGTAGTCTTTCAAGTGGTAATTTCAAATCTGTGGAAAACTTCAGTTAGAGTTGAAACACTTGTATCACATACCATTGTGTGTCTGTGTGTGTCTGTCTGTGTGTGTGGTCTCTCTCTCCCGCTCCCTCCCCCTCCCTCCCTCCTCCTCTCCCTCCTTCCTTCCCTCCCTCTCTCTCTCTCTCAGTTTCAAGTAGAGTTTAGGTTATAGTCACTTTTGCCTATTTGAGGTCAAAGAATGTGATGAGCTTTATAACAGCATTTGCAAAAATACATCAATCTGCCACAGAAACATACGAATTTCGGAGATTATCCTTGATATTTGTGTGAGTTCTGCCATACTTATACTTTTCTCAAATGGAAGGTCGTTATTCACTTTATTTTTTACTTCCAGGCTGTGCAAAGAGAACGGAATTTCAAAACTTTCATATAGCGACCAGCTTTAAAAGATTTGACTATCGCTCAAAGCCTACTATATTCCCATATTTCCCTTGCACCTACAAGGAAATAAACAATAAGATGCCTGCCTTTGTAGCGTGATGGTAGCATGTCTTCCTCACCTCCAAGCAGTCATGAATTTGAATCTCACTTAGGGTGAGTTATCCAAATAAGGTTTTTTACAAGGTTTTCCCTTATCCTGAGAAGACGAATGTCGGGTAACTTAAAGCTCTATGGACCTCGGGCTCATTTGAGCATCATTTCACTCGTTTCATTCTTCACCATCCGATATGATATTACGTTGGAGGATATTAATAACAGAAAAGAAAAGCAATAAGATAATTTCTACAAATGTTTATCTCAACTAACATGAAAGAGATAGAGGAATAAGTGTATGGAAGAATAGTATGAGGGCAAAGAAAGTCATGTGAGTGCAACACAGATTTTTTTCCTGATAACATGCAACAAAAATTGTAATAATTTTGAGGAACCATGTGTTTATTTTTACTATTTGACTGTAATGCAATATTAATACTACAATCTATCAATCTTTTTTTTTTTTGGTCATGGTTGGAGATCTTTGCAGCTACAAGCATCAATATTCAGCTGTAATCTTCGAAAAAGAATTAAGTAATTCAAAACTAAGCAGTGCACATATTTACAAAGTGCCACTGAATGTATACTGCTGACCTGCTGAATGGCAAATGGGGGTCCATGGTGGCCAATCCGCTTCAACTTACATCACTTGTGTGGTAGGGGTGAAAGTAGGAGTATGCACGGTGGTGTGCTGAATGGCATGCCTGATTTAAATAAATGTTCAGATTTATTTATTCATATAAATCAAACTACAGGGTTAAAAGCACTGCAATTGAATATTTGTTTTGAAGGTCTAGTGCTACAAATTTTCATCTAGGTGATGTGAAATTACATACAAAAATGTTGGCAACAATACCAAATTATTAAAAACTCCAGGTTAACTAACCTATAGTTATCTAGTATTCATAATACAGTACTTTCTGTTTAACCAACAGTTGATAAACACAGGTTAACAGACCCCTGGTGTTAACTGGAAAGGCCATATTGCCAGAGTGCTTTTTGTGATATTACGTTTCATTTCATCCTGTATATACCATGTAACACAAAAGTCAGTTGACAAAATAATGGGATAAAGAAAGTGTTTCTAAATATATTGGAGTATGCACACTTTTAATTCTCAACAGGCCCCTAAACCTTGCACACTTGCTTACTGCATACCTTTGTGAACTGGATAATGTACTATTGTACAACTTTGACATTATTTACTTACTTATCTTTTTTTTATTTATTTACTTATTTCCTTTTAATACCCTAAGAATTCTCCAACTCTTACCTTTCATGTTTTTCTAAATTAGTTTCTGTGGATTAAAAAGATTAGAGGTTGGAGTAGGCAATGGTAAACAACAATTATACTGCAATTACTTTTTGTATTTTGTTTAGCTTGTTTAAAGCAATTGAGTTGTGAATGGGTAAATAACAGACTGTTTCCAGTATTGAAATTAACATAAGAATTGAAGAAAGATAGTGGGTCCTGAACGCGAGTTGAGCTAGTACTTCTCTATGGGGACAACAATAGAACAGTAAGGGAAGCTGCAGAGGAATTTCATTGTTTTTATCCAGACATTCCGAAACCATCCTACCAGAAAAATAACATAGACTTCCACGGCCTCTGTCGATTACTTCTTTCTTGGCTTCCATTATGACCCACATCCTGTTGGCTTTTTTAATCATACTGACGTTTCACTGTAAACCATGTTCAACTTCTTCAATGGGCAACTGCAAAATCTCATGCAACTAATCACTGCTTACTCTGATTGACCCCGCTGTCCCCTCCCACTTGCAATTCTCTTGGTTCCTTCTCCTCCAAAAGGAAGTTGTCCTGCTAATAAGGTCTTCCATATCGAGTTGGTTTGCCCATGTCATGGTTCAAGCTGCTCTTTTCCTTAAATATTCCCTCACTATTCTTTGAAATGTCACTAATTGCTAAATTGTTGAAGTGAATGTGGTGGCCAGTGTTTTCTGCATGTTCCGCAATGGCAGGTTTTTCTGGTTGAGAAACTTTCATGTATCTAATATATTCCTTATTCTTCACCCAACACGATATGGAAGATCCTATTAGCAGGACGACCTCCCATTGGAGGAGAAGGAACCAATAGAATTACAAGTGGGAGGAAACAGCAAGACCAGTCAGAGTAGGCAGTGACAAGTTGGATGAGTTTGCAGTTGTCCAATGAAGAAGTTGAACATAGATTATGGCAAACATCAGCATGATTAAAAAAGCCAATAGAATGCAGCTCATACCAGAAGCCAAGAAAGAAGTAATCCTACCAGAATGTTGCCAAATTATTGCATAAATGCAAGACAACTTTCAGTGAACTCGACAAGAAGCAAAGTGGTCGTCCCAGATCTGCTATCAATGAACAGAATTCTACAAATGTGATTGTGAGCATGACAACCAGCCCTAAAAGATTAATGCACTTTGTGACTCAAGAAGATGATATCAACCCTACAAATTACAGCATGTGCAGACAATGCATGAAGAAGATCCACTCAAGAGGCAAACATATTGCAACTGGATCATGCAATGTTTGTATGATGGTTGATTCTTCCTTCAGCATGTCCTTTCAGTGATGAATGCCTATTCTTTATAGATGGGTATGCTCATACACAAAAAGCAGGATATTGGTCCAGAGAAAACCCAAAATAGATGCAAGAATCAAATGACCCTGGTGCTTCAAAAGTTATGATGATTTGGTTGTTGGACCACATTTTTTACAGAAATGTAAACCAATATACATATGCAGAATTCCTGGACACCACTCTACAGGAGTTTCTGGATGGTGTGTCACTGAATCAACTGTTAAAAATGTGGTTTCAACAAGATGGGGCCATGACACAGTATGCTCGTGACTGTTTGCCAGAAAGTAAATGAGACATTCAGTGTGCAATGGATTGGGCAAGATAGACCTCAGGCATGGTCTACACAGTCACCAGACCTCACACCCTTTGATTTTATTCTATGGGTGCATGTAAAGCAAGTTCTTCAGGCAAAACGCACAACTTTAGATGAGTTAAAACGAAGCATCTCATATACTATTAAGAATATTCCACCTGCACCACTTTTAAGAGTGACAGAAGAATGTCAGAATAGAGTTAGGCACTATCTTCAAGAAAATGGACAACATTTTGAACATTTCCAGTAGTGAACATTTATATTGCAACAGAAGTTTAACTTAACATTAGAGCCAGTGACCCATGGTCCAACTTTTTTGACCAAATTTTTTGTATCCAATGGAATTGCACACAAAAGAAATATCTGTCACATTATGATGCATTTTGGTCCAAAACAAATGACAGCTCACATAGCAAGCATGAGAAATAAGTATAGTGAACGCAAATATTAATTTAGTGATTGCTATATTAAGTATAGAGGTTTGAGATATATTTTCAGGAGTTTGAGTAGGAAGAAAAGATGTATTAGAAGTAAAAGATGGTGACAAAGAAGAGAACAGAGCAAGGGCTGAGGTACATTGGATCTACTACAAAATGAATTGAGGTTAAATGACCCAGAAAACTATCACAATTTTCTACGAATTCAGCAAGATGGTGACAAAGAAGAGAACAGAGCAAGGGCTGAGGTACATTGGATCTACTACAAAATGAATTGAGGTTAAATGACCCAGAAAGCTATCACAATTTTCTACGAATTGACCAAGATTTATTTTTCCATCTTTTATATTGTGTCGAAAACAAAATTACACATCAGGACACAAATATGAGACAATCTATTACGGCACGAAAGAGGTAAGGAGCAATTGGAATAGTATTCAAGATTTTTTGGGTTCCGATCCAGGCTTGAAGCATTACACCTGACTCGAAGCCTGAGAACATCTTGAATATGTTCATCGCCAGGAAAGCTTCAGATCCTATAATTATAATAGTTTTAATTTTAGTGTGGATGGACAGGAGATTTCAACTCATTTCATAAAAACAAAAACTTGAAGCATTCAAACACTTGGATCAGGGATAGCAATGGCCTCCTGAGTCCAGTTTTTCATTTCTAGAATGCTGCAAGTTCTGTAAAAACCAAAAATGCAACATACAAATACAAAGCCATACAAATATAACAGCTGACTAAACATTACATGTCCAGTCTGCCATATTGTTACGTTACCGATGCTGATTGACTGTTTTCATGTTGTTGGATGAAAAAATGAGATGCAACTCAATTGCATTGGATACAAACAATAAGATAGAAATTGTATCCAACTCTCAATGTCTCACAGTGCACTTTTGTTTTACACAATGCTTTGGACCAAAAAGTTGGACTGTGAGACATTGGCTTAAGAAATAGTAATTCATTTTACCAATGTATGATGTAAACCAACCATATAAAATGAAAATAATGATAAATAAGTAAATAATGTCTTCCAATAATACATTATAGAAAAGTGTACTTTAGAAACAAAGTCTTTTCCCATTTGTCAACTGAAATATTTTCAATTCCACCTCTTAAACATTGCCCACACACAGTTTGAATGTTTGAAAACACCAGCAGTAAGCTTGTTGGCATAAATATATAATAATTACAGTATTTTTCAGTTCAGCAATGCTCTCTCACTTCCTCTCAGTTTTACAACTTGTTTTTGATTGCTGTTAATTTTCGTGTTATATTTCAGATTGGATACAGAAGCAGTACAGAACTACGAAGCTGGTGTTTCCAGTGCAAGTTTAGATAATGACTGCATAAAACCCAGAGAAAATGATGTGCCTTGTCATGTAAACTCCAACATAAATACAAGTCATGAAAGTGACATCACAAACACTTTTGCAGTGGATGACAAATACAAATGTAAATTCTGTGGCAAGTGCTTCATTGTGGCATCACATTTACAAAGTCATGTTGTAATTCGTGAAAGTGAAATTTCTGAAGAAACGTTTGAAACAGGATGTAATTTAAAACATAATTTCTTTCGCGAAGTCAAAGGGCCACATACATGTGAGATTTGTCAGAAGAGCTTTCCTCTTGCATCACGTCTGAAAGAGCATAAGTTAATTCATGATAGCAATAGGCCACATAAGTGTGAGATTTGCAACAAAGGCTTTATTTTTGCATCACGTTTGAAACAACATAAGTTAATTCATGATGGCAATAGGCCACATAAATGTGAAATTTGTGAAAAAACTTTTATAAGAGCATCTAATTTAAAACAACATAATTTAATTCATGAAGGCAAAAGGCCACACAAATGTAACATTTGTGGGAAATCCTTCACTTTTTCATCCCATCTGAAAGAGCATAGTTTAATGCATGAAGGCAAAAAGCCACATAAATGTGAGATTTGTGAGAAAAGCTATGCTCTTGCAACACGTTTGAAACAGCATAAGTTAATTCATGAAGGCAATAGGCCACATAAATGTGAAATTTGTAAAAAGAGCTTTCCTCTGGCATCACATTTGAAACAACATTATCTAATACATGAAGGAAAAAGACCACATAAATGTGAAATTTGTAAAAAGGGCTTTGCTCTTGCATCACATTTAAAAAAACATAATTTAATTCATGAGGGCAAAAGACCTCATAAATGCAGAATTTGTGAAAAAGCCTTTATACGGGCATTTGATTTGAAAATTCATAGTTTAATTCATGAGGGTAAAAGGCCATTTAAATGTGACAAGTGTGATAAGAGCTTTATTACATCATCAAAATTGAAAACACATAATCTCATACACGAGGGCAAAAGACCACACAAATGTGAAGTATGTGAGAAGAGCTTTACATTTGAGTCACATTTAAAGGAACATAATTTAATTCATGAGGGCAAAAGACCACATAAATGTGAAATTTGTAAGAAGAGCTTTATTCTTGCATCACAGTTGAAAAAACATAATTTAATTCATGAGGACAAAAAGCCACATAAATGTAGAATTTGTGAAAGGGCCTTTATACGTGCATGTGATTTGAAAAAGCATAATTTAACACATGAGAAAAGGCCACATAATGTAGAAATTTTGACACAGAATTCATATGAGTGAATTGACACTTTCAGTTATCAATGTAACAAAAAAGCACACCAGTATGATAAAACCAGTCCAATCCAGTTACTTTTCTATCACTTTATTTTCTTCTAAACTTTTCACAAAAACACAGTTCTCTTCTACTGACATTAACACAGTCTAGAGTCTTTTGTGATATTACAACTCACAAGTGTTTTCTTCTCGTAAGCCATGACTCAATCCTTTCACTGTCTCTCAAACACTAACTCTGATGATACAATCACTCAACACTCATTACAACTTCTTCACTTTGATGCAACGTATCTTTCATGACAACCATGCCACACAGCTGTCTTGCACTCACTGGCACACTGACCTACTCATGTCTATTATCGTAACCGATCTGCTGTTTCCGCACTTCCTTTTGTGAATGAATGTGAATTTATTGAGTACCAAAGCATATATATGTTGGGCTGCCCATGAATTTGGGCCGCAGCTCCTCTGTCATGTGACAGCCCTCTGCAATTCTCTACATATAATTTGTGACGTGTGCTGCTTATTATTTGACTACAGTTAACCTTGTTCAAACCTGTGTTTTAAACTTTCGTCCTTTTGGTTCACTTATTTTCGCCGAATTCTCTTATACTTTATTTCCCCCAAAATTATTACTATATTAGATTACCCATTCTATTCTAAAATTTATTTTCCCCCTCATTTTTCGTATGTTTCCTGATTAATAATTTCCTACACCTAACTTATTCACTTTCTTCTTAGCACTATATCAGTTCCACTTCCTTTGCTCACTTAACTATCACTTTTTTAAAGTGCTTACTTGAAATCAACCCTAAACTCTTATTTGCATCCCTCCACTACCCCTGAACATAGTTCACTTGATCACTTGTTCTTCCTCGTCACACAGTGTGGAGCACCATTCTCTTCCTAAATATTTACACATGTTCATCATCTGATATCCACTTTTTTTAATTAATGTCTTTCCAAATACGAGCTGGACTTTTCTGCTTGACCTCCTGTTTCAGTCTACCCACATACATAATGCCTGTCTCTCTGTCCTCTCATTCCTGTTGGTCATACTCCATCTCTTCTTGTTTACCCAGTTTATTTATACTTGACTGTGGAATTACCACTTTTTTGCTTGAGTAAGCTGTACTACCATGTTTGCCTCCACTTGCTGTATCATGGACTACTTGTAACATTTTCATTTCCCTGCCGCCATCTTTTTTTTCCATTGAATTACTGTCACCAATCATAGCTTCTTTCTTATCTTTCTGTTACCTTGTCACTTGCGAATTTCCCCTCTCAGCAATTTTCAAAATGTGAATGCTGACTTATTGCCTTTCTGTTTCCTGACTCATCACTTCTTGAATTTCCACTACTATGTCTGTTAATTCATTCTTTTCCTCTGCAATTTGTCCATCTGCTCATAAGTTTAAACTTCTTATGTATGTCTGTTTCCACTCGCTTTTTGCTTGTTTTCTTTGTTCTATTAGTTTCTTCATTTGCTGCCTTTGGTCATCATATGATAAGTCTTTGCTGATAAAGATGTTTGTTCCTTTCAGTTTTATGTCTGTTTCAGTATGTTGTAGGTTGTAAATGTACTTGTAAACTTTGCTAAAATGTTCCTTCTTCCATTTCTTCTGAATCTAAATGCTTCATGTATTTCATAGTTACTAATGGTCATCTATAGCTTCTTCTCCAACACTTCCTTTACCTCTTGCCTTGGATTGAAACCTGTCCTTTCTTCTATTCTGACAAATACCAAGTTATACTTCCTACTTCTGTCCTCCCATTTTTCTATTTTCTCTTAGATGTTTTGTAGTTCTTTCATTGTTTCTATATTTTTAAGTATTTCCTCTCCTTCGCGATGAGTTCTCTTCTTTTATTTCCCTCTGCCCTGTCTTCAATTGATAGTATTTTTCCTATTTCCCGCAGCTCTGCTATCACTTTGTACCTCCTGGTATAGTGGGGATGATGTCACAGTTCTTTCTGGAACTTCTACAAACATGCCAACTGCTGGATGCCTCTTGAAGGTTCCAGCAATCTTTTAAGTGCTCATTGTTTGCCATGTATAGACAAACAGTCACGTGAGGCAGCCTGACCTTGAGTGCCGTTGTTTGCTCACCAGCCTGGTATGTTTTTGAAGTAGTTTAGTCCTGACCATCCTTTGTTGTGCACTGTGCCCGGCATCACATTTTCATAATAAATAGTTTTTCCAAAGGTTTATTTTTATTTATAGTCCATGCTACTTGAAACTGATACAGGTGGTCACAGTCATGAAAGCATGGACTTTTTAACGTGAGGTCTGGAGTTCGAACCTCACCAGGACCATCTCTTAGGATTTTTCTAGGTTTTCCTCAATCCTCATATCTGATAAATGTTTGGAAGGGACCCAAAACGTAGGTCTGGAATGTTTCCTTCCAAATTGTATAAAACTTGTCAGCTTTTTGTGTATGGATTACTAATTACAACCACCTCATCTGCATATGCCATAATATGGACCATTCTACTATAAAGTGTACCATGGGGATTACTATTGACACTCTGTGCTACTCTTTCTAAAACAATATTAAATAATACTGCTGAAAGAGCATCTCCTTGCATCACTCCTCTCCCAATATCAAGTTCACCTTCACTTATCTTTGATAGTTGTGATTATTTCCAATTAATAGATCAGTTGTGTGAGTCAATTATTCACATCTTCAGTAGCAATAAGCAATTTAATTTAAAAGGTGAGTTAATTAATAACACTGAACAACACTTAATTAACTCACCTTTTAAATTAAATTAATTACAACAACACTGTTTTCAAACTTCTATGAAAGGAAGATAGCAATAAGCAATGTTTATTATGGTCATCATTATGGATTAAACCTCATATAAATAGCTCTGCATATGCAGGCCTTCATCTATATAACAAGCTACCTGAATCCATAAAAATATTAAATCTCAACAAAAATTTAAAACAATGTTATTAAAATTCTTATAAGAGCAGGGCTTTTATAGTGTACAGGAATTTTTAAATTTGTAATTATTGTAGCATTGAATATCTGTTTGATGTAAATTGTGAATAAAGTATATATTTTTTGACATATCCTACAACATGTATATGTTTCATTGATGAAAATAAATGGCAATGACAATTTTTCCTATCATATAACCAACTACTGAAAGCAAAACAAATTTATAGACAGAATTAATCAGTGGTATTTCAAAATTCATTATGCTATCCTTATTCAAAATAAATATATTTTCCCAAACATGGGTGTCGCAAAACGGGGGCATGGGGGGGCCGTGGCCCCCCCTTGGAAGTTGGTGAACTTAATGTGCAGCCAGTTACTGTCTATTAAACTATTATTTTAATTTTGATGAAAAGAACAATTTTTATTTAACACAAATCAATACGGTTATCTACAACAAATATTATAAATTTTGACAGTAAAATAATGATTTAATATTATATGATTGCAAATTTCCAACATGTGACCCCCCCCCCCCTGGAAAAAAGTCTGCCGACACTCATGTTCCCAAACCATTAAATCTATGGGTCCATTTAATTGTTTTATTAATCTAACCTCTGGCTTTATTTCATGAGTTTACCAATGTAAACTTTTCACAATCCAAACAGCTAAATTGATAAATGCTAGGGTTTTTATAATTTGAAGTAGCGACTCCAGGTCGAGAAGGCCATATAAATGGCAGGGAGGGCTTGGGGGGGGCGCTGACCATGTCCCACCCTCCAGTACTGCATCCTACCAATGATGCCTGTAGTAGGCAGAGTTGGGGGACGCAGCAGCTGGGTGGCGAGCCTTGGCCCTTCATGGGGTGTTGTGCTAGGCGTTTAGTTTTTATAATTTGAAATTTTATTCTTTTTAGAAAAAATTAGCAGATATTTTTATTACTTTCTCTACTACTAAGTAGAGGAAGTATTGTATTCCACCCAAAAATTTGATGTTGAGATTTCACTGGAAATATGTTTTGAGGCCCCCTTGAATCAAAAAACGCATTTTTAGTTAAAGGTCCATGTGTGTCTGTCAGTCTGTGGGCAGCATAACTCAAAAACGAAAAGTCGGTTAAAAACCAAAGTTGGTATTTAAGTTTAATGTCTTTCAAGGATGTGACAAAGATTTTAAAGAAAATTGCTCCACTCTAAACTACCCTTTATGTGGAAAATATTTCAAACATTTTGATTTTCTTGAAAATGGCTCTAAAAATTTTGATTATAGATATTTTGATGACAAATAAAATGTATATTTTGAATTTTCTGGCTATAGCCTATGTAATCCTGTTTACTCTGAATGACTTTTGTATAACTTGTAAACTGTAATAGACAAAATCTTACTGTACAAAAAATGTAGATCTCACTAAAACACACAGTTTATGTTCAAGTAAATTTTTAATAGAGTGAATCATATTGGAGATATTCTTTGTTATTTGTGTAAGTTCTGTAGAACTTATACTTCTGTCAAATGTAACATCGCTATTCATTTTTTATACTTTGGCGTGCAAACAAAATGGAATTTGAAAGCTTTAAAAGAACTGACTCGCTCAAAACCTACTGTATTACCATATTCCCATTGCACATACAAGAAAATGAGGAATAAGATAATTTGTGCAAATATTTATCTCAACTAACACGAAGATAGAAGAATAAGAGTTTGCAATAATAGTACAAGAGTAGAGAAAATTATGTGAGTGCAACATGTCAGATTTTATTACATTTATTATGAGGAACTAGAATTATTACATGTTCTTTAAAACGTTTTGTCAATCTTTAATCAGCCCAAGTATGGTAAGTAAATTTTTTGAAATTTGTCTTTTTTTTTTTTTTTTTGAGGGTAGAAACTTCTTTTACAGTCTTTTGATATTTAAATTTCTCTAACTTTTTTGAATAACATCTTTATTAAAACGATTAACACATTGTTCATCATATGTTTTATATTCTCTGTCAAATTCTTCCTCATGGAGAGGTATATTTATTAACCTGTAAATTAAACTATTAAAAACAGCATGTTTATGTGAGAAAGGATTAAAACTTTGGCTTTTCATGCAATTATCAGCATGAATTGTCTCCCCTCCTCAGAAAATCTGATTCGAACACTGACTATATTCAAGTTATATGATAAAGTCAAGTTTCACCCATATAGTTTAGAACACTTCCATAACAGGAAAGGCTACTATTTTATAGTATAGAAGGTCTGTCTTTAGGGCAAATGTGGTAATTTTACAAAAACAAGGCATGCATTTTTTTCTACTCCAGATCCTAAAAATTTTCCCTGAAGGGATTTAGAACAATTTGTACGACTCGTAGAACATACAAAATATGACAGTAACTTTTCATCACCTCTGCTTTCTGCAGGTGGTGCTAACTTGCTCTCGCTATTTATAGGATTTATATAATTAAATTTAAAATTATTTTGTAGTTTACCGACGCTGTCAATTACCAGGAACACATCAGCGTCACCAAGGTGCCGGAATTTTGCCCCGCAGTTCTTTTTACATGCCAGTAAACTTGACAAAAAATATGTTTAACGGCGCTGTCAATTGCCCGAATCACATCAGCGTCGCCAGTGTGCCGGAATTTCATCCTACAGGAGTTTTTTCACATGCCAGTAAATCTACTCACATGGAGCTGTCGTTTTTAAGCAATCTTAATAACCATCGGTCTGGGCTGGGTTTGAACCCGCGACCTTGGGATCAGTAGGCCAGCGTCTAACCTACTGAGCTACCCAAACTGCTTTGAGTGCAGTAGGTCTGTACACAGGAATCCACCATTTTAAATAGTTGTATACCTGCACATACTTGGCATTCACGCGCACCATAAACTAGGTAACAAAGATTTTGCATGCGATATTGGAGCCCTATTCGGGTTCATTGGAAAACGCAAAGAGTAGATACATGTATTCAGTCAACTCAATCATGCGTGATATATTGGCGATAAGGAAATTTTGTTGGGATGTATCTCCGTATGTACATATACCTACTTAATACATAGGTAATCGTTCGTGACAACAGGATGTCAACCATTTATTTTTGTATAATTCGAATCTAGAATCAATTAAGGTCCATATAATCGCTATATAGAACAATGAACATGAAACGGATGACAGTATTAATTTAAATAAATCATCAAGACTTCCTTGTTAAATGGCGGGCAAGAACCTGTTTAAAATGCCATTAATGCGTCAGCCTGTAATACCTATCCTTTTAATAAGTAATGGTTTGTTCAGCTGCTGTTTTATTTATATATTGCCATATTTAAGAGGGCAATATGAACTTCTAGATTCCATTGAACTTTAATTATTTAAATTGCTATGTACTTTAGGTCCATATAAATGACTACAGAACACATGTAACTACTAAATGGCTTCTGAATTCATTACCGCAAATTATGTTGGTAGCACCGCAGACTTTGTGAACAAATGAATGCCTATACGATCAGCTGTATTTTTATTTATTCAGATAATCCGTGATCCAGAATTCAGATATAGGACAACAATATGAGGTAATGTTTACCAACTTATATTGGGTAAGTGTTCGGCTATTGGGTTAAGCTCCCTTCTCTGTTGTATCACTCGCTGTGGGTGTGCGGTGTCGGAGGGGAAACGGACTTTCTCTAGTTACCTTGGGAAAACGGAGGCATAAATAAATAATAGTAGCGCTTACTTAAAGTGCTACTAGTGGATTGATAGTGTCAAAACAGATGTTCCTGGAAGGTTTGAGGATGTTGAAAGTATGAGAAAGGTCCTTTTGGCAGTACATGGAGAATAAACAGAATGGGCAGAAAGAAAACATAAATAGAGATATGTGATAAAATACATGGAAAAGAACATGTACGGCCCAGAACTGGGGTTATGAATTCAAAAAATTTAAAACAGGACAAGGATTTAGTAAAATGTTCATTGTGAAGGGAAACACAAATTCCATTGTGTACTGTACTCCAGGCAAAAAAGTAATGGGCAAGAACAGGCATTCCAATCAAATGGAATAATTTAGTTGGGAAATATTAATCAGATTTAACTGTAAAAGGAATGAAAAATATTGAAAAAGTAGAAAACTATTTGAGAAACTTAGAAATGGATAGGAATGATCAAGAGGAAGACGAATGGTTAGGCAATCTTAGAAGGGCGGTAGGCAGGATAAGTTTAACCTCTTAAGATTCTGTGTGTCGTTTGCAACACGTCTTATGGTTTTCTATGTGCTAGTTGTATGTGTAAACTTCGACCTTAAACAGTACTGAACTCAGGACTAATAAGGCCTGTTTTTGCTTGAAGGCCCTACCTTAACTGTCACCCTTAAAAGCAACTGAGATTGGATCCAAAGAGCATAAATAAGGGTAGGATAAGACAAAATTATGTAATTGTGTGTAATGGGACTAATAAGTCCAGCCAAACATCCTAAGAGAAGAGGAGATAAATAAGATTAGCTTAATTAAGGAAAATTGAAGCTATTAGCAGTGAAGCAACAGAATCTAAAATAAGAACAAATTAGAAACTAAAAGCTTCATGTATCTTATTAATATTGCAAGTTGTTCCAATGTTGACTAGTTTCAAAGCTATCCAAACAGGTAACTAGTTGGATGCAACTTGAAACTAGTCTGCATTGGAACAAGTTGCAATATTAATAAGATACGAGGAGCTTTTAGTTTCTAATTTGTTCTTATTTTAGAAAGATTAGCTTTATTTAGATTACATTTTATAATAGGTAGTATTCAGTAGTTGAAATATGTATATAATGTTGCACTGAGGAAATATTTATCTACATAAAAGATTTGTTTGTATTTTTGAAACAGATTTGCATTTTTACTACCTGCAGTTTTAAAGAAAGGGAATAAGAAGGGATAGAAGGAAACCAACAAGAAGCAGCATGCTCTGCAGTAAACATTCTCTAGCTGACTGCCAGCAGCTAATGCCTGGCATCAAAATCAGGTTTCTTAAAGAACATGCAGTATCATGAGTATGCAATTTTGGAATCAAGTTAGTATGAATATTACTTTGTATACTGTTTACCTATAGTAAGCATAGGAAGCATTCCATTCCATCCTAAAATTTGATGTCTCATTTCATGAGAAATACATGTTTTGTGTGTATCCATAAAAAAAATATGTATGTTTATAGTGCATGTATAGTAAGTAGGAGAAGCATTGCATTTCACCTAGAAATTCAATGTCTTATTTCATGGAAATATGTTTGGAGTCTATGTATTTAAAAGCCCCATTTACTTTCTTTCTTGTTGGAAAGAATGTGAAAATGCCAAGTTATTTACGCAAACTTATGATACAAACACTGCGAGACAATGTATGTACACACTGTTCTCTGGACATAACATCTCATATGTTGGCGGGCATAAGAGACCATTAATTTGTATTGCATTATTGACTACACCAAATTACCAGTATATTTCTTGTAATAAACAAGTTAACAAGTGATTGTATCACACCACCACCAAGGTCAGTATGTCTGGTCATTTTGCCAGGTAGTATAGTAAGAAGGGAAAGCAATGCATTCCACCCAAAAATTAGACAGTGAGATTTCACTGGAAGTACACATTTTGGCACTCCCTGAATCCAAAAGAAAGTATTTTTTAGAAAAACGTCTCTCTGTGTGTGTTTTTTGTTTTATCTTGCTTCCTCCTGCCTGCCTTTAGCGAGAATCATATCATGGACCTTTCCAATTACTTCCTTAGTAACCACATTGCTAAGAATCCTTGGCATTCCTATCCAAAACAGATGTTTGACCACGTTTAAGGTCATTGAACCAATATCTAAGTGTGACCATAGTTAGCAAAGTGTCCCCAAAAACAGCATACAATTTTGCTTTTATCTCCTTGTAAGTTTTCCCATCCAAAAGTAAAAAACAAATCGCTGAACAGCACCTTTTCCATTTTAGCAAAAATATGTTGGACTAACTGAAATTTCCTTCAAATCCAAACTAACTTACGAATTAGTATGATGTGTAAGAAAAGACTACATGATAGTAACACCAATTTGTCTTAGCAACACCATCTGTTTTGAAACCCAAGTACTTACTGAACTGCCCTCATATTCCTCGTGCTTGAACAAAATGTTGTTAGCTTTTTGTTCAAACACAACAACATTTTGTTCAAGCACGAGGAATATGAGGGCAGTTCAATGTGTAACAACACCATTTCTGCATGTTTTATCTGAATTCATGAAGGAGGTAGAAGACTAAGCCTTTTTAAAAGTAGTTTGTTATAGAGGACTCAGCTTATTGAGATACACCAAACAACAACCGTGACATTTTCCCCCCATTATAGCACGGTCTAGTTATATTTGGTGATATTTCATCTCTTAGGTTGTGTTAGTACCATCGGCTATTCGTAAAATATAACCATGGTAAAACTATGGTCATAGTTGGTGTTATTGCATCCTTTATGTTGCCACAGAAGCCCTTGTTTTTGAACCCATTGCAGAGAAGCCAACCGATAGATTTAAAAAAAAAAGATTCTGTTTAGATGCTGAATTAATTAAGTTAATTTATTTATTAATCTGTGGACGGCATTGTATTGCTCTTGTTTGCACGATTTTGTCTTGAATTGTTTTAGAGCAGTATATGTAGTTATAGTTACTGTTGCTGTTATTTTTGTGTTCACAATACAGTAGTGCATTAAATATATATTACGATATTTAGCTTTCGGAAGTGATTTTATCCCAGTGTTATTGCAAACGAAAGTCGGGTAACTTAAAGCTCCATGGACCTTGAGCTCATTTGAGCATCATTTCACCCATTTCATTCATTCACCATCCAATATGACATTACATTGCAGGACATTAATTAGAAAAAAATATTAATGTGTTGTGTGGCAACAATGCTCAAGCATTATTATTCTTTGAAAGCATGTTACTCTAACACTGTGATATTTTGAGGTTAGAAATAATGCTTTTATTATGTACATTGGTAGCACTGCTTTTTGCCATAATTTCCTCTGCAGTTCAGAGTAATGTTGACTATATTGAATCCCTGGGAACTGCCGATAAGCTGTTTCACCTATGTATTAGTGGCTTGAATTCCAGAAATGCTTCTTAAGAGTTACTTTATTAACAAGTATCAGAGTTGTCATGTTTATTTTTTCTTCAGCTTTTTGTTACAGACTGTGAGAGTATCATTGCAAGGATACCAGAATATAAAGTGAACATCTTCCTTGGGGGAAAGAATGTTGCCTGAAGTAAAATTCAACCCAGGAGCACATATTACTTCAGATGCCCATTTAAAAAATAAGATAGTGACTTTGTGTTGGGAGTTGTAATGGAATTGCAGAATGAAATGAAAATATGCAAGATGGAGTTCAAAATAGAGGTCAAACAAGAAACTGATTTTCTGAAAAGAACATCAATTGAAATGAAATCTGAGCCCAAAGTCACTCACGTATCAGATATTGATATAAAAAGTGAGTCAGCTTCCTCAATAGAGGGGTCTGATGTACCTGGGGAAGATTATGATATTGAAGCAAAGGAAGAACCTGGGTGCCTGGAAAGCACTTCAACTGAACTAAAATCTGAGTTACAAGATCATAAAAATGTTGAGGTAAGAAATGCATAAATATTTGTAATATGAGGGCAGTTTGTAAACTTGTTGGATAATAAATGAACAGACTTTTCACTTCGTTATTCACTTTTATTTCACACACATGATGTAATTATTCCTGTGATTCTCCAGTGTCATCACCTAAAGTGCTCTCTCAAAGATCTGTCATCTCCTTTTGATGTGATGAAAGAACAATACAAATTGCTGTTTGTCATAGGAAAAAATGCTAATAAAGTGAATTTTATTTGTAGTGTTTAATGCCTATTGTTACTACATAAGGCACTGCAGGGATGGACATTGACAATACATGCAGTAAAATGATATTTGGGAAAGAAACATTCCAGGCCTATGTTTAGGGTACCTCCCTCAGTTATAAGGACTAAGGAAAACCTGGAAGAAATCTTAGTCAAGGAGGACGATCCAATGGGATTTGAACTGTAGATCTGCTGGTGTTTTTAAACACACAAGCCATGTGTGGGCAATGTTTGAGAGGTAAAATTAAATAATAACGATTAACAGTAGCAGTGAGTTTGTTGGCATAAATAAATAATAATTACCATCTAAAGGTTATTTAATCCCAGGACATAAAGTACTTATGATTGTAAGTCGCCTTTGATGTGAGATTCCCTTTAGGGCCTACTGGGAAAAATATGAATCAGTTGGAGAATTCAATGTCATACTGGCAAGTTGTCACAGTAGCTCAGTGGTTAGAGTAGCTGCGCATGAAGCGGAAGATCTGTGGTTCAAATCCTGGCTGTGGCATTGAATTTTTCAGTTCCAATTCTACCTCTCAGACCTTAGTTTTCTATCCACTACTGTATTCCATTGCATAATCATCACCATCACATAATGTTTGTGTCTTAATTTATAGACAAACAATCCGGAACTTAGCATTTCACCACATAATCATCGCATTAATATTCCAGGTGTTCACTATCGAGAAATATTGAGAATTAACTTGTCGCCACTGCAACCTTGAGTAGCGTCAGTCCAGTTAGATTCACAGGAAAGGTAGAGAGTAGGTATGCTGCATATTTCCATGCTCAGTGCTGAGCCATGTTTCTATTGCTAAAGCCATTGATGTTTTATTGAAGATACATTGATGTCATGAACTTGTCAAGATGGTGACTTATATATGAATCTGATTGGTTCAAACAACTAAAGTACAGTAATTAACAGACATGACTAGCAGTAAGCGGTGTGTGTGTGTGTGGGTGGGTGTGTGTGTGTGTGGGGCGCACGCATGCGCATACTTGTGCCATGTGCCACACAAGTCAATACCGTTTTATTCTTCAGTTGTGTACAGATGTTTATTCTAACAAGTGCTTATTTTTTGAAACACCAGTATGGGGAAACAGAAATTATGTGGCAGGTTTTAACAAAGAGTGATTGCCTTCGTAGAACAGAATGGTAATCAAGCTACAGAAAGGGAGTTTTCAGTAAGTGAAAAACTCTTTAAGAGATTGGTGCAAAATAAAAGTACAAATGAAATCTACAAGCTATTGCATGTGCTCTTTTCATGGTCCTACAAAAACCTGAAAGTTCCTAGAAATTGATACCGAGATGCTAGTGAATCTATATTAAAGAGTTGTACAATAATTAATGTTGTGTCTTATAGTCAGCAATCCAATAATATTGATTTCAGTTAGAAAGTACATTCAATTTGCCAGTACCATAAATGCAAATATATTTGCAAATTCTCCATTATTTATTTATGTTATTGATTTTTTTATTGTTATTAGAATTGAAGTTTGCACTGAGATTTCAGCATCACATGGTTCTTTAGTTTCCCTTCCTTTTCCTCTCCTTTCCAACTATGAACAGCGTAATGTGGCCATGGCTTAATACATTCAGACTCAGTCTTATTCCTGTAACTGTGCAATAGTTGCCGAAAGTTAATATGGCCAGTCTTAAATAATTTATTCTTTACATAATGGTCACACTGTGTTTTCACTTGAAAGAAAAAGCAACAAAATGCAATGATTATGCAGTGAAATATGGTATATTATTCTTCTTTACAAACTAGTTCAAATAATTCTTTGGAACATGATAATTTGTAATGGTGGACAATCATATTGTTTAGATCTAAGGTATTAAGTGTGGTGAAATGCTTCGGGTCCATGATTCTCCACCATTACCCCAATAATGGTTTTTAGGAACTGCTAGAAGCCCAAGCGTCATTGCTATCTTGAGAAGCACAAGGGGTATTTTATTGATTACTGATGTAAACATTGTATGTGGTTTCATTAACGACTGAAGTAAAAGCATGTTCTAGATTTCCTGCTCTGTGTTTAGTAAAATGGTTTCCTATAAGCTTTTGTTTACTGAAAGGGTTTGACCTACCATGTCCAGAAACAATCACAAAAATATATTTTGGAAACAAATGTAAACAATTGTTTGTTGTTCGCTAGCTGATACAAGTGAAGGCTGAGCATATGCAGCAGTACCATTATTCAAAAGAAAGCTCGGAAATACTGTTTTAAAACAAGACTTAGTTTAGAAATCTGTGACCACTAGTATAGAAGTTACGGTAAAGTTTCTAAATGTTTGCAAAACGGGTGTGCCCGCATATCAACACCATTGTGTATAAAATGCTAACTAGGCATCAAATATTGTTCAGATAAAAATTTTAACTACATATTCTTACTCTACACACTTCAGACCTAAATAACAGTGTCTAAAAGTAGAGAAAGTTATGTAAATTCAACACATTAAATTTCTTAAAAAAATAATTGCTGATAAATTTTAGTCAAAAGATGGTATGAAAGAGGAAGATATAACTTCCTTAACTAACTAATTTATTGTATGAAAATAGATTGGTGCACTTAGAAGGCATTTATCTATATCTGTAAGAGGCTCACTTGATATTTTAAATACCCAGTCATGAGAGTGCCTGATTTATCATTGGCAGAATAAGGTTTATAATGTTATCTTAATGAATCAGTGCATTTTGGCATAGCTCTTAATTGTGTATAACTGTTGATTTGAGTTTTAATTTCTCTATTACTATAGTAAGTAGAGGATCTGTTGTATTCCACCCAAAAGTTCAATATTGAGATTTCACCAGAAAGAACGGAACTAAAGGGCAGTGAATACACTGAGAAGATCTGACAATAGTCTGTTTTACTTTCTCTACTGTGTAGTTAGAGGAAGTATTGTACTTCACCCAAAAATTTTATGTCAAGATTTCACTGGAAATATGTTTTGAGGCTGCCTGAATCCAAAGAAAGCATTTTTAGAACAAATTCTGTGTGTGTTTGTGTCTGTCAAAAATGAAAAGTCGGTTAAAAAACAAAGTTGGTATTTAAGTTTAACATCTTTTAAGGACACAACACAAAGATTTTGAAGAAAATTCCTTTACATGGAAAATGTATTGAAAATTGTGATTTTCTCAAAAGTAGCCCTAAGAATTTTGATTAAAATGCCATATGTTTAAGATATATTTATGACAAATGAAAGGTATACTTTGAATTTTTTGTCTATAGCCTATGTACTCCTGTTTACTCTGGATGACTTTTGCATAACTGGTAACTGTAAGAGATAGACTAAATCTTACTATACAAAAAATGTAGATCTCGCAAGAAAAATTTACGTCCAAATAAAAATTTTTTTGTAGAGCGAACCATTTCTGAGATATTGTTATTTGTGTGAGTTTTGAAAAACTTAAAACTTTGGTCAAATGGAGCATCGTTTTTCACTTTTACTTTCTCTACTACATGCAGTAAGTAGAGAAAGTATTGTATTCCACCCAAAAATTCGATGTTGAGATTTAACTATCTGAAAATCCGAAAAAGCAATTTTAGAAAAAGGTCTGTGTGTGTGTGCACGTGCGTGTGTACAACATAACTCAAAAACGAAAAGTTGGTATTTAAATGTAATGTCTTTCAAAGATGCCACTTGGAGATTTTGAAGAAAATTGCTTCACCCTAAACTACCCTTCACATGGAAAATTTTTAACTTTCTTGAAAATGGCTCTAATGATCTTGATTAAAATGCCATATATTTGAGATCTTTTTATGGCAAACAAAATGCATATTTTGAATTTTCTAGCTATACCCTATGTAGTCCTGTTTACTCTTAATGACTTCTGCATAACTGGTAAGCCATAAGAGATAGACAAAATCTTACTATACAAAAAATGTAGATCTTGCTAAAACACACAATTACAATTTATGTCTAAATAAATTTTTTTGTAGAGTGAACCATTTTGGAGATATTCCTTGTAATTTGTGTGAGTTTTGGAAAACTTGAAACTTTCATCAGATGGAACATCGTTATTCATTTTTTATATGTTAGCCATGTAAAGAGAACAGAATCTCAAAGTTTTAAAATATTTTACTATCGCTCAAAGCCTATTGTATTCCCATATTCCCCTTGTACCTACAAGGAAATAAGCAATAAGGTAATTTCTGCAAATGTTTATCTCGACTAACATGAAGATATAGGAGTAAGAGTTTGTAACAATGGTTGGTACAAGAGCAGAGAAAGCCATGTGAGTGCAACACATCAGACGTTTTTAAGCTGTTATCTAAGCAGTATCTAAAACCTTGTAAGTGACTTACATATTATCAGACACACATTGACATTAAAGTGTCTGGTTTACTTTTGCAGGGTAACAGCTTAAGGGAAGAACAGGAGTTCATATTACCTCATTCAACAAGGTAAATGTTTTGTTATAGCAATTCAGTTGTAGTCCATTGTAATAATTATAGTCAACATATCAGGCAAAATTACTGTTTAACAGCTAGTAATAAATTAAAAGTAATGTAAATATAATCATGTTTTGAAGTGATAGAAGCAGTATTTACTTTGCCTTTTTCAGTTCTAGATACGTATTTGAATTGTGAAAGTCAACCTTTCCTGTTTACATGTCCAGCTGCCCATTTGAATTAAAAATGCCAATTTTTGCATTTTTTAAGTCAACTTAAACTTTTTCATTTTTTGTGTTACATTTTTAGAACTCTAGGTGATGGATACCCTAGTACGATGGTAATTTGTAAAGTAAGGTCCAATTTTTTATACACATCAAACCATCATAGATAGTTGCAAAATGGTTGTTTTATTTATGGGGAGACATCTATGAAAATGACTAAAATCCACAGTTTTCTCACAGTGATGTGAAAATTTGTATGCATGTGTGCCAAAGCATATCTAGTACATCAACCAAATTCCACTTCTCTATATAAGATAGTTTTTTGTAAAAAAAATATGGGTTTTTTTCGCTGCTACTTTAGTGTAGCATAAGAAATGCTTCATATAAAATATTAATTGTTATAAATAAAGCAAACTCTGGCTATATGTTTCTTTTAATTATTTCTACAAAATCTGTTTATTTGGCTATGGCAAATACTTTTGGAGAAAAGAATTATTTAATACACTGATGGCCAATTTTTCTCAAATTATTAATAATTTTCAAAATCGAAATTCAGTAACAGTTAAACTCTTCATCTAGAGCATTTAAAATACCAAGTTTTATGAAGCAACTATCTAAGAACATGTGTGAAAAAGAAGGTGTATTTTGAAGAATGAAAAGTGTAAAAAAACGGTAGAAGGTGAAGAAAAATGACTTTAAAGTTTTAAGTGTATGACAACATATATTTTTATTGCTTTAGAATTCCCTTGGAGCATATGAAGGTCCTTCAAATAACTGTTTAGCTTCTATGAAATAATAGCGGAAGTTACTGCAATTTGCAATTTCTTTTTACAAACACAAATTCTGGTATAAAATTCATGGTTAACACATGTACATAGAAATAAATTTTGCCATACTGTACAACTTTTACCGGGATGAATGTTCACAGAAAATCCCACAAGATGTTTTTACATACATCTGCCATCATGAACCTTTCTTTTCTTTTTTTTTTTTTTTAATTAACATCCTCCAACGTAGTGTCATAACTAGGGCCCGGATTCTTAGTTTTTTAACTATTTTATTCCTTGATAGTTAACTGCAGTGTTTTAATTTAATTATCTGTTTCATGATCATCGAAGCCAAATACTTGAATCTTATAAAACCTAAAAGTGGCTAAATGAGACTTTGAAACCTAAAAGAGGCTAAATCTCCTGTTTATTTTAAAATGAATAAAACCTTATTTTAAATGGAAAAATAAGATGTTTATGAAATTATGAATGGACTTTGCTTGTTACATCTTTGCTATGTCTTTTCACTTAGAAAAGTAATGACAGCAATGCAAGAGGCAACTGGCTTGTATTTAGCTATGTGGGACCAAGCTCTGTATTGTTGCAAGCAAGAAATGCGGGGACTGTTGTCGAGGGGAAAGGGTTCATTAGGAGAACACACCATAAACTCAAGTTTAAAAACAGTAACCATTATGTTCAGTCGGCTATTGTGTATTGTTAATGCATACAATTGCTACATTGTTAGAAGTTAGTTGTTCCTTAGATTAGGCAGGTAATTTAAGGAGCCAGTGCCATGTCTAAAGTCAGCTCATCTCGAAGGCGGTTGATTCGTCAGTGGATAGGTAACGATCTGAGCTTCACCACAGATGGCAAAGTAATGTTTTGCTAAATCTGCCAAAAGCGAAAGAAACCATGCCCACAGACACAAAAGCTTGACCAAATATTAATATCTTCTATACTGCACAGATAAAGTCGCATTAAGCGGCTAGGTGCTGTGCAGATAAACATAACGTACAGCAGAACCAGTACGATCAGTTCACGAATGTTGGAATGCGGGTAAGGATTAAACACCTGTTATAATGCACATAGCGTATAAACTATAATTTTATTTCCGTATTTTCCAGGTGCCCTCTGGCAATTTTGAGCAGCACAAAGGGTCTATAGGACATATTAGCAACATTGCTATAAAAAGAGGACAATTATTAATAAAATTAAGAAACAATAATAATATAAAAACAATTTCAGGAGGTTAAAGAACTAAAGAAAACTTTTTTAAGATACAAAAATAACTAAAAGTTAATTTTAAGAACCTAAAAATCCGGGCCCTAGTCATAACGCTGAATGAATGAATTGGGTGAAATGATGCTCAAATGAGCCTGAGGTCCATAGAGCTTTAACTTACCAAACATTCCTCTTCTCAGGATAAGGGAAAACGTCGGAAAAAAAACCTTATTTGGATAACTCACCCTAAGCGATATTTGAATTTGCAACCTCTATCTGAGGCAGATACGCTACAGAGGTGGGCATCATGAATCTGAGTACCTGATTTACACTTCAAAATTGTACACAATTTTGCTGCAAATGGATAATGAATGCATTTCCGAAGCCACGCCCACCCGTGCATGGGCATTTGAATCATGATATATTGGCCTTTTAGATGGTGATGCAGCTTAAGCAATGGTAGATTCTGTAAGTACAGGGTATAGATATAACCTTAAGGCAAAAAACGAAAAATTTGAGTTTTCATCATGTTTGGCCAAATTTCACTGATGCCTCCCCTTAATTCCTTACATCTTTCTCTATTTTTCTACATAGTTGCCATACTTGTTTAAACATTTGTCATAACGTTCTACAAGCTATTGGCTTTTGCATACCGATGTCATAAAAGTCTGCTGCCTGTCGTTGGATAATTAACCAGTGAATCACCACTGCATAACCAGTGGAAATTGTTAATTACCTGTCTTCATGGATCTTTTCTTCCATGGTATTGACCAAATCTGTAATCATTGATGGCTGGCCAGATTATGGTTCATTATGGCCATTATCCTTTTGACCTTGAAAGCTCTCACCCACTTACGCACTTTGCTGTCACTTATTGAATTGGGGCCATGCACTTCACTAATCTGTCGACCAATTTCCATTGCTGAAACACTTCTTGCTCTCAAAAACCGAATTTCAGACCATATTTCACAGTCCTCAAGCCCATCAATTGTTTTAAACATTTTGAACATTGTGAACAACACATTGCAATACTACTAGTGGAAATGGCATTTTTTATATGCAAGGTATGCCAGGAGTCGGTGCACATGTATGTTTCATGTTTGCATGACATGTGATGAGCTGCAGTGATTCAGACCGTACTTTATGAATGGCCCTCATATTGTGGAATGTGATGATCATTCATATTCTAATGTTTGCTACATGTTAAGCATTTCTGTTTGACAGTGGATTTCACAGTATCAGGAAGTATGATAGATAAAACATTTTGACAAATAGTGATGGTTAGTTACTATTGCATAAAAGCGGACATAATACCATTACTAAATTCAATTAAAGTAAACTTCACAGTTGTGATAGTGAATTAGGCTTGGAGCAGTTTTCTTGCATAAGGATTGTGAAGAGATATTTCATGAAGAAAAAAAAAAGTACTTTTATCAGTCAACATGTGTTAAGAGAAAAGTGCAAATCTGCTCTTGGTTCAAAGAGTGGTGACAAAATAAGGCTGCTTCCTACAGTGTTGCCACATGTAGCAGACACATGCAACTCATATATTTGGTGCTGGAAAGTAACCAAGAAACATTTAGAGTTGTACCTCATGGTAATGTGCAATAATAAAACTATAATTTTTTCAAAGTAAATGGGATATCGGTGACTGTCACTTAGCATCTTCACCCAATGTTACGGTTGATGGACGTTAGGCATCTTTAGCAAAGGATAATCTGCCATGACAAAGGAAAGTAGAAGGAAGTAGCTCAGGGTACCATTTTTAAAGGTGGCTGCAAGTCTGGCAAAGAATTAACCCTAAAACAGTAATATATAACTGGTTTAAAGAAATTTAATCTTCATAAATGAAGTTCTAATCTACATAACAATGAAAAAAGAAGAAATTGTGATCACTTGTGTCGCAAGTTCCATCTTGAAAGAGACCTTTAAAGATCAGTGTCATAGATTTGTCCTGGCTTGGGAAATTGACCCTGCTAAGTCAAAATTCAGGGCTTTAAACATAAGATACTAGCTGACACTGGCAGCTGAGTGAAGTCTTTGTCAGCACATGTAAATTATGAATTGACTATCTCAGTTCTATAAATTTATACTTATCAGAATATAATCATATCATTATAATCATCACCATACACATGAGGGATCTTAAAGTGAAGCGATGAATAATACTGGTACTGACTGCACTAAACATACAAACTTCACTAAAATTACATGTTTACCTTGTGTAGGTATCAAAACATGTTTTTGGGGTAGTTACCCCAGTGTCATCTAGGGCAGGTATGGGTATTCTTGATCCTGTGTGTCACTGCGCGACATTAATCCCTCCCCTTCTCGTTTGTTGTTTACAACACAGAAGCAGACTTCTAACCCAGTATTGTATTGTATTGTATTGTTTTATTGTCACATAATGTTTACATGGTGAGCCTAAGCTGGTAAACTGGTGATTTGTCAAGATATAAAAACAGATTTAGGATAAAAGAGAAAACTAATTCTAATGTATGGTATACAAGGTATTCTTTATACAATATAAATTGTCAATTACAACTAATTAAAGTAATACTTATAGTATTGTGTCATCCATATATTCTTGTACGGAGTAATACGTCTTATCTGATAACAACTCTTTTACACTTTTATTAAACAATTTTTGAGTCTTTATCTCTCTGAATCGTTGAGGCAGTTTATTATATATTTTTATGCCCATATAATAGGGTGTTTTTTCATAGTGTTAGTCTATGCATAGTCTATGATGAAACACTGATGTGCATTATTATGAGATACATTCCAGAGTAGTTGGTCGGATGATGTTAGCGAATATGGGCTTAGGCACTGCGTAACACAGGATGCCAATGCATGAGAAATGAAAGTAGCCAACAGCAGAAACAATTATTTGCATGACATTGGAATTGTATAGTTAGCAATGTGTCTAAGAGTGCATAAACGGAGCTAACTTCCGGCTCATGCATTTGTGCAGTATGTAGATAAACCTTAAATGGGAGTATATTTCCTAAATATATGTACGTTTATAAAAGAAAAGCAAAGTTGTGTTTCATAGACATAAACCATATAACCTGAAATAACTACGAAATCATAAGTTCATGCAGTTGTGCAGTATGTATATGACCTTAAATAGGAATACATTTCATAATGTATGTTTATGAAGCAAATACGAAGTTACATGTGGCAAGTAATTGACAAATGGAATGCTTTAAACATCAGATTTCACTGGAAGTAATTGTCGCAAATTACTAGTGATTTAAACATTTGAAATGCGGATTTCCATTAACAGTAACAGCTAAAGAGAATGAGGAAAATAATGTTACATCTTTATTTACATTATTCCATCATTTAGTTCCTGTTACTATTCCACTGTTTTAGTTTTAGATCACGCTTCCGTTCCATTACCCATGTTCCTTTCCAATTCGTAGTTGCCAACGTCTTTGTCAAGTAGTGCATTTCTGAATGTCAAGTTGGCATGGTTTCTCAACATTGTGCAAGAAGCCCGTATTCAGCAACATGATTATTGGTTGGACACTTAAGGAAGCATTGGCTCTTTCATATTTTATAGCATACAAATGCCATGTAATGTACTGTGTGTAAGTATGTAAAAACTGTAATTATTAAGTATTTGTTCATATTCCTACACTACATTAATTTCTTAATTTTCATAACATGCACGACATATTTTGAGTTTTATTCATTTATTGTATGAGTAATAATTAATAAAGCGCTTGATTTTATATTGCCATTTAATGCATTTCTTGCATTTTAATAAATAGGCATTGCCAACTTTTCAAAATTAGGATTAGTACTATGTCACTGCTCCGAAGGATTGCTGCTACATTATGTCACAATAATCATTTACAGCCCTCCCTCATCGATGCGACACGCAGCTCACCCACACCTAATCTAGGGCATCATGCTCACCTGCCTCTGGTGATGGTTGGAAGAGACAGCTAATTAGGTGTCTCCCTCGGACATTTCAAAGTTCATAATCCCCTATTTTCATTGTGAACTATAAGTCACTAGGGAATGAACTTTGAAATACCCAAGGAGAAGGACATAACTAGTCACCCAACCATCACCAGAGAATAGCCCAGAAGCAGGAGAGGTTGATGCAACAGTTGGAATATACTTACCCAAACAACACCTATCTCAAAAACATGTTTCTATACTTATACAAGGTGCACATGTAGTTCTAGTGATGTTTGTGTATGTAGACCTGATTTAGTATATTAGTATCAAATATTAGTAATTAAATACATTGAGAATATGGCTTTCAGTGGTGCCATGGCCGAGCGGTTAGAGCGTTCACCTACCACCTAGGTGGCCCGGGTTTGAACCTAGGGACCCACCTGTAGTATTGGTGGTGGACAAAGCAGCGTCTCAGTGGGTTTTCCCCAGGTTCTCCAGTTTCCCCCACCACTCATTCTACCAATTGCTCCATTATCACCTTTCCAATCATCAATTTTGCCTGCATTTCATATCATCCTCTTCCTCAATGTCATACTTGGTGCTTGGCTGATCACCCACTTCCAGGTCTTCACTCTGTCTGGTCCATAGGTTCCTGTGCTCCCTAACAGGCATTTGACCCTAGGCACTGGCTTTTAAGTCCTACATAGGGGGACGATAATCAGGTAAAGAAAAAAAAGATGACTAAAATTTGTCATGCCTTTCCTAAATTTACTATGCTACCTTTTATGCTTTTATTGCCTATTTTGATTGTTATAAATGTCTAAATATCTGAGCTCCAATAATAGCCATAGCAATATTTCAGCAATCGTAAATGTTACATTTTCTCTCATCCTGAAATTAAATAGAACAGTATCCATTAGTTTTCTGTTGTTTTAAATTTTCTTTCTCTACCTCAAATACCTAGTTTGGCATTTATTCTACACTTCATTTTGACTTGGTTTACACACATCGTGCACAGGGCATTGAGTCTCTTTTTATTCTGAACTTTTGTTCTATTCTTAGAAATGTCCCTCTTCCATTTCATTGCAGCATATTTTTTATTGCTGATGATTTTCATGCTACATTTCAGATTGGATACTGAAGCAGAATGGAACAGTGCAAGTTCAGATAAGGACTGCTTAAAAGGGACAGAAAATAGGAGCCCTTGTCTTGAAAAATCGAGCACAATTCCTGCCCATGGAAGTGGTATTGCAGTCACTTTAATTGTGGATGACAAAAAGTCCCAACATGCATATACATTCTATAGCAAGTGTGTTAATTTGGTGTCATATCTACAAAATCCTGTTGTACCTCATAAGGAACAAAAGCAACACAAATGTAAACTTTGTGATAAGAGCTTTCCTACAGCTTTCCGTTTGAAAAGGCATAAATTATCTCATGAAGGCAAAAAGCCATATAAGTGCAACAAGTGTGATAAGAGTTTTACTACGTCATCAAGTTTGAATGCCCATAATTTAATTCATGAAGGCAAACGAAAACACAAGTGTAATATTTGTGATAAAAGCTTTACTCAGGCATCACATTTGAAAACACATCAATTAATTCATGAGGGTAAAAGGCCATTTAAATGTGACAAGTGTGATAAGAACTTTCTTCGAATTTCACATTTGAAGGCACATAGTTTAATTCATGAGGGCAAAAAGCCTTTTGAATGTGACAAGTGTCATAAAGCTTTCACTACAGCATCAAATTTGAAAGCACATAAGATAACTCACAAGGGTGAAAAGCCATTTCAGTGTGACAAATGTGATAAGAGCTTTACTAAGTCATCAAATTTGAAAAAACACAGTTTATTTCACAAGGAGGAAAGGCAACACAAGTGTAGTATTTGTGACAAGAGTTTTACTCATGCATCGTATTTAAAAACACATAATTTAATTCATGAAGGCTCTGGGCCATTTCAGTGCAACAAGTGTGATAAGAGCTTCTCAGTGTCATCAAAATTAAAAGCACATAATCTAATTCATGATGACAAGAGGCAATATAAGTGTAGCATTTGTGACAAGAACTTTATTCAGGCATCCCATTTGAAAACGCACAACTTAATGCATGAGGGCAAAAGAGCATTTAAATGTGATAAGTGTAATAAGAACTTTCTTAGACAAACACATTTGAAAGCACATTACTTAGTTCATGAGGGTAAAAGGACACACAAATGCAATATTTGTGAAAAGAGCTTTATACGGCCATCTGACTTAAAAAAACATTTAACCATTCATATGAAGACAAATACTACAATGGTTAATTAAATGTAAACAAGATTTACTTTTTTGTGGCCACCAGATGGTGGTAAGGATATCTTAGACCTGCTCCTTTCTCCAGACCTGACATGCCTTCCAAGTCATTTGTCAGAAAGGTATGCCTTTCATTGTGCCTTGTATCATAATCACATTTATTATGTATAGTGTGACCAGAAATTCAGGTTTTTCAACCTGTCTGGAGTAAACTTCACCCAGAGGCCTTTTATTAGAATTTAAGAAATCAAAATTTACTAGGAATTGATAGCTTTCAAGCATTACAAGCTGGCTTCTTCTGTGTAATCAATTTCATTTGCCTCCCCTCTTATACCTAGAGAGTAAAAAAAGTCTGAACCAGCCATGTGGTGTTTTGCCTGTCCACATGCTCAGCGCTCGTTGCCCTCTGCCACTATCATAGAAAGGCACAGATGAAACGTACATTTTTAAGATTACTTTTAAAGGCTCTACTTGCCAATTTTATGAAAGGAGATTGTTATTAGAGCTCTCAGAAACATAACATTGATCATGAATTATTGCTTCATGACAAAAAAATGTATATGGTGCGCCGTTAATGCCAAAAGAGATATTAGTGCAATTTCTTGTTTTTGTGTCAACAGTTGATGTAAATATAATTTTGCGCCTTTTTTCTTTAGAAAACTAACAGATAGGGAGCATGATTTTGTCTTTTTTCAACAATACTCTGCAACAGCTCATACAGCCAATCTTTCGATGAAAAGAACTACAGAGGTATTTTTTAGAGGTGGCGTGTGTCGTAATGTTGCGCAGTAGTTCATGGTCGAGTCCACTTGTCTATTGCAAGATAAAAGGGGTGTCTGGTTAGTATCTCTTCGACTTCCAGCCTACTAGCCAGCTGGCTGCTGGTGGAAACTTACCCCCACCATCGCTTTGCGTGATGCTCGGATATGCGCGAGTGACAAGGTCACGCGCCACCTCTAAAAAATATCACTGTGTGTTTTAGGACAGAATTATTAGTAGAGATTTGTGGCCCCCTCTGTCCCCCAACCTAACCCCCTGCATTTCTATCTCTAGGGTAGCTTAAAGCATAAAGTGTAAGACAAGACAAGGCAAGCTGACACACCCTGGAAGAATTAAAACAAAATATCCGCTAGGAAATTGCCAGCATTTCTCAGTGTAAACTACGGTGAGTAATGGATAGTTTCCTAACGAGATGCCATAAATGTGTGGAGAATGATGGTGGCCAGTTTCAGCATCTCCTTTCATAAAGCTGGTAAGTAAAGCCTAGTTTTAAGAATGTTGTATTGTTTCATTCACACCCTTCTATGATAACAGCATACAGCAATGAGCGCTGAGGATGCAGACTGGCAAAACACTGCACAGTCCATTCAGACTTTTTAACTCTGTCTGTAGCTATAATGAAATGTGTGATGAAACCATTTATCTCAATTAAAATGAAATAGGCAGAAAAATAAAGCCTGGTTCATGGTAATTGAGACTGGAAACCAAAATGACAACAAAGTTACTTTACATATAAATCAGCATTTGCAAAAGTCAGCTTTGTTGGGAACAGGAAAGATACGCTCAAATTTTAGCTTTCTCATTCTTGCTCTATGGAATGGCATCTAAGATCCATATGATGCAAATTTGGCTCTTTGCTATAGAAATTATTCAAGGTGGCTGTGACATGAAACAGGCATTAGAGCTCTCTCTTCTCGCAAGTTAGAAAAGTAGTTGTTTGTTAATGCTGGATTTCTGACAATGAAGACATTAGTCCTCTTGCTCTCCAATATTTTTCACTGATGGATGGGGCGCTAGAAGTGGCTGGGCATATTTGAAGGTGGTCTTGGTCCATTTCATCCTGCAGATCACATAAAGGACAGAATGGTGAAGAATATATCCCAATTCTGTTCAAATGTTTCGCCAGACAATCATGTCCTGTAATCAACCTGAAAGTTATAACTGCCATTTTTCCAGGATACTCAAGAATTGCTGTTTGAAAGTTTGGTAGTTCCCATCTTTTATTTTTGGATTTTTTATGGTAATACTTTGCAATAACCTTTTTGAATTCAGAGTTGACTAATCTTTTAGCTGCATAAAATGAGATTAACTGTAGATTTCTGTACATTACTGATACTCTTTTCTGCAAGAAAGTCAGCTTTGCCAATACCACTCAGTCCACAGTGAGCTGCTATCCATTGGAAGATTAGGTGTTTTTGAAGTGCTGTTAGGTGGGTAAGGATTTTCCAACATTCTATAATAGTTTGGTTTTTTGGTGACAACTTGGAAGTAATTCCTATAATTGCCGCCCTGGAATCTGAGAAAATAACTGCTTGCTGAAAATGTGAAATTCTGTACAAAAGATTTTGTAGGGCCATTCGAATTGCTTCAATTTCTTCATCAAAGTTTGTAGTTCCATAACTTAAAGATTTGTAACAGGAAAAGAGGTGACATGTGACTCCAGCCCCTGCTCCATCTTGGTCTGATATCAGTGATCAATCAGTATAAATATGGAGCTATTCGTGTTCTGGAAATCTAGTATGGATTGTCTCTAATGTCAATAATTTTAGAACACTAGATGGAGTATCACTTTTCTTAACTTCTTCTGTCAGGCGTAAACAATATGTGATGTCAAATGTTTGTGTTGGATGGATTTTAGATATGAAGTTTTCCTTTGAATTAGGAAGGTATACATTCATTTTGACGTCTTGAATTTTGGAAGAAAGCTCTCCTGGGCCTTCAGTGTATGTGTAAAATTTCTCTTGTTCCATGTATTGAATGATAGTGTGATCAACTTTTTGTGTTGAATAAGAGCTGTTTTTTTTCTCATATACAATGGGATATTGGTTGGTTAGTATTTCCATAGCTGGCATTAGTATGGTTTTGAGAGCACCTGTAATTAATCTCAGACTTGGTTTTGAAAGATTTGAATTTTGTTGTTGTATTTGCTGTTACAAAAACTTCGCTGCAGTAATTAAATAATGACTTTATATGTACATTGTATGTTGTGTTAAGAGTTGCTCTGGAACATCCCGACTTCATTCCTGTTAGACGTTTTAACAGTGAAAGGTACCTTTATGCCCTTTGTATTACATTTTCTATTTGTTTGGTCCATGTAAGTTTGGTATCAAATATAACTCAAATACTTTGCTTCCTTTGTTTCTGGTAATTGTTGACCCTCAAAATGTTGTTTTATTTTTAGTGGTTTTTTCCTTAGGAAAAGATTTGGTTGATTGATTTTGTTGTATTAACAGTCATTAAATTTTCTTTGGTCCACTTTTGTAGGTTGGTTAAGGATTGTTGCATAGTTTTTTCTAGTTCTGTACTTTTGTTTTTTGGTTTTGAAGTCCACATTACTAAGTCATTGGAAAATAGTGCACACTTCACGCCTGATTCTTGTATTTGTTGTGGCAGATCGTTAATAAATATATTAAAAAGTGTAATGCTGAGCACTGCGTCTTGTAGTAAGCCATAGTGTACTTATTATTTATTTATGCCAACAAACTTACTGTTGGTGTTTTTAAACACACAAGCCGTGTGTGGGCAAAGTTTGGGAGGTAGAACTGGAACTTAGAAATTCAATGCCACAACTGGGATTTGAACCACAAACTTCCGCTTACCGGGCGGCTGCTCTACCACTGAGCTATTGTGACAAACTGCCAGAATTGCATTAAATTCTCAAACCAGTTCGTATTTCTCCTGGTAAAACACAAAGGTAGTCTCACATCAGAGACAAATTACCCCAATGGTGACTTACTATTGTAAATACTTTATATCCCAGGATTAAATAACCTTCAGATGGTAATTATTATTTATTTATGCCAACAAACTTACTGTTGGTGTTTTTAAACACACAAGCCGTGTGTGGGCAAAGTTTGAGAGGTAGAACTGGAAATACGAACTGGTTTGAGAATTTAACGCCATTCTGGCAGTTTGTCACAATAGCTCAGTGGTAGAGCAGCCGCTCGGTAAGCGGAAGGTCTGTGGTTCAAATCCCAGTTGTGGCATTGAATTTTTAAGTTCCAGTTCTACCTCTCAAACTTTGCCCACACACGGCTTGTGTGTTTAAAAACACCAACAGTAAGTTTGTTGGCATAAATAAATAATAATTACCATCTGAAGGTTATTTAATCCTGGGATATAAAGTACTTACAATAGTAAGTCACCATTAGGGTAATTTGTCTCTGATGTGAGACTGCCCTTGTGGTTTACCAGGAGAAATACGAACTGGTTTGAGAATTTAATGCCATTCTGGCAGTTTGTCACAATAGCTCAGTGGTAGAGCAGCCGTCCGGTAAGCGGAATGTCTGTGGTTCAAATCCCAGTTGTGGCATTGAATTTTTAAGTTCCAGTTCTACCTCTCAATCACAGTGTACTTGTTTATATTTTGATATATATGCCTTCCATATCTGGTAGCAATAAAGCATTGAGTTATGAAATGACATAGCCATTAAAACATTGGACCTTGTATCCCTATTTTTGTTGCTTTGTTTAGTAGTTTTGTTCTGCATATAGAATCATATGCACTTTGGAAATCAATAAAAACTTACACATTATCTTCTTTTCTGTTGAAGGAGTCTTTGATTTCTTGACTGAGAAGTAAGTTTTGTTATTTGTAGAGTGGAGCTCTCTGAATCCAGCTTGACCTGGGGAAATTAAATTTTGTGATTCTAGAAACTAATTTAACCTATTTGACACCACGTTTGCTATTATGCTAGTAAGAGCTATTGGTCTATAATTTTTTATTTTTATTTCTGATGCTGTTTTGTCTTTCTTCAACAGTGGGAGGACAATTATTGCTTTTCGCCATTTGGCAGGTACACTGGTTTTCTGGGATAGATTGTAGAGTATAAATCGTTCAAAGGCTGTGTATTAAAAAATTCTTCCATTATCTTCCTTGTATAATCCACTTTTTCATAACCCCATCTTTTGGAATGAGCATTGAAATCCCCAATTATGATCGTTTTATTTAATTGGTCAATAAGTGTGTTGGTCTGGATGGCTCAGTTGGTTAGCCGTAGGCTTACTGATCCCAAAGTCGCGGGTTCAAATCCAGCCCAGACCGATGGTTTTTAAGTACGCTTAAAAATGACAGCTCCATGTCAGTATATTTACTGGCATGTAAAAGAACTCCTGCGGGACAAAATTCCGGCACACCGGCGACGCTGATGTGATCCCAGCAATTGACAGCATCGTTAAACAACAAAATCATCAGGTAAATAAGTGAGAGATCTGATTCATTCCTGGGAGGATTGTAAATACTGTATAAATGTAGATGTGTTTTGTTATCCGAAAAATTTAGCTTTATTAATTCAGATTTATCTGCATTATCCATTTCTTTAACAATGTGAAAGGGGGATTTCATATCCTTTATGACTCCAACTAATACTCCATTACTTTTCTGTCTATTTTTGGGTAGTAGGTTTAGTAAAAGTCCAGTAAAATTGAAGTATTTAATCTGATCATTTGTTAGATTTACTTTTTTAATGAAATATATGTCTTATGTTACTGTGAAATACAATTTTATTGAGTTCCATTCTTTTTGCTTGTGTGAGACCATCTGCATTCCTTTGAAGAATTCTGATGTTAGATCTTCTATTAATATAATGTTTTGGTTCGCGAGAAGTATTCCCTGCCCGGAGATCTGAATGGGGGACTATTTTAACTCCAGAATATTTTACCCCTTGAGTCATATTTCATAATTTGTTATTGGAGAGAATTAGCAGTAAAAGTAAACGCTTTTTACAGAGCACCATATTTTTACGTTTTGGCAGTCACATCGATCTCTCACAACCCCGAGAATGTCTGGAGGACCATACCTGTTTTTGGTTCACGGGTCTCACCGACCTGACCAGGAGAACTATCAAAATAAATTCACGAACCATATTCTGTGTTTAAAAACACCAGCAGTGAGCTTGTTAGCATAAATAAATAATAATTACCATCTAAAGGTTACTTAAACTCGCGACATAAAGTACTTACAATTGTAAGTTGCCCTAGGGGTATTTATCTCTGATGTGAGATTCCCTTGTGGTCTAACTGGGAAAAAGTACGAATCAGCTGGGGAATTTAATGTCATGCCAGCAAGTTGGCCATGGTAGCTCAGTGGGTTAAAGTAGCCGCTCGACAAGGGAAGATCCGTGGTTCAAATGCTGGCTATGGCATTGAATTTTTCAGTTCCTGATTCCACCGTTAAACATCAAATAACTTTTAACGTACATTATTAATAAAGGAATGAAATTAGGTAGATCTAGAGAAATTGTAAACAGTAATGGATATGCATTTATAAAATGTTTATGCAATAAAATTTTGGGATTGACTAACCTGCATTATTTGGCTAGATGATTAGAAGCAGGTGAAAATATATCATTGATCAATTACAAACAAATGATGTCCCAAAGCACAAAATCGACTTTCCACTTTGCTATTGCTATGATCATCAATATTTATTCCCTTTCTCATTCCCAGGGTATTGTGAACCAAAATTTGTTTCCTGTTTTGCTCCCTGCTTTTAGGTTATTGTGAACCAGTCTTAATAATAAGATAACTTTATAGAAGAGATAAACAATAGTAAGCAGAGAAAGTCTTGAATGTAATGCTACAGGTCATTTTAAAATTCAACGTTTGGTTTCCCTGCATCTCAAAGAAGAGTTAAAAGGCTGCAATGTAGAAAGATAGCAAATAAAGCCCATAATTAGTGTTCATGAACATCACTAAGACATTTGCTGGAAAGCGAAGTTGTTTAAAGTGACAGCCAATCCAGAGAAACACATCTGAGGTGAAACACCTAACATAATCAATGTTCAGTGTTACCTTGTAACAGCTAAAACTTCTTCCACTGCAGGTACAAGCTGTGGTAAGGTAAACTAACTCCTGATAGACTACTAACAAAATATCTCTACCAAATGAGTTTTATTACATTACAAGTATGTTGTTAGCTAATGCTGTACTTCTGACAATGAGGTCATTAATCCTCCCGTTCTCCAATATTTTTCACTGATAGAAGAAGAGAGCAATAGCAGTAATAGTAACCGCTTTTTAGAGAGCACCATATTTTTATGTTTTGGCGGTCACATCGCTCTCTCACAACCCCAGAATGTCTGGAGGACCACACCTGTCGATGGTTTACGGGTCTCACCAACCTGACAGATATGCATTGCAGCGAACGTGTATACATCCTTAGTAATAGACATTTTCTCTCCTCATTGGGGTCAGGTGACTCCACCGTGCTAAGAACACAAGTATATCATGTCATATTGTGAAATGTTTCAGCAGGAAATGACATCACCCTCACGCAAACATTTTAATAAGTGTTATAGTACCTTAAGTACGGCATTAGCACAAGTATAAAACCCACGGTTTATGTTTGGTCTGACATTTAATTTTTTGCCATTCATAGCAAGGAAACCTCATTCTTGACTGGATTTTGGGATAACTTAACCTTGATTTCCTAAGTCCTAAAACCAAGGAAGGCTGTGTTTTTGAACTATGTACTACAATGCTTTAGTGCATGAAAAACAGAGAAGCCTGAGGTAATTGAAATAACAATGCAACAAAAGAAGCAATAGCTGCCCTTATGAATTTGCCTCCAGCACAAAAATTGAAATATTTACATATTGCTGAACTTGTACAAGAATTTGAGAGTGAATATTTTACTGCAAATGGTGGTAGCATTGAATGTAAGTTATGCAGCAACATTATCCACAATGTTGTTGCATCAACTGTACCTGGCCTTCTCTGTGTGGTCATCATGTGACAGACTTACCCCACTCACTTCCTATAGTCCATACTCTGCAACATTTTGTTCCCTGTATGAAGGTTTGCTCCATTATTATGAGTTACAGCAGAACAGGTGAGGTGCGCAAGGTGCTCTAGAACAAAATACAGTAAAACAGAAGTACGTTGTATAACCTACAGCACACCAATATATAGAGAATGTGCAATAAGTATTTGTAAGGATTACTTATTAGCACATACAGATTTGTCCAGTTGTTATATGTTTGTAATTTTAAACACTTTTGTTGGTTACTGTTACTCTTGAGTTTGCTATTTTAAACTTTGTTTCCAGCAGGGGCAGTTCCTCTGTACGTGCTACCATGCTGCAGCATGCTAAATAATTTCAGAAATAACCAACTTTAAATATTTTACAACATTTAAGTGATAAAGGAGCTTTGATAATGTATAATACTAGTTTTTATTACTAGTAGTGTGCTGGACAGACACAGCATGCGTCATCCACAGCAGCATGGAAGAGCACTGTAAGATAGCAATGTTATAGGTTCACCCCTTCCTTTCCCTTTCCCCACCTACTCGGGCTTCACTGTAATTTATGCTGTACTGTGCTGCAATCAGTGACACATGTTCCACCAATCAGCTTGCTTGTGTCTGTGCAGGAAGCACCCGTGTTAAATAAAACTCATGGAAATGAATTCAATGAGATCTCTGTTAAAGAATTCGTTTTCTACTCAGTTTTTTGAAGAAAAAATCCATGTTAAAACACTTGGAAGGTCTACTCCTTATATTAACCTTGTTCAGACAGCCAAGCTAAGAAAAGCTACTGGTACTTACATAAGATGTTTTGATAGTGACATTTTTAAGAAATATTCATGGATGTGCAGTTGTGAAATTTGATATGCCCTTTTCTGCTTTCTTTACCTGTTGTTCGGAAGTAATGATTCCTGGTCAGAAAGTGACAAAGGACCTAGGCTATTTAAATGAATATGCAAATAAGTATATTTTGAGTAGGAAACACTTGAGTAACTATCTGGATCTCACTTGTCTTGGTGCAGTAAACATTGGTGCACAGCTCAGTTCTGCATATAACAGTCTCTTAAACTAAAAAAGGAGGAAATCGAAAGAAATAGGTATATTTTATCAAAAATAATAGACTGCATTAAGCTGTGTGGTGCATTTGAATTGGCATTAAGGGCATACAACGAGACAGAATCTGAAAATTCTGGAATATTTTTAGGCATTAACTTACTAGCTAGTGCCGACGGTGCTGTAAAAAATCGCATGGAGACAAGTACCGTTGCTAAATGGACATAAAAAACAATACAACATTAACTGTTACAATGTATGCTGAACATCTGCCACAACAAAATAAACGAAGAACTGAAGGAGACAAAATTTGCAGCCTTAATGGCAGATGAAACTACAGATGTGTCATCAGAGCATGAGCAATTGGTTCTTGTGTATCGATACCAGATTAACAGTGATATCTAAGAAAGGTTTTGGGGTATTTATTTTTCTTTTGAGCCGAATGGACAGACTGCCATAAATTTATCTGAGTGTCTGCTTACAGAGCTAAACAGTCATTTCAAGTCGACACCAAACAAAATCATTGCACAAACATTTGATGGCACTGCTGTAATGAAGGGAATAGCAAATGGTGTACAATCTGAAAACAGAGAACATTATCCTCTGGCACTGTTATGCCCATCAGTTAAATTTCTTAATGGAGAAAGCTACTTGGCAAAACAAATCTTCAGGAGTGTTTTTCTCCACCTTGTCAGGATTTCCTACTTTCTTCTCACGCTCACTCCAGCGTATGTCAGTTCTCGAAAAAATCTGTGAATGTATTGCTGCCGGTTCTGCCACTAGATGGAATATTATATCCCGGACAGTGAGTTGTATTTTTGAAAATATAGAAGCGCTTATTGAAAGTTTTCGGGAACTTGAGGCTTCATTTTCAAAAGACGACTTTAACATCAAGATCAACATGTTTGCCGGCATGAAAAATTGTCAAGTCGGTTTACTACTATAATCAGAAACAGGTAAGTAGATTTACATTATCACTGTATGAGCAAGCAGCACACTATCTGTTAAATCCATGGGTCGTCACTGGCTTCCAGAGTAATTAAGTTTCAAATAACTACATTTTGATTCTTTTAAAATCATGTAAGGTAAAAAGACTTCCTGCACATCCATGCAGAAACTTAACAATGTACTTGTTGCCTAATTAATTTCTAAATATAACTAAATGTTAAACCTAAGTTTAGTTCTTTACAATTTATCATTATCCTTCATAATTCACTCTACCAATTATGCTACAAAAAATGCAGCATGCTGGTTAAGGGTTAAAATCATGAGAATAATAGAAAGTTTTGAATAATAACTTTTCCAACCAAAAACTCAAAGCACATATCAAGATGCACAGGGTTTTGCTGAACTACTACAGTTTACATGGCTATCTAATTCAGTACAGGTAGCTGTAGTGTGTTCACACACCAGACGACTCACCAGTTCTTCAACAGAGCAAAGTGCAATTAAAGACTGAAAAACTAAAGTGTGATTAGATAGAGCTGCACTGCCCATTCTTCACCTGTAGGACAAAGCTTGCAACTTAAACTAAACCAAACACTATCTGAGAAAACAAGATTGTTGCCAAAGCAGTGGATAATTTTGCAATCTTTCCTGCATATAGCAGAAAGTACATATTTCATTCCATAGTAATCACACTTTTTAGACTTTCTTCATAAAGTATAAATACACAGTGCCACCATTATGCAAAGAATAAATTATTTAAGACTAGTCACGGTAACCTTCAGTGACAAGTGCACATAGGGTAACAGGAGTAAGAGTGAATCTGAGTGTATTGAGGCACTGCCACTTTATGGCATTTGTAATTGAAAAGCAGAGAGGAAGGAGATGAAACAAAAGTGATGCTGACACTGCAATGCAAACACCTACTCCAGTAAATACATAATTAAAAGAAACAAAAAATGTTACTTTGGATTTATTGAAACTTATCTATTGTTTACAAAAGATTTACAATACTGCTGAATCATGTGTACTTTTTAACTGGAGTCCACTTTTATTAACTTAATGAATAAGTTTGTAAAATAGGTGAGCAATAAGTGAAGGTCATTGTAACAGATATACATGAATATTTAGTATACGTAAGCACTTGGAATAACTATAAAAACAAACAGCCGTACATAACTGAAGAATAGGATGTTTATTGATTTGGCATGTGCTAACCAACCTGATTCATATATCTTGCTCATCCATTTCCTTATTATTTGACACCTCTGCTAATTCCCATGTTTTGGGCACTTGAACCAATCATCAGATTCATTGATGGACTGGTCACCATTTCAGCACCAACAATGAGGAATATATTACCATAAGCTGCATATCCTGTGAACTGAACAGGTTGCAGTGGAGGCACATTATTTTTCAATATTTCTAAATAATGAATATCTGGAATGTTAATGCAATGATTATGCAGTGAAATGCTTAAGTTCTGATTGCTTGTCTACAAATCAAGGTGTGACCATTGTGCGATCAAATACAGTACTTCTTAAGGTTTGGAAAATACTAAATAGGTTTAATGTGAGATAAGTGAAGTTTCATACCTGTTGTGTTTGCTGAACAAAGTCAAGCAAATAATAATAATCATAATAATAATAATGATGATGAACGATGACAATAATAATAATAATGGCGATGACGAACGATGACAATAATAATAATAATAATAATAATAATAATAATAATAATAAAAAGACAAACAAAATAGAATAAGCTGAAAAACTTAAGTGTTATAGCCGGAATGTTAACATGGATTTCCTGCTTTCTGTGTGGTTACTCTTAACACTATACTACCATGGCAACATGCAGTAGGATATAAAGTTCCCCAACTGATTTGAGTTTTTTCCTGGTAGATTGCCATTGAGTGTTAACCCTGGAGTGAGAGACTTGGTGGTCTATATCTTCCGGTTACAGCATTGCATTTTTCAGCTGATTCTACGTTCAAAATAATATGTGATGCTTAGTGATTCTACCTCAGCATTACAAGCACTGTCATCTAATTCACACGAATCATCTATAGTTTATTATTTATTTATGCCAACAAACTTACTGTTGGTGTTTTTAAACACACAAGCCGTGTGTGGGCAAAGTCTGTGGTTCAAATCCCAGTTGTGGCATTGAATTTTTAGCGGAAGGTCTGTGGTTCAAATCCCAGTTGTGGCATTGAATTTTTAAGTTCCAGTTCTACCTCATCTATAGTTTGTTAAATTGAAACTTCAATAAAACCATCCATATACAGCAGGGAAGGATGTGTGGTTTCAAGGGATCTCATTGTGGAATTTAAGGCAATGAGAGAGCCTAACAAAAAAGGGAACCAAAATAATTCCATCAACAGTACCTTCAACTTACATTCAATTCAGCCAAATTACACATAAACAGGTCATTCAAAGAGAACATGTTCAAAGAGTTCAGAAAACAAAGTTCCAACAAAATGTGGTGCAGCCTCCTGACAGAGAAACACTAGATACAGATTATCCAAGAAAAGATACAGTTGCTGCCTCATAGCTTACCTCCATAGGCTCAACATCATGGCATCTACATATGTCGGGCCCTAATGACCTAGTTGTCGACGGGCCCGTAAACCCCACTACTCACTCACTCACTCTACATATGTCTTATCAGTTATCAACTGGGAACGTGTAAATAACTGCAGTGTTTTAAACAATGTTAGAGACAAAATGAACTCTCCTGCAGATTTGCGCTGGGAAGTAAGCAGATAAATGGCTCTGTACCAAGTGTCTAGAGTATTAAATAAATAAATAAAGAACCTTAGGCTGGGTTAGGCCTTTAATGAGAATATTATATTAATCATGTGTATCGTTATACAGACCTGTTTTTATAGCATGATTCTGTATGGAAGTGTTTCTGCTTACAACTCAGCTTCTAGTTTTGCCTGACATAAGTTGCAATCTGTGCATGCATCACTAAAGTTTGTAATCAAATGACTTCAAAAGACATTTGAAAAGCAATAAATCAGGAGGCACATTTCAAAGATCATACAGTTACCAACAAGCCAGGTGACACATTTCAAAGTTCATACAATTACCATTAAACCAGGTGACACATTTCAAAGTTCATACAGTTACCATTAAACCAGGTGACACATTTCAAAGATCATACAGTTACCATTAAACCAGGTGACACATTTCAAAGTTCATACAGTTAGCATCAAGCCAGGTGATGTATATCAAAGAATCATTCAGGTGGCATCAAGCCAGATGATGTTTTTTAAGGATTATACCAGGCCTGTCCAACCCAAGGCATGCAATTCATAGCTTTATGACCCATGGCAAATATCCAAGTGTATCAAGTTGTTTGGTCATGTTAATGATTCCCAAATTAAATTGAAACTTTTGAAGTCAGCTTTATCAAGAAGTGATTTGGTATATTTTCCATCCTGTCAAGAGCTGTCAGGAAAAACTGAAGATTGATTTTCTTTTCTGAATTTTATGAAAATATTGAAGATTTTATTCAAGAATTTGATCATAGATTTTGTAATTTAGTAAATATAAATAAGATAAATATAAGTATAAACTGGAACTTTGTGATCTTCATGTTGATCCTTTTCTTCAAACCAGTAACCCAGAGGGATCTATTTTTTAAAGTACTTCTAGAATGCAGGTTTCCACAGCTTACAGATGTTTGGTTTGCAGATTACCTCAATGTTTGGAAGAACTTATCTGAATCAAAGTGTTTTCTCTGACACAAAATTTATTAAGAATACAGTTCAGAAGTTGTCTCAGTAATGATTCTTTGTTACACCCACTAAAACTGCTGGTTACTAACATAGAAGTGCACATTTTTACTTTGGTGAAGGAGTCGATCTTGAGTGCTCACAATGATTTTTGCATTTTGAACTTAATGTGTTCTATTTCAACAATGTGGTATGCTGTATCTTATTGTTAAATATATCTAAGTGAAACATTTTAGTGTGTGGCCCTCAGCATAGATTGTCAAAATATTTTGGCCCCCAATCCCCCTGAAGTTGGGCAGACCTGGATTATAATGAAGCCATTCAAGCCAGCAGACAAATTGAAAGGATCATATTCAGTGCACTGAACCTAATGATATGTTTGAAAGGATCATTCAGAATGGTACCAAGCCAACTGACGTCTTTTAATGGATCATGCAAAGGTGGTGCTAAGTAAAGCAACACCTACGAATGGATCATGCAACATGGTGCAGTCCTTTGTCATCCTTCTAATGCTCATAAATGTTAGTGCTGAACAGAATAGAGCTCCATTGTAAAAAAAGAATTGGGAAGTCAGAATTTCAAAAAATAGAGGAGCTTCTGTGGTTGCAGGTATTCCATCAGCTTCCATAGTCACCATAAAACTCTACCTATTGACAATTATGTAATTCTGAACAGTTTATTTTAACCTTACTTTGCATGTAAACACACCAAGATGTATTCCTGTGCCTTCTCTTTGAATTGTGTATCTGTTCCTTCTATAACTGAAAGGTACCTTCAAAAAGATTCACAAGGCAGGTTGTGGGTAGTTCTTTAAACTTCTACCCTCATCCCCAAAGGAGTTCTGGAGACAGAAGGCTGCATCTTCCACATCTCTCTAAGCAGTCATTCATCAGTCAGTGGTGAAATCATGTCCTACTCCCAAGACGGGACAAGCTGACAGAAATACTGCCACAATATTTTCCATAAGTAAATGTAAGATGTGCATGCACTGACCATCTATATATTATCTTAAAGAAAGGAAAAAAATTGTGGGAGGTTACCCCTCATGTTTAAGCTTGGTTCATCACACCAAGGGTATGTGCAAACAAAATTCTGTAGTTTATAGTTTATGGTCAGTAATGCATTTAAACTGCATTACACTAAGCTTGATATTCAGACAATTGAAACAGCGTTATTTTATAATTGTTGCATAATCTTGGGCTGCTGTGAACAACTATTAATATGTGTTAGATATAACTATGCTTAAAAGTTGCAGTTGTGTTGGGATTAAAAAGAAAGAAGGAAAAAAATATTTGGCAAATGTGGTTATTTTGATAAAACTACTGTGTTTATAAGTATACATAAGATTTTCTTTAGAAATGACTTACAAACAAATAAGTTTTAAGTAGTGATAAATCAAGTTCCAGAGACACTTATTGAGTAACTCAACTCTATATAGATTTCTTTGAAACAAAATAAAATTTTAAACATTCATTTTATAAACCCCACATAAATCTGTGCATATGGTCTGCCAGTCATTAGGATTTGTTTTCATGAGTACTTCCACCTTGAATCTTGCATGGCATAGTAAAAGGAGTGACCAGTAACATGACACTGCTAACATATGCAATCTAATTCCAATATAGAACTGATTGCCCAATATTGAATACTCTGTAACTAAAAGTTTACTTATCCTGTATCAGTATTATATATTGCATCCCTTCAATACTTCATTTGTATGAATCTATTTTGTTATATTTCATTTGTAGCTATGTTATGTTACCTGTTGCTCCCATTCTCAGGAGGCAGATGAATAATTAATAATAGCTAATAGGTATGAGTTTTATGGTTTTATTTTCTTAGAAAGCTGATGGGATGTCTGCAACCAGATAGCGCTTCTCTGTTTCCCATTCTTATTTCATCAGTGTAAACACGGAAGGATATGTATAGGGAACATTTGAAGAAATGCTTCACAAATTTCCTGTAATATTCATATTTATTAGTGAGAAATGAGGATATAAAAACCCCATACTGTTGGGAATTTTGGTCTATTATCACTTAATCACTTACAGATATATACATAAAGGAAGATATCAGCTATGAACAGATAACTTAATGACATCATAGAGAGCTGAGAGTGTTTCTCAGTGATACTCTTTATTAGCTGTTATTTTCAACAGCTTCTATTTTCTAGTCAAATAATAGCTGGTTTTACTTCATTTGTAAGAAACTCACTGTGTCATACTACACAAAATACAAGATTACCTCATCTTTCACATTAACAGTGTAGGCAATAAGTTGGAAAGCTTAATCAGACTTGAAAAACTCAATCCTCTAAGCACTGATATTTGGCTCTCTCTGCCAATACACTTGCACTCAATTTTTCAGTGTACCTCTTAGTCACTCATCACTCTAAGGAGTGCCTCACAAGTCTGGCAGATACTCCTATGAAAGAAGCAGGCTAAGATTTCCTGACCACCACACAGGCTAAATGGTAACATGTGAGGCTCAATTTGGGAGGTGCTGGGTTTGATTCCAGTAGACCAACCCCTCTGACTTTGGATTTTTCATGGTTTTTCCCGATTACTAGGAAGTGCTGGAGTGGTTTCTCATCTACCACAATTTACTTTCCATAATTTTCATTTCATTCGTTTCCTTCTCATGTTTCATGTAAACTTTTAGGTTTTATAGCCTATAGAAGTGTCAGACAAAGGGTGCAGATGGAAAGAGTATTCCCTTGGACACTGAAAGGCAGCTTCAATAGTGGGAAGGGTTTTGAGCCAGGAGCATGTCTATGTAGCCTGTAGTCTCCAGTGATTCTTTCACTTCATCCCTTCCTCCAGAACATGGTAGCTGCAACAGATCTCCAATAGGTTGTAGCGCAACAGGTGTCCTCTCCTTTGTATCCTCTACACCAACCATCAGTAACTCATGTCACAGATTTATATTGCACCTTTCCTGTCGATAAAAACTAATCTTACTTATGTTTGATTGACCCCTGTAATGCTCTTCTTTTCATGAAGAATTAAATGTTTCTTCAAATCAGAAGCCTGGATAAAGGTTTTTTCACAAAATTCACATTCATAGCTTATGTCACTGTGGAGAAGCTTATGTCTCTTCAAATCTGGTGCCAAGGTGAAGCACTTCTCACAAATGTCGCACTTGTGTGGTCTTTTGCCCTCATGAAATAAAATATGTGCTTTCAGATGTGATACCCTGGTGAAGCTCTTTTCACAGAGATTACACTTGTGTGGCCTCTTGCCCTCATGAATTAAATTATGTACTTTTAGATGCGATGCCCTGATGAAGCTCTTGTTGCAAATCTCACACTTGTGTGGCCTTTTACCTTCATGAATTAAATTATGTTCTTTTAGGTGCGATGTACTGGTGAAGCTTTTGTCACAGTGGTTACACTTATATGGTCTTTTGCCCTCATGGATTAAATTGTGTGCTTTTAGATGCCATGATGTGATAAACGCTTTCTTACAGTGATCACAACTGTATGGTCTTATACCCTCATGAACTAAAATATGTGCTTTAAGATGTGCTGTTGAGGTGAAGCTCTTGTCACATTGGTCACACTTATGTGGCCTTTTACGCTCATGAGTTAAATTATGCCTTCTCAAACCTGATGAAGTAGTGAAGTCCTTCTCACAAACTTTACATTTGTGTGGTCTCTTACCCTGATGAATCAAGTTATGTTCTTTCAGATGTGACAGCATGCTGAAGCTCTTGTCACAAATGTTACACTTGTGTGGTCTTTCTCCGCCATGCATAAAACTATGAACTTTAAGGTGTGATGACCTCATGAAAGTCTTCTCACAAATATGACACTTGAATGACCTTTTACCCTCATGAGTTGAAATGTGAGTTTGTAAATTTGTTGGTGGCAGACTAAAACACTTTCCAGAGAATTCACCTTTATCTGTCATTTTGCCATCCATCTGGAATGTCTCTGCAATATGACTACCATCTGTGTCAGCTTTCTCATGAGATGTGTTATTAATTTCTCTCAGTTTTAAGTAATCCATATCTAAACCAGCGCTTGTGTCATCAGATTCATTGTTCCAAGCTGCTTCCATGTCCAATCTGAAATGTAATTGTAAAATTATCACCAATCTATGACATGGGTACTTTAGTCTGAGAAAGGATAGGGTGAGAGGGGGCCAATAGGGGACAAAAGCATAAGTACAAGCAAGCATGTTGCTAAAAATGAGCGAATACATATACTGGGAAAAGACAGTTCTATGAATAAAGCTGGTAATAGAGCTTAGTAGCTCCATTTCTTATGGTTTTAGGAAACAAACCTTTTATCTTTATACAAATGCTAATAGTGCTTTCACTCTTTGGCAGGGAGAAGGAAACTGATACTCAGCAATTAATTTTGCACTATAACTGCATTTATATTCGGAGTTGACCTTATGTACACACATCTATTATTCAGGGTTTTTATTTTCAAATTTCCCAGTGTAAATAAATAACTTTAATTTGTTTAAACAAAAAACTATACATAATGCAAAGGTTAATTGCAAGGTTTCAATGTCCTACTCATGGGCACCTCCACTTATCATTCTTTTTGTTTTCTGTGGTTCTCAACAACTGGATTAGTACTACTGTTGATTATTGCTGAACTGAATAGAATACCAAAAGGATTTATTAAAATATTTGTGTTTAGTTGCTAATTACACAATAATGGTGTATACTCTACATGGAGGAACAAAATAAACTATTTAAGGCACTGAAAATCATGCTCATAAAACTACTGATATTCTTAAAGAGAAATATCCTAAGGGAAAATTTGTCCTCCATAGTCTGAGGGTAACATGCTACCCTCTGGCTCCTGAGGCTGTGGAGGGTGATGATGGGCATACAAATCCTTAGCATGGCTTCCTTTGGAAGGGAAGTAACACAGTAGTCCCATGTCATAGATTTATGGCATCACACAAAAGAACTTTAAGCCTGATAAAGGAGCCTTTGAGCAAAATTAAGCAGTCTTTCATGCCCAATATAAAATGGGACACTGAGAACCACAGCAGTTAAAGAGTGTCCATAAATAAAAAGTCAACTTCAATCCAGAGAAAACCAAGTGAATGAAGGAGGAAGCTATGGTTGGATCGTCAAATTTGTATTTTCAATACAAGGCACTCCTCCAAACTATACAATATCTATTACACAAGTGCTAGATAAATGATTTTCTGAGAAATGGCTTGGACAGAAAGATACTCAAGAATGGACATCAGATCTCCAGACTTGACCTTGACTTCTTCCTAAATGATCATTTGAAATCAGTTGTTTACACTCCTCCATCTAAAATACTCAAAGACTAAACAGAATAATCCAAGAATTTAGACAGATCTAAAAATAAATATTTGACAAAGTTGGCAAGATTTTGAATCAGGTAGACAACAAATGAAAGACATGTTGAGAATTTAGTTTAATAAATTACATGTAGACAATTACCCAAATGAATTCTTTCATCCAGTTTACTTGTTCATTCCTTTTGAAATTAAATAGTTCCAGGTTTTTTAGACAATACAAAATTGGGTACATACTAACAAATAAATGCTCTTTAAAAATGTGCATAATAATCTAGAGGTGTCATTTGATACTTCATTTATTTTGTAAAGTGTTAGGAAAAATTACAATTGGTTTGCCTACTGAAATTTATTCCTATAAAGTCATTCATTTTTTTGTGGTGTTTATCATCAGCTTTTACTACATGTGGCACCACAGGCGGTTATACTGATCAAATTGCATAAGCTTTTAAGGCCTGTGTCATTAAATAAAAAATGATTATCTGGGCTTGTGGGCTGTGGTCTAATGGAAAAACGTCTTCCAGATGTTTTGTCCAAAGCTGCGTCATTCTCAGTGGTATGACTGTAGTATTCTGCTAGTCTCAGTGACCACTGATACAATGCCTTTATGCACTTAGCATGGGTGGGCAGAGCTAGCTCCCAGTTGTTCCACTATTTGTTTATTGGTTCAGCTGCTGCATGGGCTGGCATTTACTGTGGCTGAGGCTGTTGATGACATGATCTTGGAATTGTCTCCGGTCAGGTTTCTTGCGTGCTTTGTATAATGCTGGATGCCAAGCTTTATATATGCGCTTAGTTTCTTCTATCTATTGAAGTTACTTTATGTTTGAAAATCTCTATGGCTCGTGACTTAAACAGGTGTAATAATGAATAGTGGAAGATAAGATAGCTGTGTCTGAGTACTGTATATGTTCCCCTTGCACTAGTAAAGCATATTCCGCAACTTCAGATTCTTCTGTTTGTCTCAAATGGCAGCACCTCTTGTGCTCTGCGATGCATGTGTTTATCATGCATTGAGTGGTCTCTATATACACAGAGCCACATGAGCACAGAATTCTGTAAACACCCACAGAAGAGAGCCGTTCTTTTGGATCCTTTGCTGAATGTAGCATGTTCCATATAAAGTGATGGCCTCAAAATGTTCCATGTAATAGTAATAAATGGACTCACCAGACTGCCTATAGAGCTCTATGAACAGAATGGAGTGGCTATGGGTAGTCCAGTGAATCCAGTTATTGCCATCTGTTAAATGGAGCTTTTAAATAAAAATGACTGCACCAGTACCTTGTACTCGCTCATTGTGCTACTGATGAGAGGTGTGACTTGCTGTATGTACCAACACAGGCATTCTTCCAGATATCCCTATTATTGTCCATCCAATGTCACAAATTGGTTTATTCATGTCTGAACTAGTAGCAGAGAACTCTGGTTTATATTTGATACACTCTCATGAGTATAATATGTCAGCAATCTTACCTTATTGATTCAGGCATGAACTCCTGGTCTCCATCTGAGCTGTTACTCTGTAACAATAAAACACACTTTACTGCGAATTTTTATTAAATATTTCAACAGGAAATCTAATATTTTCCTTTAGTAAACATTAAAGATAGACAAAAGGAAGTAATGGGCATAAAACGGTGCATGACTGTACTTACTTAGAAATTAAAATAAACACAAGAGAAAAATGGGAGAAACAAAAGAGATTGGTATTGGCAAAAGGGAAAGCAGCAATAATGGCCAGGAGAGAATGTTTATAGAAAATGCCAGAATAGAAGGTGAAATGGTTTGAAAGGGTACATTCAGTAGTTCCAGTGGAGGCGGCTAAAACAACACCATTTCCAGACAGTTCACACAAACTTTACAAAATGTGGCTTGTCCAGAAAAATTGCCAGTACCCCATTCTCAGCTATATAAGCAAGAAGTCAGTTTTTGGTGAATTTCTTGTCAATCAGTTAGTGAGAAGAATTGTCAGAGGGAGATGGTGATTATTTATCGAGCAGTATTTCTGTTACGACAGAACAGAAAATCTGTAAGTTGCAAGGTCATGAGTTGTAAATTGTGATTCAGTTTTACAGGAAATAAACTGATTTAAAAAGTAACTGGTCTTGTCATTTTTTTAAGTGTTCCATTTATATCGCACCTTTAACTGCAGAGGTCATATCGGCAGCCTTGCCTATTGGCAATGGTATTACTTGTTTAACAGTGGGTTTTTCGGTCTTTGGGGTTTTTATACGTTGAATTCACACACATTCACACTTTCATTCATACTTCCAGACTCAGGGAAGGATGGGGAATGATCTTGGCTGGAGAAAAATTCCTACCCTCTGCCGGGAATTGAACCTGGGACCCTTGCACAGCAGGCAGGTGCTCTATCAACTGCACCATGGAAAAATTCACAAGTCTTGTCATTTGTTACACTATGTTTTCTAAATAAATTTGGAAAAATGCAAGACCAGTGAATGAGGCTCGAATGTTACACAGTAAAATCTCAATTACCTGGCAGTCAGTTAACCATTCAGTTCACCAACTACCATAATCTTTTGTTTTTGGATTAGAGTTCTGGAATTACATAAAATTATAACAGAATTTTTTTAATTTCATGGGCTTTATGCATCCAACTTTTAAAACTGTTTTTTTAATATCTTGTTGGTGTCCATATTCCTCATGTGCATATTTAGTGTATTGCTGACAGTTGAAAAGGTTGTACATGTTTTCAGGTGCTAAGAGAGTTTTTACTTTCGAAAAACATGGATCAAAGAATTTGTATCAGCTTTTGCTTGAAAAATGAAATAAAGCACAGTAATACCATAGCGGATAGAAGAGAAAGTGTGAGCTCTCCCGCTAGTTCACTGCATGATCCATGGTCCCGTGGCAACTGACTGAAACTGCGGTGTGGCGATCGCAGTCGCCTTAAAATGCCTAGTATGTGATTCGGAAGTACAGACAATTTTACACGTATGCGTTGTGTGTTGTGAGTAATTAGATACATAACTTGTGAAATTGCTTCTAATTTTGTGCATAAATGTGTGTGTTCTTCAAAATGTAAGTTTCAAGCAACATGAATAATTGATTAAAAATGCCAACTTGTTTTGTACCCGGGTGTCGTTCAGGATACACAAACTGCTCAGAAGCTAGACATTTTTTTACTCCTCCTAAAGATAAAAATCTGTTTTACAAATGGGAAAAGTCTATTCCTGGGAAAGACACTAAATTATCTGTTAAATCTAGTATTTGTGACAAACATTTTCCAGAGGACTTTTTAGTGAAAGTTGATTCATTCGTTGTGCATGGAAAACTAGTTGAAATCCCTAGAATTAAATGGCGGTTAAAGCCAGAGGCAATTCCCTGTATATTTCCTAATTTACCCAGGTACTTAACTACAGTGCATAAATCCCGAAAATCTCCACAAAACAGAGACAAAAAATTACTGAAAAAGCAATATTCAACAATCAGTAAATTACCAGATGCAGGATCCAGTCAACCAGTTCTTATTTCAAATGCGCCGTCCTTCAACAATGAGGAATTCACAGAAAACAGTTCTAATTCCTCCAAGGTCACAAACACAAGTGTCAATAATGAAATTGCTACACTGAAGAAAAGAATTAGAAACCTCAATAGAAATTTAGTTAGAACTAAAATCCTGCTATCTAAAGAGAGGGCTAAATTAAAAATAGTAGAAAAGAAATTCGCTACTAATTGTTGCGAACATAAACGCAATTTAAATTATTTAAGTAAAAAACAAAAGCTGGTTCTAGATACAATGCTTAAAAAATACATAATTTGCATAATGGTTTAATTTTTCAGCGTAAAATCATGTAATCAGATATTTCCCACTGTTCTTCGTTAATTATAATACCCATTATTGTAAAATACCATCCTATATTATGTGTCAAGGAAAGACGATGTTTCAAAACAGTATTTCCAATATTCCTGCTTACGATTTTAGGTATTTAAAATGCTAACTGATAATATGAAACCCATTTTCACCATGCATTCGTGAACTAAAGTAAAGCAACCGCGACACCAGTGCCATCTTGCGAGCGAACCATAGTAACTCCCGAAGAGCTCACACTATCTCTTCTATCTGCTATGGTAATACATTCAAATGTTGACTGTGGCTTTTGATGTATCTACTATGAGCAAGACTAACATTTACAGGTGGTATAAACATTTCAAAGAGTGTCAAGAGGATGACCGCCTGAATACCTTAGCACACCAATTACTGACTGTAACATGGAAGAAGTACTGAAAATGGTTCTGGTAAATTGCTAAATTACATCAGAAAAGTTTCTGATGATGTCAACATATCCTCTGGCTCATGCTAAACAATTTTTTGGATGTTTTAGGCATGAAACATGTAGCATCAAAGCTTGGTCCAAAATAACTGAATTTTGACTGAAAACAATGTTGTGTAGATAGAGCTCAGGAATTTCTGAATGAAGTCAACAGCGATCCAGAATTTCTAAAGAAGATTATAACAGGTGATGAAACTTGAGTATATGGGTATTATGTCAAAACCAAGGCCCAAATGTTCCAATGGAAACTACCCGAAGAGCTAAGACTGAAAAAAATTCAACATGCTTGATCACATGTGAAGGTTCTGTTTTCTTCAATTCAAATGGGATAGTGCATCATGAGGTCCTGTTTTATGGTCATACAATCAATAAGGAATACTATCTATAAACCTGCATCATGTGACTAATTCAACAAAACTTATCACACACATGGCTTAGGTCCCAGAGAAAATGTTACACTACTCACAACTTTAAAAAATCTGACTCACTGCATTTGTATAACTTTCTTTGCCCATTCTTCTATGAAAGCTTATTCTTGTTACTTCTCTTGAATCAAGATTCTAAACTTTCATTACACTTTTGTTGTAGGTATAAGAAAAACACAGTAGCCTAAAGTGACTGTCAGATATTTTAAAAAGTGAACTGCTATATGATTACCTTTAAATTCCATGTGCTTTGTATGAAATAAAACAAATAGTGACCAACAACTTGAAAAAAGATATATGCATCTGAAAATTCAAACCGATCACAAATATCTTGGAAATGGTTAATGCCACATAAAATTTATTACACAAATTGTTTAGTTTAATGAAATCTACATGTTTACTTTCTCTACTATGTATAAATAGAGGAAGTAATGTATTCCACCCAAAAATTTGATCAAGATTTCACTGGAAATATGTTTTCTAAAAATGCTTTCTTCGGATTCAGGGGGCCTCAAAACATATATTTCTGGTGAAATTTCAACATCGAATTTTTGGGTGGAATACAATACTTCCTCTACCTGACTGTATGTAGTAGAAAAAGTAAAAAAAATGACAAAGTATCAAAAAACTCAAGCATAATACTGTGTATCTTGGAAATGGATGATGCCACATGAAAAGTTGTTTGAAATAAACTGTGCTTAAAAAAAATATATGTATAATATTATATTTCCATATATAAGGTGAAGCAATGATGATTGATTGTTCTAACATACACAAGCCATGTATAAATAAACTGTGTCTTGGACTTTTGGTTTCATTGTTCCAAGTTGTGATGCTCAATATGCGCTAAACTGCAAAGAAAGAAAGGAAAAAGGTACCTAAAAAAAAGAAGCAAGAAAAAACTTCTGCATGCTGCTCTATTAAACACGTACCTGCAAATGGTTATGTCATAACCTCATAAAAAAAAAATACACCAATAATGCTGATATTTTCAGAGAAAAAACATTACCAATATATTCTGATGCCAGCAGTAGGTGCATACCTAAAAGACTCAAGGTCAAGCTACCTCATACCACTTGGTGGCCATGTGCCTAAAAAGATAGGAAAGGTCAAGCTCCCACACCACTCAGTGAGTAAACACCCAACAACCAACAATGTGCACAGCAGAACAAAGAGTTTTGAGAACGTTCCGGAAGCTTTGTCAGCTTGTTTATGGAAGCATTGGGAAAAAGGGTGAATTTCCAGAAGTCATGCTACATCGTTCTCACCTATAAAAGCTTATGGAACAGTGAGAGAGGGGCAGTTTGTAAGACAAAGTAGTCATTGTTTAGTGATGGAATTGTGAATGTTGAACGAGACAGCTGTAAGTAGTACGTGTGTGTATGTGTGGGTGGGATGTCTGTGTGGTGTGTGCTGCATGTACACACGCATGTCTGTACAGTTGTAGTATAGAGAGAACTGCATGTGTCAACAGCTACAGTTTGGAATGTGTCACATTGGAGTTATTGTTGTGAGAAGCGGTTTCATTGAGTGTAATTGGCGAAGCCTGTAGTTTTTTAGATAGAACTGAAAGACACAAAAGTGTGTGTGTCAAGGTTACAAAAGGACCAAACAGCTGTGAGTTGCAAGGTCACGAAGAACTGTGTTATCAAAAATAGAACTTTGCTTGAGAGGTAGAACTGGAACTTAAAAATTCAATGCCACAACTGGGATTTGAACCACAGACCTTCCGCTTACCGGGCGGACGCTCTAACCACTGAGCTTTGTGACAAACTGCCAGAATGGCATTAAATTCTCAAACCACACACACACGGCTTGTGTGTTTAAAAACACCAACAGTAAGTTTGTTGGCATAAATAAATAATAGAACTTTGTTTTTGTGCTTCAGTTTTAGAAGAAAAATAAAGTGACAGAAAAAGTAATTGAACTTTGTCATTTGTCACACTGGTGTCAGGAGTGGGATTTTTCAAACTGTCAATTGTCACAATATGTTTAAACATCATTAATTACCCAGAAGTGAATGTTTATGATATTTGTTTCAAGTTTGTGAAGCTAACAGTCTGGGAAAACTGGCCTCTGTGGATCAGGTCTGATTGGCTCATGGCATTTTACACAATGATACTGCATCAGATCTCGGCATTTCAAGGATTAATGTACCAGCATGACTTCATTTCAAACCATTATTTCCAAGGTTCTATGAACAAATGTTAAGTATTTTTATGCTGACCTATATCTAACATATATGACTGACTTTAGGAATGCACACTAGATGACCTCCTCGTATTAGCCCAACCACAACAAATTATACCTCAAACTAATGCTAAAAAATCACACTTCTACTTCCAAATATCTTACCTGAGTATGAAAATAGAAGTTGACATCTTTGAGACTAATTTCCTCTGAGTCAGATTTCATCTCAGTTGATATACTCTCCAAGCATCCAGATTCTTCTTTGATCTCAATTTTGGGGTCTAGATCATGAGCATCCCTGTCTACATTGGAGCTGGACTGCAGTAGAAAATTTGAAGGAAAATCAGCTGGCTCATTCTTTATACAAAAATCTGAACCATCAATCACTTCCAACTCAGATTTCATTTTGGTTGAAGTTCTTTCAAACCATACAGGGTCTTGCCCAATCCCAATGTTGGTGTCTATATCATGATGTTTCTCGTATATTTCTGAGTCGGGCTGCAGTATAAAAACATTAGCAAAAGATGACTCGCTCTTTAAATGAGCATCTGAAGAAGGAGTCCTCTCTGACACAGATGTCATTTCAGTTGCTGTTTCTATCAAGCAGGGTTCTTGTTTAACCTCTATTTCATGTATGCCAACGTCATTCATAATCTCTATTATGAAGTATCGTGATCTCCTTTAAACAAGCACCTGATGAAATATTGGTTCATGTCATTTCATCTTTTCTGACAACAATATTCTTGAACTTCTGTTCTGGAGTCCCTGTTACTCATCATATATGGTACTGATATTCTTGAGTCCATTACTAAATCTGAAAAGAGTAAATCATGAATTACTGTGATACCTGTTACTGAAGCAGAACTTACAAAGAAATATAAGTTTGTGATCAAGTAACTAAAGGAACAAGATGTTAAATCCACAGAGATTTGATTGTGTGACTGAATAACTTATGCTTAAGAATATGGAGTATCAGAGTGACTACTATATAGTAGAACTTCAACTGTCTGAATGTGTTCATTGTTTGGAAGATTCTTGGTCTGAAGAACAAACCACAATATTTTATACCAACATTTTTCTCCAACTTTATACATTTGTATCAACAATACTCTTTCTTGATGTCTTCAGTATAAAATGATTTGTCCAACTCTGCAAAGTAAGAGTGTGAAAGTAATACCTCCACATCTAAAGTAAGTCCTTGTCCAGCAAGCAATTTCTTTGGATTTGGGGAAAGGAAAAAGTAACTGGAGCCAAATCTGGTGCATATGGTAAGAACAGGGCTCTTGTACCTGTCTGCATCTATGCAATTTACAAGTCCTTGTGTATGTATATTCACCTGTGCAAGTCCAGGTAGTGGAGGGGGGGGGGGGTTAGATATTAGCAACCTAAGATAAATAGTACTAAATGGAATAGCAGTAGCACCAATGCAGGATAACTGTAACTCTGTAACTAGTTTAAGTGCACATATGAAAGTCATAGTCTCAACACTGGGTAGTCATCACTAGAAACTACTTTGTACAAGTATTTTGCTTACAGTGATGTGTAATCTAGACAGTAAAGTGAATCAGGTTTACATTGCTACACTACATCGCTTATTAGAAATGGAACATATTTCGAGAGCTCATTTGTTCTCATTCACAACCTCATGCCGATTGTCAGAATGTGAGTCAAAACACTGTGATTCACCTTTGAATAACACATTGCTGAAGGTATAAATATGAATTCCATTATCATCTTGTTTTATAAATAGAATACGCTTAAAATGAATAGAATAAAGATGAATAAAACACATGAAGATAAGCACCAGAGCACATTAATGAAAAGCACATTCTTTTAACTGTTCCAAAACCTTTTCATATTTAACCATAGACCAATTAAAGTAGACACAACAATTCATATGATCATTTAAACTTATTTTCAGGGAACAGTTACTTTGTGAATAACTGTTGACAAATAATTATTTTAATAACTTTCGAAGTATATACATACACCCAAGACCACTTATTATACTTGGCGAGAGCTAACCTGACACTTGACAGCTACATGGTTCGCTAACCAGCGAATGAGGCTAGCCCTATGAGTCCAACCGTCTTATAAATACATCGTGCAAAGATTATAGTCGACTGGACAAGATAGGGCTAGCCCCATTTGCAGGGGAATGAATTAGCTAGCTGTCAAGTACCAGTTAGCTCTTGCCAACTTTAGTTTCGACACAGGGTGGAAGGTACTTGATGAACTATACATTAAGAGATTACTCTTTATGATAAATGTAACAAATTATTCTAATGCATGTTTACTCACAACACATGGAGGAGAAAATAGTTATTCATGTAACTAATGTTTATCTCACTAATTGTGACACGAATATATGTTTAGCATGTTCACTTTCGCTTACACGCTAATTTTTACGAGTGTGAATGAAAAGATTATTAAACATGTATTCCATACAATGTTTTATGCAATTCTAGCATTGAAATCCATAAAAATAATTTAAAAATTTGCTAAATGTAAAATTATAATGTATCAGAGATCTGAGATATATGTAATGTGGTTGTTAAGCAGATATTTCATTTGTTTCAATACTTACAAAGGAAAATGGAAGGTAATAATAAAACTATTGAAAATATGGATTGTATTTTGCTTGGCATTTTGAACAAAGCCAAGAGTGTTGAGAGGTTACTAATTCTAGAAATATAAGATGTTTGCAAAAAAGAATATGAACAGTTTTGTGGATGGAAAAACAAAAAGTGTGCTAGTTTACAAGAGTGACAATTTCAGATTTTCTTACTGGCACATCAGAGAAAATTATGTTGTGGCAGTGATGACATCATTGCTGTCTTCTTGCCATGATAATTAGTCATTCATTTTCTGTCACTGGTGCCACAAACAGGGTAATTTCGAACTACTTATGCCATCATAATAGGCTGTTTTAATGCTAATAATAATCCTGTTATGTTAGGATTGTATAAAAGAATCTTTCTGACCATTTTAAAATGCCCTAGTGTGACAATGACTAAGAATGTAGATCTGATCACTACAGAAACAAAAACATATCATTTTTAGAACAAATTTCACCTCTAACTTTTTCTCGCAGGAGTTTAGCCAGAAATTAAGAATGAAATGTTTCATAAGACTTGTTTTCAACTTGCCTACACTGCAATGCTAGCCAGTGCAGTGCATGGTGTTAATAAGGGGATAGGACAAGGCAGTGACCACACTGCAAACAAACCCAGCAAACAGTAGGGTTTTTGAGTTGATCAGACAGTAAAGTCACAGTGTCTTATCATTTGGAACTTAGTACTTTCATTTAGTTGATTACATAAGATTACTTATGTGTTACATTCAATCATTAAATTAATTTTAAATGAAGTATTAACAATTCAGTGGTATCTTGAGAAACCAATTTCACATTCCTTTCCTAGTATGCTAATGTAAAAGAGAGCTGGAGGACAGAAGAGATTGGTACATTACCTATTACCCACAGCAGAAGGTACCAAAAACTGAAAGATGGACAAAGAATGAAATGAAAAGAAAAAAGCTAAAATTCTGTCCACACATAGCACAAACATCTTGTGAAATGAGAAGAGGTGAAACATGCATTAAGGCTGCAAGGCCGAGATTATCCTAAAATATCATCACCCGCCTTTATTCTTTGTGTTCATTTTAATATACTCTAAATATTGCATTTTCTCAAAATGTAATTTCTAATTCATTGCTGAGTTCCATACAGTTCATACAAAAGTATGTTGGCAGTGGCAGCTTGTCAAGGCAGACTAAGGCAAAATCTAGTTTCTCTTTTTCATGCATGCATCTGAGTGTTCTACGTTTTATATGCAGGAGTGAGGTGATAGGTTCACAGCTGTTTCCTTCTCACATGAGATAGAAATCACTTATTGCAGCTCTGAGAAACCTATACCAACCATATACCAATTTTTTCATCATGAACAGGTTCTTCATGAACAATATTAGGTTCTGAGTTATAGGGCTAATTTTTTTTGAGTCAACTGCTGACGCCCATACATGCATGAATACAATTGAGAAGCATTTTTTCAAAACTCAATAGATGCAAAATTTTACGAAATTGAGTTATATATAGTATCAGCATAATTTTCACCTTCATCATCATTCTGTGAAATCATATTTTGCAAAATTCGATTCGTGTCCTGTGTAGAAGGTAGGGAATATTAGCAGTTTTTTTCAAAACTCAATAGATGCACTTGCTCAGTTAAAGCAAAGGTCGATAGATGCCATTTTATGATTTTACTGTCCAGAGTGTAGCAACCTTAATTCTATGAAACGCATGTTGGCATTGACTGCCATCTCACTGTTGTGACTCTTAGAATTCTCAATCACTTCTGCAAGCTTTGTACACTGCTGCATTGTTGAAAATAACTGCGAACTCAGGTTGTGCGCTTAGATTTCACATTCATTCCTGCAAGCTTTATTTTTTGTTCCATTAATATCCCGTCTAACTGCAGAGGTCATATTGGTGGCCTTGCCTATTGGCAATGGTGTTACTCGTTTAACAGTGGGTATTTTCGGTCTTTGGGGTTTTATACGTTGAATTCACACACATTTACACTCATTCATATTTCCAGACACAGGGAAGGATGAGGAATAATCTTGGCTGGAGAAACCTTCCTAGCCCCTGGGAACCCTTGCACAGCAGGCAGGTGCTTCTGCAAGCTTTGTTATACTTATATGACATTTTTATTCTTAGTTGAGACACTGCACTGTACTATGCACAATGGACAGGAGGTCCAATTGTGAAACTGTACCAGTCGTAGAATACGCGGAAGGTAGGAATTGCAAAAACAAGGAAAGGAAATCAAAATGCAAGTCAAGGAAAGCTCATACTCCAACAATTACATGTTCACATGGTCTCGAGTGCACTCCACGAAATCTTAAAAGCAAAGGGCATAAGCACTGTGATGCAGCTGATTTGACTTATAATGATATAAGTGGATTTTAAAAATACCTTTCCATGCTCAACAAAATAGATCTAGATAAATTCCTTATGAAATATATGAGTATTACATCTCCTAATCGCAGAGTGGTGAATTAAGAGGCTGCAAATAGAAAGCAGACTGTTAGCATTAAATACAGTGTGGCAAGTAATGATGGCCGAGTATTGTCAGTATTTGCTGCAAGCTTCAAAGGAATCACAGGGGTGTCACTTATCTGGGAATGTGCCAAAGGAAACCAGAGGAGGTGACAGAACAGGAATATCACAGAAGGGCGTTACTGCTGCTATAAAGCAAGACATTAAGAAGTACAGATGTAGAGAAAGCCACTATGGAAGAGCAAAATCAAGGGGAGGATGTTTACCTCCAGAACTTAAGATCAGAAAAATGTGGACCAACTTTTGCAACGAAAGATTAAGAAATCTACCAGTCTGCTCACTGTCAAAATATAAAAACATATTTTACAACTTCTTCAATCTTTCATTCCGTACACCACACACTGACACATGCTCAAACTGCAAAATGGGACTGATGAAGATTAAGACAGAGGCAGATGTGGAAAAGAGGGACAAACTAAGAACCATGTACAGACTGGTGAAAGCTTACTTATTCATATTGTTTGAAATTTCTTTGTGTGTATTCAATATGTTTGTTATATTAATAAAACAAAATATGTTATTGTGAATGTAGCCGTACTTAGGTTGTAAGTTCATACCTAATAAAATAATCCTTATAAACATTAATATGTTGGTTGTATAGTACATTACGTATTATAAAAAAGTGAAAACAAATAAAAAAAATAATAAATATGTAAATAAAAAGCAACAAAAACAATAAATGACATGCAGAAAAGTTAATTAGCATCTATTGGTTTTTGAAAAAACTCTGCATTTTTAAAACCCAAATTTGCACTAGTTAAACTATGCTATTTGTTTCTTTTCACATTCAATGACACAGTTTCAGGAAGGAGAACTGAATGATTAATATAGTTGCTGTGCTAACCAATTAGTATTGCCAATAAATAGAAAAACCGTTTTTCTCAGAAATGCATTTTGTGCATCTATCGAGTTTTTTAAAAAACACTCCTCAATTTTGCCTCTTTTGTTAGAGAATTAACAAACAGGGAGCGTGATATTGCCTTTTTTCAAGACTCTGCAACAGTTCATATGGCCAATCTTTCAATGAGAACAACTGAAAGTGTGTTTCAGGACAGAATTATCAGTAGAAATATGTGGCTCCCTCAACATGACCCCCTGTGGTTTCTATCGCAAAGATTACTAAAAACATAAAGTGTACAAGACAAACCAACACATCCTGGAAGAATTAAAACAAAATATCTGCCAGAAAATCACCAGCATTTCCCACTATGAACTACAGCAAGTGATGGATAGTTTTCTAGAGGTGCCAAAAATGTATGGACTACGGTGACCAGTTTCAGCATCTCTTTTCAAAAAGTTGGTAAGTAAAGCCTTTAAAAGTAGTTTTAAAAATGTTGTATGGTCTCATCCGTGAATTTTTATGATAGTGGCAGACGGCAACAGGTGCTGAGGAAGCAGACAGGCAAAACACCGCACAACCAGTTTTAAAGTTTTTTATTCTCCCGTTAGAATACCAAATTTCAAGTAAGAACATGTGGAATGTCATGTGGTGCATACAGCATTCACTGTAGGTACAGAGCAAACAAGAAGTGACGATTAACAATTAGAATAAAAAAATTGGTTGAGTTTTGTAAAATTAATGGTTTGGTCATTATGAATGGAAATGTGATCTGTTATGTACTGATGACATTATGACTCTTATTCCTAATTTTAAAGTAATGAACAGTTCAAGTAATAGTGCACATTTTCCCTTATGGGTAGGCGCATTAATGAAGTTAGGAGGGTTGAAAATGGTATAAACTATGGCAGCTGTCAGACCATCTTTTGAAAGTTTTCATAAATTACAAGATACCTTAATTAAATTAAATTATTTTGTTGTTTATTGATGCTGTCAATTGCCAAGATCACATTAGTATCACTGGTGTGCCAGAATTTCGTCCCACAGGAGTTCTTTTACATGCCAGTAAATCTACTGACATGGAGCTGTCATTTTTAAGCACACTTAAACACCATCGCTCTGGGCCGGGTCTGAACCTGTGACCTTGGGATCAGTAGGCCAGTGTCTAACCAGCTGAGCGCCCAGACCGACAAGATACCTGAAGGGAATGCTCTGAGTTGAATGAGAATGCAACAGCAGTCATTAGAAATAGTATGGCAAATATTTGACAAGCATAACATATATAGTGGAACTGATAATTTGAACATTGATAATTCAAAATTGTTGTTAATTCGAAGATTTTTCTTGGTCCCTTGAATTTTGTATTAAAGCAATGTCAAATAATTACCTGTAGTTTGAATTTCATTTTCCTTAATTCAAATTTTTTATTTAGAAATGACAGTCAAAAATGAATTTAAATGTGGAAATTTAATATAACTTCGTTAGATAGACATTTAAGCTCCAATAAGTAATGGGTTAAAGAAAATGTTAAGCAAGGAGCAATAAATCAAAGAGTTAGCACAATACCTATATAAAGCTAAAATTAAGTGAATTTTGGCTGTGGAAAGGAGAAGATTAGAGAATAACAACTCAATGTATCAATATGTATTTCAAATATAATTTAAACCACAGGAGGGAAGACAATTGGCAAGGGCTTACTTAAGCAGTCACCCGCATTACAAATTGTAATTATCTTGACACGAGAGGGTGTCAAAAAATAACTGGAATTGTTTTTTTTGCTGGAAAATGCTGCTTACCTTTATTCAAATTCCATTACACACCTTCAAAGTATTCTCCCTCAGACACAATACAAAGATTCCAGCATTCAGTCCAATGTTCAAAACACTTCCTGAAGCCCCTTTTTGCTAGTCTGTTGAGTACACCCGAAATTTTATTGTTCAGCTCTCGATCACTCTGTAAATGATGACCCCGAAGCTCTTTTTTTACTGCAGGAAATTGGTGGAAGTCACATGGGGCTAGGTCTAGTGAATAAGGTGAATGTGGCACCATCTCAATGCCTAATTCAGTGATTGTTTCCTGAGTCTTGATGGCAGGATGAGAGGGACATCATTCTGATGAAGGATCCATCCTGTTTGAGCAAGATTTGGTGGTTTTGTTGCAATTTTCCTCTTTAATGGCCCCTTCAGTACATCACAATAGTAATTCACAGTAACAGTACGTTGCTTATCCACTACATGATATCAATTGTGTTGATGGTGATGTCTGTTTTCGAAGTGGACGGTCTTCCGGGACGTGGAGCATCCTCAAGGTCATTTTTACCCTCCTGAAATCGTTTATACCATTCAAACACTTGAGTTTTCCCCACTGCTTGCTCTTTGTAGGCTTGCTGCAACATTTCCAATGTTTGTGATGCAGTTTAGTCAAGAAGAACGCAAAATCTAATTGATGTGCACTGCTGCAACTTGAGATCCATGTTGGGTACAGTAAACACAGCCTCACACTTCTCCTGCTACCCTCCAACTGGGTACCTCCAGGCCAATTATGTGTATGCCCTTTTGTCACTCAAGGTCAGACCTCTCCAGTACTACTAACACCGATCTCATGTGCGGGTGCTTCAATATAATTCTGGTTATTTTTTGACACCCCCTAGTAATAATCATTCAGATAAGAAAGAAGTGTTCTTACAGTGGAAAAACTAAAGGATATCAGAGAAAACTCAGAAAGAAGTCCAAGAAAATCTCTGATAAAGTTTGCAAGAGGAATCAGGAATTTTGCAAACCTTGGCTCGGAATGGTATTAAATTCTTAAAACTAAAACCCTTCGAGATAACTGTCATTCAGGAATTGCAATTATCTGAGCTGAATTCATTTCTAAAATTAACTGTGAATTTGAATTTAATGAGCTAAGAAAATGTGACCCTGCCAAAGAGCAGCATCTTTTCCATATACAGGAATTTCCTGTTCAGCCAGGCATATGTTCAAGGTTCTCTATGTTATGGGTTCTTAATTTAAAATCTAACAAGCACTCAGCATTTTGCCTGTGCACGATTAGGTGTGCCACAGCTGGCTTTGCTCCGACATAAACTCTGTGTGTAAAGCATCTATAACAATCTTACCTTATAGAAGATGGAAATGTCGTCCATCCTCAGCGAAGCAAGCATTATATCAGGAGAACACATCCTGATTCACATGATTAAGTTCGGCCACTGTAATGTTTCACATTTCATTTCTAATATTTTGTTTTAGTTCTTTCAATGTGTGAGGATTTGTCTCGTGAAGTTTGTCTTTCAGGTTACTCCATAAGTAAAAATCACATACGGTTAGATTAGGGGTGCAAGAGGACCATACACCAGCACTAATCACTCTATCTTCAAACACCTAATTTTATTCATAAACTCCTCTACTGTATGGGTAGTAGCAGAATCTTGTTGAAGCCACCCATACAATTTCTCTTCTTCTGTCGGTTCATGGTAAAATGGGGTCAAAATGTCATTTTGATACCTCTATGCATTTAGTCTGCTTGTAGAATATTGGACCAATTATGCGTCTAGTGCTATCAGCACACCAAACTCCAACTCTCCAATCATAAAGAGGGATTTCTTGAATGCAATGTGAATTTTCAGAGGCTCAGTAGTGACTGCTGTGAATGTCAACAGGACCATTTAGGTGGAATCGCACCTCATCAGAAAAGAAGAGAAGCTGTGGATCAATTAAACCACCATTCACTGATGAAAGAAACCATTCACAATTTATGCTTTCATGATACTGGGTCACCTTGTTTTAAAGCATGGATGCTTGTATACTTATACGGTTTTGGTTTTAAGAATTTAGTTGCTCTATGTGCAGAAGACTGAAATTCCCACCTATTGTGCTAAATTTTGGGATGGATTTGGTTAGTGAATGTTCAAAACATGCGCCTATTTCGTCTAACATTTTCTCTGTTAAAACTGTACATTTATGCTTTGCTTTTTGTTTGCCACAGAACCAGTGGTTTTGAATTTCACCACAATCTTGTGAATTGTAAATCTGGAAGGAGGCACTTCATCAGGGAATGTTTGAATATACGCTGTGCGAACACGGTTTATTCTACACACTAGTCTGCATTTTTTCCCCTTAGCCCTGAAAAAATTGTTTTTGTATGTAGATACAGTCATCCTGAATAAGTGATCAGCAGAATTCTTCCATCACCCAGCATTTTTGGGGATTGGGATTCAAACTAATTTAACTATTATAATGCTAATTGGGTTATTCATCCAACGCACAGCCCAGTTTACTATCATGGTCCCTGTGAGGAATGCAGCAAGTGAGTACGTCAGTAAACAACTCTAGATAAACCTGAAGCTGGCCTCCTTCTTCAGGTCGCGCTTACGCTAGTAGTACCAACCTTAAAATGTGTATTCACGCTAGATCAAAGAAAAAAGTTACTCAAAATAGCGGAGCTTAAATGTTATTTTTAGTCCATGCAGTATATTTAGCTTATAAAACAAACAATATTTTCAACTACTCCGTCTTTCTCCCAATGATATTTTGTACTTTTTCTACATGTTTTCAAAATGCCTGCCAGCCTTTTCGGTCACAGGTGATATACCTTGGAGCGTTATGTCATACAGTTTCTGTTAGGAAAAGTCACCTGTTACATTTATTTAACTATTTGTTTCACCTTGGCCCAAGCTAGTTGAGATTGAGATCACACATGTATGGGGGGGGGGGGGCAAACAAATGACAGTGTGGCCCAATGAAACTCAAAGTGTGTCCGCTTTATAAACCTCTTTACGTTTGTTTGTTTCAGTCATCCTATAAAGATATTTTACACATGGAACTGTTGCTCTGAACCCCTTTGTTTTGTTACACAATATCATAGGAAATTTCACAGCACACCTATATTGTCGCTTTATTATGACTTTGAGATTTCGTTCTCCTTGTATGTCCAAGAATAAAAAAGTGAATAACGATCTCCCATTTGACAACGGCCTGTTGCAAAATTCTGACAAATAACAAGGAATATATCAGAAATGGTTCACTTCACAAAAGAGATCATTGAACATAAATTGTGTGTTTTAACAAGATCTAACACTTACTGGCGTTTTGCTCCTCACTGTAACTTTTCTATCTCACCTTACCTTGGTCATCTCTTGTTCTCTTCCGACCCCGATGCTATTAGGGTTCCAGAGGGCTAGGGAGTGTTTATTTTTCCAACCTCTCCATTTCTCTAATTTCTCTATAAAACCTTAAACCCAACATTGTGACCTGTCATGGCATGTAATACGTCCTCTGATTGGTAATCAGAGGATATGGTTGGTGAATTTATCTTGATAATTCTCCCGGTCAGGTCGGTGAGACCCGTAAACCAACGACAGGTGTGGTCCTCCAGACATTCTGGGAGTTGTGAGAGAGCAATGTGACCGCCAAAACATAAAAATATGGTGCTCTCTAAAAAGCAGTTACTATTACTACTATTGCTCTCTTCAATATTGAAGAGCAAGAGGATTAATGACTTCATTGTCAGAAATCCAGCATTAGCTAACAACAACAACAACACATGGAAGATATAAGGGAAGAGTGTTATACATGCTTTACACATGGAGTTTATGTAGGAGCAAAGCCGGCTGTGGCACACTCAATCGCCCACATGCAAAATGCTGTGTACTCGTTATGTTTTAAATTAAGAACCCTGTATATAATGTGAGACCTTTGAACTGTCCCTGCTTACAAATTCTACCAGGAATATTCCTGCCAGTCCTATTTAACTATGCTACTGAAGCTCTAACAATATGCAAGAGCAAGCAATTCCCAATGTGGCATTTTATAACATATTATGATCAGCTTATGGAAATTGATATGATGGTTACTTGGATCATGACCTACATTACTAAATGAGTTCAGTGAGCAGTAGTCATAAGTATTTAGCTGTAACACTGCATTTCTATTGCTGTTAGCAGTAATACATTATTCAGAAAGATGGAAACCTTTCTTTCCCTGGTTGAGAATGACTATGAAAAGGATAAAAAGAAACCAGAAGGGATCAACTTTCCCATCTTTCCATTTCAGTGTCAGTATAATCTGAATGTGTGCACTTTCAATACATCACTCATTGCACCTATTTCTTAAAGTAACGTAACTTTACCGATGAATCTGTAACTCAATTGATACACATATACACTGGGAACGTTAGAAACATTAAGAGTAAACAATTAGAAAAATCAGCGGTTGGTTGCATTTCACTTTTGGACAAAAAATCATGACATAAAGCTAGAACCGAAACTTTTCAAACACATAACCGGAAAACAAGAACTGTCCACATGGGAACAAATCTTTATTTTAAAAAATAGAAACCGAGTATTTAATTTCGACATTCCTCAGAGGGACATTTCCAGTAAATTCATTGAACCGTTACCAGAAGAAACATCAGAAGAATCATCACCATCCGCACCATGAAACACCATGGAAACCCAGTTATTGTTCGGTTGATAATGGAGGAAAGTTAACCTTCGAAACGTGTCCCGGAAAAATATTTTGTAAGTGTTGTTCAGTGTTATTAATTAACTCACCTTTTAAATTAAATTAATTACAACAACACTGTTTTCAAACTTCCATGAAAGGAAGATAGTGCTCATAAAGTTACCAGATGTTGGTTAAAGAATGAACACAAGAATGAACTACAATTATTAATGTTAAAAACAAATATCTGCCAATTTTCACATCATTACACAGCTTTAATCTTATTTTTTATCTTTCCCTTAGCATCTAAACCTTCATACAAAATCCAAATTTGATAAGTATCACAATCGACACCTTCGAATTTAGGTTTTACTCCATTTACAAGGGAATTAGGTGACCTCATGATAGTTGCAAAATTTAAAGGCAGCTTATAGCCGACTATTACTATTCTTTCTCCTGTTGTACAAATAAATTTTGTGGGCACAAATATTATTTATATCACTGGCTGTACAGTCTGATTTCACAGCATGTTTAACTACACAACACCACAAGGTGTGGCAGCAAGACTATGATTGGATTTTGTGTTGAGTCAGCCACCATCAAATGTTGTGACAGCTATACATTAGCACCAGATAAAAATACAGTGCAAACAATGCACTTAACAGACTTGTAATCAGGTAGGCAAGGGAAGCATTGCTTCCTTTTTAATTGTTAGTAACACATTAATTTATATATTTTCATTAGTCACTCTTGTTGAAAATTTCTTCTTTAATTAATTTCCCTCCCTGTATGGAGGACTTACAACCCTAGGACTTACTAGTCTGTACCTAGGGTCAGATGCACATCGGCAAGCAGAGGAGCCTATGGACTGGACAGAGTGAAGACCTGGAAGTGGGTGGTCAGTATGAGAGTGAGGAACAGGATATGAAATGCAGGAGAAATGGATGAATGAAAAGGTGATGACGGAGCAATTGGTTTAATGAGTGGTGAGGGAAACTGGAGAACCCAGAGAAAATCCACCAGATGCCACTTTGTCCCCCACAATACTATATGCAGTTCCCTGGGATCGAACTCAGGCCGTCTAAGTGCTAGGCAAACAAACCGCTCGACCACGGTGCCGCCGTGGAAAATTCAGCAATACAATTTTTAAACAGCAAGCAGGAATTAATACACAATAAACACTTTTGCAGGTAGTTTTCTGGAGCCCCAACAGGTGGCATTGAGTGTTTGCTGATGATCAACAACCTTGTTTTGCTGAAGCAAGGTATTCCTTATGCATTACCTCACTGTGGGTAATCTAGGTTATTGGTTTTTAGAGATTATTAAAGGAATCAAGCCAATTTAGGTTTTCCTTATAAATAACAGTTGTGGTTAACATTACATTATGTGCCAGAGGTTTGAAAAGGAATGTTTGTTTGACAAGTTTAATTTCTAAATACAGAATTGCAGATGTTATGGTAATCAGTGGCGAAGCTGAAGGGGTGTGAGAGTCTCAGGTTAACCAAGTAAATACAGATAAATTGTATGGTATGTGTTGGGTGTAAAATCAAGCACGCAGTGTATATCAAGTTGCTTGAATGCTCCTAAAGCGACTTACAACAGTGCAAAAATTTAGGAGTCTGGATAACGCCAGATTCGCAGTTGCTGTCACGAGGGAGGAGCTTATTAGGGATTGTTAAGCAACCGCCCCTCTCCAACTCATGTTATTCTAATGCTTGTGGATTGTTAAGCAACCGCCCCTCTCCAACTCATGTTATTCTAATGCTTGTTGGTATTCTCAGAGTCTAGACTCCAGCTTCCTGCAGCGTGGAACTGTGGATTACATGACGTGTTAGTTTTCGTATTCTATTGTGCTGCAGATTCAAAGTATTTGCAGTTTTTTCTACATTCTGTGCCTTTCTCTCATACTCTACAACTAGTGTGATTAATGACTTGGTTATCCGTTTTATTAAAACACCATTACCGACCCATTTTGTTTTGGTAAAATGAGCTCTAAAGAACAGGAGACAGACACCACATTTGAATATATATATAGAAGGATGGAAGCCAAATAAGAACATTCCAGTCCCAATACTATAGATGTATAAGAAATTGTAAATTATATTGTTATGTTTGTATATTATTTGGAGTAAGTGAATGAGATTGGCATATGTTACATAAACTTTTTTCATAGAAGAGTGTGTAAATATCAAGTTTCCAAAAGAATATATTGAATAGTGAGTATTTTCATCTTCTTAGAAAAATCTAGAATTAATCATTCCTAATCAGAAGCAACATAACAAATCAGTAAGTTGTAATAAACTATTTATCGAAGATTAATTCAAGTGTGCGTTACCTGGGGAAACAAAAACTTCCATTCTTAGGCACGACATGAATGAAGACTGCTAATAAAAGCAATTTTTGAATGAAACTCCAAAATCAGAGCTTCAAGGATAGCGCCAGTGATTTATTTGCTGCCAGAAAAGAATGTTATGTGGACTTAATCTTACGTAAATAATAATAAAAAAAATAACTCCCCTGTCAGTCATGAGTAGCTTCGCCTCTGACGGTAATTAGGAATAGTGCAATTTTGTAAGCAATTTTGTGTGAGGGGATGAATCTGCAGGGAGTAATGAAACATGTGAGGTAACTGTTTTATGTGAAATTTTGAATTCAGATTTCTCTTCATTTACCTATGCAAAGAATAAGGTAAGCAGTGAAAATGTAGAGAAACTCCAGCATTATACAATTTGAAAAGAAAACCCGGTGCAACATTTTACTGAAAGCATTTATGCAGTAGAATTACTCATTGCAGCTTATTAAAGCCAAGCCATGTCTGCTATTCTCAATATTATTGCTTCCACACCATACTTTGTCACCACATGCCACTGCCCTTAATTTAAGCTACATTTCTAAACGATGCATCCTACGCATTTTATCCATTCTTAGGAGTTTTACTATGGTGGATTGCTTTAACCACAAACAATTATTTAAATTTGGAGGTTTGTTTCAACAGTGACAAACTTCGTTTATAAACTGCACGAAAACTCACTTATATGAGATGACATAACGAACATATTCCTGACAGTCTAAAATGTCAACCTCAGTTTTGTTTTCTGGGCGATATAATGCAGAAAGTAGACACTACAGAAGAATGGGAAAATTTAATTCAGATTTTGGAATTTATAATCGATTTAAGCGGGTTTTTTTTTTTCAGTTCAACTTTACTTACATTTATTTTTATTCGATTCCAACAACTATGTGGCCACAGAACATATAAGTATGTGGCTCCATATTGATTTAGGATTTAGCACAGCGGTACCAACCCCTGAAGCTCAACATTCCAAGTGACTCAGAACGTGCTCAGAACGTTCCTTTTCTATATAGTGTAGTAGTGGAGTTTGGGATGTACAACTGCAATATTTAGTAGCGTCCTTGCAATACTAGGTTAGCAATATGTAATGTAAAATCAGGACCTACGTTATTGACGTGCTTACTCCTCCTCTCAGTATGTAGATATAACTTTCCTTTTATGCAAACATTACTCTCCAAACACATATTCGAATCACACCCATGGGCAATAGTGCACGGCTATTACTGTTGTGTAAGCAAACCTATTGTGCCCACAGTGAGAATGCTGACTGCTGGTTGCACAACTGACTGTTGCGTGTGTCGTATACAGTCGTATACTTCACTTCCGTGAAATGTTTATCTTCTCTGTTGTATGTACCATAACTATTACTATTGTCTGTTCACAACCTCATGGTCTACAGGGAATGAGGGGCAGGAGAGAGACATTCCACGCAGTGTAACCCTGTGGAACAGCTGCTCGCGATATCATTGTGTATCGGAAATTGTCTGCTGATGTAGTGGTTGGCTGCATTCCTGCCAGGGACCTTCAGCTGGTGCACAAACTGTACACCACAGAACACTCTGTACACTATGTTATGGTTGGCGAAAACTAACCGGGCACTTGACAGCTAGCTAATTCTCTTACCTGCGAACGACGCTAGCCCTATCCCGTCCAATCGACTAATCGTTGTGGGATGTATTTCTTGGTTTCTACTATGATTGGATGAGATAGCGCTAACTTCGTTCGCAGGAAAGTGAATCAGCTGTCAAGTGCCAAGTTAATTCTCCAACTGTAGAGGCAGCAATTATTAAATGTCCCATGTCTTCTCAGTTTTTTTTTTTTTCAAAAAAGTCCCATTGTCCCTTCTTGAAAAACATTTGTCAAAATGCCCCACAATATGGGACAAATCCCATGGGTTGGCAACACTGACTTAGCACAGAACATCCAAGAGCAAGATGTTCCTACCCCTAAACAGTTTGCCTACTTCCTAGACCAGTTTTCTCAATCTTTACAATCACCCCCTCAGATTATATATACTGATGGATCACTATCTGACCATGGGGTGGGAGCTGCATATTTCAATCAAACCACGGACACAAGAGACTTATTCACTCTTCCACGTTATTTTTCTAACTATTCAACAGAAACATACGCAATATACCAAGCTCTATATTCTTTACGCCATATACATAATTCCACAATCCTACTCTGTATCGACTCCTACAGTGCTATACAAAGTCTTAATAGATTCCAAATAAAACCTCTTGATTGGTGGGAAATATTGTTTCCACGAACTAGATTGTTTAGATCAACGACAGAACATGACGCATATGATATGGATACCTGGCCATTCCAACATAATAGGTAATGAGTACGTAGATAAACTGGCCAAAGCAGCTGCCAATAATTCTCTCCCAAATCCATCACCAGGAATACACATCCAGGACGTCCGACAACATATTGCTCATCATATCGATACTTATTTCCATCTACCTAGATCATCTAAAACACCATGGTTTTCAGTGGGAAATATAGATAAAGAGGCTATATCTCTGGCAACAAAATTGAAATTAGGCGTAGCACCCACCCCGGCTTATTTATTTAAGATCGGAAAACGCGATACAGATTGCTGTGAGTGTGGTCAGTTTGGCGATGCAGATCGTATATTATTTCAATGCCCTAAAAATTACCAACATTCGACATCTCTAAATTCACACATATGTGCACGTATTGGACACGGTCCCTGGAATATTTCCTCACTTCTAAATTGGAAAATACGTTATATAGCACCACTTCTTCGTTTCCTCAGAAAATGTAAAATGAAACTATAATACTAACAGCATAATAAGAACATATGTATATTCAAATGACATCTTATGTTACATCTACAACTCTACTTCATCAAGGACACCAGACGCGGAAATCCAGAATACACTGGATACAGCGTCATTAAATAAACCAACAACAGCAGCAGCAGCAAGAGTGGTTAGGTTGTTTGATGCTGCATTCTGCACTAGGTGTTCTGTGATTCTGCACGTAGGATAAAAAAGTACAGCGTCAGGACCTAATCCAGAGGGTTCTGAAAGCGTAAACAACAGCATAACTTGTGGCTGTATTACGCGAGTATAGAGTACTCTCACACTACTACACTATAGAGTAGCAATAAGGTAAACAGAGCTGTAGTAATACACCAATAATCCGCTCCTGTGCTGCTGGCAGGCTGAGGTTCAGCCTGATGATTTTGCCGTGTACCACCCTCAATAGGGCTTAACCGCAAATAGGAAGTTATAGGACAGGTAATTTAGGGTGGCTTGTTTATGTTTAGGCACATCAGAGCCCCCCTTATTGTTTCTATAATCTGCAAAGTACTCTTTTCTACAACATCCATCAACCTCAAAATCTGCTTAAAATACGTAGTATTCGTGGTGGACGAAGCGGCATCAGGGCGGGTTTTCTCCGGGTACTCCGGTTTCCCCCGCCATCTCATTCCACCGGTGCTCCATCTTCATGTATCATTAGTGTCACCGCCTGCGGTGCCGTAGTAATAAAAGCGGGCGTTAAACACAACAACAAAATACGTAGAACAACCAATCAGTGGCATATACATATTGTTGGCCATCAAAGTTATCACCAAAGCTCACTTCTAAAGTAAACTAGACATTAACATAACGAGGTTTGGCAGTGAGGAGACAACGCCAGCCCCCAGCGACGCCCCAAAGAAGGGCAAGCGTTCCTCCAAAAAGGGGGAAAATGTCTCTGTGACTGAGAGCACGGAGCCATCATCCACGGTAGAAGCTACCAGCAAAACTGTTGCCAAACTTTCCCCACCACCAACAACCCCCGCTCCGGTTGCACCAAAGCCAATCAGTGCCAGCCCAGCCTCCCGGACTGGCCCAACTAATCAGGAGACAGCAGCCCCTGAACAAAACTCTCAGTCACACGCCTTTGGAGACACATTTGCTTCTGAGGACATGGCTGAGTTTATCGAGCTGGCAACCTGGTTGCCGATCTGGTGCAGCGTTCCCTGCCCATCCTGAGACGCTGCAGGGAACACATGGACAACCCCCGTATCTCCGCTGTGAACCACCTTGTCGTGCTTCAAATGGCCCAGCAATTGTACTATAACTCCAGCAGCTCTTAAAGGCGCATGGAATATGCATATTCTGATGGTCTGCGAAACACACCTGCACGGTGGTATACAGTTTACCCTGCCAAGTTACGTCGCCCATCGGTCCGATCGGGTAGGCCGACAGGGTGATGGTACGGCCATATTCATATAGTACCATCTCCCCCACACTCCTGTCACAATTCCCCCGCTCCTTATGGCGACTGCCATAAGGCTATCCTTGGGCGGGAACGACCTGGTGCTTGTGGCGGCATACGACCCGCCGGATGGACGCTTCCACGAAGGCGCCTTCCATGCAAAACACTCAAGCTGGCACAGTCGCACCCAGAACGTAAAGGGTGGGGACTGCACCGTCTCTTTAGCGGGACCCCGCTCTCTTCGCGCACGGTCCGAGATGTCCAACTCACTTCCCACCACGCGGCGCGGCGGACGTCTTAGATTTCATAATCACCAAGAACATTCCATTTCGCCTGGATCTCTCGGTGGTTAAGGCTCTGGACTCAGACTACAACCCAGTTGTGGTCGACTCCAACGTTAACCTTACTGCGCTGGGAGTGTCAGATTGGGTTGAGGAAGTCGACTGGCACGCAGCCGGCCTAGCCCTCTAAAATTCAGTGGAAGCACGGTCTCAAATAGACTCGATAGAGGCTCTCTAGAAGGCAGCCGCGATTTCTTCAACCTCTGTCCTAAATGCGGTTCGTGCTCACCGAAATACCAAACCCAACAGTCATCCGTATCCCACTGAAGCGCCTCATCCAAGCAAAGAATGCTGTGAGAAGGCTGTGGCATAGATTCCGTCACCCTAGGGTTGGAGAAATACACCGGAGGTTCAAATCCTTGGTTAGACGACTCCTAACAAAACACAGGCAAGCAGCTTAGGAAAACACATGGCGCCACGTAAAGCTCCAGGAGAGGGAACCGTGTCGCATCGTCCGAGGCTGCGGAAAGACGAAACTGTATACCAGCACCCTCTGCACAGCCCTCGTGGAAGACTTGTCTTCGAACCGAGGGAGAAAACAGAGGTGGTAACAGACATCTAGAGACTCAATTCCAGCACAGGGAGGACCCACAAGACGACAACCATACTGACCTCATGGAACAAGCGGTAGAAAACTTCTTAGAAGTCGGTCCTGCGGACCAATAGGCTTTCCACATCCCGATAGTTACCCCTCGCAAGGTAACTTCCACCGTCTAGAACCTAAAATCCCGAAAAGCCCCTGGACAGGACCACGTAACAGCGGAAATGCTCCAGTACCTTCCCCTTAGAGCCGTGATTCACTTGACTCGGTTTTACAACGCGTGCCTCAGCATGCGTCATTTTCCAGTTGTCTGGAAACAGGCGCGTGCGGTATGCGTTTTGAAGCCGGGTAAGAATCCAGTTTTCCCGTCTAATTACCGATCCATCAGCCTCTTGCCAGTTATCTCGAAAGTGTTCGAGAAACTGCTCCTGACTCACCTCGGACCTCATTTGGAGGAAAAAGACCTCCTACTGGAGCATCAGTTTGGTTCTCGTTCTGGGCACTCCACGACCGAGCAATTACTGAGAGTAGCCGAAAAAGTCTCCCTGGCTTACCAGGAAAGGGCTAAAACGGTGATATTGCTCGATGTGGAAAAGGCATTCTCTACCACCTGGCATGAAGGGCTGGTCTACAAGCTCATACAGCATGAAATCCCCCCTCCGTATATTTACTTGGTGGCTAGTTTCCTTCAGGAACGTAGCTTCTTGGTGAAGGTGGAGAGATCTTTTTCAGGAGAAAGGCACATTGGTGCTGGAGTCCTCGGGGGGGGGGGGGGGCACTGTACTGTCACCGGCACTCTTTGCTGCCTACATGGCCGATCTCCCCACACCCAAACACACACATGCCAATATGCGGACGGTCTCATGATCTTCGCTACTAACAGGAATCCCCACTACAGCTCTCAGGAAATACAAGCCCATCTCTGTGCCATCGATACATGGTGCGAGACCTGGCGCATGTCTATTAACCCGGAGAAAAGCTCTGCGATTCTCCTGGCTAATACATTAGCAAACCGGCTTCCGCGGGACCTCGGTCACGGCGGACCGGAGGATGACATACAGATATCACGTCAGGGCAAAGTGCTACAAGGACACGCAGCTCTCCGGCAGTTGTATCACGATTATCCCGCCTCTGGTTCTGTACAAATGTGAGATCTGGGGAATGGTGGCAAATTCCACCTTCATCGGACTCAAAATCGTTAGTCATTTTCAAGAAAATCATAATTTTCGAAAAATTTTCCATCTAAAGGGTACTTTAGGGTGGGGTTATTTTCTTCAAAATCTTCGTGTCGCATCCTTGAAAGAGATTAAACTTAAATACCAACTTCGGTTTTTAACCTACTTTTCGTTTTTGAGTTATGCTGTCTATAGATACACACACACACGCACGCGCGCACACACATACACGGACCTTTTTCTACAAATGCTTTATTTGGATTCAGGGGGTCTCAAAACATATATTTCCGCTGAAATCTCGACATCGAATGTTTGGGTGGAATACAATACTTCCCCTACTTACCAGTAGAGAAAGTAACAAGTAACGCAGTAGGACGCGCATCAAGGCCTCAATGGCGGAACGTAGGGCATCGCAGGAATATTATTAGGCTCAGGTCGTTCATCCTAGTCCTGATGTTTAAAGGGTTGCATACCTTCCGTATTAAGATACCCAAACCAATCTTGCCACAACCGTTCATACTCAAACTTCGCCTCTCCCCATGACCCAAACCGTGCATTTCCGGACAGGGGTTGTTATTTGAAAACCTACCAGTTTACCATCCCACACAATATACTAAGAGCTGTCCGTATTTTTTGGGGGGGGGGGGTGATGGGGTAGATGCAGCGGGGAGGACACCTTTTGTGTACATATGTCCATATATACGAGCCTTATGATTCTAATAACTGGATATACTTAGAACTCAACCACAGACCTTATCAAGATGCTCAGGGACAGTGACTACTACATCCACTATGGCACTACTGGCAACCCTCGTGATATGTCCGATTGATCTGATAATAAAACAGAGGAGCTGACTTAAAAATGAGGAAATATACCAAAGTAGAGGAAATTATTGGGGCACCATGTATGGCCAAAGGACAAAATAAGGAGTATTTTAATTAGGACTGGCAAAAGAAACGGGACAACATGCTTAACAATTGAGAACTCCAGTTAGCGGTAACCACACTTTATTAATTGTCCTCTAATAAGTGCGTAGCGCTAATATTATACTTAAACCACTATTGCACAAACTCAAGAGCATCGCAACCTGTTACTATCGGTTCACAACTCACACTGAACCGCTCTCGGCAAGATTCACATTGTCTAATGCTGTGTAAATGACTAACTGGCTGTCTCAGCCCTTCACTTCACACCTCCCATCTGTCCGTCCGTCCGAGCTGCTGGAAGGCTGAGGTTCAGTCTGAGTGATTTCGCTGCTTACCCAATCTCAATAGGGTTTAACCACAGATAGGAATTATTTGCATAGGTTATTTTAGGGTGGCTTCTTTTGTTTTAGGTTGGGCTGGAGTTAAGAAGAAAGCTTTTGCTCCTGGACAACTGTCTTTCAGGATGGAGCAGTTCTCTGCACCCTGGCGGGTGTGGCATTGTCAAATATGAAATTTAGAAGATGGGGTTGATTTTGTGAGTCGAAATAGCTCTTGAATGGAATTAATGTGGAGCTCAGCTTTAGCTGCTGGTGGAGTTGCTCCAATGTTCGATATCACATGAAGCGGCATGTTTTGGGATTACAATTCCCAAGAGACCTAATCAGGACGTTTTGATGTGTTGGTAAACTGGCGTAGAATTTTCGCCCTCCATGTATGTAACAGATGAGGCTTCGTGAAGCACAGAATAGAACACTGAGGGCAGTCCTCTTCCTCGCGAATGGCGTGTGGATAGCCAGGGACTTTGCACTCCGATTTCACGGCCTGCACCAATAAGGCGAATGATTGCATTCCCTCTGGCATCCGCCCGACGGGCGTAATGCCAATGCTGGTGTTTGGCATTGAAGTCGCCGGTCAGGATCGCACTGGGATGTAGGGCTAGGATAGACAGATTGGGCACGAACTGCGTTCCGCGAGGATGGTACACAGAGACTACCAGAACCTCCGCGTACCGACGAGGTCTAAATTTACTGCTGTGGCCTCTAAAGTTTGAAGAGGTGGCAACTCAATGAGGCCTTGGGACACACTCTGCATCACGAACAACGCCGTTCCACCCCCAGGGCGACTTTGATGTTCTGTCCTGTGTAAGACGTAGCCCGGTACCCGGAAACGCCTGCTTGCCGGAGATGTTTTTCGCCGACTAAGATGGCATAGGAGCGGGGAAATTGAGTAATGGATAACGGAAATCAAGAGAGAGAGTCTCTATTGCTATAAGCATTTTCCCAACACGGTCGTTGCTGGAGAAAAATCTGGCAACTAATGCGCAGATCTGCTGACCATGGGTCTGCAGCAGTTGCTACAGCCCCCTCAATGCCTCTGCGAGGTCGAAGTCAGGAGTTGGGATGGGGCGGTTATGGAAGGTGGCGAGATGCTGCTGGTCTTCCTCCAGACCTTTCGTTCCCCAGTTGGCGTTGAGGAGTGGGATTTTCACGCCTTTCCGGATGTCGGACTGGGTTTCTGGGGATTCCTGCGCCTCTGCGGCCTTGAGGAGATGGCTGGGAGGGTGTTCTGGGTGTCTGGGACCCATGCTGTTTTGTGTGTTGGAGGGGCCCGAGATACCTGTGGAGTACTCGGGGTCTGCTACACTACTTGGGCAAACGTTCTCCTCACAGGTTCCTCCTGGTGGCGCCTAGGCTGCTATGGCGGGGCGTCGGATGGAGGGCACCCCTGGTCACTCCTGGTTGGCTGCGTCGTCCTCTGGGGCGGCTGTGGGCACCTGGAGGCTATGACTACTCTCCGGGTTGGACACACGCCGTAACAGGTCACGTGTTCACTTCCCTCTCTACACGAGCGAGCCATTTATATAGTGCCTGGCCAATGGCAGATTGTTCTCGAAACGAAGCTTCTGGATCCTATGCAATGGAATTCTCTCGAATCGCTCTACCGTCACACAATATTCATTCTGTTGGTCACTATTGTCCTTCAAGGGGATGACCTGGCCCGCAGGTAAATGCTGTGCTGTCACGCGATAATCCCCACTCCCAGCCATCGACAACCGGTTTCCGGCCACGGTGACACTATGATATTTTTCTAAACATTAATGAATTATTAGGCTAAAGGATCTACAACCAAGGAAGTGAGGCACAAGATTTATTACAGATCGTTGTCTATGCAAGACCAATTTTATAAAGATAGGAAGAATGAATGATATTTTCGAACTATGTGGAGCAGAGGGTTTTCCTAAAACGCACATTGTTCAAAGTATAATACATTAAGAGGTATTGGAAGACGGTAGAATGACCTTAGCAGGGAAACCGAAGTGGAATATGTTAAGGAATAAAGAAGATAATCATATTATTGAAGAAACAGCCAAGAAAATATCTACACAAGTGATGGAAGAATCCTCGATTTAGCCTACCTCCGTGGTATGGTAGTAGCATGTCTCCATCATATTCAAGAGGTTCCAAGTTCGAATCTCGATTACGATGAGTTAACCGGATAAGGGCTCTTCGTGAGGTTTTTCCTTTATCCTCAGAAGATGAATGTTTGGTAATTTTAAGCCTATGGTTCTCAGGCTCTTTTGAGCATCACATTACCCATTTCATTAATTGTCTGATATGATATAACGTTATATCTAGAGAAGTAGTGGCCTCCAATTGTGAAGACCGCATATACTGGCCAGGACGAACTGGGGTGCTTACCACGTTCCACCTCCAGTACTGCACCATCATGACACCTGTAATGGACAGAGGTGGGGGACGCAGCGGCCGAGCGGTAGGCCTTGGCCAGGAAAGGGCTGTTGCAACTCGGATTATTATAATTTTGTTTTTGCTCAACAGTTTCACATGTCACCATGTAATGTTCTGACAGTGACAGGAAACTTCACCTTGGCCCTGAAAGGGGCTGTGACCCCCACAAAAAACACCCCAACAATGCTTAGTATGTTGTGTGGTATGACAAACTGTTCGGTTTTCAAATAGGAACCCCTGTCCAGAAATGCACATTTTGGACACTGGAGAAGTCTGAGAACAAACGGTTGAAACAAATTGTTAATATTCGTTTTGGTAACTTAATATGGAAGGTATGCAACCCTTTAGTCATCTGTGTTCTGGAATGAACGACCTGAGCATAACATTCCTGTGCATGCCCTAAATTCCTCCATAGAGTCCTTGGTGCACATCCTACTGTGTTACTTATGTAGTTCCCAGTACAGTAATATTTTTTAACAGCAGTGTGACATGTACCAGTACACAGCTGCAGAAATAGCCAACATGAGGTCCAGCACATTTTGATATATGTGCTGAGTCACCTCAGCATCACATATCTAAGTCAACGGACCGGTAGAGGTGGACCAGTTCCATGGCTAACACGGCCGCCCGATCTGACACCTCTCTACTATTTTCTTTGGAGTTGTATGAACACTGTTGTGTATGGCACTCCACGGAGCGATTGAAAATCTTTGACAACAGCACATATTGCATCATATAGGCTCTGCAATAACATAGGAGGTACACAGTTCGAAGCTGGTTTGTATTGTAGACAGCCCGATGTTGGGTTTATTGATGAAATGTAAATGTACACACATCTCACACTTTGATGAGCTACAGCGTCCAAACCGAGCATTTCCGGACATGGGTTCCTATTTGAATACATATATAATACTCAAAGCAGCAAATGGAAGGACCTATATTCCGAGGAAGACATCAGGAGCAAGAAAACACTACACCTAGAAGATCTGCAATGGGTGTAAAATATCCAATAGATAACACAAGAAGAATAAACTAAAGATTGAGTGGAGGAAAAATCTGAACATCAGAAACAATAAATAGGAGACAGTTACTGATATTTCTGGATGAACAGAAGCTGTTGAGAAGAAGATAACTACATCCAGACCAAGATGAAGATTTTGGATTGACATCAAAGTAAACATAGGAAAATAGAGTAGGAGATAGTTATGAGAAGTAGTATGATAATTAAAAATTATTGGTACTCAGTAGTCATACAATAGAATAAGCTAGTTAGAATATAGATTAAATTTTGAGTATGCACAGACAATATATTAAACATTAAATAATAAAAAATGCAGATAAAGGATAACATGTAAGATTAGTGGACAGCTGTAGTATGGTGTAGCATCTAGATGCCAGGACAACAGTAATAATTATTAATGATGATGATGATGATGATGGTGGTGGTAGTGGTAGTGGTGGTGGTGGTGGCGGCAGTGGTGGTGGCGGTGGTGGTGATGATGATGATGATGATGATGATGATGATGCATAAAACATTTAGTTTCATTAGCCAATTCATTTTAGTCAATGTGTTTAACAGCTTTCTTTCAATTTATTTTCACAGCTAGTCTATAGGTTATTCATACCATACAAGACTATTTTTATTTGTCTATCTACTTACATGTTTAGAAGAAATGTTTTCAAACAGTGAATGCCAAGTTTTTCCATTGAGATTCCTAAAAGCAAAGTCAATAACGTAGGTATGTTAATCATGATGTTACAACCCTACATACCTACACTCTGACATGGTCACCTTAGAACATATTACATGATATTACTACATGGCACAACACAAAATTGTAATGATATTTACGTCAATCCAGCTGACAGGAAAGTATATACACAACTAGCACTGAACCCATGTAAGTATGCCTGATTCTCTTATTATTGTTATTATTGCATACTTGGATAAATTAGTTCAAATTTATGAGAAGGATGAATAAACTTTAGTTTCACTTGCTAGGTAATGTTAATTTTGGACAATTGTTTCAAAGGCAACTGCTGCCATGATCTTCTGTATGCTTACTGCAATCTAACATGTGATATTGACCAAACAAAACGAAATGTACAAATCAGACTTAAGAAATTTAAAATTCAAACAAACATAAATCAGCAGTGGCTTATCATTTCTGCTTAGCCAGACATGACATAAAACCAGAAGTAAAACTTTTAAAATATGCAAAAACAATGCAGAACTTAATGTATGGCAAAAAAAATACTTATAAATAAAAATGTCCACTAAGTGATGAATTTTAAGTCCCAGTGGTTGATCATATCAAGTTCACAAGAGAGGGCAGCACCAGGAACAGTACAAAGGATTCCAGCCTTGACATCAGTAAGCATACAGCAAATGATGGCAGCAGTTGCCGTCAAATCAACTGTGCAAAATTAACAAACCTAGAAGTGAAACTAAAATATAATCATCCTACTTATAATTTCAACTAATGTGACAATGGTTCACTGTTTTAAACACTTCCATAAATCATATAAAAAGGAACTGTAATAAAATTAATTTATGACATTTAATTTAAATCTACTTAATACTTTTACTTAGGGCAATCAAACTGAAACACCATGCTGGGAAGCATTTGGGAGGGGGAATGTACACTTACACTCTTAAAAGATCTCTAAATGACTTACAGGGAGCTAGAGAACTCCATTCATTATCCACCATATCTTCCCTGGCCTTCCTTTAGGTTGCAATGTAAACAAAGTGCAAAATTGTATTCTTCCGTGGGTCCCTATGATAGGTAGGAATATGGTACAACTTAACATGCATGTTATGTGAAATCTTTAGGAGTGCCACTGCCATCCATCAACTCTTGTTACAGCTGTATGAGAAGATGGAGGAGCGGATATATTCTACAAGTAACATTCTATATTCTTACGTAAAATAAAGGACACAATTATGTTGTTGGTTATTTGTCACAAGACTTTGTAAATATGTTTAAAACAAACCACTCTTCACCACTTCATAACAATTTCCATTGATGAAGCTTTGCATACACCACAATAGAGGCCATTTTGAACAAAGTGTATGTTCTGTTCTTTCACCTCTGATAGCAGCATGCATATGCATTTCATGTTGCAGTTAAATGTGCTAGAAGTAATCAATTTGCATTTTAATGTATTCCATATATACTAACTAGAAACTTTTAAAATATTTTTACAAATAATTCTTGTAGTTATTTTGAATTTAATGCTATTTTGCTTGTTAGTTAATGGACTATATTTTCATTCAAACCTGCTGACATGCAAGTTGTACGGTTGATCAACCAATGTACTTCAAACCACCTGCTGTTGTTTACATTGCAACCTAAAGTAAGGCAGGGGGCGTATTATTGTCAGAAACTCTGCTTAAATACCTTGGATACTTCACAACCTCACAGAAGAACTAAAACTAGGAGGATAGGAATGGCCCAGCACAATTCCAGTGCCAGTCTCCATAATATCATCACAGGCAGGAAATGTATCACTATTTAGTAACTGCTAAAATAACTATAATGTTTCCACCACCAACCATTTTCAAAATAAAGCAAGTTCTACAAATATGCACAGCAGTTGAAGAATCAAAATGCTAGCCCTGAGACTAGCAGTCCAAGAGCTCGTCACTGTCAGACCTTCCTGATTTTATAAAAGCTGAAAGTTTCTCAGCACATGCCCCCATCACAGGTAGGAACAGTGGGGCTACTATGAATATTGGATCTTTGTAGCTTTGGTAGGTAACAGCAAAGGTGAATAAAATAGAAACCTAAAGTCGTCAGAGTATAAAGCCCAATTTTGTTATATTTTCTTTGGGATAATATTAGAAATCAACAGACTTTGTTTACATACATTTTGTATGTTAAGTGTTTGTCAAGATATATTCCTAAAAAAAGTTGATTAGATAGCTGTTGTACTTTAGTATTTTCATCGTGGGGGGTTAGGTTGGGGGTCTGAGGGGGCCACAAATCTCTACTAATAATACTGTCCTGAAACACTTTCAGGTAACTAATTTGTTTGTATAGCTTTGAGAATGAGTTGGAGTCAACTCGAAACTTGTTTGCACCAAAGAACTTGGAATATTACGAAGATAAGTGAAGCTTTTATTTTCTAATATGTTTTTACTTTAGATTCTTTCAATTTAGATTACTTTCAATTGTAATTTTTTTAACAGCTTGCCAAAAACATCTGCTTCTGTAGCAAATTGGTTGAAAGAAATGGAAAATTTAAGATGTCTAACATAGTAAAATCCCAGGCAGAATTCATTTTTGAGAATGTGAGTTTATTTCTGACATTGGTTGCAGTGAGATAAGAGCGTGTGTTGATTTCAAAGATTGGTGAATTGAAGAGTAGGATGTGGAGGTAACAGCTTCTGGTCACATTGGGGAATTAGTTGACAAGGTTATTGAAGAGTTTGATGAGTCACTGTAAAGAGATATCAGACAGCTGCTGCAAAATGTAGGCAGTATGGTTTTACGGACAACTCAAAAATATGCTTCCCCAATTTGATGCTTACAATTTATTTTCACTGTTGGCTGAATTATTTCATTCAAGTAATGTTGTGCAAATAAGTACTCAAAATGTTTTAACCGTTAGCAGAAAAGTGGAACAACTTCCTCACTTAAAAGTGCTTAAAGAATGCAACATTATTGTAGGGCATGTAGCTTTGAAAGATTTAATTGTACATCATATTAATCTCTATAAAATCTTAAACCCTAACATGCTGACCTGTTATGGCATGTAATACGTCCTCTGATTGGTAATCAGAGGATATGGTCGGTGAATTTATTTTGATAATTCTCCCGGTCAGGTCGGTGAGGCCCGTAAACCAACGACAGGCGTGGTCCTCCAGACATTCTGGGGGTTGTGAGAGAGCGATGTGACCGCCAAAACATAAAAATATGGTGCTCTCTAAAAAGCGGTTACTATTACTGCTATTGCTCTCTTCAATATCAGTGAAAAATATTGGAGAGCAAGAGGATTAATGACTTCATTGTCAGAAATCCAGCATTATCTAACAACAACAATATTAGAAATCATGTCATCCATTGCAGGCACTTAGTATCATACCAGACATCCTTAAACTTTAATAAATTATAACCGTGCTTACGTTATAGTATAAAAGCTGAATTTTATATATGTTCATCGGGTGACTATTAGAAGATAAAAGCCAACAGTTCCAATACCTGACCAGACAAACTCATATACGTACATATACAGTACGTATATGTTTTACTAATTGTTTCTAAAATTTGTAAAATAAATGTGATCCAGTTTTAATTATCATCATGAGAGATGTTTTAATTTGAGTTTGAATTGAGTTTGTCTGGCCAAGTGTTAGAACTGTCAAAACCGTCCAGCTATTAAGGAAAGATCTTTTAATAGTCACCCAATGAACACATAAAATTCAGCTTTTATCCTAATATTCACAGCAGCCCCATCCTTCTTACCTGTGTTGGGGGCATGCGCTGAGCAGCTTTCAGCTTTTGTCAAATAAGGAAGGTCTGGCAATCACGGTCTCTTGCTCTATAGCCGAGGCTTTAAATAACTCAGCAGTTAGGAGTTACACACCTTACGCTCATGAATTAAATGGTGTCTTTTCAGATGTGCTGGCTTAATAAAGCTCTTCTGACAAATGTCACACTTATGACGTCTTTTACCTTCATGATTTAAGTTACGTGGTTTCATATGACTTTTACGTTCATGAGTTAAACTATGTTCTTTCAAATGTGATGCTGTGCGATAACTCTTTCCACACTTGTCACATTTAAATGGCTTTATGCCTTCATGAATTAGATTATGTGTTGCCAAATGTGATGATTTAAGAAAGCTCTTTCCACATGCCTCACACTTAAATGGTCTTTTACCCTCATGAATTAAATCATGTGCTTTCAGACTTGATGCCCGAATAAAGCTCTTTTCACAAATTTTACACTTAAATAGTCTTTTGCCCTCATGATTTAAATTGTGTCTTTTCAAACATGAAGCAGTAGAATAGCTTTTGTCACAAATGTCACAGTTATATTGTCGTTTGCTCTCATGCTTTAAAGTGTGTGCTCTTAAATGTGATGCTCTAAAATAGCTCTTATCACATATGTCACATTTAAATGGCCTTTCAACCTCGTGAGTTATAAGATGGGCTTTTAAATGTGAAGCTGCAATATAACTCCTTTCACACTTGTCACATTTGAAGAGCCTTTTGCCCTCATGAATTAAATTATGTGTTTTCAAATGTGATGCTCTAAGGAAGCTTTTCTCGCACTTGTCACACTTAAACAACCTTTTGCCCTCATGCACTAAAATATGATCCCTCAAATTTGAAGCCTGAAAAAAACTCTTTTCACACATATTACATTTAAACAGCCTTATACCCTCATGAATTAAACTGTGTCTTTTTAAACGAGATGACTTAATGAAGCTCTTATCACACTTATCGCATTTGAATGGTCTATTGTCCTCATGAATTAAAGTATGATCTTTTAAATGTGATATCTGATTAAACCTTTTGTCACAAATGTTGCATTTGTATTTCCTTTTGCCCTTGTGAGTTACAATGTGAGTTTGTAAATCTGATGCCAGGCTAAAACACTTGCCACAAAATTTACATTTGTGTGGCATTTTATCCTTTGTGCGGAATGTGTCTGTATCACCTCCTTGAGCTGAATTTGTACTGTCTTTTTCATGACAACGGCTGCTGTTTTCTCTCAGCTTTAAGCAGTCTTTATCTAAACCTGTGATGGTGACATCAGTTTCATACTTCCATGCTGCTTCTGTATCCAATCTGAAATGTAGCAGGAAAATCATCAGCAATCAAGGACACAGAGAGAAAAAGAAACAGAAAGAGAGAGCATTGCTAGAGTCAAAACAATACATATACAGTGCGTTTGGAAAGTCACTGTGCAATTGGACTACAGATGTTAAGATTAAGTTTCTTTTTCTATAGAATCTTATCATAAGTTAGTATAATTGATTTTCATAGATGCACGATTATTTTTTACTTTGTTGCATTGCTGTATAACATTTAATGTGTAACTCAATTATGATCCAACAAGCTTTGATTGAATGGACCAAAACGTTAAAGGAAAGGGAGATGGTAGTTAATAACAAAAAGAGTCAAGTAACGATGGTAACAAGAACAGAAGACCAGACAGAACAAATAAATATTCAGTATGAAGGACAGCAGCTTAGTCAAGCAGAACAATATGAATACCTAGGAGTGGAGATCTATCAAACAGGCAAGCTGCGAGGGGAAATCCGTAGGAGAATACAAAAAACAATTACTGCATATTACGCTCTTAGCAGTAATATATTTGGGAAAAAAAGAATTTATAAGAAGACAAAGACACGTGTTTACAATGGAGTTTTGGAGCCAATACTGCTATATGGCTGTGAGAGTTGGACAGAAAGGAAGAATGATATAAGTCGGGTAAGCACAGTACAAATAAAGTGTCTGTGGAGAAAATGTGGGAGAACGAGAAGGGACAGTGTAAAAAATGAAAGACTCAGAGAGGAACTACAACAGAAGCCAGTAAGCAGGAGAATAGAGAACAGACAACTTGCCTGGTGTGGAAACATAATTAGAATAGAGGACTATTGGAAGCTGCGTCAGTTTGTGGAAGGAAAGCCCCAAGGACAAAGACCTACAGGAAGACCAACGATGACATGGGAAGATGCTGTGAAGCAGGTGGCTGGAAGGAGAAAAACAATGCATCAACTTTGCAGCATGGTCAGGGATAGACAATGTTAAAAAAAAGACGGATATGGGGCAATCCCCTGATGCTGCACTAAGTGACAAAAAGAGTAGATGAAGAAGAAGAAGAAGAAGAAGAAGAAGAAGAAGAAGAAGAAGAAGAAGAAGAAGAAGAAGAAGAAGAAGAAGCAGCAGCAGCTCGATTATATGAGTTGATAAAAGCTAATCAACGCAATATGTGTAGGTTTTGATGTTCAATAAAATTGAGGAACATATTGCTTTTTGTTGAACATATCTTTCAACAAGGCAATACATAAACAGATTTAATGCAGGACATGTTTACTGAACAATTTTCAGAAACAGCTGTACCTCGTAATACAGTTTGTGAACCTATAGGACACTTTGAGAGATAGGTACGAGAGAGATGCCGAACGAACTGTAAGGACATCTAAGCTAAACACATTATTAACCCTTTATACTTTGAACAAACCATGAACGGTGAGCATTATTTATTAATTATCCAAGATTTCATTTGTGAGCAAGAGGAAGACGAGATCTACTATTCATGGTTTCAACAAGATGGTGCTAGTTCACACACAGCTGACACATAGTTTGTGTGTTTAAAAACATCAGCAATAAGTTTGTTGGCATAAATAAATAATGAGAATAAAGTTTCTTGCCTACTTTGTATCTGTTACCTATGTATGCACACTGCCGTAAGTTATCTCCATTCTCTCTTTACGCATTGCCATCTACACAATTCGAGCATCATTCAAATTATATTTTACTACTGCTCGCTACTTCCATTTCTCATATGTTGGCACCCTGCGTTACATTGTCCCTAAGCTCGTATTTGGCAACATTACCTAACATTTTTGGTTAGAATACAATAGTTTGCTCTACTTACTAGGTACATGATAGAAAAGGAAAGTAAAAATACAGAACACTCAATATGACAAGCATAAAATCTTTAAATCAAAATCATGGGGAAATAAAAACCAACAATGTTTCCACATAAACCATAGTTTGGAATGGGAGACTCACTTGCACATATTCATGGTAAATGCTTTGAATATATTTAAGTTAAATGTTAAGCTGAAAATAACTCTTCTTGAACTGTCAGTTAGGTGAAATCTGGAAGGGTTTTCAAGCTTTCAAGAGCTAACACCAGACCTGGGCCAATTCTGCGGCAGCCTCTGACCCATCCTTTCCACTGGACTGACTATAAATATAAACTGAACAACAGTCTCCACATCTTTCACTGAAGATGAGAGTGACATTAGCTCTTGAAAGCTTGTTTGCAAAAGAGTAGAGAAAGAGATGTGAATGTGTCATCTAAAAGTGAGTGGAGAAAATGTGTATGAATGTAATAGCATTTCTATTTCAAACATACAGAAAATGGTATGACTTATTTTAAAAGCGGGGATAACATTTTTTTGTATAAAATCACATTTTTTATGGAAAATTGTTTATAGAAGAGTGAGAAGAGAAAGATGTGAATGTGTTATCCAAAAGTGAGTAGAGAAGACAGTGTAAATGTAATAGGCAGCATTTCCAAGTGAGTAGAGAAAGAGATCTGGATATGTTATCTGAATTTGAATAGAGAAAATAGTGTGAATGTAATGGGTAGGATTTGTACTTCAGACATATAGAAAATTGTATAAACTATTCATAGAAGAGGGAATAAAACATGTTTTTTTTTTTATAAAATTGTGGGTTTTTCAGGCAAGACAACAATGTAGATAAACTTAACAAGCAAAACCTTATCTGAACACAAAATTTGATCAAAATCTATAGAACCGTTTCCGAGATACACATAAGATATGCAACAATTGTTCTGTATCAGAGGGAATAAAAAATTTTATCTTTTGTGTAAAATCTCATTTTTTCAGGAAAGACACCTACATATATAGATCAACTTCTTGTTTTCCTGATTACTCTCCCCTTATGTAGGACTTACACCCCCTAGGACTTACAAGTATAGGTAAACTTGAAAAGTAAAATCTTATATGCATATAAGATGTTAAGTAGATTTTCTGGGCTTGTGGGCCGTGGTCGAGTTGGATTACCTTCCTCCGACGTTTCGCTGAAAACTGCGTCCAGCATCTTCAGGGTCAACCTCTGTTATTTTGGTCTAACTTAGCAGCTGCACATAAACTAAAGTTCACTGCAAACTTTCATATTACTGATCATTTTTGTTTCTTATTAGTGTCCTTGGTAACATAAATTTTCACGATCGCTCGTTCTCATGAATACCAACATGAGATTATCGCTAACAAATCTTTTCTTAATAAATTGATCTCAAATTATATTTTCAAATGCCGGCAAATGGGACGTCTCTGATCCTGGTATAAAAGAGAAAGCTTTCCGTGTCTCGGGTTTTCTTCTCCCTCTTATTAGAGCCGGGAGCCAAGTTTTGCTTATCTGCTGTCTCTCTTCTTTTCGATTGTAGGAGTTTTTATGCATAAAAATCTCTATCGCTTCCTGAGCCAAGCGAGCCTGGTAGTGGCTTGTCCTTGAGAGTACCTCCGTGTCTTTGTAATTCACGTCATGGCCAAACAATAGAGAGTGTTCTGCCACCGCTGACTTGTCCGTCTGCCCCAACCGGCTATGTCTTTCATGTTCTTTTAGTCGAGTGCTGATACTCCGAATGGTGGTGCCTATATACTTGTCCACAGCTACATGGTATTTTGTAAACACCGGCTGTGCAGTGTGGATGTCTTTTATCCTTAACGGAGTTAAATAAATCTTTGACTTTCTTTGTTGGCCTATAAATAGTCCTAATGTTGTACTGTTGCAGCAGTCTTCCTATTCGGTCTGTTACCTTATGGATGTATGGTAAATAGATGGTACTCAGGGTTTGCTTCCTCCGGTCTTTTTGGACTGTCGGGTACCTCGGATGGAGAGCTCTTGTAATTTCCTTGTGTGTATAACCGTTGCTGATGAGGGCCTTGTTTAGATGTCGGATTTCTTTATTCAGCTTTTGTGGCTCACAAATCTTCTTGGCCCGTTCGGAAAGGGTTTTGATTATGCCCAATTTTTGTCTTGGATGATGGTTCGAGGTTTTATGGAGGTACCTATCAGTGTGAGTAGGTTTGCGATAAACTGTGTGACCCAGACGTGAATCAGCTTCTCTTGTCACTAGGACATCCAGGAAAGGAAGGCTGTTGTCTGTTTCCTTTTCCATGGTGAACTGTATGGCACGGTTTTGGCTATTTAGATGATGAAAAAAGGCTTCTAGTTTTTCCTCCCCGTGGCTCCAGATAATGAAGGTGTCGTCCACATACCTAAGCCAGGTTTTTGGTTTATATGTAGCGCTTGCAGTGAACTTTAGTTTATGTGCAGCCGCTAAGTTAGACCAAAATAACAGAGGTTGACCCTGAAGATGCTGGACGCAGTTTTCAGCGAAACGTCGGAGGAAGGTAATCCAACTCGACCAAGGCCCACAAGCCCGGAAAATCTACTTAACATATTGGAACTATGTTTTCATATGGTTTACATCATAGTACATGATATAACATAAACAAAAACCTGCTCTATATTAATGTATGAGCAAAAATTACACATTAATCTATAATGACTGCTAGTAACAGCGAAACAAACTGAACTACCTATGTACCACCACTATCGCATGTGATCAACTATGTCTACAGGTCATTGTCGTTATGTTGTGCGTGGTAATCACAACATTGTCACTTCCTCACATTGCTACGCTACATTACCTTGTAGCTGCTAATCCTATAGCTGAATTTATATACATTATTTTTTTCTTTTTTTGGATAATCTGGACATTTCCAAATCCGAACAGATCACACAACCAATTAATTCTCATTAGCAGGGTTCTGTTGTAACTTGTTTTATGCATCAGCCATTTCTGACATGGTTTGAGTATTATAATACTTTTGTTTAAGAGTACCATCACTCTTCACTTATTTTTCATCATGTCAAGGCAAGAACATGCAATTTAATAGCTAGCATATTGGGAGCAGCTGTTGAACATCTGACTATCAATGTTATTTCTTCTATCCCTCTTGCAGCCAGAACAAAATGTGTAATTAATGCAATTGTTTATCTCAATTACTATGAAGTAGATAGAACATTATTCTTTCGTATGAATAGATTATAGAAGCTACATAAAAAAATCTGATGTGTTGCACTCACATGACTTTCTCTAATCTTGTACTAACCTTTCTTCCAAACTCTTATTCCTATATCTTCTTCGTATTAGTTGAGATAAACATTTGTACAAATTATCTTATTGCTTATTTCCTTGTAGGTGCAACGGGAATATCAGGATACAGTAGGCTTTGTGCTATAGTCAGATCTTTTAAAGCTTTAAGATTCCGTTCTCTTTGCACACGTAACATAAAAAAATGAACAACGATGTTTCATTTCACAAAAGTTTTAAGTTTTCTGAAACTCACACACATAACAAGGAATATCTCTAAAATGGTTCATCCTACAAGAAAATCTATTCAGACATAAATTGTGTATTTTAGCAAGATCTACATTTTTTGTATAGTATGATTTGGTCTATCTCTAACGGTTTACCAGTTATGCAAAAGTCGTCCAGAGTAAATACGACTACAGGGGCTATAGCCAGAAAATTCAAGATACACATTTCATTTGTCATAAAAATATCTCAAACATATGACATTTTAATCAAAATCGTTAGAGCCATTTTCAAGAAAATCAAAATTTTCTAAAAATCTTCCATGTAAAGGGTAGTTTAGGGTGGGACTATTTTCTTCAAAATCTTCGTGTCGCATCCTTGAAATACATTAAACTTAAATAACAACTTTGATTTTTAACCGACTTTTCGTTTTTGAGTTATGCTGTCCACAGACTGACAGACTGACACACAGACACACACATGGACCTTTTTCTAAAAATGCTTTTTTTGGATTCAGGGAGCCTCAAAACATATATTTCCGGTGAAATCTCGACATCGAATTTTTGGGTGGAATACAATACTTCCCCTACTTACCAGAAGAGAAAGTAATAGACAAGTTAGTGTAACGAAAGTCATGTGAATATAGTACATCAGTTTTTTTACTTTCTCTTGTACTTATCTATGTTAATTCCACTCTAATATTCAATATGGATATTTCAGTTAAATATACTTTTTGAGGTCCCTGAATCAAAAAAAAGTTTTAGATATATGTGCATATGTATGAGACTGTGAGTGCATGTACATGTGTGTGTGTGTGTGTGTGTGTGTGTGTGTCTCTGGACAACAAAGGTCTGCTAAATATTAAACTTGAATTTAACTTCAACTTCTTCCAAGGATATTATATGGAGATTTTCAAGAAAATCTCTCCCATATGAAATTACCCAACATGCTTTATTATTTTTTATCTTCTCAAAAATGGATCTTGTGTTTTTGAATAAAATATGATATAAATGCCTGCCAAAAAAAGAAAATGTTTATCTTGAATTTTCTGTAAAAAGCCTGCAAGTCCTCTTTATTCTGAATGACCTTTGTATGAATAGTAAATCCGTAAATGATACACAAAACATTGCTACACAAATAAAGTGGATCTATTTCAAGCACACAATTTATGTCAACATTTTTTGTGACAATAATCATTTGCAAGATTCTCTTTATTACTGATTTGCATTTTCAAATACTAATACACTTTTGCACTAGAAAGTCCCTGTTTATTTTTTGTACCAGTCACGCAAAGAGCAAAGAATTTCAGAGCCTTTACAGGGTGACAAACTTTTTGAAACTTTTAACAAATGCTTTAGCCATCTGTATCATATTTATAATTAAATCAAAACATGTAAATGGGTTATGAAACCTTCTCAGTGGTTACAAAGTAGATAGCTTTTGCAAGAATAGTCTGTAGAAGAGAGAGTGCATGATGTTATGTGAACATAACAGATGACATTTTTATTTTTTTGTACATAGCTTAAGACTTCTTCATTCCAATTCAATAATGTATAACACTGTCAATGTAAATGTGTGTGTGCATGCGTGCGTAGGTGTGCGTGTGCATGTGTGTGTGTGTCTGTGTGCAGATACCAAGGTCTATATGACTGTTTAAACTTATAACAAATATGTACTTTCATTTAAATTATCACCACTTAAAACAGTTTTATTGAAGAATTATATTTTAAACTTGATTTCTTCTTTACTTCATGGTATATTACATTATGCCACATTACATTATCACACTTATCTCTATGCATCAATGTCCATCTTGTTTACTTACAAACAAATGAAAACAGCCTCTGCTACCTCTGTTTTCCCAGTTATGATGATTTTAGAGGGCTTACACAAGATACTGCTTTAATTATCTTCATTAAGAGCTGTTTCACTGAAAAAAAAAAAACTGTGTCAAATATTTGGAGCCATCTAGCTTCTTGGCAAATGGATATGGTTTATTATTTCACTGTTGTGCAAACATTGTGTGAAGAATGCTGTAATGCATTTCTATCTTAATTCGAATGAATTTAGTCACAATTAATGTTAAAATGCCATGCAAAGATTAATTTCCAAAAAGATTTGATAACATTGTTAACATTAAAACATTATTAAATTAATTCAAATAAAGGTAGAAATGCTTTACAACATTGTTCACACAATGTTTTTGCAACAGTTAGTGAAATAATAAACCATTCATATCCATTTGTCAAGAAGCTAGATGGCTCCAAATATTTGACAATTTTTTTTTTTTTCCGGTGAATTGGTTCTTTATAGATAATAATTGTATTGGACATATTTGTTACACTCATGTAGAATACCTAGTTACTGCATGGTGAAGCCGTATCTTCCACCCGGTAAATGTGAAGTTCATGATAACTTGGTAGACATATTACAATTATGCATAAGTAGTTTGAAATAACTTGATGAACACATTTATCTAGTAAAAAGCTAGCCTGAATGGATCAAACAAAAATGTTTCATGTATTTCTAAACTTTCTCACAGTAATATATTATGACAGAAATGCCCATGATTTAAGGCTAGTCGAATGGCTTAGTAAACGAAACTGAGTGCATAACACTGTTTTCACATATTTTCCCCCAAAACACCAAATAAGTAGTGTAATTGCCACTTGCCACATAACAGTTTATTCTTTTCTAAGCTAAAAGCAACATAGAAGATGGAATTCAACAAATCAAGGATTACTTTTTCTCTTCTGTATGTTTATTAACACATAAAAGAAACAATCTAATATTGGAATTCTTCAAATAAACAACTTAATCACCATATAAAAATACAGATAAGCAAACAATATTTGTTTCATAACAGATGATGATTTCTCCATTTTAAATTATGTATATCATTTCATAATGCAAACAATTTACTTTTACTGCCTCACTCACATCTCTAAGTCTTCTAACTCACAAGAAACAAAACAATGCAATATTTTGTTATTTTTATTGTGTAAGAAAACATGTAAAATTACACTGTCGGCGGAGATTTCAATTTTGTCTCATACTGCACATATACAATATGTTTACTACAAAACTTGGCAAACAGACACACAGCGTGTCTGTCAGACATGTACTGTATGACTTAGGTGGCAGTCATATGGCCCATCTGCCAGTCACACATGTATGAACATCTAATCAAATCACATTAACAATTACCACAATAAACACAAAACATGCCTTATCACAGGAGATGTTGGAAATGCCATCCATCTGTATCAATACATCTACAACTTCTGAGGAAATTTTCATTCAGATGCATTAGTTCAGCTTCCAAAATAGTGTTAATTTCTCTCCTAATATTTTGTTTTAAATTTCTCTTGTGCAAGGTACCTAAGAAACAATCTAACTCTGCTTTCATCTAATTTCTGTTCTGTAAGCACAAGCTGTTTTACTGCTTTTTTCTTATGAATTGATCCCGTCTCCCTGAATTTATTTACAAGCGAACTAACGGTGCCTCAAATCAGAACATGCATGCCAGGAAATTTAGTTTCAAATTGCCTTACAACTTCCTCACAAGGTGGTGTAAGTACATACACATCATTAAACACTCTTTGTTATGCTATATACTATAATAAATTATTATGAAAATACTTCAAGCAAAACTAAACACTTTTAAACACTCCTAGTATTACTCACGTGTGAACAGGACTAGAACAGTGCAAAATACCTAAGTAACAAAAGTAAGACAGATGCACATGTGACAATTAGCATGTGCGTGCAGGTCACATGGGTAGTGCACCTGTCAGCCAAGTTTTGTAGCAAACGTACTGTATTAAATACACCAGCACTTCAAAGCTAAGCAGCCATTTTCTCTAATTAATTAAACGATATTATAACATGTGGTACTCTCTGGAAGGCACATATTAACAGGAAAAGGAAGAATTTGTTATAAAGTACAGAAAAGTGTATTGGTTGTTAGGAAGATATTCCCAACTAAATGTACACAATAAGTTGTATAAACAACTATTAAAAGCAGTTTGGATGTATTGGTTGTAGATTTGGGGCTGTACCAAGAAATCTAATATTAAGATTATACAAACTCTTCAAAACAATAAGCTACACAGAATTGTCAATGCACCATAGTATATTAGGAATGATAACATCCATAGTGACTTAAAAATGGACATCAGTGAAGACATAACAAAACATGGCTGTGAAGTATGAAAAATGGCTCACAATTGCTTAAATCCGATTATGCCTGTTATTGGACTACACTATTGTACCAAAAAGACTTAAAAGGATAAAACCAGAAGATTTATAGCTGTGATTTGTGTTCCTGCATGAAAAATGCACATTTAGAATTATTCAATGGAATATGTTCTTGGTAAACAGTGACTCATGATATTGAAACTATTAGATAAGTTCTCTTTACTTAGTTGTAGTATCTATGTAATGCATTTAGCATTTAATAAAAAAAACAAGAAAAAAATATGTGCTACTTAATAAAGTCCTTTTCACAAACATTATACAGTGCATTTACTACAAAACTTGGCCGGCAGATGCATGGCCCGAGTGACATTCACAACATTTCCCTGCACCTGCATGCTGATTGTCACATATGTGTCAGTCTTAGTTCTGTTATAGATAAGTGCTTTGTGCTGTTCTAGTCCAGTTCACACGTAACATTAGGAGTACTTAGAAATGTTTGGTTTCACTTGACGTATTTTCAAAATGTATCAATTGCAATATACAGTACAACAAAGAGTGGCAGGGAAGTTGTAAGGCAATTTGAAACTAAATTTCTTGTCGTGCATGTTCTGAGTACAGACATCATTCGTTTGCTTATAAATAAATTCAGGGAGACAGGGTCAATTCGTGATAGGAAAATAAAGGTAAAACGGCATGTGCTTACGGAACAGAAATTAGACAAAATTGGAGAACGGTTAGAACGGTCAGCTCAAAAATCTCTTAGGCACCTTGCACAAGACAAAATAAAAACAAAATACCAATTATTTTGGAAGCTGAGCTAATGCGTATGATTGAAAATTTCCTCAGAAGATGCTGTAAATGTATTGGTGCAGATGGACGGCATATGTGATAAGGCCAATGTGATAAGGCATGTTTAGTGTTTTCTGATAATTGTTAATGTGATTTGAGATTTGATTTGATGTCCATCATGTGTGACTGGGAGACGTGCTGTGCAACTGTTAGCCAAGTCATGAAGCACATGTCCGGGAGACAGGCTATGCAACTGTTGGTCAAGTTTTGTAGTAAGCATACTGTACTTGTATTGGCTTTCAACATAGTGAGGTACTTATGCTTTTTCAAATTTAAGGATACACAGGTCTTATCACTTGCAATCTTTAAATGGTCTTTTGCCCTAATGAACTACATTGTGTATTTTCAAAACTGATGCTGCAATAAAGCTCTTATCGCACAAGTCGCATTTAAATGGACTTATTACCTCATGAATTACATTATGTAGTTTCAAATTAAATACCTGATTAAAGCTGTTATCACGTGTATTGCGTATAGAGCCTTTTGCTGTCATGAATTAAATAATGTCTTTTTAAATTATATGCTCTAAGGAAATGTTTATCACACTTGTCACATTTAAACTGCTTTTTGCCCTCATGAATTAAATTATGTGTTTTCAAATTTGATGCCTGAGTAAAGCTTTTGTTACAGGTATTGCATTTATACAGCCTTTTGTCCTGATGGATTAATTTATGTCTTTTTAATGCTGGAAGTGTTTGAAAGCCTTTGTCACAAATGTTACACTTGTGTATCCTACTGCCCTCGTGTACTAAAATATGTACATTCAAATTCGAAGATGTGGTAAAGCACTTTTCACACCTGTGGCACTTGAATGGCTTTTTCCCTTCATGAACTAAAATATGTACATTCAAATTTGATACCCTCGTAAAGCCCTTGTCACACATATGGCATTTGAATGGCCTTTTGCCCTCATGAATTAAATTATGAGCTCTCAAATGTGATGCCTGAGTAAAACTCTTGTCACAAATGTTACACTTGTGCTTTCGTTTCTTCTCATGAGTTATAATGTGAGTTTGTAAATCTGTTGCCACATTAAAGCACTCACTGCAAAAGTTACATTTGTACCAGTGTAATGTTTTGTTGTCCACATGGAGTATGTCTGTGATACTGTCTCCATAAGATGTATTTGTGTTGTCTTTTTCATAACAAGGGACACAATTTTCTACACGTTTTGAGCAGTCTTTATCTAAATCTCTGTTGGTGACACCAGATTCATACCTCCATTCTGCTTCCATGTCCAATCTGAAATGTAGCAGGAAAATCATCACAATCAAAGACAATGTTGGGAGACACTGATCAAAACTTTATGGCTGCAACAAAATCAAGTGATGTGCACAAAATTCAAACTTTGATTTGAAGACTAGTCTCCGAGTTTAAGTGTTAAGTCTTCAACAAACAAATCTTTGAAATTCCCATAGAAGAAAATCTTCAGGTTGTAGAATCAGGTATAAACAAGACTAGCAAATCATTTAAATATTAAAAATGTAACATTTAAATGGATGAGCAGCCATGTGCAATTTAAAATTTGGTTTTCTCATTAAAATAAGTCTCTTTTGGGCTGCTGTGCTGTAGTTGGAGATTAAATTTATAATAATACATTTCACTGGCACCTGCAGTCAGCATCTTCAGTCCCAGTTGCTTGGAAAATCTAAGGAAGATAAGGGTAGAGGACATTTATTAAGTTTATGGTGCATTATGTTTATGAAAGGCAGTAGAAAGGACAGAAGTGAGGTGAGGAGAATTTTCTAGAGTAACTGTTATTTTTTTATGCCAACCAACTTACTGCTGGTATTTATAAACGCACAAGCAGCGTGTGGGCAGTGTTTGAGAGGTAAAATCAGGTATTCTCTCTCTCTCTTTCTTGTCCACCTCGGTAGCATGATGGTTAGCGTGTCTGCCTCACGTTCAAGAGGTCGCAAGTTCAAATCTCGCTTAGGGTAAGTTATCCAGGTAAGTTTTTTTTCCGAGGTCTTCCCTTATCCTGAGAAGACGAATGTTGGGTAACTTAAAGCTCTACAGATCTCAGGCTCATATGAACATCATTTCACCCATTTCAGTCATTCACAGTCCAATATGCGATCAATAGTTTGGACAAAATAATACTTTGTAATACGTATATTCTTTTTGGAACACCCAGTATTATTGATATTTAAAAATTTAGAAGTTTCACAAACCTCTTTAAGAGGAAGATGTTTTGTTATACAAAACTTTATTTTTGATTGTAATAAAAGGACAAGACTTTTAGGTCAGAAAAGGTGCAATGTAGGTGCCTAAAATAAGCTATTTCAGTACCTCAGTTTGGCTATATAAAACTTACACGCTCTGAAAGGTATGGAGTAACACAGTACATATAAAATAAAAAGTGCACAATGCTGACAAACGAAAATATTATTCATTAAAAACAAAGAAAATTACAAAATGCACAGTTGCACAACACAGTAAACCTTAGACAAATTTAATGTCCAAACTGTTCTTCAAAGTTTTCTATTTTTTCCAAGTTAAAAATACATGAGACACAGACCTAAGTTGGAATATGTGATATTACATTCGTAAACGTTGGAATAACCAGCAGTTTCAAACATTCAGTCTGTAGTTGAATATACAGTAAATAACCAAAACCCTTTTCAAGGTAACCCAAGAAAAAAATATGTGTTCAGTCAATATTGATTTATATACTGAAATGAAATGTTTTACATCAACTTCTCTTTTGACACATGTTGGATAGGAATGATGCAATTTTTCATTGAGCTCAATTTTTCCATTCTGCTGTCTACTGCTGCACACCCAAGCAGTTATTCTTCTGTAAAACCTTTTGCATTTTTGCAGGCACTTTTTCTTCCACTTCCTGATACTCCAATAATTTTCATTTTAACCTCTTCCAGAATAAATGTTCCCATCATTTCCTGGTAGCAATCCTAATATTTCTAAAACACACAGGCAATTTTTAAATAAAACTCTACATTTTATGTTATATTTAACAAAATAGGCACTTTTTGTTATTTCAAAGGTAATATGGGCAAAAAGAATTGATACAGTTGAAACAGGCTGTTTTAGTGAGAGAACTTCTTAAAGATCTCAGCATTCTTATAGTGAATCTACACTCTAGTCCTCATGTATTTGGCAGTTCACATCATTCTTCGATCATGAGAGAACTTTTTACTGAATGAGATTTCCCAGTACATGCCAAAAGAACGACCATTACATAGACTTAAGAGAAAATGCCATACACATCTCCACTTATGGAATATTGTAGTGTTATTATTTTCTTGCACATATCACCATTAATTCTTCTACTTCAGACTTTGAGGACAATTGTTGAATTGTATCTCCAGCACAAGTGTTGTAAATCTTTAGCTTTGTTAATATTTTACTAGCAAAATTGTAAAACACATAATATTGTATAATAAGTTAACTAAATTAAAGACCTGCCTCTGTAGCACAATGGTAGTGTGTCTGCCTCATGTCCAAGAGGTCACGAGTTCAAATCTCGCTTAGGGTGCATTATTCAGATAAAGTTTTTTCTGAGGTTTTCCCCTTAAACTAAGAAAATTAATGTCAGGTAACTTAAAGCTCTATGGACCTCGGGCTCATTTGAGCAACATTTCACCCATTTCATTCATTCACTATCCAATATGACACTACATTGGAGGATGTTAATTAAAAAAAAAAAAAACTAAATTACAAAGAAATTAAATTAACAGTTTTTAGTTTAATTAGTTAACGAATGGCTCCATATTTATACTGATGGATCATTGATATCAAACCGAGATGGAGCAGGGGCTGGAGTCACGTGCCACCTCTTTTCCTATTACAAATCTTTAAGTTATGGAACTACTAACTTCGATGGAGAAATTGAAGCAATTCGAATGGCCCTACAAAATCTTTTGTATAGAATTTCGCATTTTCATCAAGCAGTTATTCTCTCAGATTCCAGGGCAGCAATTATAGCAATTACTTCCAAGTTGTCACCAAAAAACCAAACAATTATGTTGTTGTTAGCTAATGCTGGATTTCTGACAATGAAGTCATTAATCCTCTTGCTCTCCAATATTTTTCACTGATGGATGGGGCGCTAGAAGTGGCCGGACATATTTGAAGGTGGTCTCGGTCCATTTCCTCTTGCAGATCACATAGAGGGCAGAGTGGTGAAGAATATATCCCAAACCAAACAATTATAGAATGTTGGAAAATCCTTACCCATCTAACCTCACTTCAAAAATACCTAGTCTTCCAATGGATACCAGCTCACTGTGGACTGAGGGGTAATGAGAAAGCTGATTTTCTTGCTAAAAAGGGTAACGGCAATGTGCAGAAATCTATAGTTAATCTACCATTCTATGCAGCTAAAAGATTAGTCAACTCTGAATTCAAAAAAGTTATTGCAAAATACTACGATGAAAAATCAAAAAATAAAAGACGGGAACTACCAAACATTCAAACAGTAATTCCTGAGTATCCTCGAAAAACGGCAGTTGCAACCTTCAGATTGATTACAGGACATGATTGTCTGGCAAAACATTTAAACAGAATTGGGATATATTCTTCACCACTCTGTCCTCTATGTGATCTGCAAGAGGAAATGGACCGAGACCACCTTCAAATATGCCTGGCCACTTCTAGCACCCCATCCATCAGGGAAAAATATTGGAGAGCAAGAGGATTAATGACTTCATTGTCAGAAATCCAGCATTAGCTAACAACAACAGTTTAATTAGTTATGAAATGTATAAGTACACTGCTACTAGGAACGCAACAAAAAAAGTTTTAACCTAAAGACCCACAGTCTAGTAATGAACTATATTGGAGAAATTGTATGCTATATTCCAAAGTTTAAGATTGACATTACTTAAAGCATTTTATATATGATTCAATATTAACATTTTGAAAAGTATTTACATTTAAAGTTAGGTACACAGAACCAGTAAATTAAGCATCTATTATAATTAGCTTGAAGCAATTGGTAACAAAAATATCAAGCAAATTACTTGAAATCAGTTATTTTACCAATAAGAACCTTTAATCATGCTGCCTTTTACTCAGAATTCCTCTCACCTAAGTAAATTGGGATATTTACTTTTTAGACACAACAATAAAACAAAAGTCTAAATTCAATTTTTCATATTCCTCAATAAAACGCTTGATCATTAAAAAATTTTCTCATTCATACCTACAAGAAATAGAAACAAATGCCAAAGATAAAAAATGGATTACACTACTTTCCAACCCAGATATAATCCCCCAGAGACCAAGGAAAACAGCGGTTGCAGCTTCCGACTATTGACAAATCACGACTGCTTAGCAAGTCATCTCTACAGAATAGGTATCTCAGCCTCACCAATATGTGTCCTGTGTAACGATCCAGCAGAAATGAATGAAGACCACTTGAAGACCTGTGAAGCATTAAGATCAGAAGAAACTACTGTTCAAAAGTATTGGAAAGCACGAATGCTAATGGCTTCATTGCCAGATGCAAGGCACTAGAAAACAACAACAACTTTTTAGACACTGACATGTTGATAAACTGTACTTCTGCAGCTTTAATTCCATTAAACTATGACCACAGGAATTAATCTTGGGAATAACTTCGCAAGATTTCCAAAATGGCTTCCAGTACTATTAAATCTGTTACATTCTCACAATGTAACAAAAAACAAAATGAGTAATAACCACAGAGCCCTCATTATGACACACAGTTATATTCAGTGGAATTGCTTGACCAGCACTGCAGTGGTTCTGTTTCCCCTCCACTTTCATCCCTCTGAGTGTGCTTGGCTAGTCAGGTGGTGCAAAGATAAGTTGCAGAATCTTGTTGAAAAACCCTGTGTTATACATATACAGGGTTCATCATTTGAAACCTAACAGACGCAAAGCATTTCGCCTGTGCGTGACTGGGTGTGCCACAGCCGGCTTTGCTCATACATAAACTCTGTGCATAAAGCATGTATAACACTCTTACCTTATAGAAGATGCTGGAAATGTTGTCAACCCTAAACAAGCATTATATCGGGAGAACACATTCTGATTCACACAATTAAGTTGAGCCACTGTAATGTTTCCAATTTCATTTCTAATCTTCCAATGTATGAGGATTTGTCTAAAACTAAAACTGCATAAGTGTACCAGTGCCCATGCTTTAAAAGAAGGTGAAGCATTACTGTTAATGGCTTCTTTCATCAGTGAATGACAGTTTAATTGATCCAAAGCTTCTATTCTTTTCCGATGAGGCATGGTTCAACCTAAATGGGCGTCTCAACACTCATAATAGTCAGTCCTGGGCCTCTGAAAATCCACATCATGTTCAAGAAATTCCTCATTATGACTGGAGAACTGTAGTTTGGTGTGATGTTAGTTTTTGACGCATAATTGGTCCAATATTCTAGGAGCAGACGGTAAATGCAGAGATATAATAAACTGACATTTTGACCCCATTTTATCATGAAATGATAGAAGAAGAGAAGTCATATGGGCGGTTGTAACAAGATTCTGCTACTGCCCATAGAGCAGAGGAGTCCATGAATAGAATAACGTAAGTGTTTGAAGATAAAATGATTAGTGCTAATGTATTGCCTTCTTGCTCTCCTGATCTAACAGCGGGTGATTTTTACTTGTGAGGTAACCTGAAAGACTAAGTTTACGAGAAATATACTCATACATACCAATATATGAGAAATACAAAATTTCCTACCCTCTTGCATATCTTGAAGCGCTCATAACTCATTCAAAATTCCTGCTTGTTCAGTCCACCAACTGCTGCCTTATTTAGATGAGAAGTTCCCCAACATGCTTCCCGTAGCCAGAACTCGAACCTGCATCACCTCACATATCAGGAAATGTAAGACACAATCTCGTCTTAATATACCATTTTTATGGCAGCAGTCCTCGGAACCCCATTTGATGATCCACGTATTCCTGTATCGACAGTCTAGTGAATTTGCGATGGAATTCACAATTACAGTATTCAGACACGATTAGACCGTGTTCCCTTTCAAGCAATTAACTCTGCATGGTGACAAGATTCTGTCACATCTTAGTCTCGTTAAACTAAAATAGCCATGTCTATATTTTTTCATGGCATTACCTTCTTGTTGATTTTTCCCTTCTTTAGTAACCAAAACTCTGTGTGTTCGAAATTTTTCATTGCTACGTTGTTCAACTGTTCACATAACTCTTCTTTCTCCCACCATATCAGCTCTAACCAACAAGCACATAGTTTTTCACGTACCAATTTTGTTTTTACTGCTCGTAATTACCCTTGAGTCATTCAGAGAAGAAATCTTCCTTCAGCTCTCTTTTTTTCGTCACAAGGTAGGCTAGGTGCCTACCCTCCCTCAGAACAAATTGAATCCTCCCCCACTCCATGTACGTGTGTAGTAGCAATAGAAATATTGCAGTTTTGAACAAGTGCTCATGGAGTACAACCATAATGATTTCAAAGCAAGATCAGAGGAGGTGATTGAAAATTGAATGTGAATGAACACCTAACCACACAATAGTTAAGACGGTCAAAGTCTTCAAAGGACATCAAAATGTGACACACATGCCTCGTCCTGGTCATCCTGCAGTAATGGAAGATGTGAAGAACATGAACATGTTAGTGCTGGAGGATCGGAATGCCATGATTCGTAAATTGGCCAACCTGTCAGATTGGCATCTTTGATGTGCTTAAATTCCTGAAGAAGTGACTGAGAATGCGGAAAGTTACGTCCAATGGGTTTCATATGTTTTGACTGAAAATCACAGCTGATGACCTCCAGGCAACCAACCGCTTCCTTCACAACATCCAGAGATCAGGCAGTGCCAATGGGTTCCAAATCACACGTGATACACAACAGGAATGAGAACATCAAAAGCCTGTAAAACTTAAGGGAAGAAGGTACCTTAAAAATGGTGAAAATAACTTTTGTTTTTTGCTTATTTTCATAGTTTGAAGTATGTTTTATATGAATATTAATTTTTCATCAGCAACTTATTTATGGGGCCTAAATGTGGGTTTAAATCATATGCTCCAGAGCAGGAAATATCTCCCTTTTCATTTTCTGGCTACTCTTAGAAGCATCTCTGAAATTTTTATGTTTAGGGATATTTTCTTCATTTGGCATCCTATGGTTCCACATTTGTGTTTTTGTTATCGAATGAGGAAAATGCCTAGATCCACTGCTAAAGTGTTCAGAAAAATCTGATGTGTTGCACTCACATGACTTTCTCTACTCTTGTGCTAACCATTCTTACAAACTCTTATTCCTATATCTTCTTCGTGTTAGTTGAGATAAACATTTGTACAAATTATCTTATTGCTTATTTCCTTGTAGGTGCAACGGGAATATCAGGATACAGTAGGCTTTGTGCTATAGTCAGATCTTTTAAAGCTTTAAGATTCCATTCTCTTTGCACACGTAACATAAAAAAATGAACAACGATGTTTCATTTCACAAAAGTTTTAAGTTTTCTGAAACTCACACACATAACAAGGAATATCTCTAAAATGGTTCACCCTACAAGAAAATCTATTCAGACATAAATTGTGTATTTTAGCAAGATCTACATTTTTTGTACAGTATGATTTGGTCTATCTCTAACGGTTTACCAGTTATGCAAAATTCATCCAGAGTAAATACGACTACAGGGGCAATAGCCAGAAAATTCAAGATATACATTTCATTTGTCATAAAAATACCTCAAACATATGGCATTTTAATCAAAATCGTTAGAGCCATTTTCAAGAAAATCAAAATTTTCTAAAAATCTTCCATGTAAAGGGTAGTTTAGGGTGGGGCTAGTTTCTTCAAAATCTTCGTGTCACATCCTTGAAAGACATTAAACTTAAATACCAACTTTGGTTTCTAACCGACTTTTTGTTTTTGAGTTATGCTGTCCACAGACTGACAGACTGACACACACACATGGACCTTTTTCTAAAAATGCTTTTTTTGGATTCAGGGGGCCTGAAAACATGTATTTCCGGTGAAATCTCGACATCGAATTTTTGAGTGGAATACAATACTTCCCCTACTTACCAGTAGAGAAAGTAAAAAGGTCTGAAGGGCCTGGTAGGAAGAAAAAGGTGAATGTATTTAATGAAAACAGTGAAAATAACTCAGGACTTGAAAACTGTACACCTAGTGATAATAAGAGTGTTAGGTTAGGGGATTCAATCCACATGCTAGTGTACAGTTGTCCAGAACGTCCTGACACTCGACATACGCGAGAGAGGAGAAATTAAGGAGAAGTGACTGGAGTGGTGGGGAACAAGTGAGTGATGTCAGAACTCAGGCAGTTACATACACAAGCAGTGTATGTTTACGCATTATAAACAATTACTGTAAAGTTATCACAGTGAGAGCGAGCAATGCATTGATCCCCAGCTCTCCTGTTATGCAAGTAGGCACGCCTCTTCTATTGCGCATCTATACTCCAAGAGTGGGGGAGTGTCACGACAATCTGGAAAAACTTTAGTACCAAACAAAAGTGCCTCTAGTTGCAGTTCTTCAACAATAAAATTATTCTCCTGTCCTAATGCAATTAATGAAGCAGTAGTGACAATATAATTGATATTGATCTACTTTCAGAAACCATAAATGCATTCATTAAATGTAAATATTGTAATGCAAGTGATAATATAATATATTTATAAGATATTACAGTCAGATATAGATTAGTACTGTAACTAATTTTCCTGTAACTTGTTTTTTAAAGCCTTATGTTCCTTTTCTTTGAAATTACTTAACCTAGAGCAATGAAATCTTCACAGACTGTTTCTTACACATATGCACACGCACACACGTGCACATGCACATGCACACACACACACACATATAAATTGGCATTTTTTCAATATTTGGATGATCAAGCCCACTGATAATTTTTTCCTTTCAAAATATACCAAAAAAGTATTATTATGCAAAAAACTGTTGCACTTGAAATTTTTGATACTATATACTCATGTCATTTTATTGCCAAATAGCGTAACTACATGTGATAAAAAAAAAATCTCTATTATTCATAGTTCTTCAGAAAAGGAGCATTGAAAATAACACATTTAACATGGCAAAGATAGGAGGTATCTTCTCCCCTTGAAACATTGTATGTATGCTGTGTACCTAAATAAAAAATAGTTGCCACTATTAAAAAATCAATCCCTGTATTAATAAAGTGCCTTATTTCTCAAAATTTTGTTACAAGTTTCATATTAAATAACCTTCTATTATGATTTTAAATGTGATGTTTTTCTTAAGCATAGCTTTTAACCCTTGTGAATTAAACTATGTTTTTCCAATTGCGCTGCCTGAGTAAAGCTCTCTTCACAAATGATACACTTGTGTTCACTTTTACCATCATGAATTAAATTGTGTGTCTTCAAATGTGATGCTGTAAGATAGCTCTTATCACACTTGTCACATTTGAATGGCCTTTTGCCTTCATGAATTAAACTGTGTGTTTTCAAATGTGTTGCTGTAAGGAAGCTCTTATTACATGTCTTACATTCAAATGGCCTTTTACCTTCATGAATTAAATTATGATCTCTCAAATGTGATGCTTGAATAAAGCTCTTATCACACACATTACACTTAAATAGTCTTCTGCCCTCATGACTTAAATAATGCCTTTTCAAACATGAAGATGTAGAAAAGTACTTCTCACAAATGTTGCACTTGTGTTCCTTTCTGCCCTCATGAAATAAATCATGTGCTTTCAAGTTTGATAACTTTGTAAAGCTCTTATCACACTTGTGGCATTTAAATGGTCTTATGCCCTCATGAATTAACTTATGTTCTTTTAAATGTGATGCCTGAATAAAGCTTCTATCACAAACATTGCACTTAAATGGTCTTTTACCCTCGTGGATTAACTTATGTCTTTTCAAACACGAAGGTGTAGAAAAGCACTTGTCACAAATGTCACACTTATGTTCCTTTCTGCCCTCATGAAATATATCATGCTTTTTCAAGCTTGATAATTTTGTAAAGCTGTTACCGCACTTGTTACATTTATATGGTTTTCTGCCCTCATGAGTTAAGTTATGCCTTTTCAAATATGAAATTGTAGAAAAGCTCTTGTCACAAATGTTACACTTGTGTTTCCTTTCCACCTCATGAGTTACAATGTGAGTTTGTAAATTTGATGCCAGACTAAAACTCTTGTCACAGAATTTACATTTATGCGGCATTTCGTCATCCATGAGGAATATGCCTAAATCATCACTTCCATGAGATTTATTTTTGTTGGCTTTTTCAGGACAAGGGTTGCTATTTTCACTAAGTTTTAAGCTCTCCTTATCTAAACCTGCACTGGTGACACCAGATTCATAGTTCCACACTGCTTCTGTATCCAATCTGAAACGTAGTATGACAATTATTAGGAATCAAAAACACACAGCAAAGAATTGCTAAAATTGAAGCAATATAAGCATAGGATAAAATGAAAGTGTGCAGTTTTAAGTTGGTAATAGAACTTTATGAGTAGAACAAAATCAGCATCAATAATGAATAAAGATTTATTGAGTACTAAGCCTTACACACCTTGGGCTACCCCTGAGCTGCACCCTGGTCCTTTTGCTATTATAGCAGCCCTTCAGAATATTATTATTGTTTTATCATCATCATTGTTATTGTTGCTATTGTTGTTTTATTATTATTATTATTATTATTATTATTATTATTATTATTATTATTATTATTATTATTATTATTATTATTATTATTATTATTATTATTATTATTATTGTTATTGTTATTATTATTATTGTTGTTGTTGTTGTTGTTGTTGCTGCTGCTGCTGCATTTTACATACACATTACACATGTTTAATTTGTGAATGTTTGCTTCCTACCTCTTCACTAATCTTACTGAGCTTCCACCCTCCCTTTAATTTCTATTTCCTGATTTATTTCATCCCCCAACTTTAATCACTTGCCCTCTTTCTCAACTTTTCTTATCAGCTCCACTCATATTAATCGATTTACGTTATAGACTTCACTAATCTTCATTAGCCCAATTTCAGTACTTCATTATAACCTCACTTTCACTGTATATACAAACCCTCTGCTCCCTCATTTATTTATTTATTTATTGTCCAACCATTTTGTTAATCTTGTTACTCTCAGTGAAATATTGCTTTCTTTATTTCCCTCCTGCTTAGTTCTCCCTTTTCCCCCCACCCTCTTGACCCATAAGTTATTTCATGTTATTTTTTCGAAAGCTATTATTGAGTTCACACTTTTCTTGACATCATCCTGACTATCCATCATCGTCGTCGTCATCATCGTCATAATCATCATCATCATCATCATCATCATCATCATCATCATCATCATCATCATCATTTCCCACCTTAGCTCTTTCTTTCACACTCCACTGCCTACCATATCCCCACCTTGCTTCTTGCTCACACTTGAGCTTGACATTGCACTTGTTACTGGATCCACACTTGCTGCAAAATGCTGAATAGTCATCTTACAAAACAATTCACTAAACTCACTTCAGCTGCTTGATCATTTCCCCATCTTGCTTGAATCAATGACTGCTGTTCCTGTCTCTGCCTGTTGTTTGGTCCATTTTGCCTCTCTACTGCTTGGTCAACTGTGTACAGCTTGACATTTTTAATGTATACCCTCTTGCCTTCATTTCTTGCTTGTCATCTCTGGTTAATCAACTTCTTCATTTGCACTTTATGTGCGTATGTTAAATTCTTGTTGGTGTAAATAGGTGATCCTCTCAATTTTCTTTTGTCTGTTTTAGTTCTTCTATAGCCATTTGCATGTTTGAGAACTTTGCAAGAATATTTCTTTTCCCTGATATTTTGCCGACTCTGAATGCATTGCAAATCTCATAGCCTCACAGATGTATATAGTATACACACTCTGAGCTACTAAAACAGAAGCAATATAATCCACTGACCACGGTCTTCATTAATCTTAAATATGTAGTGTAAGCCATTAGAAACACCAACAACTTTTGACAGGCTTTCCTGCCATTCTTTATTTCTAATCTATTCACTAGATCTCTTAAATCCTGATATACTCCCACTCCAAGTTTTCTTCAACTCCTGAAATCACTACATTGTATCTTCTGCTTTTGTCTTCCACTCTTTCCAGTGTTCTTTTTAAATTTTGAATTTTCAGTTTCAACATCTCCATTTCTTTGTTTCCCCTTTCATGTTTCATCCACTCTTGTCTGAATCTCTCTGCCAGTCCTTTATCTCTAACTAAAACTGTTTCATTTATCTAATCTTTAGCTCCGTGTCCCTTAACTCCTTTTTCCCTTCAACTGTGGGAGCTTCCTTTACTGTACATCTGGTCACCTCTGCTACTAGATTTGTACTCAGGATCAATAATACTCATGCTTTCCCTAAGCTTTTATTATGCAAATATGAAAATTTAGATTTTGCTTCTATATACACATCAATGAACTGTACTTCTGAAGTATTAATTTAGATAAAATCAACCTTCAGCTTCCAATACTACTAAGCAATGAAAAATAGAATCAGAAACGAAAAATTCAATGCCATGACCAGGATTTGAACCATGGATCTTCTGCTCTACGTATGGCTGCTCTTAGCCACTCAGCTACCATGGTACTTTCTACCAGTCATTTGCTTGAAACAACAACCACAATCTATATGTCAATACAGTAACTAATGCGCTTATAACAACAATAAGTGTGCTAGTGTATAAAAACCACAAGTTCTATTAATGTGAGCACCATGGTGGAGGATTAAACACTGAAGGGCAATTAGATTCTGATCATGATGTATGCAAGTGTGCTGTAAGATAGTATCACATTTTAAAGCAATTAATTTAATTCACAAGGGTAAAGATCTTTCTTTTTTTTTCCTTATTACCCTTCCCTTACATAGGACTTACACTCCCTAAGACTTATAAGTCAGTGCCTTAGATCAGACGCCTGTTGGAGAGCACAGGAACCTATGGGCAAGTCAGAGCGAAGACCTGGAAGCGGGTGGTCAGTCCAGTGCCAGGTATGGTAGTGAGGAAGAAGATGATGTGAAATGTAGATGAAATCAATGATTGGAAAGGTGATGATGGAGCAATTTGTGGAATGAGTGGCAGGGGAAACCAGAGAACCTGGAGAAAACCCACCCTGATGCCACTTCATCCACCACAAATACCACATGCAGGTCCCTGGGATTGAACCCAGGCTGTCTAGGTGGTAGGCAAACCGCTCGGCCATGGCGCTGCCAAAGGTAAAGATGGGATGGGAGAGGAATTGGGCCAAGCCAGCCTCTGTTGGGGTGGTTTTAACTGGAGAAAGGTAGGGAACCTGCCCTCTGCTCTGTCATGGGAACATTTTGGCCGCCCTTAGGATCCATTTGCCATCAGGGGCATAGGTAAAAGATCACCTTTCAATTGAGGTGCTAAGTCATCTTCTGCAGTTGTCATAGCTGAAAGATGAAAGATTGGTTAAGGTGTAGGTGAGTTTAATAGCTTTCCCACATCTTATTGTTTGAAAAGACATAGTTTAAGTAACGAGGTCAAAAGATTATGGAACATTTGCCACAAAACATCATATTTGAGAGACCATAACTTAATTCATAAGATAAATGACCATTTAAATGTGAGAACTGTAACAAGAGTTTCTTTAAAATAGCACATTACATAATTTAATTCACAAAGGCAAACAGCCATGTAAGTTCAACAAATGTGGTAGGAACCTGGAAATGACCAGTATTTATCAATGTTAACTACCACGAGTGATAGATGGCTTTTCAAAGAGGTACCAAAAAGTGTGGACAATAATGCTCAATTTCAGAAGCCCCCTTTCATAAAGTTGGTAAGCAAGTCCTTTTCAAATAGTTAAGGAAATTTTATGCTTGTATAAGCACCACTACCACACAAGACAAAACACTTGTGCTGGTTCACAGACTATTGGGTTACTCTGAAGAAGCTAATGTAATGGAATGTCCATATATATTTCAACGAGACACTACAAAATCACAGATAAAGTGTAGATGAATGTGAACAGGTGAATATTCACATTTTGTTCCAATATTATCTGGTACCAAATAAAATCTTGATTCTGCATATGAATTGCTAGTTGTTGAAAGGAACTAAGTTTAGATTTTTTGGGAATTTGACGTTATTTATAAATTCATTAAGTACAAAGCAAGCTGCATTTGTTGGTGTGAAGCAAAACCAATTACGCACATTCCTTGTCCTTTATTGGGTGTGGTCAATCTTATCATTCAGAATTGAATGTGTTCACTCACAGAACAGTTTATATTATTTAGATGCTCTGTGATCCATCTGCAATAATGCTATTACTTCACTATTTAAGTTAATTCTGTGCTCTAGAAACATATTTAAAATATAGATCGTAGGCTTCTATAGTTGTGCCTTCGTAGCTTCCGGAGAAGAATTCTATGGTTAGTTCTGATGTGCTACTCATCTTGTGAACTTCTTTTGAGCTCTGAAAAAGTTCACAACACAATGAAGAAAATGTCAGCAATTACCCATTGACATATTCTTCTCTGTAGGCTGGAATTGCCGACAATATTACTTAGAAGTTCTTACAGAATGAGTAACCAATAAGCTCTTTTCTTTTGGGGAAGCAGATATTTCTTGTGAAGAACATTTTCCAGAATCGCAAATCACTGAGGGCAGTGGCCACAATGATGATGTTCAAGGTAAATAAGTCTTACTCTCATTCCAGGGCTTCAGCATGCCTCACATTTTTTACAAATAGCTAAATTGTAATTCACAGCGGGAAAATAACATAATTGGAACTTTGGAATGTTTCTGAGGATGGAACCATTCCAGAAAATACCATAGGTCCAGTTATACAGCATCAAATTAACAGTCCTCCAACTTCACACTGCCATTGCTGAGTGAGTATGTTAATATCCACTTCCAAAACTAATGAACTAATTGTAGACAGTATGTTGCATTATTTAGTCATATCATAAAAGTTCTCAAAAGTTCTGTTCAACTATAAATGTAGGGTAGCACAACCAGGAATGACGTAATCCAAAACATTTTCATACCATGTATTAACTGTAATATAGTGAATACAAGAACAGATAGTAAATGTCCTCCTTTGGAGCCCACATAGGCTTTCAAATGGCATGGCCAATCATCTACTGCAGTACATATGACATTTATGTCCAAATTCCGCACTTTGCACTTCAAATCTCATTTTAGGGCCTCCAGATTTCCCTGTCATACCTGGCAAGCTTTGCTCTTGATGATGTCCCATAGTTGGTAATGCAGTGAATTCGGAACTGGACTTCTGATGGTCAATCTTGGTGCACTATAAACTCAGGAACATTGTCCTTAAGCCACTGTTGCATGTGTTTAGTCTTATGTACTAGTGCGAAGCTTCATGATATTATGTAATACTGTTTTTTCAACAAGACTTCACCAGCTCATAAGGCTAACATGTTTAACAGTGACAATGTTCCCAAGTTTATACCACATCAAGATTGTCCATCGAGAAGTCCAGATCTGAATCTGCTGGATTACCAACTATGGGACATTGAGAGTAAAACTTGCTCAACAAGACACAGGAACCTGGAGGGCCTAAAATGAGATCTGAAGCAAAGAGTGCAGAATTTGGACATAAATGTCATAAGTGCTGCTATAGATGATTGGCTGCACCATTTGATAGCCTGTGTGGTATCCAAAGAAGGACATTTTGAGTAACTATCTATTCTTTGTATTCACTCTATTATAGTGTTTTGGATAGTATTATTCTTTGCTGTGCTACCCACGTTCATAATTTGACAGAACTTATGATATGACTAGGTATAATAAAACAGTTACAAATATGCATATGATGTGACACCCTCAAACTGGTGTTCCAAGTGCCAATTTAGGACAACATCTACCAAACATATTTAATTAAGTTCTTGAACTCGTGCAATATGCATGCAAATGGTAAATATTCAAGAGGTCAGTTTTAAAACTATAGCATTATGGAAACTAACACAACAATAATGATGAAGATGAAAGAGTAAACAGACAGTAATTAGGGTCATCCAGAACATAAGGAATGGTTGAGCATGGTTGAATCAAACCAAAAGATTCAGCACCAAACTTAATTTTTAAACTTACAGGACTTCACACTACTTTTCTATGTAATCACCATACTTGTCAAGACATTTGTTGTAACGTGGGACCAGTTTTTCAACACTGTTGTTGTACTCATTTGCTACCAAAGATTTAAGCCAGGCTGTCACTGCTTGCTTGAGCTCCTCATTGTTTGTAAACTGTTTTCCACCCAAAAATTCTTTAAGTTGTTGTCTGGAGTCTTGTATGAAACCCAAGTTTCATTTCCAGTAACAATGCGGTCAAACAAATCATCACCCCCTTTGTCATATTGTGTCATAAATTCAAGGGCTGCTTCCATGAGATTCACCTTGTGGCCATCATTCAAGAATTTTGTCAACCACCGAGCACACATTTTCTTGTAACCAAGATGCACTGTCACTATTTCATACAAGAGCAAACATGAAATTTGTGGAAAAGATTCATGTAATATGCTCAAAGTGAAACCGGAATACCCGAAGTTTGTTGTCAACTTTTTTCTTCAGTTCTTCCATAACAAGTGATGGCCTCCCAATCCAATCTTCATCATGCATGCTGGTACTTCCTTCATTGAACATAATGCACCAATTTCCTCACTGATGACTCGTTACTTGCACTTTCACCATAAACATTCTTTTTTTGCCTATAAATATCCATAGGCTTAACGTTTTGAGCATTTACAAAACGAATGACACTTCATGTTTCACATATGGGGATTTTCCATTGGCAACGCCATTTCAAATCGCTCCAAAAACAATTAGCATGACCACACAGCAACAAGACTCTGTTCATACTGAAGACAAGGAATAAGCTACCTACCACTAATACAATCGCAGTGGTGAGGGGTCTGCATGGAGCACAATGTGTAATTGTTCTTTACTTTTTGAATCACTCTCGAATAATAGTGTTTACATGTACTGTGGCACATGTAATGTTGCCAACAATACGTTATGAACTTCTGCATGCATGTCTGAACACAGCAGGGGAGAGAACAAAGGAGGGAAGCATCATCTTGCTGCTTGGCAATATTCATAACATTGTGACGATGCAAAAGAATCCAGGCTAGCCAAGTGACATTGAATCAAGAGTATATGTGTAAATATTTATGCACATTATTGACCTAGCTTAGAATGTTATTTGGAACTGGAATGGTCATAACTATTACAGAAAAATAATGTTTTCTCACTTTTGATTGTAATAAATGTATTTTTTACCTCTGTCATTCCCATCTCCTATTATTGGGAACCAGACTTAGCACTATCTGTGCTAATAAGGACTGTAAACATACTGCACACTTGCCAGCTTCTGTAAAGCTTTCCTTCATACAGCAAAGTGTACAAGGGTCACTATTTATATTTTGAGTCTAATAATAAAAAACAGTAATTTGTCATAGAACATTTCTTTATCACTTTTTTGAAATATTCTCCTTTATGATCAAAACACTTTGCTTGTGTTTGAACCATTTGTCATAGCATTTTTTCCAACAGCTACTTCTGCCTATGAAAACTGTCCACACATTTTATTCCTGACATTTGGGAACAAAAAGATGTTATTGTGTGCCAAATCAAGAGTGTACGTTGGATAAGCCAATAGTTCCATTTTTTGAGTGTTGAAATAGTGGATTGTTAAACGAGATGTGTGAGCATTCTGATTGCCTTGGTGAAGAACAATCTGATGGTATTCAAGATGCTCTCGGGCTTCGAGCCAGGTGTAGTGATGAAGAGCCATTGACATTTTGGGAGTGTGCATCTCTCCCATCATCAGGACGGCAGGCTCTTTTAACTTCTTTGATTGAGTAATCATTATCTAATAAAGCCTATTCAAGGTAACATTCCCACAATTAAACTCAGCAGACCACGGCATAACAGCCCGGAAATAACTCCTAGATATATTTTCTTATTTAGTCACCAAAACGAAAATGAAAAAACTAGGCACTGTAGTTAGACTTACGTCTATTTGTCCACGATTGACATTTCACAACCAGTTCTTATAAAATTGTGAAAGGGTGAAGGACAATACATATCTTTTGCAAAGGCCACAGAGGAACATTATAGTGAACTAGAGCTCCATGCACAGACTAGCTACCTTCCACTTCTTAGCACAAAACTAGCATAAGTCTAATTGGTGTAGGCTACCGCTTATCACGTCTACCTTTTAGTTTGATTGTACAATACGTAGCACTCTTACCTTGGTGATATAGGCAATATGAACTCATTCCCCTCTGAGATGTTATCCTGTAACAAACAAAAGCATTTTACTTTCAGTTTCATTCTCCTACACTTTCATTGATTTTTTACTTTCTCTACTATGTATAGTAAAGTACAGGAAGTATTGTATTCCACTGAAAAATTTGACGTCAAAATTTAACCAAAAATATGTTTTGAGGCCCCTGAATAAAAAAAAAGCATTTTTAGAAAAAGGTTTGTGTGTGTGTGTCAGTCTGTCTGTCTGTCTGTCTGTGTGTCTGTCAATCTGTGGACAACATAACTCAAAAACGAAAAGTTCATTAAAAACCAAAGTTGGTGTTTAAGTTTAGTGTCTTTCAAGGATGCAACACAAAGATTTTGAAGAACATTGCTCCACTTTAAACTACCCTTTACATGGATAATTTTTTGAAAATGACTCTAATGATTTTGATTAAAATGCCAAATGAAATGTATATCTTGAAGCTATAGCATAGCTTCCTTTGGAAGGAAAGTAAAGCCAGTGGTGCCATGTCATAAATTGAACCTCAAGCCTAATAAAAAAGCTTCTGAGCAAAATTAAGCTGTCTTTCACACCTAATATGGAATGGGACACTGTGAACCATAGCCATATGTCCATAAATAAAGCTTCATTTTTTGCTCTATTATGGTAGACGCAAAATTTAATGGTGATTAATAGCTGGCTACTATTTTCTTTTCTTTGTGCAAATTATATTTATATCACTGGCTTTACAGTGTGATTTCATAGAGCATTTAACCATACACCACAAGGCATGGCGAGCCTATGATTGGATTCTGTATCTTAACTGCCATTAAATTTTGCATCAGCCATAATAACGCATAGTTTACTGGCTTGATAATTTAAGATTAAAATGAGTTTTATTAAATGTGGCAGGTAGGAAAACAATATTAAATGTGGCAGTAGTAGTAAGTATGGGGATTTGAAGAGAGCTCAAAGGCCCTCACACCTTGACCTATGGAATCTTATGTGTAATACTCATTTCCTATCTTATTGGAATTTGAGTTCTAATACTGCCTTTCCTAAGATAGGGTCTTTAATTCTATCCAATGCCGGGACAGCAAAAGGTAAATATGTTCTCCTCTCTAGGGCCCCACAATCTAATAGTGAATGACTGGCAGTTTCTTCATGCTGCCCATAAGTCTGCAGTTAATATCCCCGTGGAGGATACCCACAGTTTGTAGGTGTTTTTTTAAGTATCTATGCCCAGTTAATAATACAACTGACTTCCTGATTCTACTTCTACTCAATTGTAGGTGTGATCTATGAGGGTTTCATTTGACCCTTAGCTATTTATGGGGAGAGCAGAAGAGTTCTGAATGGGCTGTCTGCATTCTCAACAATCATTGCTGTCTGCCACTATCATAGAAAGGTGCAGATGAAACCATACTTTTGTAAAACTATGTTTAATGGCTTTACTTACCAACTTTATGAAAGGAGATGCTGAAAATGGTCACTGTTGTTATCCATGGGTTTGTCTTCTACAGTTTATATTTTAAGTTACCCCAGAGATAGAAATTGCTTATTGGAGCTCTGAGAAACCTTTCTCCACTAATGGCACTCCATATACCAATTTTTTCATTATGAAGGGGTACTTCATGAACAATATTAGGTTCTGTGTTATACGGCCAATTTTTTTTCAAATCAACAGTTGAGACCTGTACAATTTTGCTCCTTTTTTACAGAATTAACAGACAGGGAGCATGATTTTGCCTCTGCAGCAGCTCATACAGCTAATCTTTCGATGAGAACAATTGAAAATGTGTCTCAGGACAAAATTGTTAGTAAAGATTTCTGGCCCTACCAAACCCCCTGTGATTACTCTCTGGGGTAACTTAAAACAAAGTGTACAAGGCAAACCCACACACCCTGGAAGAATTCAAACAAAATATCTGCCAAGAAATTGCCGGCATTTCTCAACGTGAACAATGGTGAGTGAGGGATAGTTTTCCAAACAAGTGCCAAAAATGTATGGACAATGATGGTGGCCAATTTCATCATCTCCTTTAATAACATTCATAAGTAAAGCCTTTAAAAATGTTGTATGGTTTCATCCATGCTGTTTCTTGACAGCAGCAGTTGACGAGTGCCAAGGACGCATTTTAAGAAGATCTACATTTTTTCGCAGTAAGATTTTGCCTATCTCTTACAGTTTATCAGCTATACAAAAGTGTGTCATTTTGGGTGGCTCAGTTGATTAGACACTGGACTACTGATCCCAAGGTCACAGGTTCAAGCCTGGCTCATATACTGAAAACCCTCAGATTATTAAGGTACTTAAAGGTGACAGTCATGTATCAGTAGATTTACTGACATGTAAAAGAACTCTCGAGGGACAAAATTCTGGTAGACCAGTGGCAGTGATATGATCCTGCCAATTGACAGTGTTAACAAAAAAAATATTTTAAGCAAAAGTGATCCAGAATGAAGAGGACTTGAGGCTATTTCCATAAAATTCAAGATATACACTTTGTTTGTTCATGAAAATATCTTTACATATATATGTTATTTTAAAATCGGTAAGAGCCATTTTTAAGAAAATAAGATGTTCAAAAAATTTTCTATATAAAGGGTAGTCTAAAGGGAAGTTGTTTCTATAAAATCTTTATGTCACATCCTAAGAATTCACTGAACCTACTTTTCGTGTTTGAGTTACGCTGTTCACATCCAACCCACACCTCTTCCTCTAAAAATTTTTCTTTCTGGGTTCAGGGGACTCAGAACATGTATTTCAACTGAAATCATGACACTTAATTTTTTGGGTGGAATACAACTCTTCCTCTTACCTCCTACATAGGGTTACCAGATTATTTTACGGAAATGTAAGAAACAATGGTAAAAATGTAGGACACAATAATAAAAAAATGTACGCCATTATTGGTCAATGCAAAAATATTGTAAATTTATAATTTAAATGCTATTTATATACACTCATTGGCATGTAAACTTATATTTTCTTAAACTCCTGAAACATACAATGTTAACTTTGATCATGAATAGTCAGTTATGCTTCTCTGAAGAACTAATCTTGTGCAAAATATCCAGTGGTGCTCAACTGCAGGCACGTATGGGGAAGTTCAAATCACCTCCTTCCATCCCCTGGGACAGAATTATCCATTTATCCGTGGTTACTCAGCTCCAGTGGTGACACATTCTTACATACAGGAAATCAAAGGCATACACATTCATATTCTACTCCTGATTAACCCACAACGTTTCTGAGGATACTTTTTTGGCACAATTTACATTTCAGGTCTTCAATATTTGATGCAAAAGATGAAGTGCACAGTCTCAAAAGATAAGCAAGGTGATTGTCACTTATCTTACTGTGCTACTCATTTTTAATGTAGTTCATTTTTGAAAATGTTTGTTTGCAGATATAAGTGGAGCCAAAGACTGCCATTAAACTAGATGCAAATAAACGTAATCTCGGATACTCAAAGTAGAGCAGAGACCTAAATAATTCCCATCCTTCCTTCTCCGAACATTTTACTGTCGTGGAATTCTGCAATGCAAGTAGTTTCATATTTTGTAGCTCATGTGAAGCCTCACTACATGGAAACTTCAAAAGTGCAAAATAATTGGATTTTGCTTTGAAATGTTTTTAGGTCTTCAAATTGTGAAGAGAATGTGTCGCACAATTACTTCAAAAGTTTGTTGTATTTTTCCATGAAAATAATGTTTATTGTGAACACGGAACGTAAACAAGAGAAATGGTATACATCTGCAACTACCAGTCTTACCAGTCAAGCACTCAACTTTGTCTTCGTCTTGAAAACAAAAATATTTGTCCTTTCATTGAATTGTATGTACTTCAACTCCACACCATCTGCCTAGGTCAGTGGAAGGGGGAAAATAACATGTGATGGGGAAGCGAGTGTGTGATGCGCTGTTGAGCACCTCTGATCTAACCTGTTTGAAATATAATCAAGAAATTCCACACAACTGGAGTTTTTAAAATTGTACTTCACTAAAATAATATCTCTAACTGAATAATAATCAATAGATAATCTGCTCCTTTCATTTGTCCACTGTGCTCTTATTAATGAAAATACTCTTTCAACATTAGCATTGTGTTGCTTTGCCTCCACAGATTACTACCTTTTACCTTGGAATGCAATTGCTGCATTGCCAATCCCAATGTTTTATCTCAATTGATGATAGTTTCTCGGGTTAAGAGCCAGGACAAATTTGGATCAAATTTGACCTGGCTGTTAGCCCAAGAAACTATCATCAATAATTAATCAATGCCAGAAAAGCTTCAAATCACTAATTTTATGTCAACGTTACTAATGCATACATATGGTCTTTGACTGTAGCCATGTTGCTATAGCAACTTGCAGATGCAACTAATAACCAATTATTCATTTCTATTTTCCCAGTTTCCAGTTCATTTTCTAATGATCACTGCTTGTTTCTGAAAATGTAGCAGATTAGAGACTTTTCAAAAATTTCCCTCGGACGCCAGACAAATTGTTAAAATGTAGGGCAAGTCTGGAAATTTCTAGACATCTGGTAACCTACTCCTAGAGGAAGGTGGCAGAGAAAGTAAAGGCATGTTTTTAAAGCAAGTGATGTTTAAATATTTTGCAATTGCAGCACTGAAGTCATGATTCTCATTATGTGCAATTTCTTCCTCTATTTATTAGAAAGCCAGACACAGCTGTGAGTAATTGCCACTCTAAGTTTTCCTATTGTTACAGCATTTTGAAATGTTCAAAACAATTGAACAACATGCCAACTGTGAAAGTTCAGAGATTCATTTTTTGAATGTGAGAAATGTAACACTAGCAAACATTGTGCAAGGTTCATAGGGAAATAATAATGAATGACTACACCTGGCCACTTACAGCCACATAAAATCAAGATCTAATCACATAATTTAGTTAGGAACAATTTGACCACCATCCCTGCAGCCCAGACTTGGCACCAAATGATTTTCATCTGTTTCTTCATCTGAAACAAGAAGTGCACACTTGGTTTTCATCACAGGTGGCATCATTCTTTGACAAAGGCATACAAAAACTGATTTCCCATTACAAGTACCGTAATGTTGGTGGAGAAGTAGAGTAAATTTTAAGCCATGGAAAGATAATGTATTTGCAAAATTATGTTCTGTAATTTTTTAAAAAATTACAAGTATATACTTTAAAAACATACCTCAGAAAGAATTATTGAGGGAGAAGCATTTTATTCATAAATGTATGTTTTGTGCCCCAAAATTTTATATATCTTAAGCAAAAATCAGATGTGTTGCACTTACATGACTTTCTCTACTCTTGTACTAACCATTCTTACAATCTCTTATTCCTCTATCTTCTTCATGTTAGTTGAGATAAACATTTGCAGAAATTATCTTATTGCTTATTTGCTTGTGGTTTACCAAGAGAAATACGAACTGGTTTGAGAATTCAATGCCATTCTGGCAGGTTGTCACAGTAGTTAAATGATTAGAGCACCCGCCTGGTAAGCGGAAGGTCTGTGGTTCAAATCCCAGCTGTGGCAATGAATATTTAAGTTCCAGTTCTACCTCTCAAATGTACCATTTGTTGTAAATAAATGTTTCTTTATATTTAAAAAAATTGGAGACCTTACTTTTGCGATCACCCTCATACAAAGAAGGTAAAGCTAACATCAGCAAAATGTATCTCCACGAATTGGGAAAGCTCCTGGTGCAACCACTCATAGAAGAACATTCTCAAAATGTACTATAATTACCAACGCTAAAAACTATAGAGCCCATGCAAAGGCAACTTCAGAATCCGATTGTCCAAACACAAGTGGAACAGATAGTGTCATATGTGTCAGAGAGGCTCCTAACAAGAAAGCTATTCATAATGTGATAAAGACCAGCACCAGATGTGATAATTGTGAACATAATTTGTGTAAAAGACATGCAAATACCAAAATTGTTAATGCACATGTATCTTGTTTAGATGATGATGATGATGATGATGGCGGAGACGGTGGCGGTGGCGGTGCCGGTGGTGGTGGTGCTGGTGGTGGTGGTGGCGGTGGTGGTGGCGGTGGCATGGCGGTGGTGGTGGTGGCGGTGGTGGTTGTGGTGGTGGTGCTGCTGCTGATGATGATGATGTATCAGTGGTGTAAACAATGATATATCCATTTTTTGAGGCATACAATGTGAATATTTTGTTTTTCAAATTCATGCATACATTACTTCTCAAAATAGCACAAACAACATGTGTTAAATAGTTGTATTTTTAAATTTAAAATGTATACTAAAAAGCTGATGTGTTGCACTCACATGACTTTCTCTACTCTTGTACTAACTATTCTTACAAACTCTTATTCCTATATCTTCTTCGTGTTAGTTGAGATAAACATTTACAAAATTATAGCTTATTTCCTTGTAGGTGCTAGGGGAATATGGGAATATCTTTGAGCGATAGTCAAATCTTTTAAAGCTGGTCGCTAAATGAAGGCTTTGAAATTCCATTCTCTTTACACAGCCAAGAGATAAAACAGTGAATAATAACCTTCCATTTGAGAAAAGTGTAAGTATCGCAGCACTCACACAAATACGTAACAAGGAATATCTCCAAAAAATTTATTTAGACATAAATTGTGTTTTAATGAAATCTAAATTTTTTGTACAGCAAGATTCAGTGTATCTCTTATGGTTTATCAGATATGCAAAAGTCATCAAGGGTAAACAGGACTACATGAGCTACAGCTAAAAATTTAAAATATACATTTCATTTGCCATAAAAATATCCCAAACTTATGGCATGTTAATCAAAATCATTATGAGCCATTTTCAAGATTATCAAAATTTTTGAAAAATGTTCCATATAAAGAGTAGTTCAGTGTGCAGCAATTTTCTTCAAAATCTTTGTGTCGCATTCTTAAAAGATATAAAACTTGTTGTTAGCTAATGCTGGATTTCTGACAATGAAGTCATTAATCCTCTTGCTCTCCAATATGATATTGAAGAGAGCAATAGCAGTAATAGTAACCGCTTTTTAGAGAGCACCATATTTTTATGTTTTGGTGGTCACATCGCTCTCTCACAACCCCCAGAATGTCTGGAGGACCACACTGTCGTTGGTTCACGGGTCTCACCGACCTGACTGGGAGAATTATCAAAAGAAATTCACCGACCATATCCTCTGATTACCAATCAGAGGGCCCTCGGGAACCCTAATACCATCGGGGTCAGAAGAGAACAAGAGATGACCAAGGCAAGGTCAGATAGAAAAGTTACAGTGAGGAGCAAAACACCAGTAAGTGGAAGTAATGTTCTGCTCAGCTTGGGTACCTTGTGGTCGCTATTCACATATCCCCTAGACGGAGACCCCTGAGTCAATATTTCATAATGTATGTTTATTAAACAAATAAAAGCTTTTATAAAAGTTACATGTGGAGATGATTGACAAACAGAAAGCTTTAGACATTGAATTTTGCTGGAAACAATTGTCACAAATTACTGGTGATTACAACATTATTTGAAATGCAAATTTCCATTAATAATAACAGCAAAAGGGAATGAGGATATAAAACTTAAATACCAGCTTTAGTTTTTAACTGACTTTTCATTTTTGAGTTATGCTGTTCACACACACACACCCACACAGACCAATTGTGGTTTTTTGGATTCAAGGGGCCTCAAAACATATATTTCTGGTGAAATCCCGACATCAAATTTTTGAGCCAAATACAATACTTACCCTAGTTACTAAATGCAGTAGAGAAACTAAAAATTTAAATTGAATGTGGTGGCATTTTTGCCCACCTTGGTATAGCCTTCATTACAAAAAATATGTTTGTATTGCTAGTAATGTATGCTAAGAGTCCACAAATACACAATTTGGCGAGAAAATGATTACATATTCCTCTTGAATAACAGCTGAGACAGAATATTGACTAATAGAAAATTGTTCATGTAAATATTTTTGTAAGAGTGTGTAAATTTCTAATTCTTTTAATTTGGGTGTATCAGGGACTTATTTCTTTTTAATATTCAAGATCCAATGTCTTCTCGTCACTTTGAGTTCAACCAATGAGAACTGTTGCGCGGATGAATACATAAGAATGGCGGTGTTGCGTCATAGAGACGCTTGGGACTCTTTTATCATTAGCGTCTGTGAGTTCAAGGTGAAAGGATGTATATTTTCTGATAGCGTGTGAACATGTAATTTACACCCAAACTTTTAACCAGTGTAGATTCTATCGAATTTTGAAAGTTGTTAACTAATTAATATAGCGATAGAAATGTAAATCAACGAATAAATATGTTGTGATAAAGGAACGTTGATTTGTGCATTCCATTCTGTATCCATCGACCCTATAGATAAGAGTAGCGTCAGATATCAATCAAACTTTCCATCTTTCAGTAAAAACATTATTCCTGCTGCTATATTCCCGCTGCTAGGTAAAGACCCATTTATAAAAACCGTACCAAAATGGCTTGCCCAACGTGGAGCGCGAATTTAGAATGGAATGCAAAATTACGAAGTGTTAACATCGAATGATGCCATCCCATCGCACAGGAGAAAGACGCCATTAGACCATCGACTGATATCAACAAAACATCGATACACGGAGAATCAACGTGGGAAAAACACCGGAGATCATCTAGCGAAGCCAACTACCCAGGAGACGTAAATAACTGGACGAAGAACCAACAGAAAAGAAAGTAGGATCAACATTTTTTGTTTTTACATACATTTTATTTCCATTGTACATGTTTTTGAGAAGTGGAAAAATATTGGGACTTTCAACATTAAGTGAATTGGATAAAGGAATTAAAATGTCGCGAAAAGAGATAGAAACAGGAGTGGGGGAAGGGGCAGATAGGCCTAGTTATCAGATAGGATTAGAGAGTGAGGAACAGGCGGAAATAAGCAAAGACCAAAGGTTAATGATGATGATGTTTGAAAGACTAGAACAGAAACTGGAACAAAACAAGGTAGAATTAGGTCAGAAAATGGAGCAAAATAATGCAGAATTAAAACAGGACATAGAACAAAGTTTAGGTAAAAAAATAGAGGGAGTGAGAGAGGACTTGGAAAATAATAAAAAAGAATTAGGTCAGAAAATGGAACAAAATAACATAGAATTGAGACAGGACATTGAACAAAGTTTAAGTCAGAGTATAGGTCAGAAACTGGAACAGAATAAGGAAGAGATAGGTCAGAAAATGGAGGAAGTGAGAAAAGACTTAGAACAGAAAATGGAATTAGGTAGACAGAACTTATAACAGAAAATGGAATTAGGTAGACAGAACTTAGAACAGAAAATAGAATTAGGAAGACAGGAGTGTAAAGAAAATATGAAAGTAATGGAAACTAATTTAAAATTAGTACATAAAAACTTAAATGAAACAAAGGAAGCCTTAGAAGCTAGGATAGAAATTGTAGGAGATAGGATGGGAAAGATAGAATCAGAGATGAGAGAGAATAAAATTGTGTTAGAAGGAGAAATTGCTAGATGTAGGGATGAAATAACAGAATGTAATACAAGTGTAGACTGTAAGATAACAAATGTAAAAGCAGAAATAACTGAGGAATTAAGGAAAGAGATTGAGGTAGTAAAGAAAGACATTATTAATGAAACTGTAGAACAAATTGTAATTCCTAAAATTAAGACAATGAATGATGTGATGCTTTCACAACAGGATGCTATAAATGATATGAAACAAAGCCACTTAGAAATAAAGAATGATTTAAAATCAATTTGTGAAGAAATGAAAAAAGGGAAAGAAAGTTTGGCTAATGTAAATGATGTTGTGAAGGCATTACAAAGACAAGATGATTTAGATGTAAGTAATGTACAAGATGAGAGTTATTTGAGTAATGTACAAAATGTTGACTCACCATACAGAGAAAGAGGTTCACAACCAAACAATGACACAACACATAACACATGTTACACCAACAGCATATTACATGAAATCACACCACCTACATTTGACGAGGAGAAGGGAGACGATCCAAAACTCTTTGTTAAAGAGATGGAAGAATATTTTAAAGTGAAAAGGATACCAAACGAGCTTAGAATGATGATAGTTAAGAAAAGCTTAAAAAACAAGGCATTAGAATGGCTCAGGTTAACACTAGCTGGTCATGAGTCGTATAGCTCATTCAGAAATTTATTCCTATCAAGGTATTGGGGCCCAGCTAAACAAAACCAAACTAGGGTAGAGCTAGCGACAGGTAGATACGATCCAACCAAAGGGTTGTCGCTAGTCGATTATTTTATGAAAGTAGCCAACAAAGGAAAGCTATTAGACCCCAACTTGTCGGAGGCAGAACTAATTGCCAGTATAACAAGACATTTCCCAGACACAGTGAGAACAGGGTTAATTGTTGCGAGGCCAGTAGATTTTGCAGATATGATAGAACTGCTGACAGCCTTCGAAACACAAAATGGTCGGCCTAATGAGCATAGACATAGGAACGGTCACCCAAACTCACCCATCCTAAACCGGAACACGACTACGAACAACCAGAGTGAGGGAGAACATAGAAATACTAGGAGTACCCATGAAAGGGGGAGAGGGGCACACCATTTCCCACAACCACATAATCATGGCGAGAGGATGGAGAACACAAGACAGCGGTACCACGACACAATACCGAATGGTGAATCGAGATACAGAACATATACATATGATCGTGGAAGACCAGGAGACCATGCCCATCAAGTGAATCACATACGATTCAGTAGGGAACACTTGAACAACCACAGACCGTCATACGACAGAGGTTCACGCCAAAGGGGCAGAGACCAATGGTACACTAACAACATAAGACAGCAGGAAGTAGATGAAAATGTGCCAAATAGGGCAGATGCTGCACAGAATACAGAAACAACAACCACCACCAACACTCAGGGAAATCACAACAACTAAGTTCGTCCCAACTGGCTGGATGACAAACAACAAAATCTCAGCAACTTACAATTGACATCGACACCATGATGACTACACGAAGAGAGAGATGGAACCACTGGTCATAACAAAACAGCTGGGTGACCACACGTATGAGCTACAGAATACAAATGGCAAGTTGGTAGGAAGATACCATAAAAATAAATTGAAGCCATACAAAGAAAGGACCAAATAGTCTTTGTCAACAAATGTGTAAGGCAGGAGTAGTAGAGATGAAGGAAGATAACAATTTTTAATGGGTTACTTATAGAAAATTATGTTCAGATTAGGAATTACAACAAGGAAGAAAATCAACATAGTCATTGGCTATATCGACCACAAAGAGCATTGTCAACAAAAACAGACGAGGACACTGATTGTCATTAAAGAAATGAATCATAGCGACGAAAGATAATATGTTTTTGACATAAGGATGTCAGGGACAAAAATAAAAATGAATCAATTATGATGAAAAAGATATAATATTTCGACACAAAGATGTCGAGGGTAAACTGAGAAGAAAAATAATACAATTACAGAATAATTGTAAGTATAGAAGTTTTCTCTTATAGAAATAAGAGATAAAGAAATGACAATTAGTGAAATGAGGAAAACCATAACCAGAAAAACAATGCCCATGAATTAACATGAATATAGCCAATGCTAAGCTCGAAGAAATGTTGAACCAAACAACAATGAATAATAACCCAATCAAGAAAATTAGTACCATTAGTAACATCAGAGTTTAAGAACCGACTCAATAACCTGCCTATACATAAGCTCATAAGACAAAGAAGGCAAAGAACTGAATAAAACATTGCCATAAACATGATTATAATCATTAGCTCAAAATTTGTATCCTGTTTTTCTCTCCTCATAGGAATGAATACAAGTCAAAAAACCACATGAAACACTTAAATTATATTTGTGTCAATGTCAAATGTACAATAACTGAGTATGTGTTGTATAAGAACTGAATATGTGTTGTACAATAACTGAATATGTATTGTATGATAACTGGATATATTGTGTAATAACTGAATATGTTGAGTAATAACTAAATGCGTTATGCAAAAACTGAATGTGTATTGTGTAATAACTGAATATGTATTGCATAATAACAGAACACATATGTGTTATGATAGCAGGATATATTGTACAATAACTGAATATGTATTGTGTAATGATTGGACATGTTGTATAGTAATCAAATGTGTTGTACAATAACTGAATATGTATTGTATAATGACTGAAGGTGTATTGTATAATAATAACATATGTGATATGATAACTGGATATATTGTACAATGACTGAATATGTATTGTATGATAATTGGACATGTTGTGTAATAACTAAATGTATTATACAATAACTGGATATGTATTGTATAATAACTGAATGTATTGTGTGGTAATCGAATATGTGAAATTTATAAAGACATGCTGTATCATGTCAAAACGAAGGACAAGGACAAACAGTGAAGAAGACTGAAAAAAAAAAAAAAAATTGTACAAAGTGATTGAATCATAGGAGTAGGGAGAAGTATTGTATTGTGTTTCAAGATTGTAAATAAGGTGACAACTTGAAAAACAAAACAAGGGGCATATGAGACAGAATATTGACTAATAGAAAATTGTTCATGTAAATATTTTTGTAAGAGTGTGTAAATTTCTAATTCTTTTAATTTGGGTGTATCAGGGACTTATTTCTTTTTAATATTCAAGATCCAATGTCTTCTCGTCACTTTGAGTTCAACCAATGAGAACTGTTGCGCGGATGAATACATAAGAATGGCGGTGTTGCGTCATAGAGACGCTTGGGACTCTTTTATCATTAGCGTCTGTGAGTTCAAGGTGAAAGGATGTATATTTTCTGATAGCGTGTGAACATGTAATTTACACCCAAACTTTTAACCAGTGTAGATTCTATCGAATTTTGAAAGTTGTTAACTAATTAATATAGCGATAGAAATGTAAATCAACGAATAAATATGTTGTGATAAAGGAACGTTGATTTGTGCATTCCATTCTGTATCCATCGACCCTATAGATAAGAGTAGCGTCAGATATCAATCAAACTTTCCATCTTTCAGTAAAAACATTATTCCTGCTGCTATATTCCCGCTGCTAGGTAAAGACCCATTTATAAAAACCGTACCACAGCTTATGTAAAGATTTTGATGCATAAGTCAAACATTATATTAATTTAAATATGGAATAAAAACTAAAATAATTTTAACTTAAGATTGTGATTTTACATTCTTTTTTGCGGTGATAGATCCTTTTTAGGGTAGCTTTCGGACTTCTTATAGGCCTTTTAGGCAGTTTATAGGTCTTCTGAGCCCTAGTTGTTACTCATTGAACCATGAGTTTATGCTTTGCGCTGGTTTACTTGTTTTTATCATGAAACACATTCACTAATACTTCCTGAATTGGTAAAGGGTGAGGAGTAATTTTACTTAAAGAAAATTACCCTGCACCAGCTTGGAATCAATTCCCCGACCTCTCAATCACCAAGACAGCAAATGTACCATATTATGTTGAGAGGTTGCTCTCAAATATTGGCCACACATGGCTTGTAATTTTAAAAATAGCAGGAGCAAGTTTGTTGGCATAGAAAAATAACAATTATCATTGTGTTGAATTTAAATACCTTAGTTGTTAAACATACAACTTCTCTCAAATAATAAATATTTTGGATATCTTACCTCTGTATCAATGAATGAAATCTCTTCTGATTCACATTTTACTTCAGCAGATGTTTCAAAGCAATCTGGTTCTTCTTTGATTTCAATTTTGGTGTCTATTTTGTGATAATCCTTATGTATGTCAGAGTCAGATTCATATATAAGATCTGAAGTAAAAGGAAGTGACTCGCTCTTCACTTGAACATTTGAAGTTTCTTCTGGTTCAGATTTCACTTCAGTTGTTTCTTCCAGCACACCAGGTTCTTGTTTCACTTCTACATTGGTGTATATTTCATGTAAGTCAATATCATTTTTAGACTCTACTGCAAACTTCGAGGAAACAGGAACTATTTCATCTGAAGAAAGATGTCCTGTGTTCAATTCTATTTCATTGGACATTTTTAAAAGTTAGGAATCTTCTTCAGTTTCTATTCTGATATTTCTACCATCATCACTATGTGTGGTGGCAGTATCTTCAGGATCCAGTACAGCACCTACAGAAAAATAAAAATACATCAGTAACTCAGATAGATGTTATTAAAAGTTAGTGGTTCACAATAAATGGGAATGGTAACCACAATGAGAACAACAGAGCAAAAATTCACATGTTACAACATGAGCATTACAACTGAGGAGCATCTTTTTCAAAACTCGCTGTAAGCACAAAATGCGTTTCTGAGAAAAATGTTTTAAAACACACAATTTAGGTTCAAATAAATTTTTTTGTACAGTGAACTATTTCGGAGATATTCCTTGTTATTTGTGTAAGTTTTGGAGAACTTACACTTCTGTCAAATGCTATTCATTTTTTATAATGTTGAGCGTGCAAAGAGAATTTGAAAGCTTTAAAAGATTTTACTATTGCTCAAAGCCTATTATATACCCATATTCCCATTGCACATGCAAGAAAACAAGCAATAAGATAATTTCTGCAAATGTTTATCTAAACTAACAAGAAGAAGATAGAAGAATAAAACTTTGTAAGAATGGTTAGTACAACAGTAGAGAAAGTCATGTGAGTGCAACACGTCAATTTTTTTATACTAGTGAAAGGTTAACTTAAAAATTAATCATAAATCATCCAGTCAAGCTGTATAAGTAACTTTCTGACAAGACAGATAATCAAGAGGTCCCGAATTTTAATCTCAATTAGGGTGAGTTATCTGGATAAGCCTTTCTTTCAGAACTTTTCTTTACCCTGAAAAGGCAAGTTATCCGGATAAGACTAACTTTCAGAACCTTTCCTTATCCTGAAAATGCAAATGTTGGTTAACTTTAAGCTCTATGGAATGCAGGCTCATTTGAGTGTCATTTCCCCCATTAATTACAAGCATAAAATCCTCGCCTGTCATATATATGCACTTTTTAATGTTACATTTTATGTAGCCTTTAACATCTAAGGTCATATTAGCAGTTTTTTATCTTTGGAATGACTGCATAACAGCAATGATGTTCACTTGCTTTACAGTGGCTTTAATCTTTGGGTTGGTATTACTTTAGATCACTACAACTTCACACACATTAACACTCCCACTTCCATACTCCAGACAGGCTGAGGAATAATCCTGGCTACAGAAAAATTCCGGCCTTTCCGGGAATCCAACCCGGGACCTCTAGATTTGAAGGATAGCATGCTAGCCACCAAACCACAGAGACAGTACTTGCCTGGCGTATTGGTCTTGCCTTTCTATACAACTTTTATATACATTTTGGCTTTTCTTTAGAGTCCCGTAGCACTTGCCGGGCGACTTTCGTAAGAACTCGTCCACACTGTCGAGTGGGACTTGGCCGAAATTCTGACCAAGTGCTCGCGGGACTCTTTCTAAAGAATACCCTACATGTTACCGTAGTGGAGTTAAAATCTAGAGGTTAAAACTACGACTTCTGCACACTGCAAAATATAGAACTACTCTGGTGCTTACACTAATTCTGTGACATTTTACTCTTGCATTTCTCAATCTATGTATGTAAAATATAGAATCACCCGCCAGACTGCAGTTTATGTACATTTTAATTTAAATTCTACTGCACTTTATTCTACAGTGCGACGAGCTGCATCTTTAAATGTTTTTTAAAACTTTTTTTTTCATTATGCCAGTCAGTTTAGCGTTTCCTGGTTTAGGTTACAGATTTTGCCCAGGAAGTATATAAAGTTTAGATACCTTTCCCTGCTCATTAGGGAATTGCTTTGCATTTCTAGCTCGCATAAATTACGAACGGAGTGTTCAACACACCTGTTTTCGGCAATGTTCTTTTTGTTTCATTGAACAATAAAGTACAGCAAACACATAAGAAGGCTATTTTTTCTTTCTTTTTGTCTTTACACAATATAATACAGCAAACACATCAAAATAGGCTACACTGAAACATTGATTGTTGTAATCTGTGGTTGCAATGTTGTTTTAATTTGTTGTTGTTGTTGTTGTTGTTGTTGTTCTGAGAGGTTTATCTGATTTCAAGTCGCTGCTACCAACCAATTAATTCTCAGTTCCCGCGTGCAGCCAAATGCCGTACAGTACTGTATCTGATTTATTTATTAGTACTACTTGGCAAAGCGACGAGGTGTATTAACCATGGCTGCCGAGCGCTACGATCGCTTATCTTGTTTATTACAACAGCGAAATAAAAGTAACTTGGAGTATAACCAGTGATGAAACACAAAAAGATGATCTCTCGCGCCTGCCGATACTGCCGTTACAGTCGTTACTGCCCTGAAGGTATAATTAAATCTGAACAGAGTGCACACACACTGTGTCGCCGTGTTTGTGCGATAAGCTTACGTAAACAACTGGACAATTTCACATTCTTTCCGAAACACCTCACGGCTATGCTAAGTAGCATATTGTCAACAACTCATGCCTTAATGCACTGGTCAGCAGCAAACTATTTAGGCAATTTCTTTTCATCGGCGATTGTACTGAATAAGCTTAATTTTGCCTCCTTCACAGGTTGTCATTCAGTTGCATAGCAGCAAATCATCTTCATTACAGTCTGACCACTAAGCTCGTGGTCCCTGGGGAATGCAAAGAGTCCGCATGTCAATAAATAGTTCTACGGTAGCCGCAAAATTTAATGGCAGCTGATAGTTGCACCCTCATTAGTGTTACTGTTCTTTTTTCTGTTGTGTTAATACATTTTGAGGGCACAAATGATATTTATATCACGGGCTTTATAGCATGGTTTCACAGTGTGTTTAATCATACAATACTGTAAAGCGTGGCAAGCCTATGATTGGATTTTGTGTTGACCAAGGCCCTACCCCCCCCCCCCCCCTTCGCGTTAAATTTTGCGACATGATAGGTTCACAGCGATATATGAAGCTGTACTCGTGCTTCTATTGAGCTTATATTACGTGCAACCAGAAGCATGAGTTCAGCTTTAGCTATCACTCCGTACCTAGAATTATTTACTGTTGTACTGACTTGTTACATTCCTGCCACGGACCATCAGCTGGTGCACATAAACTTAAGTTCAGCTTCTTTCTTAAGGAAACTGCATTTAAGTCAGATTTAAGTCAGGGTTATCTAGAGAAGATACTTGAGTTACATATAGCTTCCATGATTTTTTTTACCAAATACCTTCAGAAGTAAACATTTTCCAGTGAAATGTTAGAATTTTATTCTTTAGTTGATTATATATTACTATTTGCATCATGAGCATAAACTTGGCAATCACAGTATGATTCACAGTAAACAACAGGCTTATCCAACTGTTGACTGTTATGCAGATACACATGATTGTTAGTGTATCTGATGATACGTGCTTCCTTTGTTAAATTCCACTGACTCTGGAGTTCATCTATATCTTTCTGAATGACGAGTTGAACTAGAATATGATTTGAAGCTTTCCTGGTGACGAACATGTTCAAAATGTTCTCGGGCTTCTAGCCAGGTGTAGTGATGCACAGCCATCGACGTTTCGGGAGTGTACATCTCTCCCATCATCAGGATGATGAAGCGCCTTGTCTTTCGAGACAGGACGCATCACACAGCCGCCATCACCTCAGGACTCACCCTTTTCGGCCGACATATTCGTATAGAGTGCAGTCGGCACGAATGGATCCAGCCATGCCGCAGATGTTGCTCGTACGGACATGAAGCGCAGTCCTGTGTAGCTCAAGTCAAAAGTCATTACTGTGGAGCAGCAGTACTCACATCCTCCTGTCAGCACCACAACCTCACGGGGCGTCGTAGGTATTGCGCCACCTGCGACAGGAGAGACCACTACACCGGGCAGGTTTGCTGCCCGCTTTATCCGAGGCACAGAGACCACGCCGCAACGCAACCTCAGGAGCTTCAACCTCCCTAGCCTCCACAACCGCCAACTCAGTCTACGCAGCAAGAAATATCAACAGTTCAAGGGCCGAACTTCAAATACGCCGCCGCCACCGCTGGTACACAACTGCCCAGTAAGGAAGTCGAGTATCTCTGCTCCGAGGTTTATAGCCTCAGCCAACGACTGGGCAGCATCAAAGACGCCCTTAAACAACTGACTACCGCCGTCTCCACTTACATTAACACCGCCGCCAACACCATCTCCGAACTTCATCTCAAAGAACCAGTTGATGCTCTACACTCTGAAGTCAAAGCTCTCAAACACCACTTCATCACATCAAAGAAGACTAACAACAAGAGGTTTGCTACGCTGAAACGCACATTGATTCACCATATTACTGGGTTCAACACTGCCGCAAGGCTTCTTCATGAGCTCCGAGCGGCAGTGACTGAATTGGGCAACACTGAAATTCTCGAATCCGTACAGCGGAAGTTTATACGGATCGATAACAGGACCACTCCAACAGCACACGAAGCAGGATGTCAAACAGAGGAACACCACTTCCAGTCACAACCCCAGCAGACATATCATTATCAACAGCCACAAAGTCAACTTCAGCAGCCTCATACATCCACACAAGCGCTCACCTCTCCACAACAGGCACCACAGCAACTTCCAAAAAACTTATCAACTGACTTCTACGATCATGGTCGTTGGCCATGCGACGAACAGTGCAAAACCATGATTTGTAGTGGCGTCACTGGTAAACGTTCCTGGAACTACAACCGCCAACCTAGATGAACCCGGAACTCAACCATCCTACTCCTAACTTCTCGTGTGCGGCAGTCAGGGCCTTGGCTATGTCTGTCACCCGGAATACCCTTCCTCGATACCGGTAATATACCGGTTGCACCTTTCCCGTACCAACGAGGGTGCTTCGGTGGTACCTCGAGAGATACGCCACACTTCTCCAAAAATCCCCCCTTGAAACCCAACTCCTCCTTTTAATTTAGCTTTCCTCCCCTCTCCCTTGCTCCCACTCTCCCCGGCAAAATTAGCCAACTCTTTGATTTTTCCAACTCTAATTCTGTTTCCCCTTTCTCTAAACGAAAAAAAAACCCACAGCCACACTCAAGCCATCTCATTTCTACCGCTACGCTGACGACACATTCGTTATATGGCCACATAGACTAGACACTCTGCCAAGCTTCCTCGCACACCTAAACAGCCTCCGACCTCGAATTTAGTTCACCATGGAGGTGATAGTTGCTGATAGTTGCACCCTCATTAGTGTTACTGTTCTTTTTTCTGTTGTGTTAATACATTTTCGTCCCGACTGGGACGAAACACTACCATTTTTGGACATTCTGGTCTCCAGAAACAACAACGGTACTCTGAGGCATGCAGTGTACCGCAAACCAACACACACTGACCTCTATTTGAATACTCGTAGTTTCCATCATAAATCACAATGGGTCGGAGTTCTCAACACTCTGGCCTACAGAGCTGTGTCCGTCTCCAATCCCAGCCACCTAAAGCAAGAACTACAGTACCTGAGTCACACTTTTCGCCAAAATGGCTACTCCGTAGACGGCATTGAAGGCTCTATCTCCAAGGCCAAATGAGGAAAACCACAATCTCAGCTAACACCAGACAAGTCGACCGCCACTGCCTGCATCCCATATTCTGGCAATCTATCCGGCAGAATTAGTAGAATTCTGGCAAAACACAACATCAGAACCATCCACAAGCCGCCTTTGAAGATTAAACACCTAGTGAGACCGGTAAAGGACAAACTGGACCTTAATGTACCAGGGGTATACCGTATACCTGTGAATGCAGGACGCCGTATATAGGGCAAACCGGCAGGACCATTTCCACCAGAGTCAAGGAGCACGAACGGTCCATACGCTTAATGCAGCCTGACAAGTCAGGGCTGGTGGAGCACTGCTTTGAAGAAGACCACAGAGCTAACTTCAAAGAAACGACCATTGTGGCAAAATGTAGCGGTTTATGGGAACGAAGGATTAAGAAGGCTCTGTCCATCTCCTCCAAGGAGAACACACTGAACCGGGACGCTGGATTGCAGTTTCCCTCCTGGAAACCAGCCTTAAAGTTGGAAATCGACCGACTCAGAAAACAGATTCCAACGGAGCGGTGAACCATCTCCACATTAGACTGGGTGTTCTCTACTCGGTACGCACTAGCGGACACTACATACACTTGTCCCTTCACTCTTTCTAGTCATTCACCATCCTGATGATGGGAGAGATGTACACTCCCGAAACGTCGATGTCTATGCATCACTACACCTGGCTAGAAGCCCAAGAACAGCTTGAATATGGGTTGAACTAGGTCTCGCACCTCGTCCAGGTTTGCATTCTGGAACGCGTGTCGCCTAACCGGTCAGGAAAACGAGCCATCGACAGAATTTTGTGGTGCAGTGCCTTAGACCTCATCTTCATTTCGGAAACACATCTCCGACCAACCGGCCCCTCCCGACACCCGAGCTACAACTGTCTCAAGATGTCCCGTGTGGGCCGCCGAGACGACACGGTGATCTTCGTGAGAAGTGTAGTCCACCGAACTGCCCAGCTCCCCCAACTTCAAACTCCTGAGGCCATGGCCACCTGTTCACCTCGAAGGAACGATATCTTATGGTGTCTGCGTAACACCAACCCCATAGACAATTCATTAACCAATACTTCAACATCCTCGCCTTACATCCCCTTGTCATTCTAGTCGGGGACTTCCATGCCAAGCATCCGCTTAGGTATTGCGGCTCCCGATTGGACACAAGAGACAATGAAATTATTTGCATGGTAGATGCCCACCCTTAGCGCAGATTGGAGGGCCCCTGGCAACCCACCCACCATCTGCGAGGTGCGAGCATCCATCACTTACTTCGGGATTATTAAACATGGCCTCTACCATCTTTCACTCACATCGTTCAGCGAACTTCATTCAGATTATAATCCCGGGTTGCCAGCCATGACGTCCCGTTTCAATTCCGAGACGTCGACTGGGACTGGTTTTTTTTTTTTTTTTTTTTTTTTTTTTTTTTGTCTTAACGACTCTGTACCTGCTAACGCTCAGATCACGGTTATCCCTACCTTGGTTTCTCTTATTTTACCTACATCGTGACGCGAACTGTCCGCAACCCATCATCCATTCCTCAGCTCTTTACCCAGATGTTCTGTCAGTAGGACTTGTTCTTATACTACGCTCTGGGCGTCTCGCAGGCTCTACCGGCGACACCGCACGCCACATCATCTAGCGCTTTTAAGGCACCTTCACCAGGAAGTCCGTCTTCGACGTGCAGAAGTGCAGAATAGGGATCTTCGGATTATCTACTCTGTATGCCGCCGCTTCCCCACGAGAATACTACACAAGGACACATCTCTTCTGTATATGGAGGATGAAATTAGGCGCCAGGCTGCAAAATTCTGTGACACATTGTCACTCCACCGGAGCACGCTGGTGAGGTCGCTTGGGAATTATAACCGCAGAGCGCGCCAATTCAGGCATTACCTGTTTCTCCGCATGGTAATAGCAGAGCTAATCCACCAGCAGAAAAAGGTAAGCTCACATCCTACCAAGAATGCTTGGATATCAAGATTAGAATTCAACCCCCATGATTAAATGGTTAAACTTATACGACCAGTGGTGCTCAACAACCACTGCGCCTTGACCTGCAGCTGTTGAGGAGCAAATCTTGCTACCTTCTTTCATTACCCCAACCTTAATTACACTCGCCATCCTGCAAGTCCCACATCCCGTCATTACAGTGGTTAAACCAGTGGCGGTTCCTGGGTGATCGCATACTCGCAACTGCACACGCACTAATTTTTTCCGCATGCGAATGTGTATACTTTGTTCATCAAGAGATTAGAGGAGATATAAACAAAGCACCCGTTTGTATCACTCCGCGGCCACGTGCATTCACAATGACACAACACAATTACCTACGCGTAGGTATAATATGCATTTTACACTACTAAAAGGATAAATTACTTGATCCAAATAACATGTAGCACATGGAAATTAACTCCTACTTACGTCATCTCTGTCCACAATAACACTTTTTCATTTCTCTCACAATCTCGAAACCAATCTCCAGAAGCAGCCTGTGGAGGGAAGCTCGTTTTAAATCTGGAAGATCGGGATCAACAGCACTTTGTTTAAGGTGGGGGTTCATTGTTAACAAAGAACTAGTGAACTTTTCGACGGATTGCAGATCTCACAAATTCGTCGCAAACTACATCCACCATTTATCTGGCACGTGGTTGCTTTTTGCCGGTATCTTCACCAACTGACGATTTTTCTTTGCGTGTGCTATCAATACTTGCAACTGACACACTGGTAAACTCGGATGTTAATTTCATCACGTCTTCGATACCAAGTTCGGGATATTTCTCGCAGAGCTTATTAAACACGTTCAATATTGTTGTCTTTTTACCACTTCGGAACGGTTTGCCGCACTTATGTTTCACAACTCACTTGTTCCGCCACGTAACTTTAATACTAAATAATGCGCGCGCAGAATGAATTAGGCTGGTTACAGATTCACTTAACTGCGTATTCTTACACTTTAACTATGCTTAGTACACTTAGTTCATGCTTTAGCAAACATTAAGTGACATTTCAAATCTTAGTAACAGTATTTCTTCAAGAGACTATTTACACGGCGAAAGCGTCTAGAGGGCACGCTGTGGACAAAACGCACGTGGCTTTGTTTACGTCACCTCTAATCTCTTGATGAACAGAGTATATAGACATGCGTATGAGAAAGTCGAATGTCCAACTTTCTTGTACGTATATGAACTTGCTCGTTTAATTTTCCCGCGCCCTCTTTACCAAATGTCAGCTCATTTCAATTCAGTCAACAAGCTGAGACGCATTAACCCGATTTTGCGACTGGCGAAGGTAGCTTTTAGGTGAGGGGTACGCAGGGACCGGTGCAAAGCTTGCATTTAAGAGTAAGGGAGTTAAGGCAGCATAATCGACATGGCCAACACATGCGATTCTTACCGCGCAAGCGCACTACGTTCTCGTACAAGTCCCTCTGTTTTCCTTGCTACGAGCATTTCCCTCCCGTTGATTAGCAGAACCTACTAGGCAGTCAACGTAACGGTTGTAAATATGTCCGCTTCGGTAGCGTAATGGTTAGAGGTCGCGAGTTCAAATCTCGCTTAGGGCAAGTTATCCGGGTAAGGCTTTTTTCCGAGGTTTTCCCTACCCTGAGAAGACGAATGTCGGATAACTTAAAGCTCCATGGACCTCGGGCTCATTTGAGCATCATTTCACCCATTTCATTTCATTCATTCGTCCGAGATGACACAATGTTGGACGTTAATTTTAAAAGAAAAAAAAAGAAGTTGTAAATATAATGTAGCCATCTTCTATATTATATTAATGTTATAAACACAATTACATCTAGTCTTATTAAGCGATTATAAATGCATATATTACTCTTCATGTCATGTCCAATACTTCAGTTTGGAATAGTTATTTTGTTACAGTCTTTATTACTGTTTGTTATGTTTGTGTTCTGGCAGCAAGTTGCATGCAGTTGTGTCTGCACATAGCAGGAAATTTGAATCTATGAAAGTGTGGAAATGAATAACATGGTGAAACTAAAGGAGATAAATCTTTCGAGTTTATTCTTATAAGAGAAGCTGTTTTCCGTGCTTATTGTTTGCGAGTGAGAGAAATGGTGTCTGGACAAATAATAGTTCTTGTGATATTGGTCATTTAAAACAAAAAATAGCAAAACATAAGAGCTCAATTGCCCATACGAATTTAGAGTTAGAATTGTGTGTTGTGTGTCAGAGAAAGAAAGGGAGTAAAGGTGGAGAGGATGTAATGTACTGCACACCCACTGCGACAAGTCACGAGCTGCCACTGGGTTAAACCCTGGCAGTAGCTGCACCATAGCCAAGTGAATAGACCATTATTTATCATAGGTCAGTTACAAACAAATGAATTGCCATTGCGCAATATTCACCTACACTTTCCACCAATAAAGTGACAGATAATAATATGCCTTCCCAATCTTGTTACTGGGCTGTTGTGCATGAAAATGTTGAGGGCTATCTTGCTTCCCATTTTCATTGCTGTTACTGGGTGGTTCTGAACCAGCCTTAACATTTTTTTTCATGGCAGATTAACCTAACTTCAATTTCACAGAATATATTTACATGCAGTACCTATCTGTGCTACAACCAAGCTTATTCCTAATATGTAGGCTATTTTGAAAGATATTTCAATTCTGTTGTTTTTATTTTTAAACTTAAGCTTTGTTCTAGGAAATGGCCAAAGAGCTAGGCTTCCATCTACGGAAACATCTTATAAATGGATTCACACCAGAAGTATATTAGAACAGGGGCAAAGCCTCAGGGGAGACAGGGTAGACAGCGTCTACTCTAGAAACTCTGTGAAAGAGAATTACTTTAACTTTTGCACGAAGCAGGTATTTGTATTTCCCGCTTAGGAAGTTAGTTCTCTCTCTATATATATATATCAAATTACAGGAAAACTATCCCTGATAGCAAAATTCTGATTTCAGATTTGAATTTAGCAATATAAATTCCTTTAGAACCATACATTTTCATCAAAGAAATAGAACCCTTGTGGAACAGTGTTATTAATCTAGATTTCTTTAATACAATGTTATTGGTGGCAAGAGACAAGTGGGTACACCAAGAAATAGATGGATTGATGCTGTGAAGGAGGACATTATGAAAGTTTTGGATATAAGGAACTGGAAGGGTGGCACCATGGCCAGTGATTATAGCATTCACCTAACACCAAGGCGATCCCAGGGACCCACATGTGGTATTTGTGTTGGATGAAGCAGCTTCAGGACAGATTTTCTCCAGGTTCTCCAGTTTCCCCCGTCACTCATTCCACCAATTATTCCATAATCATCTTTCCATTCATTGATTTTGCCTGTATTTCATCTTATCCTCTTCCTATCATACCTGGTGCTGGGTTGACCACCTGCTTCCAGGTCTTCACTTTATCTGGTCCATAGGTTCCTGTGCTCCCTAACAGGCATCTGACCCTAGGCACTGGCTTGTAAGTCCTAGGGGATATAAGTTCTACATGAGGGGAGGGTAATTAGATAAAGAAAGAGCAGAGCATAGGATAGACAAGAATGGAGGGACTTGATTAAAGAGGCCAAGACCAGATATAGAGTTGTTGCATCATAGAAGAAGAACAACAACAACAAGAACAAGAAGAAGAATATACTGTAAAAGAATGAGGTGTAGAAGTATGGTTTTAGGTATATTTTCCTAGATACTGATAAACTGAGACAAAGATGTATCATTTTAGAGTCTTGATGCACTATACTTATTACAAAATATTCTGTTGAAATACAAAAACATATTGTTCCCACATGGCTGTAATTAATCTCTTTCCAACATGAAATTACAGTATTAACACTAATTAACAAAGTTAAGCAGACAGAGTGAAGGGGGAAGGAACATACCCGGAATGACATTGTTGCAATAATTTACGTCATTATCTGATAAAAACTCAACAGCATTTGCCTCACACTAATCAAAATATTCTAACAGCTTTCTGTTGCAAAAGCCTCACGAGAACCACTTGCCATTTACCACATTCGAGTGATTGTCAATTTATCTAAAGAATTTCACTATCACAAGTTGCATTTATTAAGACTGTTTGTGCTGTTATTTCATTTCCCTAAATAAGTTTGGAAGCTGTGTGAAAAACAGAGGTACTTATTGTAGATACAGCTAGCGAAGGGAAGAATGGATCAAAACTAATTTTCTTGGGCCTCAAGTACACTACCATTTAAGGTTACTGGATTGTAATAAGGAGCAAATTAATACAGCAGAAAACTCTTAATCCTAATTTATTTTAAATTTAAAACACTGTGGTTGTTATAGAACTTCAATTTTTCTTGATGTGTTTCTTGCTTTACAAATGTGTTGCATCATATTCTTCATATGATACAAATCTTTAACATGTGATAATAAAAATAAGAAATGCTTCCACTGGTTCCTAGTAAGGCAATTTCTTATCCCTGAGTGGCAATGTATCTAGGTTATAGCAAGTAGTCACTTCTTTACATAATTCAATATGAGATACTGTTAAGATACTTTGGTAAAGGTAAAAGTTAACCATTTAAAAGGTTTTAACTCACCAGCTATGCCAAAAATAAGAAGAAGGCTTACGCAAAAATGCAGCAATTATCTGGCAATAAAGCCAGCTACATTTGACCAGGAGATACCTCACCACATTTTGCTTGCCTTCACAGAAAACATGTGCTTGTTCATCGCTCGAGTTGAAGACTGCCTCTGGTGGCTCCGCATGTTCTGTAGGTCTCTGGGAAGCAAAGTCACATGTCCCCTGACATCACAATAGTGTGATGTATGGGAGTGATGTCAGCACTGGGTCTATGTCTGCCAGCATTAGTGCCTTGACGTAAGGCAGGGAGAGGCACTGTGACTTGGCTAATGCGTAATATAAACAGTGCATGTTTTACAAATTAAAGGATGATATAGCCTTTGAAATGTTATTTAAATGTCGTATAGTAAGTACTAACTTCTTAAAAGAAACATGTAGCAGGCATACATACATCAGTGACCATTGGTGCGGTCTACAAGATTATCAAATTGATGCGCCAATCTTTTAAGATGTTGGCAATGTCAGTAAGTTGGAGTATCTGCTGTTAATTTCTAATTTCATTCAATACAAAGTTTGTCAAACTGATTCCAAACATATTTCCTGTTGTATTGTGTGTTCTGAGGTTTCCCTCTTCAAATTATTTCATATATTTCACAGAAGCGAGTATCAGCCACTTTTGACATTTGAATAGCCATTACATTGCATCAAAATATGTAAGCTGTTGCGTATCTGTGGGACAGTGCAGCTAGATTCTCTAACTTAATCACAACATAAGAAAAGCAGAGGAGGTGACAATGAAATCTGAATCTTTTTGTGGATGGTGTCATTGGCTGAAATTTGAAATTGTTATGCGTATGAGTGGTTGATTTCAACCGTCACTTATGAATGAAATAGTCACATATGCTGCAGAAACCCAAAATATCATGGTTTGAAATACCATGAATTCAGATTTAATGTGGGGGAAAGTATATCCCCTAAAAATTTTAATTTGAAAGTTGAATTTAAAATGTTCTGTAAAGAGTAGTACTAGAATATACTTTTCATTACCCCTAGCATGGACCGTCCACTGTGGCCATTGCATTCCTAGTGTTGATCTTGGCCAATGCATGGTTAAGAATTTCCTGAAGTAACAAGACATGCACACAGAAGAAAATATTCTGTACGTTAGTGAAGTGATAAGTACCATAAACAAGATAATTCTGTGTATGGAGGATCAAAATCATCTCCATCTTGCTACAATCAAACAATATGTGGAGAAAAAGTGTTGTGAATTACATCGTCAAACAAAACTTACCGATTTCTCTAAAACAACACCCAATAAGGTTAGTGTAAAGTGGGTCCAGTCTAATTATCTGTACTGTATAAATTAAGATCAGTTACAGGACTGGAATACACGACTAGCAAAATTGGTGTGTAATTGCATTACCATATATTACACACTTTACAATGTACTATAACTTATTATTGCATGAATGTTTCCCACCATTTCTGCAGGATCAATTTTTGTCACTTCTAAGCTCACATTTCGATATACTGCAAAATCATTACAACATAAGACTAAAGCATGTTCCCCAACAACTGAGTTATTTCAGGATTCTACTATACCATGAACGTCGGCAGACTTTTTTCCACGGGGGGGGGGGGGGGGGGGGGGGGCGGCGGCAAATGTTAGAATTTTGCAACCAGATAATATTAATTCATTATTTTGTTGTCAAAAGTTATAGTATTTGTTGCGGATAACCGTATAAATTTGCGCTAAACAGAAATTGTTCTTTACATAAAAATTAAAATAATAGTTTAATAGTCAGCACATTAAGCTCATTAATTTCCAAGGGGGGGCCGCGGCCCTCCCTTGCCCCCCCTTTGCGATGCCCATGTACTATACTACACTTTTAACCTTTATTCTCAGGAACTGTTGTTTTCTAGTGCCTTGCATCTGGCAATGAAGCCATTAGCATTCGTGCTTTCCAATACTTTTGAACTGTAGTTTCTTCTGATCTTAATGCTTCACAGGTCTTCATGTGGTCTTCGTTCATTTCTTCTGGATCGTTACACAGGACACATATTGGTGAGGCTGAGATACCTATTCTGTACAGATGACTTGCTAAGCAGTCGTGATTTGTCAATAGTCGGAAGGCTGCAACAGCTGTTTTCCTTGGTCTCTGGGGGATTATATCTGGATTGGAAAGTAGTGTAATCCATTTTTTATCTTTGGCATTTGTTTCTATTTCTTGTAGGTATGAATGAGAAAATTTTTTAATGATCAAGCGTTTTATTGAGGAATATGAGAAATTGAATTTAGACTTTTGTTTTATTGTTGTGCCTTTCTTTGCAAGTGAGTCTGCAGCTTCGTTCCCCATGACTCCACAGTGTGCTGGAATCCATTGGAGAAGAACAGTCTTATTAACTTTTTGGAACTAAACTATGGTGTCTCAAATGTGATATCTTAGTGAAGACATTATCACATTATTAACACTTGTATTGCTTATGAACTACACTATGATGTCTCAAATGCGATGGATATGGAAAGCACTTACCACAAATGTTACACTTGAACACTCCTTCATGAATTAACTTATGAGCTTTCAAACGTGATGCCACAAGAAAGCTTTTATTACACTTGTCACAAGTGAATGTCTTTTTGCCCTCATGAATTAAACTATGTACTTTCAAATATGATGCTCTCTTAAAGGTGTTTTCACAAATGCTGCACTTATATTTCTTTTTCCCCTCATGGACTGAAACATGTGCATTAAGATTTGAAGATCTCTTAAATCTCTTATCACACTTGTCACATTTGAATGGCATTTTATCCTCATGAATTAAATGATGATCTTTCAAATGTGATGCTGTAAGAAAGTCCTTACCACACCTGTCACATTTAAACAGCCTTCTACCATCATGGTATGAATAATGTCTTTTCAAACTTGAACCTGCATGAAAACTCTTATCACATTTGTCACATTTAAATGCCTTTTTACCCTCGTGAACTGAAATATGAACATTCATATCTGTGGCATGAGTAAAGCTCTTATCACACTTGTTGCACTTATATGGTTTTTTGCCTTCATGAATTAAAGTATGTCTTTTCAAATGGGATACTGCATGAAAGCTCCTTTGACAAATGCCACACACATGTTTCCTTTTATCCTCATGAATTGGAATATGTGCATTCAAATTTGAAGAACTTGTAAATTGCCTATCACACTTGTTGCATTTAAATGGCCTTTTACCCTCATGAATTAAGTTATGGTCTTTCAAACTTGATGCAGTAGTGAATCCCTTAGCACATGTGCCACATTTAAATGGTTTTTGGACCTCATGAACTAAATGATGTCTTTTCAAACGTGATGCTGTAGTGAAGCTCTGCTCACATTTGTCACATTTGAACAGCTTTTCACCTTCATGAATTAAACTATGGATTTTCAAATGAGATGCTTGAATAAAATTCTGTTCACAAACACTACACTTAAACTGCCTTTTGCCCTCATGAATTAAATTATGCCTTTTCAAACATGATGCTGTAGAAAAAGCCTTGTTACATATAATACAGTTGTATCTTCTTTTATACTCATGAGTTTCAATGTGAGTTTGTAAACCTGATGCCAGACTAAAGCACTCGCCACAATATTTACATTTGTGTGAGATCTTGTCACCTGCATGGAATGTGTCTGTGGCACCTTCATGAACTGCACTTTTGTTGAAGTTTTCATGACAAAGGCTGCTGTTTTCTGCCAGTTTTAAGTATTCCTTATCTAAACCTGCACTGGTGACTTCAGATTCGTACTTCCATGTTGCTTTCATATCCAATCTGAAATGCAGCAGGAAAACCATTAACAGCCAATGTAGTAAAACAAAAGGAGAGTGTTTCTAGAAATAAAACATTAAACAACAATATAATTAGGCTTAGGGGAACTCCAAACCAGAGAGTATAAAAAAACTTATTAGAACAAAATCAACAATATGCATAAAATTCAATCTTTGACATTTTTCCAACCTTTTTACTTTCTCTTCCACATATAGTAAGTAGGGAAAGTATTGTATTCAATCAAAAAATTCTATGTCGAGATTTCACTGGAAATATATGTTTTGAGGCTCCCTGAATAAAAAAAAAGCTTTTTAGAAAAACATCTCTGTGTGTGTTTCTATATATGCATGTGTGTGTGCCTGTCTGTGAACAGCATAAGTCGAAAATGAAAAGTTGGTATTTAACTTTAATATCTCTCAAGGATGGGACACAAAGATTTTGAAGAAAATTCCTTCATTCTAAACTACCCTTTACATGGATTGATTTTCTCAAAAATGGCTCTAACAATTTTGATTAAAATGCCATACGTTTAAGATATTTTTGCAGCAAATGAAATCTATATTTTGAATTTTCTGGCTACAGCCCATGTAGTCTTGTTTACTATTGACATTTGCATAACTGGTAAACTGTAAGAGATAGACCAAATCTTAGTATACAAAAAATGTTGTTGTTAGCTAATGCTGGATTTCTGACAATGAAGTCATTAATCCTCTTGCTCTCCAATATTTTTCACTTTCATAAATATTGAAGAGACTTGGCAGTAAATGTAATCGCTTTTTAGAGAGCACCATATTTTTATGTTTTGGCGGTCACATTGCTCTCTCACAACCCCCAGAATGTCTGGAGGACCACACCTGTCGTTGGTTTACGTGTCTCACCGACCTGACTGGGAGAGTTATCAAAATAAATTCACTGACCATATCCTCTGATTACCAATCAGAGGACGTATTACATGCCATGACAGGTCAGCATGTTAGGGGTTAATGTTTTATAGAGAAATTACAGAAATATAGATATACCAAATAAGTGATGCAAAAGGCAGAATTAAAACACATTTATAAAAAGATTAAAAAGGTATGACATTTTGATATCTAAAATTCTAAAAGCCTTAGGTTTATGTTTACCATTGCCAAAAATTTCAAAAGTCTTTCACCACTCATCATCTCATGACAAGAAGCCTTCCTCTGTAGTGTGGTGTTAGCATGTCTGCCTTATACACAAGAGGTTGCGAGTTGGAAGCTTGTTTAGGGTGAGTTATCTGGATAAGGTTTTTTCCGAGGTTTTCCCTTATCCTGAGAAGACAAATGTTGGGTAACTTAAAGCTTTATGGACCTTGGGCTCATATGAGCATCATTTCACCTATTTCATTCACTGTCCGATATGACACTACATTGGAGGATGTTAACATAAGCAAAAAAAGGAACACAGTACAAGATGCGCAAGAAAAGGTTATCTAGTTTATCAGAATTTCCTTCACTTCTTTAAGCTTATTTTTCCCAGATAGCTGACCACTCTTCATGGCAACATGACAGCGCCACTCTCTGCAATTCAAGCCTAAAGTCTAAGGCAGCTTCTTGCCTAAGCCCTTGAAAATAATAACCGGCAAAACAGAGACATCAAGGAGCTGACTTCACTTGTTTTGTCAACAGCTACAATGGAGCATGGTGATGATCAAGCAGATTATGATGAGTGGAGAAGTATTTGCAATGCAAAACAAAAGTGTTTAAGTGGTATAGTAAAGTTATGAAGACTAAGTGAGGGATATGTAAGTACTCACATTTATAAAATATTCTAGTGGAGACGTGATGAGTTATGCAAGTGGAGAGAAAGAACAATTTGGGAAGAATACTGAGTTTGTGATCTTGTTAAAACACACAAGTTATGTCCAAATGAATTTTTTGTGGAATGAACCATTTCAGAAATATTCCTTGCTATTTGTGTGAGTTTTGCAATACTTATTTGTACTTTTCTGAAATGGAAGGCCATTATTCACTTTATCTCTTGGCCGTGCAAAGAGAGCAGAATTTCAAAGCCTGCATATACCGACCAGCTTTAAAATATTTGACTATCGCTCAAAGCCTACTCTATTCCCTTGCATCTACAAGAAAATTAACAATAGGATAATTTCTGAAAATATTTATCTTGGCTAACATGAAGTCAGAGGAATAAGAGTTTGTAAGAATGGTTTGTACAAGAGTGAGTAGAGAAAGTCATGTGAGTGCAACATCAGACTTTTTTTTTTCAAATTTACTCATAATTAATATAGCAAGGTATACATGGTTTCATCAGATTACACTAATTAATATAAAATTACCCTAATATCAATTTAATTTCAATATGTATCAATTTAATTGCATAATAAATTTGGTTAGCTATTAAACTGAGTCTAGGAACTCTTCTGTGCTATAATAAGCCTCACTCTATAGCAAGCTCTTCAAATCTTTTAAAACAACAAATGGACTGTTGTTTTAAATTTGCAGGCAATTTATTAAATAGCATACTCCGGCAATACTTTATCCCTTTTGCAAACAGGGATGTTTTATGTTCAGTAACTCTTAAATCTGTTTTGCTTCTAGTATTGCGGTAATGAATATCTACATTTGTCATAAAATTATGATTTTAAGAGGTGGAATCAGGACTGAAAAATTCAATGCCATAACCGGGATTTGAACCATGGATCTTCCGCTTATCGAGTGGCTGCTTTAACCACTAACCTACTATGACCAACTTGCCAGTATGACACTAAATTCACCAGCTGATTTGTACTTTCCTGGTAGACCACAAGGGAATCTCACATCTGAGATAAATATCCCAAATTGTAAGTACTTTATGCCCCAGGTTTAAGTAACCTTTAGACGGTAATTATTACTTATTTATGACAACAAACTTACTGCTGGTGTTTTTAAACCCACAAGCCATGAGTGAACAATGTTTAAGAGGTGGAATCAGGAAGTAGCTTAGTGATTAAAGCAGCTACTCGATAAGCAGAAGATCCATGGTTCAAATCCCAGCTATGGCATTGAAATTTTCATTCCTGATTCCGCCTCTTAAACATTACCTATACACGGCTTGTGTGTTTAAAACCACCAGCAATAAGTTTGTTAGCATAAATAAATAATAATTATTAATATTTTGCTTCACATAATACAATGTGATGTATAAATAGAAACTGGACACAGTTAATATTTTTTAATTCTTTAAAAAATAGCTAACAGGAATCGATTTTATCAATATTTATAATGGTTCCAATTACTTTTCTCTGGGTCTTAAAAACTAAATGACTATCTATATCACTTCCCCTAAACATTATCCCATATCTCAATAGGCTTTCCACATAAGCAAAATATAACATTTGTATAGTATTCATGTCTAATTCTTTCTGAATCATTCTACCCTTTCACGTAAACAAAGATGTAATTGCTATCTAAACTTTGTGGTATCCATCTCACTCAGACTACAGCATACCACCCACCGTCTAAAGAACTTGTAGAGATGTAGAGAAATTACACTCATCTCTCAAGGTCACATTGATGTGCCACAAAGATGCTCGGCTGGAGAGACGAGCTTCCCTCATTCTCCTGGGTGTCCGCACAGCCTTCAAAGAAGACCTTCAGGCTGGTGTGTGGTGAGCCGCTGTGGATCCCAGAAGCATGCTTCTATACCGGTGAGGCTTCTCAATTCCTCACAGCTCTAAGGAAGAGGATGGAAGAAGTGCTGCTACAACAAGCCAGCCTGCCATTCTTACCATTCACATTTCTGTCCCCGACAACTCATACTTTCTTTTGCTAAAATTCACCCCATCAAGATTCTGCATTGTTGTCAGAAACAAAGCAGTACTGATAACAGATGATCATGTGAAACCTGCTTTCATTAACAAAACCATCATTCCTGAACCTCCATCTTCCACCATTCCAACACCAGTTGCAACCACCTGTTCTGGGTACTATGTTCATTTTCCGGGCAATTATAGACTCTTGGCACCTCTCTAAACATGGGGTGATGTGGTGCTTCAACTACCACACAGCTTCTTTGTATAGCTTTGTTAATCAAATCCTCTTTGTATTGCTTCATCTTGTAACTTCTCTGTTATCTTGGCAACTTTGTTGTTGTTTTTCAGTTATCCATTTTCTCTGGAATAAAATACACTTACAACCAGAAAATGTGTTTGTTATATGAGTGTAAATATTATAACCTTAAGTAGCCACATCCTTTTCTTTCTGGAAATCAAAATGAGCTTTAGCATTAAGTTGATGTACTCTGCAAATTAGAATGTTTGGTTTTATTTAGAAGGTGGAATCAGAGCTGAAAAATTCAATGCCATAGCCGGGATTTGAACCATGGATCTTCTGCATCGAGCAGCTGCTTTAACGACTAAGCTGCTATGGCCAACTTGCCAGTATGAAATTAAATTCCCCAACCGATTTGCACTTTCCCAGTGGACCACAAGGGAATCCCACATCAGAGATAAATTTCCCACCATTCTAAAGTAAGAACAAATTAGAAACTAAAAACTTCACTTATCTTAGTAATGTTGTCTCCAACTTGAAACCCTGGGTCAGTTTGTGCAAAAAGAACGTGCAACATTACTAAGATAAGTGAAGTTTTTAGTTTCTAATTTGTTCTTACTTTAGAATCTTGTTGCTTCACTGTTAATAGCTTAAATTTTCCTTATTTATCCCACCATTCGTTTACATCAACAAACTTATTGCTGGTGTTCTGAAACACAAAAGCCACATATGGGCAATGTTTGAGAGGTAGAATAGGAACTGAAAAATTCAATTTTACAGCTGAGATTTGAACCACAGACCTTCCGCTTGCCATGCAGCTGCTCTAACCATTAAGCTACCATGACAACCTGCCAGAATGACACTAAATTCTCCAACCAATTTGTATTTCTCCCAGTAGACCACAAATGCAGTCTCACATCAGAGACAAATACCCATCTAAAGGTTATTTAATCCTGGGACATAAATTACTTATGATTGTAAGTTGCCCTTGGGGTATTTGTCTCTGATGTGAGATTCCCTCTTGTTGTCTACTGGGAGAAATACAAATCGGTTGGAGAATTCAGTGTCATTCTGATGAGTTGTCATTGTAGCTTAATGGATAGAGCAATCATACGGCAAGCGGAAGGTCTGTGGATCAAATTCCGACTGTGACGTTGAATTTTTCAGTTCCAATTCTACCTCTCAAACATTGCCCACACATGGCTTGTGTGTTTAAAAGCATCAGCAATTTGTCACAGAAAAGTAAGTCAATGAGATCTGACCACCATCTGTTCTCATGAGTTTAAATTATATGTTTTCAAATGTGGTGTCTGAGTATGAGGCTATTCACAATGAAAATTAAATATTCACACAAGGATATAAAACTTAGCATACATTTACATAATATGTTGTCATCCACAGTCACAAATGGAAACACAAACAGCAGTCAATCGCAAGAGAGTGTGAAACAGTTGTGGTAATATGGTGGCCTATAAGGCAACCACTGAGTAAACATGATAAAACAGGTTATCTACAAGATTTATACAAGTTCTGATGGCCAAGAAAGATAACAAAAAGCTTCACTAAATAAGAAATATTTATTGCAATATTTACAGAAATTCACTGCTACTTCTCAACATAGTCAACAACATTATTGAGGCAATTATCATATCAGTAAACCAACGCTTGTATGCCTGTGTCATAGGAATCTGCTGCCAACATCTAGAGCCATGAAGTCACTGCCATCTGTATCTCAGTGTCATCTTGGAAATTATTAGCTACAGAAAAGGCTTCATGAGACAGAAGAGATCAAAGTCACTTGAAGCGAGAGACCAGACAGTTCCGAAATTGTTAAGTACTCGTTCTGCAAAATTGCTTGCTCCATACTTTCCGTCAGTTCTGGCACCACCAAGGGCGGTCAGCCACCGCAATCTTCATTGTACACATTTGTTTGGTCTTTAGTGAACTGCCTGGACCATTGTCTGACCATACTGTTGTTCATAATATTGTTTCCATACACAAGGAACAATTGGCAGTACAGAAATCTGCTAACTGCACGAAGTTTACTGTTGGCAGGAGATACTCTCAGTGCAGCCATTTTCTCCTAGTGCTGCGCAGTAACCACTGTTGTCATACGGCTGAAGCTGCACTGCATTATTCCTATATATTCCTTCTCTGCTGCTAAGCATGCGCATTCCTGTCCAACTATTCGTGCCATCTGCAATTGGAACTTATTTTCTAGAGGAACCTCATATATGTAACAAAATGAACAAGAGCTAGCTACCCAATTAAAGAATGTTAAACTAACAAAACAGCACAATCTACCATAAAAATTTGTTTTTGTGCATATAAAACATTTCCCAGTGATTCTTTGCCAGTGACCTAACACAAAAAGGCAGTTAGTGAGTCAATACATGGGTACAGAAAAAGTGTGAAGCGAAATCCTTCAATAATCACATGATGAGAATTGCTCACTGTTTAACTAGAATCTTATCTTTGATATACACATGAACTTGAAAGTTTTGACCTTGCAAGCTTCTAATTTACCTTTAATTCAAAGTTTATTTTTAAGCTTATGTGATTCATTGTGAATATCTCCATTCCAATACATATCATCAAGCTTTTAGTTCAAAGGGGGAAGTTTGATAAGTCTGTGACTTTTTAAAGAAAATAAATTTTTCCAAAAAAATCAACTTTATTTATCAACATAGTCTCATTTTAACTCTATATATGTTGCTCAATGTTTCTCCAATTTTTTTTAACTCTTCCATAAAGTATGAATTTTGAAAGTCTGCAAAATACAGTTTGTTTCTGACAAAATGTTTTCATTGGATGTGAATTTCATCCTGCTGATCCAGTTTTTGAAGTTTGCAAAGAGGAAGAAGTAGCTTGGAGCAAAATCTGGAGAATAGAGTGGATGAAGTAGCAGTTTGTGGCCCAATTCCACATCAGATATGTTGCGGGTGCATTATCCTGGTGAAAGAGAGCCTTTTTGTTCATTAACTAGGATCTTTTTTCTTTAACAGTTCCCTGAGAAATTGTTCCAGTACTGTGGCATAATATGAATCTGTGATCATTTTACTTTTTTCAAGGTAGTGGATGAATATCACACCTTGGGAATTCCAAAAGATGGCAGTTGTGGCACCCATCTTGCCAAAAAATTTCTCATACCCAAATGTTCATGCAGGATATCACACACCCATTCATTTGAGATGTGTAGGGTCTGACTACCTCACAAAATTTCACTCTTTGGTCTGCTGTCACTATATTCTGAACTTTGCTCACCATTTCTTCTGTTGTGACATCAACCGGTCATCCTGTGCGCTCGGCACCTAGGGGTGCTCGAATGGCCACATCAAAATTGTGTGAACCATGCCATGTGATGAGCAGAGCCCCCTTAATTTTTCAACATTTCTTCTGTTGTCTTCATTGTCTTACAATGCAAAAATAATGCTTTTCACAAATACAAAATTGACTTTTCTCTATTTTCTATGAAGCAACACAAAACTAGAGCTTTTACTGGCTCCCAATGATGCTCTAAGGAAAAGATGATGAATTTCTGGAATTATACGAGGGCTGATCAACAAAGACTAGACTGATTTTTTTTCACATGTTTATTACTTCAATTCAATGTTTACATGATCTTTTTCAAACTAGTACCCTCCTACTTCAATGCACCTTTTATAGCATCTCTGCCAGTCCATGAACATGTGCTGCAGACCATTCTTTGTCAGGTCCTTGAGAATTGCCTCACTTTTCTTGAGCACTGCTTCAGAGTTCTCAAATCGAATACCCCTAAGCTTTGCCTTTAATGATGGGAATAAAAAAAGTCACGGGGTGCAAGATCGGGGCTATAAGGTGGATGTGGTACACAGGTAATGTTGAATCGAGCCAGAAAGTGCATGAATTGATTTGCGACGTGAGGCCATGCATTGTCATTGAAGTTGCCAACCAGTCCAAGAAAGCTCTGGTCGTTTCTTTGCAATGTGCTTCCTCAGTGTAGCCAATACTGACATGTAGTATGCCGCTGTAACAGCAGTGAGAGGAGGAACTTTATGCTGGTAAATCATTGCATTAAAGTCAGAAAATGTGATCACCATCACTTTCCCTGTAGATGGAACAACTTTTGCCTTTTTTGGTGTTGGAGAACCTGGCGATTTCCAACTGTGCTGGCTTGTTTTCCTTCAGTATCATAATGATGCAGCCATGACTCATCACCAATGATAATTGATTTAAAAAATGCATCCCCTCCATCAGCAAAGAGACGCAGCACCTCACGGCTTGTCTCCATTCGGACAGCCTTTTGTTCGGGAGTCAACAGACATGGCACCCAACGAGGACAAACTTGGGTCATAAGGAGATGGACATGCATAATTGTAAAGACACTGCCATATGAAATTCTCAACACATCACTGAGGTTATGTAATGTTATACGCCGATCCTCTCAGGCAATCACAGCAGCTGTGTTGATGTTGACTTCAGTCACAGCAGAAGTCGAAACACCAGGCCCACCTTGCTTAACACTGACAAGTCAGCCTTCTTTGAAGTCCTTGAACCACCTAAACACTGCTGCACGAGCTAGTGCATCTTCACTGTACGCTTGCTTCAGCTTCTCATAAGTTTCGGTGACTGTATGGTTTAAACGAAAACAGAATTTTATTGCGCTGTACTGCTCCTCTCGCGTCACCTCCATTGTCTGGTACGTGAAATGCACATAGGGTCTACAAAATAGAGTATTACTACCAACCTACCAATACGAAAGTGCTGCCGCCTACCGACATTATACATAAAAACCCGCTCTTTTCAAATATTTATGTTACAGATATGAAACTATCACGGAAGCTACAGGAAAAAATCTGTCTCAGTCTTTGTTGATCAGCCCTCGTACATAGAATTGGTGTATGACATTGTTGCCAACAAGAAACCTGTGATTCATGCACAATTTCTCTTCGAGGTCACAGACTTATCAAACTGCCCTCATACATTGCACTTGAATCTCATTGTGAATGCGGCCCAAGGTTCACCTCTCTATTCCTGCATGCTAAACTTGTATCAAAGATAAAGCTGCTGTTTTCAGTGCTCATGTTTATGCACATTTACATGGCCTTTCATAAATTAAATTATGAGTCCTCAAATATGATGCCCATACAACAATTATGTTATACTTTAACTTTTGTGTTCATGAACTAAATTATGATCTCTCAAGTGCAATGGATGTGAAAAACACTTGTAACAAATGCTACACTTATGCAGCTCTTCATGAATTAAATTATTAGCTCTTAAACCAGATGCTGTAAGAAAGTTCTTATCACACTTGTCACATTTGAATGACTCTTTACCCTCATGAACTAAATTATGTATTCTCAACTGTGCTGATGCACAAAAATTCCTATCACAAATATTACATTTGTGGTTCCCTTTCTCCTCATGAAATGAAATATGTACATTCAAATTTGATAATCTTCTAAATCTCCTATCACTAGAGAGCAGATTTCTGCATATTTGCATGTTTTATTCCTTCAAATATAAACATATGCATGGAAGAGGAAAATGCATTTCATGTCATTTGGAGTCAATTGGCAAAGTTTTATAGTGCATAGAAATGCATATTCATGGGATTAGCGCCTACTTCAGTAATATGTGCATATGGGTGCATATATTTCACTGTTTTCTCCATTTAATTTTCAATTTTAGTTTTTAACCCCATAAAATGACAAGTTCTTGCTTGATTGTCATGGTTTTGTAAATGAAGATAATGTTTTCACCGAAAGGCAGCATCTCTTATGTATATAAAATATTTGCCTTTTCACACAACACTGAGTGCCTAGCAGAGGTCTGCAGTTTTAAATCTCAACAGGACAGTAAAGCAATCTGGCCTAAACCATTTCCTAAAAGTAAGATTTCAGAAGAAAGGAACATGGTTGCTAACAATGGACAGTTGGTGGTAATTTCCTTGTTTTCGTTTTCAACCGGTGATCTTCTTTGAAGTTTGAACATTAGCTTTATTGTATTGTATTGTATACATTATTGTTGACCACAGTGACAAAAAAAAGCGGGAATCAAAGTTTAAATTCTTAGCTGTTTCGCAAATACCATTTTGTGAGTGGTAGTGAACCAAGACAAGTATATTTCAATGTCGAAGGAAAAATCTAGTATAATATCTTTGCTTCATCAATGAATTGGTAGGAATTCCACATTGACAACAAATGCAAAAAGTTGTTCTATGCTAAGTCTGTGACAAATATTTATTTTAAATAACATATTATTAATTAAGGAAATTGAAGCTATTAACAGTGAAGCAACAAGATTCTAAAGTAAGAACAAATTAGAAACTAAAAACTTCACTTATCTTAGTATCACGTTATTAAATCAACAATGAAGTAAGGTGAATTACAGTGAATGCATGCATGCAATGAGAAAAGCTTACAAGCTGAATTGGCTTTTATTGAAGTCTATTTTAGTAAACTACCAGCCACAATCACACGTCTGGAAGAAAGAGGAGTGCCATTATCTTCTGCCCTGCAGATGTATTAAGTCGCCACCGCACAAGAAGTGCCCGGAGAAACTGGAAAGACACTTCGTGAGAAAATTGAAAAAATCGAAGCCAGGAATTTAGGACTAAAGTTTATTCAGGATGTGAACAGTATTACAAGATGAATCTGATAAAGAATTTAATTCTTATTCTGTGAGTGACATAGCCTCTTTGCAATATGCCCCTGTGACCTCATGCAAAGTGGAGATCATTCTCTTAATTCAAACACATTTTAAGTGACAAAAGGGATGGCTTTCTACCAGAAAATTTAGAAAAATATTTGGTTATTTATTGTAATAAAATTGATATGTGATCGATTGTTAGATGATTGTTGACTTATATTTCATATTAATTAGTTAATTACACACAAGATTAATGAGAATGACAACATAAAATATAATTAACTTCAATTAGGAGCAAAAAAGTAAGAATATTACAATTGTTGCTTCATTAAAAAAAAAAAAAAATGATGCAAGGAAACAGTATATTTTACTATTAGAAAAAATACATTTTTGTGCATATATTTTAATATTAAGGGCATATTTTCAACTTTTTTGCTGCATATTCGCATGCATATATTTATAGTTTTTACTGCATATAAATCTGCCCTCTACTTATCACACCTGCTGCATTTGAATGGCATTTTACCGTCATGGACTAAATTATGATCCCTCAAATGCGAAGCAAATGAAAAGCACTTATGACAAATGTTACATTTGTATATCCCTTCATGAATTAAATGATGTGCTCTCAAACCTGATGCTGTAAGATAGCACTTATCACACTTGTCACATTTAAATGGCCTTTTTCCTTCATGAAATGAATTATGTCTTTTCAAATGTGAAGCTGTATTAAAACTTCTGCCACAAATGTTGCACTTGTGCATCCTTTTGTCCTCATGAATTGAAATATGCACCCTCAGATCTGATGCCTGAGTAAAGCTCTTATCACAACTGTTGCACTTAAATGGCCTTTTGCCTTCATGAAAAAGGTTATGTCTTTTCAAATGCGAAGCTGCATGAAAGCTCTTGTCACAAATGCTACACTTGTACCTCCTTTCATCCTCATGAATTGAAATATGTGCATTCAAATTTGATGCCCTGGTAAAGCTCTTATCACACTTGTCACATTTAAATGGCCTTTTACCATCATGAATTAAACCATGATCTTTTAAATGAGATGCCTGGGTAAACCTCTTGTCACAAACATTACACTTGTATTTTCTTTTCTCCTCGTGAGCTAGGATGTGAGTCTGTAAATCTGATGCCACACTAAAGCCCTTGTCACATAATTTACATCTGTGAGCGACTGTGCTGTCCACATGGAATGTCTCTGTGACATCACTTCCATGAGCTGCTCTAGTGTTGTTGATCTGTTCATGACAAGGACTGCAGTTTCTTGCCAGTTTTAAGGAGTTCTTATCTAAATCTGGACCGGTGATACTAGATTCATACCTCCATGTTGCTTCTGTGTCCAATCTGAAATGTAGCAGGAAAATCATCAGCAGCCAATGTAGTAATTAAACAGTGAGCTGGTGATGTTACACTGTATAACTTCTTCTACCAATGATAAAGTCTCACACTTTCATTAGATATTATAGTAATCATTTACAAAAGATATTTTTATCTCCATTACATTACTCATCACATATACAAGGTGTCCCAAAAAAGAAACAGGACAACACTTAATATATTGTGTGGGATGGCAAACTGACTGGTTTTGAAGAAGGAACCCCTGTCCAGAAATACACAGTTTGGGAATTGGAGAGCATCGAAGCTTGAAAACGAACGACTGTGAAAATTTGTTAAGATTCATTTTGGTATCTTAATACAGAAGGTATACAATCCTTTAGCATCTGTGTACTGCAGATGAACAATCCAAGCCTAATAACATTCCTGCAATGCACTACATTCCTCCACAGAGCTCTTAGTGCATGTCCTGCTGCATTACTTGTGTAGCTGCCAGTACAGTAATATTTTAATAGCAGTGCGACATATACCAGTACACTGCAGTGTCAATAGCTAACATGAACTTCAGCACACTTTGATGTAAATGTACAGAATCGCCTCAACATCGCATATTCAAATTGACTTATTGGTAGAGGTGGACCACTTCCATGACTAGCATGGTCACCAAATCTCATACCTCTCGACTATTTTCTGTAGTTGTATGAAGAGTATGGTGTATGGCACTCTTGTAACATCAGTGGAGGACCTTATGGCCCGAGTTCATGGAGCGACTGAAAATCTTCAGAGACAAATGTACATATTGGATCATGTGCATGAGGCTCAGCACCACCAATGTAGGCTCTAGAATGACATAGGAGGTACACAGTTCAAAGGCCGTTTGCAATGTAGACAGCTTGATTTTGGGTTTATTGACAAAATGTGAATGCACACCCATTCACACTTTGATGCACTACAGCATCCAAACCGTACATTTCTGGACAGGGGTTCCTTCTTGAAAACTAATTAGTTTCCACCATACATAACATACTAAACATAGTCAGTGTTTTTTGGGACACCCTACATATAAGGTTCATGCAGAAGCGAAGTTCTGACGACCAAGAAATGTAACAAAAGCTTCGCTAGGTAAGACATTTTTATTGCAATATTTATAGAAGTTCACTGGCTACTTCACAACTTCGTCAACAACATTATTGAGGTAGTTATCGTACCAGTGCACCAACACTTGTATGCCCATGTCATAGGAGTCTGCCACCAACATCTGGTGCCATGGAGTCTGTACCTTAGTGACATCTTGGAAATATTTAGCTACTGAAAATGCTTCATGAGACAGAAGAGATTAAAGTCACTTTGAGTGAGAATTGACCAGAGAGTTCCAAAATTGTGAAGCACTGGTTCTGCAAAATTGCTTACTGCACAATTTCTATCACTTCTGGCATCACCAAGAACGGTCGGCCACTGCAGTCTTCATTGTACACATTTATTTGGTCTTCAGGGAATTGCCTGGATCATTGTCTGCTATTGCTCATAATGTCATGTCCATACACATGACACAATTGGCAGTACAGAAATCTGTTAACTGCATGAAGCTTGCAGTTGGCAGGAGACAATATCAGTGCAGCCATTTTCTTCTAGCGCTGTGCTGTCACAAGACTAAAACTGCACTGCATTATTCACATACATCTCTTCTCTACTGTTACATGTGTGCATTCCTGTCCAACTACTTGTGCCATCTCTAGTCACAATCAGAACTTAGTTTCTGGATGAACCCTGCAGAGGAGACCATGGCAAGTTGACGAATGACTTACTTTAAGTTCATATTACAAGGTGGTGCCACCTTACAGATACTACTAGCACTCTACACTACTATACACTAAAAAGTCGCACAAACAAGCTGCTGCCTCTATTTTGTGGTTTGCTTGATGATCGTGTATTTTGTCTGATATGTTGTAATTTTCAACACCTTCGACGTAAGGTCTTGTGGTCTGACAGGTACGATATTTGGTTATTTTTTTGCTATATATGACTACCTTAAATGGTATGCTTTTCACAATAATTATTTATTTATATTTAATTCTTGTTTATCCTACAAGAATAATCAAAGACATCTAACATTTCCGATCGGGGCAAGTCGACTGGGGCAAGTTAACAATCTCATCATCTTGCTCCAAGGTCTTTATAGTGTTTTCTTTTCTTGTGTTTTAATGCATTTTTTTATTTTCTTTAGTGATTTCCATGCTGCTTCCATTAAGGCAAAACTGTGACCAAAATATTTTTTATTTTAAACCATTCTAAAGAATGAGCATCAGAGAAAATGTGAAAGAATCATACGCAATGTACAAGTGTCTTAATGAGCTCACCTATAAAACAAGTGTTGATTCAGAAAGAATCACAGAAGGAGGCACAAGAACATTTAAAGCAGCAACAAAAACGAGAGATTTGGGATGCAGAAAAAGTAGTTGTTACTAAGCAACAGAAGTTTGATTTCTGTAAAAAAGTAAGAAGCCCGAACAATCATCAGCTCAAATTTCCAAAGAAAGTATAGTGCAGTGTCCTGCTTGGAATAAGACCTATGTTGATCCTCCATCAGAAGACTGGATAGTATGGTAAATGATACATATTAGTGCGCTTGCCTCTGGCATGGAGGACCCAGGTTCGATCCCCGGTACCAGCGTGGGGATTTTATTCCCTCTGGGAGGTCTGGCACGGGGTGCACTCAGCCTTGTTAGGTCCCAGGGGAACCAATTGAGGAGCTACTTGATGGAGAAGTAGCGGCCCCAGGCCTATAAGACCGCATAACTGGCCGGGAGGGCTCAGGGTGCTGACCACATCCCACCCTCCAGTACTGCACCACACCTCCATCAGAAGACTGGATAGTATGGTAAATGCTACATATTAGCGTGCTTGTCTCTGGCGCGGAGGACCCAGGTTCGATCCCCGGTACCAGCATGAGGATTTTATCCCCTCTGGGAGGTCTGACAGGGGGTGCACTCAGCCTTGTTAGGTCCTAGGGGAACCAATTGAGGAGCTACTTGATGGAGAAGTAACGGCCTCAGGCCTAGAAGACCGCATAACTGGCCGGGAGGGCTCGGGGTGCTGACCACATCCCACCCTCCAGTACTGCACCTCACCAATGATGCCTGTAGTGGGCAGAGGTGGGGGACACAGCGGCTGGGCAGTAGGCCTTGGCCCTTCGTGGGCTGTTGCGTCAGGGTTTAGTAAATGCTACATATGATAGCACGAGAACTGCTCAAATTTTGAAGGAGGAATATTTATTTGTGACTTTTTTAATAAAAACCATTCATTTTGAGACATTGGTTTACTATGAACCACAAGATTCAATAAAATAACCAGTTAATTACCTATTATTCAACATAAGATATTAATAATGTATTACATAATTACTGTACTCTGTTATACTTTCTAAAAATAAACATATACTCAACTTTTGTTACAATTGTCATCTTGCCCCATGATCAAAGTCATCTTGCCCCAGTACGGGGACAAAATGGCACTTTTGCATGGTTTTTTAAAACTGCAAAAATAATTTTGATAATATTAAAATATAGATGTATCCAACTAGGTACAATAGAACAAAAGACTATTGTAGTAATATATGCAAAGAAAAAGAAATTATTTTAAAAATGAATGAATTAAAAATGGTTAACTATTAACATCGCCAATTTCCCCTACATAATTTTGCTCAAAACTGAGTACTACATAAGCAACAAATGCTTGGTTACAATATAGGGAAACAGCATTCAAATGTTCATTGTTTTGGGTTTAAAGCTTTACATTTGTCTAATAGTTTCCATATATCAGGCCAATCAATATTTTACCGGTTGTGTTGAATATGAGATTCCCTTGTCTACCAGGAAAATGTCTACCAGCAACTTTAGCCAGTTATATTCTCTTTCTTCAGTAATTCAAAATTTGATTTATATATCACTTCTTGATACTTTCGCTTTTCCACAAACTTTAGCCAGTTATGTCCTCTAATTCCAAATTCCAAATGTTCTGTATGTTTGAAATAGAAATGCTATGTATTACATTCACACTGTTTTCCCTGTTCACTATTAGGTAACATATTCACATCTCTTTCTCTACTCACTCTTCTAAATAATTCATATCATCTATAGGTGGGTGTTTCTATGTAAGTAACCATTAATCTCCTAAACCTCTTGACCAATCATCATGAAATTCAGCACGTGTATGTACTTTTTCATGGAGAAGCTTTTTATGCTATCCATTTTACTATACATATACTAGCTTCACATGGTTTTCTCTACTCACTTTCTTTTGCATAACACATATCCTTCTTTACTCACCCTTCAACATACAATTCATACAATTTTCTATGGTTGAAATATAAATGCAACATATTATATCTAAATAAGTATCTTCTCTGAAAAAATATCAAGCAAAGCTCAGTCTCCCAGGTACTTGCTTTTAAAGCTTTATGTCCCAAGTGCCAATGTAGTTTAGCAGATCATCCTAATTGATATATTATTACAGTAATATTATTAGGTAGATGTTGCAAAACTAAACACAGCAGGATGCAAAAGGGGTGTGATGCCACCAATGTCACAGTGTGTTCATGCATAAAAATCTCAAAGCTAATAATCCAGCTATTTTGGCAAAAAATTATGGTAGCTGCAAAATTTAAAGGCAGCTGGAAGGAGGAGCTGGTCAACACAGCACCCAATGAGAGGCTTGCCACACCCTGTGGTGTTGTATAGTTACACATGCTGTGAAATCATGCTGTAAAGCCAGTGGTATAAATATCATTTGCGCCCACAAAATTTGTGTAACAGGCAAAAGAATAATCTCATCATGAAGACCATTTAATTTTGAAGCTTCCAGTCTAGAAACCAATTTTCTATGTTAACTGCTTGCAGAGATACGAGTGTACATTGAACTCATCTGTTAACAGGCAGTTCTGCTAAGATGCTTTTATGTTCTCTGTCCAAATTCCTTCATGACTTTTGTTTAGTGTGTCAGCATGTGACGAAACAGATAACAGAACAGCAGGAGTTAACGATAAGGGAGGGAAAGGGCCTCATGTTGTTATGGTTTCAGTTCGCATTTCTGCTTTCGTGTTAACAGTGGTAATTTCAGTTCCCATAATTCAAATATATTGATTGTGTGGAGTTATTTTATTGGTATTTAATTTGATATTCTTTGCTGGTTTAGTCAAAATGTCAGTGAACAACGTACGAGAAGTAAAAGTGAACCAATGGTACTTAAACAGGAAGTACAAGAATAGAATTTATCGGTGTGTGATCGACATGTAGAAAAACTGCAGGAACAGGAGGAGGAAGAAGTAGCCTATGATGAAATAGTGCAGTCAGTTATCATCAACTTAGAGGAAGACAGTGATGGTTCAGACACGGTTAGAAGCGAGGATAAGATGACTACGATAATGACAAGACGCACCTGCTTTGCCACAAGGAATTTTCTACTTGACCTGCACACATTTTTGTTACTGTTTTAAGGTATAATTTTCAGATTACTTGTTAAATTAGCATGCACACAAAGTTTGTTAACTTGACTACTACAGTAATACCCTATAAAGTGTTTTCATTTTGTCTTATTACTGTGCATCGCTTTGCTCTGCCCTTTGACATGTGATAACATTGCGCTTCTCTGCTAGTGGTCAGCGTCAGCCACCTTTAAATTTTGCAGCCACCATAATTTCCTGGGCCCCACAAGCAAACTGAAATGAAGTTTAGCTTTTACACAGCGATTTTTCAGTTTCACATGAGGAACTTGAATCTACACGAGAATTTTCCAAGTGTCCAGCAATAACCCTTTACCAATGTCAACAGCACCAAGTCATGTTCCAAAATCACGGTAGATTTTTCCTGTTCTATCTGATAATCTTAATAATCCTTACCTATATCTTGCAGTTTATATAAGAAGCAAATAATTGAATGCTTATATCAATACTGTATAAATAAAATGCATGTTATGAAATATTGATTTAATGTCTACTTAAGATAACTTCAATAAATACATTTAAATTGTATGTCTTGTATTCACATTATTTTCTCTACCCATTCCTCAACAAACTGATCTTACAGCAAATCTTATTCGTGTATCTACCACATGTGAACTGAGATAAATATTTGTAGAAATGCTTTTATTACATATTTCCTTATAGATACAATGAGATAGGAGAATACAGCAGGTTTAAGTGATAATCAAATCTTTTAAGAGCTGGTCACTTTTCTCTTTGCATGGTCAGGACGTAAATAAATGAATAACCATTACCTATATTACTCGGGCCCTAATGACCTAGTTGTCGATGGGCCCTTAAACACTACCACTCACTCACATAGACATATTATTTTTTCCAGTTTCAATCTACCGACAAACCTCAGGGTTAACAATGGGTAATCCACTCTCTCCAGTACTCGCAGATCTCTCCACGAGTTCATTGGAAATAAGAATTGCCAAAAACTTCCTTTGGATTTTCAAAACTTGGCTAAGGTACGTAGATGACATTTTTGCAATAGTACCAAAGAAACACATCGACAATGCACAAAAGCTGTTAAATTTGCAAGAAAAAACATAACATTTACCTTAGAAACAGAAATAGATGGACAACTTCCATTTTTAGACTTAAAAATCATAACAAATATAAACAGAATAAACTTTGGAATCTGCAGAAAACCAACACACAGATGTTTATGTAAAATGCAACAGCTACAACTTTCAATAGTTTAATTCACAAATTGGAGAACATACCACTTTCAATACAAGAATATCAAACAGAATATGAAAAGAATTGTAGAAATAAATGACTTCTGAAAATCATTGATAATAAAGTGACCCTAGTGAAAAAGCAAAAGCTATTGAAACAAACAACCACACTCAGCGAACCCAAAAAAGGAAATGTCACTCAAAAAATTCATTTATTACCCATAGATGTTTGACAAATTCAAAAAGACATAAGGACATAACACTCAGTTTGTTCCAATTATCAGATACAGCATAAAAATCTTACTCAGCTCAAACACCAGAGACAGCATTCCAGCAAATAAAAAAATCTGGAGTCTACCAGATAGAATGCAATAACTGCAACCAGGTTTATATAGGAAAAACTAAGAGGAATTTGGAAACAAGAGTCAAGAAACATTACATGTAAAACACTTAGAGAAATCAGCAGCTGCCACCCATTTTTTGAAAGATAATTATAACATTAACCCAAATCCAAAACTATTAAAACAAATATTAGGAAGCCAAGAATTGTCATGGGAACAGATCTTCATCTGGAACAACAAGGACAGAGTTTTTAATTTTGATATTCCACAGAATAACCCTTTGTAAAAGTTCTTAAGATTACTGCCAGAGCAATCTATGAAAGAACCAACTTCTACAAACAGGTTCAGTCAATGTCCAGTTGATAATGGAGGAAACTAACCTCTGAAACATATTCCAGAAAATTTAAAAAAGTGAGTGTTGTTTAGTGTTACTAATCAACCAATTTTTCTATTTTAACGATAACCTATTTGAGAAAAGTTGTTGTTGTTGTTTTCTAGTGCCTTGCATCTGGCAATGAAGCCATTAGCATTCGTGCTTTCCAATACTTTTGAACTGTAGTTTCTTCTGATCTTAATGCTTCACAGGTCTTCAAGTGGTCTTCATTCATTTCTGCTGGATCGTTACACAGGACACATATTGGTGAGGCTGAGATACCTATTCTGTAGAGATGACTTGCTAAGCAGTATAAATATCTGAAAGTGAGAATTCAAACTAATAACAAGGAATATCAAAGAAATGATATTTCTCAAAGAAATGTGTGTTTTAAGACACACTCACACCTACACCCTGCCTGCCTCTGTAGCATGGTAGTAGCATGTCTGCCTCAAATCCAATAGGTCGCGAGTTCAAATCTCACTTAGAGTGAGTTATCCGGATAAGGTTTTTTACCAAGGTTTTCCCTTATCCTAAGAAGATGAATGTCAAGTAACTTAAAGCTCTATGGACCTCAGGCTCATTTGAGCATCATTTCACCCATTTCATTCATTCACCATCTGATATGACACTATGTTGGAGAATGTTAACAAAAAAAATAATCAACAAAAAACACACACAAAGCAAACTTTTTCTAAAAATGCTTTTTTCGAATTTGAGCGATCTCAGGAAGTATGGAATTTTTGGATGATTCTACTGTGCATGTGGTAGAGGAAGTAGAAAAGGAAAATAAAATATTGTGTATAAATACTCCAGCAGTCTTACCTTGCTAATTCAGGCAATATGAGCTGTTCTTGATCTCCCTTAGTAGTATTACTGTTACCCTGTAACAATGAAATATACTTTACTGTCAGCTTCTGTACGCACTTCCAACTATTTTCCAATAAGTTATTTTCTATCTACTACATCTTAATTGAGATGAACATTTCCAGAAATAACTTTCATTACACATTTCATTATAGATTCAAGGGGGGTTCAATAAGTAATGCAACCCTGCTTTTCTCTGCCAATTTTGATTGAAAAAATTTAGAATTATGTTTGGGACATCTTTAAATATTCCTGCTTCATCTCATATAGCTTTAATTTCCAATAGATGGCAGCACTATAACAGGCCTTCAAAATGGCATCTGCAACTGAGGTGCATTCCAAACAGAGATCAGTTATTGGGTTTCTTTTGGCGGAAAACCAGAGCATCACAGGCACTTGCAGAATGTCTATAGTAGTGGAAAAAGCAGGGTGATTCATTGGGCACGGCATCTGTTGTCATCACACGGTTGAACAAACCTGTCTGATTTCCCACATGCCAGCTGGGACTCTGAAGGGGAGATTTTGTTCCATGTTTTCCCTCATGGTAAAATGATCAGCTCTGAGTGTATTGTGATACTCTAAGGAAATTAAAGAAACTTCAGTATGTTCGTGAAAACAAACTTCTTCTCCATAATAACACAAGACCTCACACAAGTCTCGCCCCTGGGAGGAGCTCACAAAACTTCAGTGGACTGTTCTTTTTCATCCACCCTACAATCCGGATCTTGCACCTTCTGACTTCCATCTGTTTGGCCCAATGAGGGATGTACTCCACAGGAAACACTATGTTGATGATGGCGAGGTTGCACGATGCTGGCTCCGACATAAGCCAGTAGGGTGGTACCATACATGCCTATAGGCCCTCCTACTAAGGCAGCCTAAAACCATAACGCTGACCAAAGATTATGTAGAAAAATAGCGTGTTGTAGCTAAAACATTGGTGAATAATGTGGTGTATTTGAACCCTGAATAAAGCCAACCTGCTTTAACAAACAAAAATATGTTGCATTATTTATTGAACACCCCTCGTACGTACAATAAATAAAAAGAGAAGTGAATCTAAACTCTGATCACTATATGCTGACTTTAATTCTATACCAGAGCAGATGAATGTTACTCAGTAGGTGTGAACACATTTCCCTACTTCCATTCTCTTCATAAACACAAAAGTAGAAAGCGAGGAAAACAAAGAAAAACTGGTTCTAGCTAAAGCGTACTGTAGTTATGTAGGGGGGATTCATCTCTTCACACTTGCGGAGTAATGTTTGTCAGCACTGTTCTATACTCTTTCTATGATTACAAGAACCAGTTAAATAATGACAGCAGTACAAAATGAAGTAAATAAAAATTCAAAGCAACTGCAATGAATATCTCAGAAATGGCTGATCCAAAAAGAGTTGTTTGAAATAAATTGTTTTAGAGAAAAATAATTTTTTTGTGTATTAAATTTCTGCCTTCTTATGATTCACTAGTTACATAAAAGTGCACAAAATTCATTCATGACAAATAGGACTTCATTGAAAATTTAAGCTATAAATTCACTAGTCTGCATATATCTTAAATATTAATGAATTAATGGTTTATTTGTGCAACTTCTTTTACATATTTTTTAAAATTTCAGTTCATCTACATTACATTATGTACACTTTATTTGCTATTAGTGCTAATTCAGCTTCCTTGACACCTTTGCCTTTTGTTCTGCTGGGTAGCTGTTATCAACCCTTCCCCTTTATTTATCTCTCTCTCTCCTTTCTTATATTCTTCATATTTCTTTCCTATGTTTCTTTTGCTTTCTGTAAATTATCGGTAATGTCTTTGAACTTCTTTCTCTTTTTCCTGTTAACATGTTTATTGCTACTATGTTCCTCTCACTTTTTCCCACTTCTTCTTCCAAACCTTTTCTCTCCATAGCTAATTCTTTACATTCCGCCATGTAATGTACTATACTTTCTCTTTCCCACACAATACACATATTCCTTTTTCACTATTTCTTAACACTCTTAGAAGTATTGTACCCTTCTCATTCAAGCTAATCCTTCCCTTTCTTATTTACTATAGTAACCTGTATATGATTCTTGTTCCCAACTTATTTTTGCTTTTTATAAAATTGCATTGAGTTTTTATTTTCTAAACTTATCCAAGTTTCCTGCATTTGCATGATCTTAAATATTAAGTCATTAGTAATTTTATGAGAAAAGCAAACATTTAAACATTTTTAACGGCTATTTTGCTTAGTTTGGTAGAAAGACATTGTTCTTTCTCCACCATTAAATTATTTAACTTATTTAACATTTTGGCTCCATTTTCTTAATTAAAACATCTGCCTAACGGCACAGTTGGCACAGAGTACATAAAATTAATAAAAACAGAATAGTTACAACAAAGAAGTTTGGATAAATAGTTTTGTTTTTTTTTTTAAATAGAAAATTGTTTAGCTTAATAACCTTTTATTAATATATGAAAATGAATGAAAAATGAAAATAGCCTGTGATGTCCCATTGAGGGCAAAGGCTACAAGTAGGGGTAGCTGCTTTAAAACACTCACGCGGTGAGCTAGTCTGCGTAAGAGGGTACTGTACATAATACACTAAACATTGGATTACACATGGTCAGTTAATTGTTGTTCTAGTTCTTTCCACTCCTTTCTGTTTCTGGCTATGATGGTCCACTGTCTTCCTACTTGTTTTCTGAACAAGTCCGACCATTTGCGTCTTGGTCTTCCTGGGAGTCTCTTGCCAATGTAAGGGTCCCATGTGGTAGCTCGTGCTGTCCATCTGTCATCTTGCAGCCTCATCATGTGGCCGCCCCATTTCCACTTGGTCTTCGTAGCCTGTTGTGCTATGTCTACTGTTGCTGACATCTTGTGTATCAAGGTGTTTGATATTCTATCTTTCAGAGAGATGCCAAGGATCTTCCTCTGCATTTTCCTTTGGCATATCTGTAGTGTTTCTCTCTTTGGCTTTGAGAGCCCATGTCTGACAACCGTATAATAGCACTGGAAAAACACAACTTTCGAGTGTCTCTATTTTGAGTCTCCTATTCAGGGATTTGTCCAAAAATATGAATTTTAGGGCCCAGAAAGCTTTCCAAGCTAAGGAAACTCTTCGTTTTATTTCTTTTTCCATTTTGTTCTTAAAGGAAATTATTTGGCTGAGGTATATGTATTGAGATACATACAGCAGTTCCGTTCCTTCAAGATATATTGGGGTTTCTAATCCATTTGTCATTACTTGTGTTTTAGATTTGTTCATTGTGAGTCCTACCATCTTACTTTGTGTGTTAGGCTCCAGGAGCATTGATTGCAGTTCCCTTGCAGTTTTGGCGAAGAGGACTATGTCGTCAGCAAACCTCAAATTTGTTAGTCTCTTGCCATTGAGGCATATTCTGTCTTTCTTATTCCAGTTTAGTTTTCTGAATATGTCCTCTAGTATGCAGGTAAATAGTTTTGGAGAGATGGGATCCCCTTGTCTAACTCCTCTTTCCACGCGGAAAGGTTTTAACTCTAGTGAAGTTGTTGTTTAGAATGTTTCTTAGTAATTGAATGTATTTTGCTTCTACTCCTTGATTTCTTAGTGCTTGAAGTATGTTTGGGTGTTCGATTGTATTGTATGCTTTGCTGTAATCAACAAAAGCAAGGTATATTTTTAGGTGACGATCTTCCGATTTTTCTATTATCTGATTAATGATTTGAATATGGTCCACTGTGCTAAATCCTTTGCAGAATCCTGCCTGTTCTGAGGGTTGGTTCTCATCTAGTGTTTTTGTTAATCGCCTAGTTAGTACTTTCGTGAACAGTTTATAATAGGTTAAACATCAGGCTTATGGGTCTATAATTGTTTATGTCATCTTTTGTACCCTTTTTGTGCAAAAGTGCAATCGTGCTTGTTTTCCACTGATCGGGAATGTCTTCGGTTTGTATGATTTTGTTGAACACTTCTGTGATGATTGGTGTTAGATCTTGGGCTTCTTTTAAGAGCTCATTGTATATGTTGTCTTCTCCCGGTGACTTTCCATTTTTCAGTTCAGTGATGGTTGTTCTAACCTCACTGTGAATTATAGCGGGTATGGTCTCAGTGGTGTTTGGGACTGGATCGACAGGGTTATGGTCTGTGGCTTTGTTTGGTAGAGAACTTGCGTATATTGCTTTGTAGAATTCCGTTGCTGATTTGATTATATCCTCTCTTCTGTTTAGATGTTCTTCCGCCTGATTCTTCATTCCTAGTGTCCATTGTTTCCCACCCTGGATGTTTATCCTCGCTTTTCTAATTGATTTGTTTGTTTCTAGTATTTGTCTTGTTGTTGCTGAACGCTGTTCGCAGATATCTTTCCGTTTCCCTTTTCGTTATTTTGTCTAGTTTTGCGTATTCTTCTTTATTCCTGTCTGAGACATCTCTAGTTTTTAACATTTTCGAATCTGTGGTCGATTAACTGTATGGTACTCTGACTTAATTTGCTTTGACTTTTCTTCATTTGTTCATCGTTACTTGTGTCCTTGTGAGCCTGGTATATGCATTTTTCTAGTGCATTATACATTTCTTGAGTGCTTTGTTTTGTATTGATATTTGCTTGTTGTAGTTGCTTCTGTAATTCTTGTTTAAATTTCTCTGTTCAGTTTTTCTATTTCTGGTTTGCTTGCTTTTTCTACGTTTCTTTGTTTCTTTGGAATTTTTATTTTTGCCCTCACCATTCTATTAATATAAGAGAGACAAAATGATAACAGTGACAACAGGGTAAAAAAAGTGCAGTTTCACTAAAGAAAGCAAGAAAAAGGTATCTCGCAAAACGTTTCACATTTAAAATATTTAGTATAAATGATTAATTAGTACTGTTACGGAATCCTTTAAAATTTGGATACAAATGTTTTCAAGTTGTTTGATGCACACACCAAGCAGTTTAGGTAGTAGCTGGTAATTTATGAAAAACTGAATCTATTAACTGTGAAGCAATAAAATTCTATAAATTATAACAAATAACTCTTACAGACAGTAGTAATAATAATGATGACGATGAGAATAATAATAATACTACTAGTAATACTAATAATACTAGAGGAGGAGGATGAGGAGGGAGGGGGGGTGGTGGTGGTGGTGGTGGTGGTGGTGGTGGTGGTGGTGGTGGTGGTGGTGGTGGTGGTGGTGGTGGTGGCGGCGGCGATGATGATGATATTTAAATATCCATCTGTCCATCTGTTTTCTTTTATGAGCTCATTTAGGGAGCATGTCCATAAGGATAACATTATATAAACTCAAAGAATTACTGGACAGTGTCCTTACAACTATTATGGCCACTCTCATATTTATGCCACCTATGTTGGCTTCTGAAGAAAAAGCTGTGTAAATGTAGGCATGTAGTGAGGTGTTGTGTCTCTTTGGCGAAGGAGGGGATGTTTCTCTGATATCAATTATCACCTTGACAAATTATGGCTGCATCATTATGATCCTGAGAGTAACAAGGCAGTACAATATGGCCAGGTTCTCCAGCACCAGAAAAGCTGAAGTTGTTCCATCTGCAGGGAAGGGGATGGTAATCAAATGTTGCCTGTAAGGGAATGCAGTTCACCTCACACTACTGTTACAGGGCTACACATCAGTAGCAGCTACCACGTGGAAGCAGATTGCAAAGAAGTTTCAGCAACTTCATTGAGATGGGTGGTGACCTCATAACAGTACATAACCTCATGTCATAATCTAGCAGTGCAACATTCTCTGTGCACCCTACCTGCTTTATAGTCCTGATCTTGCTTGTCATTTCCTTTTTTGCTTATTTTGTTTTGCTGTTTTTTTTTTTTCCTTTTCTTTTTTTTTTTATCACTGAAGACAAAGCCTTATGCATTCAATTTGAGAATTCCGACTCAAGAAACAAGACTTAAGAAAGAACAGCTTCATCTTGTAGCTGAAAAGCTTTAAGAACTGCAATCAACTAGAAGGCGCATACTTTGAAAATATTAAATAGGGCAATAAGCATAAAAAAAACTAGCCTCATTCGTTCTTGAGCCCTTGTATTTGCTGGAACCTCAAACAGTGTAAAAGAGGGGTTTAACTTTATGTAGCCATGGCCACCTTGAAGATGACCTGTAAGAAACATTGCATTTTAATGGAGTATGATGAGAGCAGATAAAGATCACAATTATTTTGGAAATACAGCTTCAGCAATTTGGTCTGGTTTAACAGAAACAATATGTCAGCTTGTAAGTGTTTGACCATCCACCATATTCTCTAGATTTGTCTCAAACTATGCCTTACTACTTAATGTTTTTTCAGAAAATCAAAGAGATGACAACAGCTGTAAACAAGTGTATAAACATTTGGGAAAACACTTCAAACAATGCTGTAAATGTGTCAAATGTAAAACATACAAGTAATGTTCAAGTGAAAGTCTGTTCCTTCATTATTAAACATTCATGTGAAGTTTGCAAACATGCAAACAGCTATAAAAGTACTAAAACAGGCAAGGAAATTGAAAGGATCAACTATGTACATCAACAAGAACTTAATGTATGCACTAAGAGCGTAAATGAAGGAGTTAATTGATCAGCAAAGACAAGCAAAGACAAGAACGTATACATTAAAAACTGCAAGCTGTACACAGTTAACTAGGCAGCAGAAAGGAAAAGCAGATCAAACGACAGGCAGAGGCAGGAACAGCAGTCATTGCACCAAGAAACACGGGGATCAGCAGGAAGTGTGTTGCACGGCAGTGAAGAGATGGCTACTCAGCATTTTGCAGCATGTGTAGATACAGTAACAAGTACGACTTCAAGTATAAGCAAACAGCAACATGGGGATATGGTGGACAGTGGAGCATGAAAGAAAGAAAGGAAGGTGCCAAGGCAGGGATGATAACAGTGGACAGTTGGGAGGAAGTGAAGAAAAGTGTATACTTGAGAACAGCTACAGAAAAAATGGTGGATGAAATAATTAATGGATCAAAGAGGGAGAGGGGGAAATGGAGAACTAAGCAGGAAAGAGAGAGAAATAAAGAAAGAGGGAGGAAGGGAGGAGGGCGGGCGGGCGGGCGGGAGGGAGGGAGGGAGGGAAGGAGGGAGGGAGGGAGGGAGGGAGGGAAGGAGGGAAGGAGGGAAGGAGGGAAGGAGGGAAGGAGGGAAGGAGGGAAGGAGGGAAGGAGGGAAGGAGGGAAGGAGGGAAGGAGGGAAGGAGGGAAGGAGGGAAGGAGGGAAGGAGGGAAGGAGGGAAGGAAGGAAGGAAGGAAGGAAGGAAGGAAGGAAAGAAGGAAAGAAAGAAAGAAAGAAAGAAAGAAAGAAAGAAAGAAAGAAAGAAAGAAAGAAAGAAAGAAAGAAAGAAAGAAAGAAAGAAAGAAAGAAAGAAAGAAAAAGCAACCAAGCAAGAAAGAAAGTTGAGAAAGAGGGAACATGAATAAAGATGGGAGAGCAAATAAAACAGGAAATAAAAATTAAAGTGGAGGGTAGGAGCAGGTTAAGATTAGTTAGTGAAAAGATTAGTGAAAAGGTTGGAAGCAAGCATTCACAAATTAAACATGTGTAATGTGTATGTAAAAAGTAATTATAGTGAAGGAGTGCCCAAATAGCAAAAGGGTAGGGTCCAGCTCAGGGGTAGCCCAAGGTGTGTAAGATTTAGAGCTCAATAAATCATTATTCATTATTAAATAATTACCCTCACACAAGTACTTTTGCATAACTTACCTTTGTATTAAAATGCAAGTCTCCAAGTTTCAGTTCAGTTGTTTCCAAGAATATAGGTTCCTCTTTGATCTCAATTTTGGTGTGTGTCTCATGATAATTCCTGTGCCCATCAGATTCAGACTCAGTCTTTATGTGAACATCTGAAGCACAGCTCATTTCTGATTCAGATTTAAGTTCATTTGACATTCTTTCCAAACCAATAGGTTCTTCTTTGATCTCCCTTTTGGCGTTGATTTCAAGATCATTTCTGTGCACATTAGATTCAAACTCTGCTATAAAATCTGAAGCAAAGGAAACTGATTCTCTCCTCAGTAGAACATCTGACTCAAATTTCATTTCAATTGATGTTTCCATGAAACAAGCTTCTTGTTCTGCTTCTATTTTGGTGTTCCTTTCATGTACATATGAATTTCATTCTTAGACTCCATTATGAACCTTGAAGCAAAAGGAACTATGTAATTCTTCAAATGACCACTTGAAGAAAGAGATGCTCTTCTGGATTGTTTTAGTTGTCATTCTTTTCTGCCAGGAATCTTCAATTGCTACTCTGCAGCTCCTGACAGTCATCCCCATGTATATACTTGCATTCTAAAATAGTTCATTAGGATACCTGAAGAAAAACAAAATTTCATCAATAATTCTCATATTTATGTACAACTTATGAAGAAAAATGGTTATTATGATCAAGCCATTAAAATGACAAGTATTGTGCTGTCCAAACCTCCTGATGTTTTCTGAGAACTAATACAGTACAACTGTGTCATCAAACTTCCCTCTACTTCAGCAGAATGTTCCGTGTTTGTGGTAAAATCCATTATAAATTTATAAATGCTTCAACACATCCCATCACTGAAAGAACTAAACAGCAGTTATACTGAAGTTTAAATCAAAACTGACATGCCTATAAAATTAAAGCAATGTAAAAAAAGTCACCCATAATTCAAATTTCATTGTCTTTGATTCAAAGATTTTGTTCAGTAAATGTCACTCAAAAATTAACCGAAACATGGAAGTTTAATATAAGTTGCTCCATGTGTTTCTGCAAGAGCTCATTGCTCTGGGGTTGTTTTATCAGAATTCAGTTTGGGGGATGGAATAGGTTTCTTAGCTGCTAGCCTTGATCTTCTAAACCTACTCCCACATCTCCTTGTTTAAAACACGTGCACCTTCAGTTGTTGCTTGAGCTTCCTACTGTTTAGTGTGATGCAGATCAATGCCACTATGTCTTAGTAAACCACATGTCCAGTACGAGACTAACTTTTGCAGAAAAGTCACCATTATTCGAGAAGTTGAAAGGAGTTTAAAGAAAAGATCACAAAAGAATACAGGATTTTACAAACCATTGTCAATTTATCTGAAGAGTAAGAACATTTTCAGCAGTCTGAGTGAAAATATATGAGTACTGTAGGCCTACAGTATATCATTTCAAGTTGTACTATTTTACTGCACTATCCTTAATGTAAAAAAAAATCTGATGTTTCACTCACATGACTTTCTCTACTCTTAAAATATGATTTTATCTCTACTCTTGTACTAACCATTCTTACAAACTCTTAATCCTATATCTTCTTTGTATTAGTTGAGATGAACATTTGCAGAAATTATCTTATTGCTTATTTCCTTATAGGTGTAAGGGGAACACAGCAATACAGTAGGCTTTGAGGGAGTCAAATCTTTTAAAGTTTTCAAATTCCATTCTCTTTGCATGGCTAACATATAAAAAAATGAACAACAATGTTCCATTTGGCGAAAGTCAAAACTTGCACAAATAACAAGGAATATTTCCAAAATGATTCACTCTACAAAAAAATTTACATGGACATAAATTGTCTGTTTTAGTAAGATCTACATTTTATGTACTCATATTCATGTATGTGGCTATGAGTACGAGTACTACTTTCCAATCCAGATATAATCCCCCAGAGACCAAGGAAAACAGCTGTTGCAGCCTTCCGACTATTGACAAATCACGACTGCTTAGCAAGTCATCTCTACAGAATAGGTATCTCAACCTCACCAATATGTGTCCTGTGTAACGATCCAGCAGAAATGAACGAAGACCACTTGAAAACCTGTGAAGCATTAAGATCAGAAGAAACTACAGTTCAAAAGTATTGGAAAGCACGAATGCTAATGGCTTCATTGCCAGATGCAAGGCACTAGAAAACAACAACAACATTTTATGTACTGTAAGATTTGGTCTATCTCTTATGGTTTACCAGTTACACAAAAGTCATCCAGAGTAATCAGGACTACGTGGACTATAGTCAGAAAATTCAAAATATACATTTCACTTTTCATAAAAATATCTTAAACATATGCCCTTTTAATCAAAATCATTAGAACCATTTTCGAGAAAATCCAAATTTTCAAAAAGGTTTCCATGAAAAGGATAGTTTAGGGTGGAGGAATTCTTTTCAAAATCTTTGTGTCGCATCCTTAAAAGATGTTAAATTTAAATAACAAATTTCGTGTTTAACCGACTTTTTGTTTTTGATTTATGCTGCCCACAGAGTGACAGACACACATATGGACCTTTTTCTAAAAATGTGTTTTTTAGATTCAGGAGGCCTTAGAACATATTTCTAGTGAAATCTCGACATTGAATTTTTGGGTGGAATACAATACTTCCTCTACTTACTATACAGAGCAGAGAAAGTATTAAACAAATAAAAATATATTTTGTTCAAATATACAGTTTCTTTACTTTATAGACTTAATTATGAATGTATACATGTACCTGTATTACTAACCTGACGTAACTTTTGTAATTGGAATTTTTTTATATTTCAATTTTTTTTCTTGTCCCTTCAGCTTCAAATTATCCAAGTTCCACTGTGCATAAAGTTTTGGAGTATGAGGAAATACGATCACACCCTAGTATAAGAACCAAGCTTCTGGAGCTGCTTAATGCTAGGGCAATCTTCATGGGGCTACACAACAAGCCTTTTAGGCTGACTTGTGGGGGCCTAAGGAGCCTTCACAGCTCCCTCATTATCTAACTATATGATGACTTTGAAATTTCATGATTTCTGTATGACCACGGAAAAAGACAAATAGCAACTTATAACTTACAATTTATCACATTAATGATGCAGAGTGTTGTGAATTTCTTTCTTTTAAAATATAAATAAATTAACATGTATTCTTTCCTCGTAGACTATGCTTTCTCTGTCCCCATCCTTTAAAATGAATACATAATAAAATGTGAATATGAAAAGTCAAATAATGACAAATTCATTATGTTATTGATGCATATTGTTGTGAATTTCTTCCTCTTAAAATATAAATGACACACTGATCACATTCTTGCATTTCTATGAATTTCTTTCCCCACTGCCACTAATCTCCCCATATGGATGCTCCTGCCATTATTTTGTATCTCCAGGACACAGGTAGCGGAACTGTTAACATCATATTGTAGGGAGTTGTGGTAGGAGATGCTACTTCCTCAGGTTGTTGGGAGATGAAGTGCTTAGAGTCCATGATTCCCCATTGTTATCCACACTTTCAGTTAAAAAAAGATATGTGCTTCGTGTAACACTATAAAATATTTATCTAAATGGATGCTTACAAACTAATGCAACACTTAATACTGTCCATTCACCAACTCGTGGCCATAGGGGAACAAAGGGGAGAGGCCATTCACATAGTGTAATCCAAGCTTTGTAAACTTCCCCACAAATATTGCTGCTGATTACATTGCCAACTTACCTCCAATGTTAATCACACTATGTTTACTCACTGCTAATTTCTCTTAATTTCAGTTGTAAAATTGTACGAGTCACTAGCATTATGTCAGGAAAAAAAAAAAGGGTGTAGAAGTAGATAAACCCCGGCTAAGAATGTTGTGAAATCTGCTGTAATATGATACACGATATTGTGGTTGCAGAACAAGGGGTTCAGAGTGGCAGTTCTAAGTGCAAAACATCTTTACAGGATGACTGAGAGACACACACCTAGAGATTTTTAAAGCAGACACCTGTTTGGGTTCATTAGGCCACACTGTTGTTTGCTTGCTCCATCAAGTGTGGTCTCAATCCCATAGAACTAGCTTGAGCCAAGTTAAAACAAATAGTTAGAGAACTGTAATAAGTAACTTATCCTTACAGGAATAGCACAATATAATGCTTGAGGGTATATCATTTGAGACCAAAACAGATTGGCAGGGTTTTTGAAAAATGTAGAAAGTGATCAATGGAGAAAAGATAAAGATGTTAAACACAAGTAAACAATACTTTTTATAAGCTAAATATACTGCATAAACTGATATTTTGAGCAATTTCTTTGCTTTAATCTGGCATGAATACATGTTCCAAGGTTGGCAGTACTATTGTATGCGCAGCTACAAGCATCAGTTCAGCTTGAGATATCGCTGTGTATCTGGAATTGCTTACTGACGTACTGACTCACTGCATTCCTGCCAGGACCTTGAGCTGGTGACCAAACTGTACATGCCCCAATAGCTGCACCATTAAGCATTAGAATTGGTGCAAATATAATCATAGAGGTTTACAGTAAAGTCATGCTGAACAGTACAAGGTGAGAATCCTAGAATCTCTCTTCCTTTAAAACTGTTTGCCCTCCAAAAAGGTGCTGTTCACATGCTTCTAAACTAATTGTCAGAAATTAAAGATTTTAATTCTGTGTTCCTTCACTGTTTGCTTGTACACCTCTGTTGCCAGTAACAGTGTTTGCAGTTAGAGTTCTTCTATCCACTTTGTCTCTTTGCACATTTCATATGTCAATCTGGATGGTGAGTATACAGCAAACTCAAATGAACATTTTTGGTTTTGAAGTAATTAATACAGATGTTATAATACAATTCGGTAGATACAGAATTTTCTTCATGAATGTTGCCCTCACTTTATCTATGTACTCTAAATTTCTTTTCGCCAGGTGCTCCCATATCAGTTGCAGTCCATAGGTTATTATCGGTGCTATTTTTGCTTTGAACAATTTCATCAGTCTTTAGAAATATTTTGTTCACGTGTTTGATGTCACAAATGGCTTTCACTGCTGACACTACTTTGTCCTTTATGTGCTCTGTGAATGTGGTACCTTGTTGTTTCTTGCTCATTCTGCTAGACTGTTTATTACTGTCTGTAGGCTGTCTATTGATACCATCACCATAGGATCTGCATAGATGTACGTTTTCACTCCCTCTATCTCTCTTCCCTCGATAACATCCATTGTTGCCACGTCGTAAAGATGTGGGCTCATTGGGTCCCCTTGCAACACTCCTCTGCTTTGTGTTATTGGTTCCGATATTGTTATGTTGCCATCCACCAGCACTCTGTTGTTTGCAAGATGTCTGGTTATTCTTGTTATTGCATTTTCTTCTCTGATTGCCTTCACTAATTTTTTTAGTAGTTTACTCCTATCAATCATATCATATCGGAAGAGTTCTACATCACAGATGCAATGACCAAGGAAGACTGGAAGGGCCCAAACTACAAACTAAGGCATCTTGTAACAAGGTTTGCAGCACATGGTTTCCACCACTTGATAAGTAAGGAAAAAAGATACTATGAGCCAAGCAAAGAATGCATGTGTGCATTATGTGGGAAACAAGGCACATGATACCACATGGAAGTGTGTGAAAAGAGAACAGTATCCTTAAGAAAATTTTGCTCTGGGGACAAAAAAACAAAGCGAAAGTAAAGTGAAACACGAAAGACAATAGAGGAACAAATGTAGATGAACAGGACAAGCAATATGTATAGGATTAATGTACCTGTACCAATGCACATTGTGCAACTTCCTAATATTAAATTAGAAATTAAATATTTGTAATAATATCTGCTACTGCACCCTAGAGTACAGGATATTGTGATTCAAAATACTTTGAATCAAATTGTACATCTTTTGATATATAACACATAACATTTACCATAGACAATGCATTGCATTCCTTGTCCCATGTTTGCATATTCAGATCATGGCAGTCACATATTACTTTCCATAAGTTCCAGTAAGGACCAATTCAAAATCAGATACATATATACACTTATTCATCAGAAAAGTGGAAGGACGTGTCTGACACTGCTGAGTACTATGTATCAAAAACATCTGATTTGCCTTCTAACATTATATACCATTTTAACACTAGAACAGTAACAATATGTAATATTTACATATAGTGGCACATTACAAGTTATAGTTCCATTACCCTCCACATTTTATGTCTGGATTGCACTAAGTGCTTCAGTATTCAGTAAGGAATTGGAATCCAGCAGGAACAGATGTAGCTAGTGGCAGTAAATGAGTCTAAACGCAAGTTCACTATGCTAGTTTTACATATGGTTAGTGTTTGTAAAAAATCTATGTCAAGAATATGTATCATTAGTGCCAACAACTGCTAAAGACTATATGCATTGCTTGAGTGTTTTAGGATTTGCTTGCACTAAATAAATTTGAGAAACAATACTTCAATTTAAATGTTTACTGTATGAGTGCGTCATAAATTTGTAACCATTGAGCAAGAGCAGGCAAAGTATTACTGTATTTTTAGAGTAATGGAAGGGGTCTCAACCAATGATGAAGAAGAAAGAATGCTTCAGATTTTCAATGAATTCAAGTTAGAGAATTAGAGAATGGGGGAACTAGATGAAGAACGGGAAAACAGCATTGAAAAGCTTTGGGATTCTGATGACAGTCACAAGGATCCTCTTTTTGTCTAAGTGAGAAAGAAAACGATAGAAATGAAAATCTACTACATAGAATTCAAGAGATTGAAACTGGGAACAACAAAAGGAAGAGAGATTTGCCTGTAGTCAAAGAAAGATAAATAGCTGGAAAATATTGGATCAATAAATTCATACATCATACACGATGCCCACCAATGCTTCAAAAAGGCTTCAAGCACAACTCTGTTGATAAGAATGACTTCCTGTTGGAATTGCATCAAGAACTTGCAGTCCCTGGCTCATCCAACATGAGTCTAGGTCAAATTTGAACGAGCTAAAGAGTGTAATAAAGAGTATTACAAACAAATGTCGAAGAACAGCATGAACCTCTTCTGCAACATGGCCCAAGGAAATATTGTGCTTACCTCCACATCAACAAATGCATGGCAGCAGTTTATGTGCAGCTTATAACACGCCAATATGCAGCAAATATCAGAAAAAAAAAGTGTGTTGATTGCATATAGTGGTGTCTAATTTCATCTTTATACATATAAACTGTGATTTCCATTACAAACTAATTTTATATCTCAATAATAATTTTCACACAATATATTCCTCGTTTTCATATAACAATGTAAAATATGTAGCATTGTTGTGGTTTGAAAACCGCTTTCGTACAATACGTATTATCTTAATAAAGGCTTAAAACCAATAAGCTTTTAATTAAAACACCTAATAAATATAATCCTTTTAAAGAACTACTTGTAAATTTTACGTATCATTAGTATTTAGTGTAGGTAAAAACGCCTTGGTGTTCCAGGGTTAAAGCATATCAAAAATGATCTTTTGCATTAGGCTGAATGTTTGCATCGACTACTTTCATTGAAGCCTATTGCACTATATCTGCAAGAGTGTCAGGAGGAAATGGACCACAACTGGACCAGCTCAATTCTAAATTACGTCCAATGTTTACTATCATTATTCCGCACCTTGTATACCCCACCGTTGGCAATAAACCATTAATAAATTTATTATTTCCTTAGCTTGCGAATTCTGTGCAGCAATTCAACAACTGCTTTTTGTTATAGTGCATTCTCACTTTTCAGAAAATGGTACGTTTCCATTTTGATGATTCGTTCCATTCTGAAACCCATTTTTAAGGTTAGGTTCGTGTTCTTTAGGTTATTGTTCGTAAATTTATTTTCTCTTTTGTAGTAGCATGGAGCATGGCTAATCTGCTATAAAGGATGAGGGCGTGGTCTAGGAATGATTGGAAGCCAATCCAAGAAACATACACGCGCACAGCGCAGAATGCACCAACCATAGTCTGTGGTGGTCTGTGGCACCAACATTATAGAACGAAAGTGGCGATTCACCATTGAGTAATAATATACTAGAGAGCTAATAGCAATGCTCAGAACACCACAGGTTATGCATAGATTGCAGAATACTAAGATGGAGGATGCCAACTTCGAGGCAGTCTGAAACCTAATGACTCGAGGAAAGAACGACACTTCATTGTATTGGAGTGGACATAATTATATTGCGAACAGGGCTTTAGTTGGAAAAGTATAACTTCCGGCACTCATCTAACCCTTCAAAATTTTCCAGGCAGACTCCAAGAGATCTTGCTCTGCAATAATTTTTCTTTTACGCCAGGAAACTTTCTCTGCTAATCACCTCAAAACGAAGCATAGATTAAAATTTTATTTCAGTGCTAAGCAGTAAGGTATTATATTGACTGTTTACGATTAACATTTAATGTAAGATTTGTATTGCTATCTGGCAACATGAAGAAGAAAAAGTTTCTGCTTTTTTTGACCATCTCAACAGTTTACGTGCGAACATCACCTTTACCATGAAAGTTGAGAGCAACAGTTCTCTTTCTTTCCTGAATGTTCTTGTCTACATGAATTCGGACGGCAGCTTAGGACACAAAGTACATAGGAACAATACACTGCGTAGGCTTCGGCGACCGGTGTCCATCATATCTGAGTCTTCCGGGGAGGACCGCATCTTCTTTATAATTACTGTTGGCGTTTCGCTTTCTATGTTGGGCTTCTTCAGGTTTCACACTACTAGGTGTTCTGTGGGTTTCACTCCGTGACAGAGGCCCAGAGGAGATTCGAGTCGAACGGGGATTTACCCCCCACTCGGGTGTAGTTACCGCAGTACTTAACCTTATATTGCACACTTGTCCAGTGGCGAAGAAAGCCGAAGTGTTGAAGTCACGTGACTAAAATGGCTGGACCTCACGTGACATGCATCACGTGACTATTTAGAAAGTTGAGCGGGAAAGATAAGAAATACGCGCGAATAGTGATATAGTGATATGGAGTGCAATATGGAAGTGATGGAAGTGAGCCAAAATAAATTTATGGAGTGCAATATGGAAGTGACGGAAGTGAGCCAAAATAAATTTATGGAGTGCAATATGGAAGTGATGGAAGTGAGCCAAAATAAATTTATGTGCTCGGAGTGTGGGAGATGGTATAAACAGAGGCAACATTTGCGGCGCCACGCTTTCACAGCTCACCCGGGAAGAGTGAATGCCATTGCACCTCTCCAAAAAGTTTCATTTAAGTGCAGTCTTTGCAAATTCGAAGCATCATCAGAAAGTACTTTATACGAACACTTGGAAGTGGTACACGATAGACGTGTAAAATTGGAAGAACTGGAATTCTCATCATTCGGAGACTTCAAGAGTTGGAAAGAAGTAACTGAGGCGGCAACACGGTCATTCTTTGGGAAAATTCGTTCCAAAATTGCTTCTCAAAGTGTAACATATTATTATGCTTGTCACCGTTCAGGGAATTTTGTCTCCAAAGGCAAAGGTATTAGACATTTAAAACTGCAAGGGAGCAATAAAATTGGTGCAGTATGCCCGGCAAAGATGAGGGTTACTGAAGATCAACAAGGAGTATGCAAAGTCAAATTTGTTTCGACTCATATTGGTCACCAACATGAATTAGGTCATTTGGGATTGACAGAAAAAGAAAGGAACAGTATAGCTGTAGATATTGCTAACAAAATTCCTTTTCAGGCTATACTTGATAAAATACGAGACTCAGTATCCGCCTGTAATCTAGAACGGATACATCTGCTAACCAGACAGGATTTGTACAACATTGAGCGATCCTATAATTTGTGCTCCACATCAGTCAGGCATCAAAATGATGGGACCAGTGTTGAGGCTTGGGTGCATGAAATGAACTCAAATGATAAGACTTGTGTGTTATTTTATAAGCCACAAGACACAGTGAACGAGTCCTACCCAGAACTAAAAAGCACAGATTTTGTGTTAATTATAATGACTAGTGCTCAATGTGAAATGTTGAAGAAGTATGGGAATGACCGCATTTGCATTGATGGAACACATGGGATGAATAGCTATGGTTTCGAACTTACAACACTTCTGGTACTGGATGATGTTAGACAAGGGTTTCCATGCCCCTTCCTCATTTCAAATAGAAATGACTGGCAAGTGCTCTCCATATTTTTCCAATGCATAAAGTCAGAAGTTGGAAAACTTTCCCCGAAAGTTTTTATGTCTGATTTAGCAGAATCTTTCTTTAATGCTTGGATTTCAACAATGGAAACCCCTAAAATGAGACTCTATTGTTCATGGCATGTGGACAAGGCATGGAGAAAAAATATTAAGAGCAAAATCCAAGGTCAAGAAAAACAAACAAACGTTTACAAGATTCTTAGAACAGTCCTAGAGGAAAGAGATGAGGCAGCATTTGAAATTATGCTTCATGCCGTACTCAAAATCTTGAACAGTGATCCGGACACGGCTGAGTTTGCCAAATACTTCGAGGAATACTACATGACTAACGTAAAAAGCTGGGCTTACTGCTATAGGCTGCATGCAGGACTTAACACAAACATGCATATAGAGCGAATGCATCACACACTTAAATATGTATATTTACACGGAAAGAAGGTGAAACGTCTGGACAAGGCTATAGGTGCACTAATGTCCTTTGTTAAAGACAAGCTATTTGATAGGCTTATTGTGCTTACAAAAGGCAAACTAACCAGCAAAATAAGGAACATTCATAATAGGCACAAATCTAGCTTACAAATAAATAAGGAAATGATCATCAAGGAAGACGGAGGATGGAAAATAGCATCCTCTTCAAAAGTACACGAGATCTACTTTGTACAAGATAATGAAGTTCAATGCACATGCAGATTAATATGTAGTGAATGTAACACCTGCATTCACAGATATTCCTGCACATGTGTTGATTCCAGCATTAAATGGAATATGTGCAAGCACATACATAGTGTATGTCAAATGCAAATTGGCCATAGACTTCCTTTGGAACATGCTCAGGACTCCAATGAACTTGTTACAAATTGTGAGGGTCCTTCAAGTGGAAGTGAACTCCAGCACATACTACATCAAGTAGGTAAAGACAATGTGAAGAAACAAACAAACAACTTGATAAAATCATAGACTGCTGTAAGGGAGTCTCCACAACAGCGGAACTAGAGGTGCTGAAGAGAGGTGTAACAACAATAACCTCAACTATGGCAGCAGTTCGCAACCAATGTGAGCTGCCAAAACCAGGAGCAATGAGGAAAAGAAAAATAGAGCCACAAAGGCGGCTCTTCAACACTAAAAAACAACGAAGTTCCCACAAGAAGCAGTTTAAAAAACCAGAGGTAGCAGAGACACTGAGCATTGCAGTATCTTTGCTGCAAGAGAACTCCCATGAATAAGTGCTAATGTAAGTTATTTTAAATCATACTATTTACTAAAATTAAAATTGCAGCTAACAGTACGTGAGAGTGACGGTTTAAGTGAGAAAAATATATCTATGTGTAATATTGGTATATTCTATTTGAAAGCACCCCGAGCCAGGCCTCCCAGAGGGGATAAAATCCCTATGCTGGCACCGGGGATCGAACCCGGGTCCTCTGCACCAGAGGCAAGTGCGCTACCAACTGCACTACAGAGGCGGTTTCCCTGTCAGTTCTGTAAAAGAAATGGGGCAAAATTGTATTCACATATGTATGGGCATCAACTGTTGACTCAAAAAAATTCAGCCTAAAACTGTTTCTCCACTAATGGTGCACCATACACCTGGCGAGCTGACTGAGTTAACACATAGGAATCAAACAAATACACATCGTGCAGTAGAAAACAATTACTGAGCTATAATACACTTTGTAACTAAGTACAGGACTAAATAATAAAGTGCACTGGTAGTAATACAGCCACACGATATTGTGTCAACTCAATACTGATTGCGAGCAGAGAAAAACAAGTGATGCTCGTGTATATCAGCTGCTGGTGATGCGTTTCTGTGTGCACAGTGGAAAAACACAGCGTACGGTTCTCATGTATTTGGATCTCTCTGTAGAATGGGGTGCTGAGAACCATAGCAGTTAGAGAATCCATAAAAAGTCACTCATACTCTATAGTTAAACCAGTTTAGATCAATCAATGTTAACTGTTCTTCACATATGCCATACACAGAACAAAGCTGATAACGAGAGTAATAAGATTGTAAACTTGCTACCTAAATACTTTTTACAACCACTGAAATTGATTATAATCCATTTAAAATTGCCTATATTTTAAGTGGAAATAGATAATGACCTAGCCCCTAGGCACACTCATTACTTAGGCTACATAAAATACTGCTGTTCATTGCATTGTATTTTTATTTATTTCTAGGGCATACACAGTGGGAAGCTGGACTTGTGACTGTAGGTGTAAAACTAACAAGCTGTTGCCATCCAGTACTGTATTTCAGCGCGTACTCGCCACACTTTCTCTTATGGTTATCGTTGCTCTTACTGATGGTGTTGAACAAGCCTATACTTGTTATTTTGTTGTAAACTTACAACAGTGTCAGTATTTAGGAGTTATGTATGTTCAATATAAATTATTTTGTGATGTAAACTTACAACAGTGTCAGTATTTAGGAGTTATGTATGTTCAGTATAAATTATTTTGTGATGTAAACTTACAACAGTGTCAGTATTAGGAGTTATGTATGTTCAGTATAAATTATTTTGTGATGTAAACTTACAACAGTGTCAGTATTAGGAGTTATGTATGTTCAGTATAAATTATTTTGTGATGTAAACTTACAACAGTGTCAGTATTAGGAGTTATGTATGTTCAATATAAATCATTTTGTGATGTAAACTTACAACAGTGTCAGTATTTAGGAGTTATGTATGTTCAGTATAAATTATTTTGTGATGTAAACTTACAACAGTGTCAGTATTTAGGAGTTATGTATGTTCAGTATAAATTATTTTGTGATGTAAACTTACAACAGTGTCAGTATTAGGAGTTATGTATGTTCAGTATAAATTATTTTGTGATGTAAACTTACAACAGTGTCAGTATTAGGAGTTATGTATGTTCAGTATAAATTATTTTGTGATGTAAACTTACAACAGTGTCAGTATTAGGAGTTATGTATGTTCAATATAAATCATTTTGTGATGTAAACTTACAACAGTGTCAGTATTTAGGAGTTATATATGTTCAGTATAAATTATTTTGTGATGTAAACTTACAACAGTGTCAGTATTTAGGAGTTATGTATGTTCAATATAAATTATTTTGCGATGTAAACTTATAAAATGTTGGTATTCAGGAGTTATGTATGTTACATTTTCTTAATTTTCCGACATAAAATGTTAAAACTGTTAATATTCAGAGGAAGTTATATGAGTTAAGAACCCAATTATTTTGTGATGTAACTCAAAAAAGTGTTGGTATTCTGAAGGAGTAATGTGTGTTTAATGTCAATTATTTTTTTATGTAAATTTATAAAAGTGTGTATTCAGAAGTTTAGGACTTGTAAATTACCTATGTAAAACTAGGAAAATAAAGTGTTGTTTATTAAATGGGGAAAAAGTTGTTCATACTTTCTTCATAAAGTAAAAATATACAGTGCAACCATTTTGCAAAGAATAAATTATTTATGAGCAGCTGTGATAACTTTCAATAGCTAGTGTACAATAACGGGAGTAATTCCGGGATTACAATGAACGAAACGTAATACAATTTCTAGTTTAGCGACATTTCTTACTTCACCATCTTGGCAGTTTGCAAACTGATGGCATCAACATTCAAGAATATATTACAATACGCTAAATACTCTACTTGCTCTGGTAAACTGAACAGATAGCAATGATGGCATGTTATCTTTAATATTCCAGGTATTGAGAAATCTTTATTTTATTATGCAGTGATTGCTTGCCTATAAATCAAGTTGGTGTGACTGACCATTATGTGATGTTAGCTACATAAACCTATGTGTCTGTTTTAAGTATACAATTTGGCAATGCATCATTTGTTACTTCGACCATTATGTGATGTTAGCTACATAAACCTATGTGTCTGTTTTAAGTATACAATTTGGCAATCCATCATTTGTTACTTCCTACACCAGCAACAATTCTTCTGAAGTGAGAGGGATGAGGTAAACTAGGGTCACCACTTTAAGCAGCAGGATAAGTAAAAAAAAAAAAAAACAGTGCATGAACATATAAGTGAATCACAAGGGTATATTTTTGTTTCATTAACAGAAGCTGTACACACATGTTTATCTTCTTCCTGTTACACAGTGGGTTTTACTCTGCATTTCATGTGCAATATACTCTACCTGATCACATACTAATAGTTTATACTGACTTAAATGACTCACCAGATTTTCAAATTAAGTCCAATCATTACTGAGATTGAAAGACACTTGTTATACACACACCTTTTTAAAACACTTTAACTTCTAAAGAAACTAACACTTTGAAACCTACAATGTGCTCAAGCACTGCCATAAAATCACTTTCATACACAAACAGTAAGCAGTTTTCACTTTCAATCATAACAAATGGAGAGAACACCGTTTTTAAAAGTTCCCAAATGACAAAATCTTCTTGTTTTGACACCATTCTCTGAAAACTACCTCTTCCTGAAGTCTCTGCTATCACCTTTCTCCAGGATCCTTCTGAATTGATGCTAATGCGGTACTTAAATATTTCGGTTGGTTCTCAAGGATAGTTGGTGTGCATCTTCTTTGAGCTAATAACGTTATAATTTGACTTGCAGCCACATACACAACAGCTCTGCGGCTCTGAAACAACAGAAATAGGTCACCTGATTACAGCATTTGTAAGAAATACAGGTTGTTTCAAATCTCAAAATAATTATAACTTACCTTATTACATAAAAAATGTAGTAAACAAGCCACAGCTCCTTCAATAACAAACTGACAGCCATATTTCCAGTCACGTGATGCATGTCACGTGACGCCCAGCCATGTTAGTCACGTGACTTCAACACTTCGGCTTTCTTCGCCACTGGACAAGTGTGCAATATAAGGTTAAGTTACCGCAGTACCCAGCCGTAACACGGCTTTACCTGCGGGATGAGGTTGAAAATAAGTTCTGCTAGGGAAGAGTGACTCGAATCCAGGAGTAAGTTCAAGTCGCCTGGGTTAAACAGGTTAACCCGCTCCTTTTCGTCCGCTGTGCGGCAAACTTTTATCAGTCGTACTAGAGTGGTGCTAGAATGTTCCTCTCTAGCGCACATTCGAGACTCTCTGCATCTGCCTACCAGACTTGCAGAGATCTTGGCGGACGATAAGCAAGCGGTCGAAAGAGTTTTTAAGTTTTTAAAGGGGAGTAACATGAGCTTCAGAATTTGAAACTTTAGATGTCTAGTTTTAATACTCCTTTGACATCTCTATCGCTTTGTTTTAATTCTGACTTTTGCCACACTGTTTTAGTATATTTATGTATATGTATTGTCCTTTTTACTAGTAATTTTATTTTGTTATGGAAGTTTATATCTGACTTCTGCCATGAATTGTTTTTAAGCGTGGTTATGGCCATGTAGTTGAGCGCCCTTAGACCTGCATCTTCTCCTTTAGGTTTGAACCCGTGACCTGGTGAACCAGAGGCCTGCTTGTTACCCCTAGACCACAGAGGGCAGCTTTTTAAAGTCGTAAAATCTTAGTACTCAAAAAGTGTAAATCTCGGTCATTAACGGTCGTTACTTCCATATCACTCTCTCTCTCTGCTTCCAAATTCGAACTCTGACCAGTGCAGACAATGGATCGTCTTACCCTGAAGATGACAAGCGCAGTACTTGGCAAAACTTTGGTATCTACAATGTCTTCTAGACCATGGTCTACAAGCCCGAAAGAAATAAACGTACTTAACAGTCAAGACACCGGCCGTGAAAGCCTAAGTTTATACATTACATATAATAAAGTAGAGGAAATATTGTATTCCACCCAGTAGCAGCTATGTATATTTGTAGTTATGAATTAGAAATATAAATTTAAAATAAACTGCAGAAATATTTCTTTAGAATGATATTGTTTGATCCCCTCTCTAGTTTTCCTGACTAAATGGTTCAAAACGTTTTATATTCAGTAAATTGGTTCAAAATGTATTAAGTGAAAACTTTGAATTAAAATAAATTGCTAGCCAACAAAAAATCAATTTTAGCTTTTCAGAATTCTTAAAAATTACTCCAGTATCTAACATTTGGCATCCAAGTTTTAAAGACATTTGATGAATGTTTTAAGTTTTCCAAAACTCACACAAATAACAAGGAATATCTCTGAAATGGTTCACTCTACAAAAAAATTTATTTGGACATAAATTGCGTTTTAGCAAGATCTATATTTTTTGTATAGCAAGATTTGATCTATCCCTTATGGTCTACCAGTTATGCAAAGGTCATCAAAAGTAAACAGGACTACATGAGCTATAACCAGAAAATTCAAAATATATATTTCATTTGTTATAAAAATATCTTAAACATATGGCATTTTAATCAAAATCATTTGAGCCATTTTCGAGAAAATAAAAATTTTTCAATAATTTTCCATGTAAAGGGTAGTTTAGGGTGGAGGAATTTTTTTCAAAACCTTTGTGTTGCATCCTTAGAAGTCATTAAACTTAAATACCAACTTTTCGTTTTTGAGTTATGTTGCTCACAGACTGACAGACACACACTAATAGACACACACCTTTTTCTAAAAATGCTTTTTCTGGACTCAAAGGACCTCAAAACATATATTTCCAGTGAAATCTTGCTGTTGAATTTTTGGTTAGAATACAATACTTCCTCTATTTATTTCTCTTTTTTTTTTATAGTTAATATACACAGTAGAGAAAGTAAAAAAATCAATATACTTAGGCCAAAATCTGTTCAAAACATCTATTCTCCAGTTCAAATGTTTGATTTTTATAATATGGATATCTTCAATGTAGTAGTCAACTTTTTCACTGTGTAAGAGATCCTGGGCAGAAAATTCAATCACATCCATTAGAGTGCTTCATAATACCCTTGTATTTCTTTTAATCCCCTTCATGCTTAAGAGTACTAAATTTTTTGCTGTGCAAAGGAAAGAAAATCTGATGAATATGTACATATGTATATGACTTTCTGTACTACTTACATTTCCACAGGTACTATTCGTATAATGCATGTTTCATTCATTCCACCTTCATCACGATAGAATGTGGTATTCTGGGAAACTAAAACTGTGTACATACAGTAATATTAGGATATCCAGCTCTTGGTTATTTGATACTGTTACTTTATTAATAAAATTAAATGCAAATGTTATTAAGAGAATATTTTTTTCACTTTTCGTTTCGTATTCGGACTGTGCATTTCTCAAGTTTCTCACACAATGGCTATTTACTTTCTCTACTACGTATAGTAAGTAGGAGAAGCACTGTATTCCAACCAAAAATTCCAAACTGAGGTAAAGCATATTGTATTCCACCAACAAATTTCAAAATGAGATAAAGCAAAATTGGATAGTATAAAGCAAGCACAAGTTAATGATATAAAAAGTGACACATTTCCTATAAAATACATGTTTTGAGATTCCCATAATCCAAAAAACTCTGATGTTGTGCTGATATGAATCTTTACTTTTGTAGAAACTATTCTTTTACACACTTATTCCTCTACTTCATTTTAAACAAGATAAACATTTGCAGATATTATCTTATTGCTAATTTCCTAATTGCTATGCGATTGCTTTTAAATTCTGTTCTCTTTGCAAGGCAAAGATGAGTTCTAAAAACTAAAACTAAAGCTGTAGCACAACAGCCCATGAAGGGCCAAGGCTTGTCACCCAGCCGCTGCATCCCCCACCTCTGCTCACTATAGGTGTCATTGATGGGGTGCAGTACTGAAGGGTGGGTGTCATCACCCCGACCCCTCTTGGCTAGTTATGTGGCCTTCGCGACCTAAGGCCGCTACTTCTCCATCAAGTAGCTCCTCAATTGGTCCCCCCAGGACCTAACGAGGCTGAGTGCACCTGTGCCAGAACTCCCAGCCAGGGAAAAATCCCCATGCTGGTACCAGGGATCGAATCCGGGTCCTCCGCGCCACAGGCAAGTGCGCTACCAACTGTGCTACAGAGGTGCATTTGAGAAAAGATAGTACATTGGAAAATTCGAAAAAATAACAATGAAGACCCCAAATTGGTTCACTAAATATAGATTGGACATAATTGTGTTTTAATGAGATCGACATCTTTTGTGTAGTAAGGTTTTATCAATCTCTTACAGTTTACCAGATATGCAAGTCACCCAGATTGTTGAGGACTTCTGAGGACATTCCCAGAAAACTCATTATATACATTTTGTCATTAAAATATCTTATGGTATTTTAATCAAAGTCGTCCACTGTAAGAGACCTAACTGCTGCATCCCATAATTGCCGAATTGTGCAGGCATGCACCAGCTAATTGACGTAATACTCTAGATACCAAGTATGCTCGTCCACCATTTTTGTCCCATGCTGTCACTCTGTAGTATAGGTTGCAATGTTCTGTCCCTGTTTCTTTCTTTCTTCTCTTCGCTTGGTGCATTAACAATGCAATAATATTTTAGCATAACTTTGCAATAAACATTACAATTACTAGAGATGTAGAACTGCAACTGAAAAATTCAATGCCACACCTAGGCTTTGAACCACAGATCCTCCGCTTACCAGGCAGGTGCTCTAACCCTTAAGCTAAAGTGACAACCTGCCAGAATGACACTGAATTCTCCAACCAATTCATGTTTCTCCCAGTAAACCACAAAGGCAGTCTCACATCAGAGACAAATTACCCCAATGGCGACTTACAATAATTGTAAGCACTTTATGTCCCAGGATTAAATAACCTTCAGATGGTAATTATTATTTATTAATGTCAACAAACTTATTGTTGGTGTTTTTAAACACACAAGCCGTGTGTGGGCAATGTTTGAGAGGTAGAATTGGAACTGGAAAATCCAATGCCACTGCTGGGAGAATGGTTGGAGAATTCAGTGTCATTCTGATAGATTGTCACAGTAGCTCAATGGTTAGAGCACCTATCTGGTAAGTGGAGGATCTGTGGTTCAAATCCCAGCTGTGGCGCTGAATTTTTCAGTTCCAATTCTACCTCTCAAACATTGCCCACACACGGCTTGTGTGTTTAAAAACACCAACAGTAAGCTTGTTAGCATAAATAAATAATTACTATTACTAGTTTATAATGTTTTGGTTCAAGAAATGTTAAAACACAGCTAATGAAAACACACTTCTTTGAGAAACGAAAAAGGCCTGGGATCCCCTTGCTGATTTTTAAACATATTTCTAAGGAGTTTTGTTTATCAGCAATTGCATTATATAAATCTACATAGTACATATAAAAAGTCAATGTATGCGTGCATGTTCCTCATAGGCTCCTATTGCAAACAAACCTGGCACTACTCTTTAGACAAGAGTAACTATACTGAGGGGATGGTATCGCAAAAGAAGGGAGGAAGTGGAAAATGTTTGAAGGCAATAATATTTTGAGCTTCTTTCAGCATGAATAGATTTAAAAAATATCTTGATATGCCTAAACACATTCTGCTCCAACTTACTTGTAATGTTAATTGCAGGACTAGTTTCGGGGAGGGTCCTCTCCATCATTACATATTTTTCAATTTATTACTATGCTCCACTGTTTTAAACACTTCATTTTCATCAGTTTTATATGAATAGATTTGTATTCTCAATACCTAGGGTAAATAAAAAATTAACTGTAGCTCCTTTCATTATTTTTGGGATGGTAATATAGTAAACAGATAGTCTCCTTAGCACAGTATTAAGTGTGATTGGCAATTATTTGTCATTCAAAAAGCTAGATGCTTCTTACAGTGTTGTGAGCCATACAGATAATCTTGTAAAGAATAAAATAATTTTGACCATAGGTACTCTTTAGCAGCAATTTTATAAGCACTATCGTCAACTTAAGATCATTAGAGAGAGCATTAAATATTTTTACAGCTTCTGGAGTAAGAAAGTTTTGCCCCAGGATGATAGACATTACATGTTTATCTCATGAATTTCATTGTTTGTTATAAAAGTGGCTCGATTGCATACAAAGAATTTTAAGACCAAGAATGTGCAAGGTAGAGTTAATATCTTCGGTCTCTTAAAAAGATCCTTACAAGAGTGTCTGCTACAGGTGCTGGAAATAATTCTTATCTTTAACTTTCTTTTACATGAAGAATATTCATTTACTTTCTACTCACAAAGTAAAATTCATATTCCGTGATAGAGTTAAAGTATGGGTAATATACTAATTTAACTGTATCTATAGAACTCACATTTACCAGTGCTTGTATAGCATAACAGGCAGAGCTGAGTTTGGATTAGATTTACTTAATGTGAACTTTCCAGTCTAAATACCTGCTTACTTGAAGGCCCAGAAATTTGAGGTCTATTTGTTCGTAATAACAAGTCTTCTTCTTCTTTACCTTATTACCCTCCCCTTACCTATGGCTTACACCCCCTAAGAGTTAGAAGTCTGTTCCTAGGGTCAGAGGGGAGCAGAGGAACCTATAGACCATAGAGTGAAGATCTGGAAGCAGGTGGTCAGTATGAGAATGAGGAAGAGGATGATATGAAATGCAGTCAAAATCGATGACTGGAAAGGTGATAATGGAGCAATTGGTGGAATGAAGGGTGAGGGAATCTGGAGAACAAGAAGAGAACCTGCCCAGATGCTGCTTTGTCCACCACAAATACCATATTTGGGTTCCTGGGATCGAACCCCAGCCACCTAGGTGGTAGCCAAACATTCTAACCGCTCAGCCACAGTGCTGAATAATAAGTCAATAACCATTAGCCTCAATTTCTATCCTAGGATGTGCTGTTTTATGAGATAGTGTTTTGTACTTACAGATAATTTGTTAGCTTTAAACCAATATAACAGTGCAAGAGTTGTGGGAACATTCAATAAGCATGCACAAAGACATTGGTTAAATAGATATCCATAGGTTTGTGAAGTGCATTTATTCATAAACATTCTTAGAAATACTTAAAAGGGGAGAAGGATAAAATAAAAGCATTCACCAATAGACTTAAACATAGGCTCAACTGAAAGGACCATATGTAAGATGGGAAATGGCAGTTACATTTAAACTTTTAGTTATTAACCATCCAATAATTAAATTAATTTTTGATCAGCCACCTTTTATGATTAATTAGATGAACTATTTGTAATTCACACAAAAATTTGAAACAATTTCCCTCGTAAAGTCTTGAAGTAGATGTTAGATCCCATTTGTCACGCTTGTAGTTTTGCAGTAAAATTGCTCTTCTGGATTTGCCAGAGGGGAATTGGAATAATCAACATCATGCAGTATTGTAATTTGAACAATTTGGTGCAGAACAACACAGCATTATTGAAAAAATTTGATGTGTTGCACATACATGACTTTCTCTACTCTTGTACTAACCATTCTTTCCTATATCTTCTTCGTGTTAATTGAGATAAACATTTGTACAAATTCTAAAATAAGAACAAATTAGAAACTAAAAACTTCACTTATCTTAGTATGTTGATATCCTTTTTCTATTTTACTGACCCAGGGGTTTCAAGCTATATCCAGCTCATTCTCAAAGTCAATTTTTACTTAATTTGTACAAATTATTTTATTGCTTATTTCCTTGTAGGTACAAGGGGAATATTAGAATACAGGAGGCTTTTAGTGATACTCAAATCTTTTAAAGGTTTGAGATCCCGCTCTCTTTGCATGCTTAACATATAAAAAAATTAACGATGTTCCATTTCACGAAAGTTTTAAGTTTTCCAAAACTGACAGAAATAACTCCAAAATGGTTTACCCAACAAAAAAATTTATTCAGACATAAACTCTGTGTTTTAGCGAGATCCACAGTTTTTGTACATTAAGATTTTGTCTATCTCTTACGGTTTATGAGTTACTCAACAGTCATCCAGAATAAACAGGACTACACAGGCTATAGCCAGACAATTCAAAATATACATTTCATTTGTCATACAAATATCTCAAACATAATGACATTTTAATCAAAATCATTAGGGCTATTTTCAAGGACAAGATTTTCGAAAAATTTTCCATGTAAAGAATAGTTTAGGGTGGGGCTATTTTCTTCAAAATGTTTATGTCGCATCCTTGAAAGACATTAAACTTAAATACCAACTTTGGTTTGGTTTTTAACCAACTTTTCGTTTTTGAGTACGCTGTCCACAGACTGACAGGCAGACAGACAGATACACAGACACAGACAGACAGACACACACACACACACACGCACGCACGCACAGAGCTTTTTCTAAAAATGCTCTTTTGGATACAGGGGGTCTCAAAACATGTTTCTGGTGAAATCTCGACATCAAATTTTTGGGTGGAATACAACACTTCCTCTACTTACCAGTAGAGAAAGTAAAAAGTATAGGGAAACACAACTAGCAGTATACAGTATGCAATAGGGATATCGCTTACAACACAACCACAATGGCTGACACACATACGCACTCTTTAGAGCACCTTACCACTTATCTGTTGAACTGTGGTGGTGTGTAATTAATTCATATAGCTAAAAAGAAAGGAAACAAAGGAAGTGCGGACCCTAACACTGCAGTATAGGGCAGGGCCAATTCTATGAAAGGAGTGCCCCCCAAGCATTAGACAGTAGGTTTTCTGTAGCAGTGTTTAATAAGGGAACATCAACAACAGTGAAACACCTTTGGCATACAACAAGTAATAAACCTTTTAAGAACTGACATTGAGACACTGAATAATCTTTATAAACATAATCCTGTATTAATATGAAATAGCCACATGGCTAAACTATGTGAAATGTTCCCCCTGCTTAGTCAGAAAAAGCAATAAAATACAGAATGTTGGCACACTTTAAACCAGCAATGAAGTACACAATTTTGGTACACTTTAAACCAGCAATGAAATACAGAATTCTGGCACACTTGAAACTTGCCTGACCCGCACACAAAAATTATCACCTCATATGAGCTGTACCCAAAAGCCAACATAAAAATCTGATGTGTTGCACTCACATGACTTTCTCTACTTTTGTACTAACCATTCTTACCACCTCTTATTCCTGTATCTTCATGTTAGTTGAGATAAATATTTGCTGAAATTATCTTATTACTCATTTTCTTGCATGTTCAATGGGAATATAGTAGGCTTTGAGGGATAGTCTGTTTTAAAGCTTTAAAATCCTGTTCTCTTTGCATGGTTAACATATAAAAAAATGAATAGCGATGTTCCATTTGACAGAAGTATAAGTTCTCCAAAACTCACACAAATAACAAGGCATATCTCCAAAATGGTTCACTCTACAAAACAATTTATTTAGACATAAATTGTGTTTTAGCAAGATCTACATCTTTTGTATAGTAAGATTTGGTCTATCTCCTATGGTTTACCAGTTATGCAAAAGTCATCCAGAGTAAATGGGACTTCATGGGCTACAGCCAGAAAATTCAAGATATACACTTCATTTGTCATAAAAAATATCTCAAACATATGGCATTTTAATCAAAATCATTAGAGCTATTTTCAAGAAAATCAAAATTTTCGAAAAATTTTCCATGTAAAGGGTAGTTAAGGGTAGAGCAGTTTTCTTCAAAATCTTTGTGTCGCATCCTTGAAAGACATTAAACGTAATACCAACTTTGGTTTTTAACCTACTTTTCGTTTTTGAGTTATGCTGTCCACAAACACACAGACAGACAGACATACACACACGTGGACCTTTTCTAAAAATGCTTTTTTTTTTTTTTTGGATTCAGGTAGTCTCAAAACATATTTCCAGTGAAATCTCAACATCAAATTTTTGGGTGGAATACAATACTTCCTCTACTTTACTGTACGAAGTAGAGAAAGTAAAAATGGTGCAGCCCAGGTAACTTCACGGTCAGATTCAGCAAAGATAAGGGAAGTCAAAACTAGGCCCAAACATAAAACTTGCCCTGAACTATGTAGATGTCGGCCCTGTGCAGAAGTGAAGCACTCATTCTTGTAGGTAGGACTTGGCACGGAGCTTGCTGTCACCTCTACCGCAGTGCTACAAGTGGTACCAGTCACTACTAATTGTAAGAGTGCACAGCAGAGAACATATGAGTGAACCGAAATAAAATAATTCTAATAATTAATAAATATGTGTGGTCAGCACAATCACCCCCCACCCATCTTGAACAACCATCTCACCATAGGGAAAATGGAAACTATGCACATGTAGGTAGAAGGGATACAGTTAAACAGAATAAAAGGATATACCTTAAACACACACACTATATATAACACATTGTTTTTGTTCACTGTGGGACCACATTACAACTTTAATCACACCAAAGAAGTAACTCTCATATCAGGGGTCACAGTAGTACTTGGAGGGTATTTGTTCACTAGCATGTGGGAAAAAGTGAAGGTGTACACTGGAATATCCCACGGCGAAGCATGTCACTGGAAGAAAAAGAATGTGCATCCTTAGGAGGCTGACAACAGCACATTCAATGATCACTTGCTAGGACAGATGAGAAGATGAAGGATCTCTGATAACAGAAGCCCAGGGAGGAAGTAATGACTTGCCACCAACAGGACTCTGGTGTCATGTTAGTGTTTGCTAGTGACCTCCAAGTCACACCTCAGACACACCAAAACACCAACTCAGTACTTGCCAACCAATCTTGTCCCACAGCTATGCCATCAGTGGTGGTCTTTGGTGTGAACGGGAAGGAAGTATGAATATGGAACTTGGTGAGGCTAAAAATTATAGCATACCCAGCAGAAAATAAACCAAGCGTGTTTTAAGTGTACCAGAATATAAATGAGCAATATGAAACGAAAGATAAACAATACATACATATAGGTTTCTTCATTTAAAACCTAATGGGTGCATAGCATTTCACCTGTACGCGATTGGGTGTGCCACAGCCGGCTGTTCCCCTACATAAACTCCACAACTAAAGCAATATAACACTCTTACCTTATAGAAGATGCTGGAAATCTTCTATATCATTTGCAGCATCCTCTATAAGTTAAGAGAGTTGTACATGCTTTGCATGCAGAGTTTATGTTGGAGCAAAGCCGGCTGTGGCACACCCAAAATGCTGTGTGCCCATTAGATTTTAAATTAAGAACCCTATATATGACTATTAACAATTGCAATTCAAAATTGAGGGGAACATTCAATAAACATTACACAAAAACAATACAAAATAACAACCACAATTTCCTTTAACAAGTATAAATGCCCTTATACAAAAATTTAATTTGAAATAAGGACCATATGAATATTCATAGAGTTAAACACAAGATTAAATTTCAGCCTTCGTTTTAAGTCAATGGTTATTTGCAAGAACTAATCATATTCCCTCCCTTTTTCATAAATACCATTCCATAATGACCTATACAAGAATACATAGACATAAATAGCTGATTAAATAATATACACACAATGTATAAACACAAGATAAGGATTATATAAACACTGGTCAGACAACACAATAGCATAAAACACATAATACAAACACAAACACAAACACAACTGCACATGTGTGCACAAACAGTCAACGAGGAAAAATAGGAAAAGCACACGAAATGTCATGCAAAGGTAAGACGATGTAGGGTGCTAGCATAAGGAATGCCAGGAAAGGTATGCTTCCCATTGAGCACAGACGGAACACACGCCAGCTAAACCCAAACAAGACTCCCACACAATAATATAAACAGAAAACCCAAAACAAACAGAATCAAAATAAACAGTGAATAGTTGGGAACATAACTAGTTACACATAAACAAATAACACAAAAGGTTTTAATTGAGTGATATGTGCCCTTTTCTTTTTTCCAAAAATATTCTTATAAATATTGACAATTTCATACGGGCCAACATATCTTGGAGCCAATTTTGCTGCATAAAAATGAAGCTTGGAAGATTGAGTATAAAAATTGCACAACACTCTCTGCCCAAAAGCATAAGGTGAAGGCCATTTGTTAGCATCATACCGTTGCTTAAACTGGGTATGTGACCTTTGTAAATTGTGGAACCCTGACTGCCATGCTTTATGGATCTCTTCCAAAGTTATCTTCTGCGGGAGCAAGGTGCCAAAGGTTGAATAGGGGTGAATTGAGGATGAGCACTTACATAAGCTGGTGCAATGTGGAATGGTGTGATTCATGACGAGCTGAATTAAACTCCAGTTGTAGACGAGATAGATTGGTATCCCACCTAGTATGATTGTTGTGATGATATGCATGAGAGTTGACTTAACATTTCTATTGAATCTTTCTGTGTGAGAAGGTCGTGGGTAATAAGGTGTGGCAGTAAAAGCCTTAACACCCAAACTCAAACAACAATTACGAAAAATGACTGATGTAAACTGAGTGGCATTATCTGTCACTAAATAGCATGGAGCTCCAAAGGCCACGGAAATGGAAGAAAGTACCATAATTATGCCTTGAGATTTTGCCTCAGGCAGAGCATTTGGCCAAACAAATTTACTAAAGAAGTCTACCATTACTAAAGCATACATATTTCCTTGAACAGATCTGGGAAATGGCACCACAAAATAAGCTAGCTTATTGGTTAGAGCACCCGCCTGTAAGCAGAGGGTTTATGGTCCAAATCCCAGCTGTGGCATTGAATTTTTTAGTTCCGATTCTACCTCTTAAACAATGCTTATTTCCAAATCCTGTTGTCCGAAGGATGTAAGCTCGTAACTGCATTCACCACCCCATCACTATTTTCTTAGTGCCTATGGATGACAGTGATTTTAGACCAACTGTAGATTATAGATTTTTAAATAAAAAGATTTGTCTGTAGTCTCAACCTATTGCTGACTTTCATACAGCTGCTCATCATTTTAAGGGAGCTAATGTGTTTACTACATTAGACTTAAATAATGCTTATTATTTATTTACGCCAACAAACTTACTGTTGGTGTTTTTTAAACATGCAAGCCATGTGTGGGCAATGTTTGAGAGGCAGAATTGGAACTGAAAAATTCAGTGCCACAACTGGGATTTGAACCACAAACCCTTCACTTACCAGGCAGGTGCTGTAACCATTAAGCTATGTTTTTTAATGTTTAAATCTAGGAACGGAAGGTAGTCGTTTTCTATTTCCAAGGTGAATGTTACGGCTTTTTCTTGAAAATTTAAAAGTTTTAAAGCATCATTTATTTGTTTCTCAAGGACAATAGCTAAAATATCATCCACATATCTGTACTATATTTTAAAAATTAGAGGGAATGCTTTAGTACTTTTTGCTTCAAAAGACTCATGAAAAGATTAGCAAGAAATGGCGAAAGTGGACTACCAATTGCCAAGCCAGAGGTTTGTTGAAAGAAATTACCATTAAAACTGAAAAAGTTTTGATCCAAACAAAGATTTATACATTTCAAGAAATTGTCTATTGAGTCTTCATATAATTCTAAAGAATATAACCATTTTTTAAAAACATCAAAAGCTTTTCTCTAGTAATGCTAGGAAATAGAGCAGTTACATCAAAGGAAACAAGTTTATCAGTATCAGACAGTTCTATATTGCTAATCTTTTCTACCAACACAAAAGAATTTTTAATATTTAAACTTTCAAACTTATCAAAAGTACTGAATTTTTTTTATTCAACCATTTCACTAAATTATGAGTAGATGAATTAGTAATGGATCTCATTTATTTCCTGGTTTGTGAGTTTTGCGGAGTGCATACAATCTGGGTAAAACTGGATTATTGACTTTTAAAATGTGTTTTTCTTTATTAGGTATCATTTTCACTTCATTAAGAATTTTCAATAAAGTTAAAATGCACGATTTTAATAAGCCATTAATTCTAATGTAATCCTCACTTTGAAGTAAAAGTTCCACTCTGTTAATATAATCAGATTCATCCAAAATTACGATTTTATTCCCTTTATCAGCCCTAGGAAAAATTACATCTTTTTCATTCAATGATTTAATAATCTGATTGTTATTATTACTACCTTTAGGGTGATTTTACTCATATTCTGCAAAATTTTAGTGCATTTAATTTTAAGCAAAGATTTATCAATGTCATTTAAATCTTGACTGGCAATTTCGATACCTGCAACATAATCATCTACATTTTTTGAGAAATGTATGCAAGTTTTTATAGCTTTACTTAGGATGCTGAGTTCTTTCTTATTAAACTTACAGTTTGAAAGATTAATTACATTATTTGTTGGATTGTTGGGTTTATTTGTATTCAGCTATATTTTGACTCAGTCCCTCACCCAAGGAGCCCACACCAAGGAAGTCACAGTGGCTCAGAGTCTCAAGTGTACCAACCTGTACCTATAGTTGCAGGGATCTGGGAGAATTTCACGTGAAATTTATATGTTGGAAATAGATCTGTATATTATCAGGGTTTTGGTTGGAAAATTAAAACTACCAGCACTCAACTAACTCTTTAAATTTTGCTAGGTTGGCACCAAAAGATGTTATGTGCAGTCACTTTTCTTTTATGACAGAAGATTCCTTTTGGTAATCACATCCCAATTGGGAGCCAGAATGTCACATAATATGGCATTGGATCAAATTCAGAAAGGGGAGATCCAGTTATATCAGTGAGTTGACCTAAAACTTTTGGGCAGGTGTTTAGAGATTGATGGTATAGATCATAAGTTTTCTAAGAATATCTTAAAGTAATTTATCATATGGAATAATTCACAGAAGGCTTGTTTGGGGTTACAGCGATTCCAGATTATGATAGACATAAAACACTGTTCAAGTTGCACCCCTACAACTGTGCCTACTATTGCTGAGGCATCATTATATGACAAATATATGAGACATTAATTTAAATATTCTGCGACATAAAATTTTACACTTAACTTGGTTTGGCCAAGCAGTCGACAATAATTAATTCAGCTGGGTAAAATGAACTCATTCTTTTTCTTTCAATTCTTTTACATACAGCAAACACAAAACCTTCTTCAATTATATTATTTCCCCTCCATTAGGTATTATAAGGTTACTTTCTGATCAGTAAATTGTTAGAACTTTATACAAACAAGTAAATACTGATGATCTTGTAAGAGCAATGCACACTACATGTTTCAAAACTTCCGGTACTCATTTCGGACAATTCTGCAACTGCCGGTACTGGGCAGCAGTATTGAGTACCGGAGAGTACCAGCCCAACTAAAGCCCTGTATACTATAGAGTATAAAATGGAAGAACATTTTTCTTGTAGCAAAGAAAGCTCAGTCACCAAGATCACTTTAATGCCATGAGTACTTCATTTTCTAGTCACATCTTTACATTTGATTTCCCTTACAATTTTTTCCTTCTTGTATACAATTAAATGCATCTTAAAATCAAAAACCCAATATGAAACATTCTTTAGAAATGTCAGATTTGTAAGGCTTTTTTCCCCCATGAATTAACCTGTGATGATTTTTCAAACGTGATGCAAGAATGTAACTCTTATCACAAATTTCACATGCATGTGGTCTTTTACCCTCGTGAAATAAACTGTGTTTTTTCAAATTTGCTGCCGTAGTACAGCTCTTAGCGCACTTGTTGCATTTAAATGGCCGTTTGCCCTCATGAATTAAATTATGTGTTTTCAAATTTGAGGCCTCAGTGAAGCTTTTCTCACAATATTTACATTTATATGGTCTTTTGCCTTCATGATATAACTTATGTCTTGACAAATTTGAGGATATGGTAAAACTTTTTTCACATTTATCACATTTAAATGACCGTATTCCAGTATGAATTAAAATATGTCTCTTCAAGTGTGAAGCTGTAAGAAACCTCATGTCACAAACATTACACTTGTGTTTCCTTTCGCTCTTATGAGCTTCAACGTGTGTTTGTAATCCCAAGGGTAGATTGGAGGTTTTGGCATCTACCTGCAGGGTCTCAGCATTCTCTTTTGGAGCTGTATTTCTGTTGAATTTTCCATGACAAAGGCTGCTGTTCTTTCTCAGTTTTAAGTCGCCCTTAACTGAGCCCACGCTGATGACATCAGATTCATAGTTCCCTGTTGCTTCTGTATCCAATCTGAAATAGCAGGAAAATAATCAGCAATCAAACAGAGAGGCAACACAGACAAAGGGAGAGAGGAAATTATACAAGATGTGTCCATAAACTAAGTTTTCCACCCAACCCACATCTACCAAAATAATTGAGGACTGTTTTTTTCAAAACTCGATAGATGCACAAAATGCGTTTCTGAGATAAACGGTTTTTTCTATTTATTGGCAATACTAATTGGTTAGCACAGCAACTGTATTGATCATTCAATTCTCCTTCCTGATACTGTTTCATTGAATGTTGTTGTTGTTGTTTTCTAGTGCCTTGCATCTGGCAATAAAGCCATTGGCATTCGTGCTTTCCAATACTTTTGAACTGTAGTTTCTTCTGATCTTAATACTTCACAGGTCTTCAAGTGGTCTTCGTTCATTTCTGCTGGATCGTTACACAGGACACATATTGGTGAAGCTGAGATACCTATTCTGTAGAGATGACTTGCTAAGCAGTCATGATTTGTCAGTAGTCGGAAGGCTGCAACCGCCTGTTTCATTGAATGTGAAAAGAAACAAATAACATAGTTTAACTAGTGCAAATTTGGGGCTCGAAAATGCAGTTTTTTCAAAAGCTGATAGATGCTGATCAACTTTTCTGCATGAGCGAGAAATTAAGGCATGAACTTTCGTTATTTTTGTCATTTATTGCTTTTGTTGCTTTTAATTTATGCATTTATTAGTTTTTATTTATTTTCACCTCTTTATAATCCATAATGTACTATACAACCAACATATTAATGTTTATAAGGATTATTTTATTAGGTGGAAACTTAGAAACTAAGTACTGCTACATTCACAATAACAATATATTTTGTTTTATTTATATAACAAACATATTGAATACACACAAAGAAATTTCAAACAATATGAATAAGTAAGCTTTCACCTTTATTAGTACTTGTGCAGTCTGTACATGGTTCTTAGTTCGTTTCTCTTTTCCACATCTGCCTCTGTCTTAATCTTCATCAGTCCCATTGAGCATGTGTCAGTGTGTGGTGTACGGGATGAATTATTGAAGAAGTTGTAAAATATGTTTTTATATTTTGACAGTGAGCAGACTGGTAGATTTCTTAATCTTCTTTCGTTGCAGAAGTTGGTCCACATTTTTCTAATATTAAGTTCTAGAGGTAAATATCCTCTCCTTGATTTTGCTCTTCCATAGTGGCTTTCTCTACATCTGTATTTCTTAAGGTCTTGCTTTATAGCAGCAGTAATGCTCTTCTGTAATATTTCTGTTCTGTCACCTCCTATGGTTTCCTTTGGTGCATTCCCAGATAAGTGAAACTTTCTAGCCAGGAGAGATAATCTAACTATTGATACCCCTGTGATTCCTTGGAAGCTTTAGTTTTAGGATTTTGTGGAGTGCACTCGAGACCACGTGAACATTTAATTGCTGGAGTATGAGCTTTCCTTGACTTGCATTTCGATTTTCTTTCCTTGTTTTTGCAATTTCTACCTCCAGCGCATTCTACAGCTGGTACAGTTTCACAATCTGAGTTCCTGTCCATTGTGCATAGTACAGTGCAGTGTCTCAACTAAGAATAAAAATGTCATGTAAGTATAACAAAGCTTGTAGAAACACTTGCCTGCTGTGCACGTTTTAATGATCTAGAAACCACTGGTACAAATCTCATTTTTGGACAAAGAATGCTTTTCTGAAAGATGTAGCAAGCTCTTTAATTCTTTCCCCCTAGCATCTCCTGTGATTTCACCATTTGTTTCTACATGTACTCTGTTATAGCTCTTTTAACAGATGATTTTCTTACACACATAATTATTGTACTGCAGATGAGGCATTTGGCTCTATCATCACAACTTTCAAAAAGTTCCCACTCTGATATAAATGGACTCTTGGCATTTCTTGCTTTCATTGGAGCAGTTTGCTCCATTATTAGGTAGTTATATTGCACATATCTACCTCAGTGATAAACAAGTGGTAAATCAACACACACTTCCTCACTTCTTTGCTCCACAATGTGCGAGTTGAGCTGAGCTTAACCAAGTCACCATGATGCACAGTGCAAGGAACCTCTGCACCTTGGATTGCATCCTGTGCAATTTAAACTTTGAGAGGCCTTGGCTTATCTTGCAAACTGTCTCATAATATAATAGGTTCATTAGATTTTGCACACCGTACTGATATTGTATCCAACATTTTGAACTGCCCTGTGCTAAAAATACAGTGGGGTGCAGAGAAGTCATGTGAATGTAACACATAAGAGTTTGGTTGAATCCAATACTCCAGTAGTCTTACCTTGATGACTGAGGCAACATGAAGTTCTGATCTCTCTCTGAGGTGCTATCCTGCAACAATAAAATACATTTTACTGTCAGAGGCATTAAGGATGTTTTCATACATCTATTGACTTGTTAAGGCAATGCATCAATGAAATTTGACAAAAATTGCTGAAAATGTTTATTTTTACCTTTTGCATTTTGTTATTATGCTTGTACTTTGTACTTTAACAGTACCCTCTCATTTTTTCAATATCTGCTATTTTTACAGCCCCAGTAGTGCATTTAAATGTCCCAATGCAGGTGGGCATTCTTTGCTAAACTTTGTTGCTACAGCTTTCAAATGCAATTTTCATTTTCACTGGCTTTGATTTTAGTCTCTTGCATGGAATTTTGCTTCATTGAGGTTGCGAGTTGGATGTACTGAAATCAATTGGATATATCGGGCTGAAGTACTGTGAATTTGACATTTACTTGTAAACAAAGAAGCAGGTCAGTGTTCCGTAATTCTGTAATCTTGCCAGGTTATTTCAGTGTTCCATTTGTATAATAGGCATTGTTTAGCTATTGAATAGGTTTCAAGTTATTCGTTAGCTTATAGGAAAGCAGTAATAAGCAGATGTTTTACGAGTTTGGTGTACAAGTTCAGAAAGTGCATAAGGTAGAGGTTAGCTAAGAAGAATACATTTTCAAAATTTTGTGAACAATGGGAAGGCGAAAGGAAGGTTTTCATATTAAGAAATGACCAAGCAAATTTAAAATTCTCAAAAACTGCTAGTGAGGTCAAGAAGCAAGAATTTTAAGCTTATTGGATTTAGATAAAGTACAAAAATATATTAAACTTTAAAGTCCATTTTTCTGAATTTATTGTTGTTTATTCAATTTTCTATGAATATAGCCATAAATCAAGAACCTTCAATGAATAATTTTTCAGCCAGGTGATGATAAATTTTTTTGATAAAAATATTTTTTCTAAAAAACTATAAACTTTTCAACATTTTGGTATTAGACTTTCTTGTTATTCAGCCTCACCAATATGTGTCCTGTGTAACGATCCAGCAGAAATGAATGAAGACCACTTGAAGACCTGTGAAGCATTAAGATCAGAAGAAACTACAGTTCAAAAGTATTGGAAAGCACGAATGCTAATGGCTTCATTGCCAGATGCAAGGCACTAGAAAACAACAACAACTTTCTTGTTATTCACAACATGAGAAATTTGCTGTTAAAGTCTGGCGGATCATTTCACTTCCCCTCTGTATACAGGTTTCTTCATCTAAAACCTAACAGGTGCACAGCATTTTGCCTGTGCATGATTGGTTGTGCCACAGCTGGCTTTGCTCCTACATAAACTCCACACATAAAGCACGTGTAACACTCTTACCTTATAGAACATGCTGGAAATGTCGTCCACCCCTGGTAAAACAAGCATTATATCAGAACACATTCTGATTCACACAATTAAGTTGGGTCACTATAATGTTTCTGATCTCATTTCTAATATTTTATTCTAGTTCTTCCAATGAATGAGGATTATTCACATAAACTTTGTCTTTTGGGTTACCCCACAAGTAAAAATCACACACTGTAGATCGGGGGAGCAAGAGGGTCATACACCAGCACTGGTCACTCCATCTTCAAACACTTCCTTAATTTTATTCATGGATTCCTCTGCTGTATGAGAATCTTATTGAAACCACCCATGATTTCTCTTCTTCTGTCAGTTCATGATAAAATGGTGTCAAAATGTCATATTGGTACAGCTCTGCACTTACAGTCTGCTCATAGAATATTGGACTGATTATGCATCTAGTGCCAACAGTACACCAAACTCCAACTCTCCAATCATAATGAGGGATTTCTCGAACGCGATGTGGATTTTCAGAGGCCCTGTTCTGACTAGCCGTGCACACAATGGCAGCCAGTAGTAGGGGAATCCAGCAAGGTTGCTGGAGAGGTGAAACGCTGTGTGCTCCATTAGGTTTTAAATGAAGAACCTGTATTTTATGTTCTGAATGTGTGGAAAAAAAATTCAAAGTAATCAGAAGAAAACTGGATTTTTTAATTTTCAAGATAATTACCTTATGGAGAATTATGCACATTCAAATAGTTTTCTTAACGGGGGAAATGGGTGAAAATGTGCCCGAAAATGTGACAATTTTACATTTTTCGTTTTTTATACCAAAAAATACTAGGTGGTTTGAAATGTATATATGCAAAGCTTTAAAGCACAAGAGTGTCTGTAAGTTGCTCTAATTACATCATATTTATTGGCCTCGCTCTGAGGGGGCATGGCAGATGATGGAATCTGTCTGAAGTCAAAATGTCCCTTAATTACTGATTTTTGTGGGATGTTTTCTGTTAAGGCTAATTTCCAATTACTCACTGAACCACCATGATTGGTAGGCATAGCATAGTAACAACAGCTCTACTGGTAATGTCATGTGACACACCAAATTGCAGAATGAACAGGGACACAATTTTATGGTGAATAAAAACTGTGAATGTCAGTATAAAAAGAAGGCTCAAAGCAGTGAAATAAAATATCAAATATTACTGTTATAATGTACATTTTAAATCTTATATGTAGCACATTCATTGAAATAACAAGCAAGCATTGGTTTGTAAGTTCTCTGCTGTAATATTGGTTCTTTTATCTGACAAAATATTGTACACTGAAAGAGCTCCTTCACAATCACCATTAGAAATTGAAATATAGGTACATATACTATGGTTCTCAGCGCCCATTCTATACTGGGCATGAAAGACTGCTTAATTTTACTCATAGGCCTCTTTATCAGCATTGAGGTTCTTTCACATGCTATAAATCTATGACACAGCTTTACTTCCCTCCCGAAGGAAGCCATGCCTAGGATTTTTACACCTGTAAAAATTCTTCAGCCTCCGCCGGGTTTCAACCCACAACCTATGGAACCAGAGGTTAGCATGTTATCCCTAGACCATGAAGAGCAATATTCATTGCCATGGAAACTCTTTCAAGTGCATGTGTGCATTTAGCTTCAGAATGGACTTGTTTTAATGTAACTGCACAATCACGTGCATTAGCTCTACAGTGCATCAATACAGGAAACGAACTCAGCGTTACACTCCCGCCATTTTTGTCATTTATCTTGTGCTCCCTGCTGTCAATTGCAGCCTTACATATAATACGTGTGAACTTATCATTCAAATATAAGCTATGTGTATTTGTGGAGTGTGGGAAAACCATGGAGGGGAGGGGGGGGGGTGTTGTCTCTGGCACTTTGCCCAGTTGTTGTGCTGTAGCATGAAAGATATATTATTCTATGCATTCATTGAATGCTCACATACGCCACTGGTTATCTGTCAACCTACCTTTCTTGTGGCTCTCATATACCTTTCCTGTTTATTGTAAACAAAGTTGCATTTCTTCCAGCCACATGGAGCTTGAACTCTTGATCTTGACCTTACATCTGACTTTCTATGTTGCAAAATGTGAAATAAAACTTGTTTTATTCCTAAAATAGATCTTTTAACATCATTTTCGCAGTAATATTACCATGAAATGTTAATTTCATGTTAAACCATGAATAAACGTTCATTTTGCAAGTAAATATCACAATAAATTATTCATTTCATGGTAAATTGAATATAAACATTCATTTAGCGAGTTGCATTAAAATTTGCAGTTAATTGCAAGAGTAAACTTGGTAATTATGTGGACAATCACAAAAGTATTAATTCTGAAACCTTTTTATTGCTTATTAACATATTTTGTGTCATCGTGATCCACCAAAAAGATGTGTCACTAAGAATGAGCAGAGAATATCAAGAATCTTTTGTTTCTATTTTGTTGGCTTCTTCAAGCATGTATACTTGAAAGTTGGCTTTGTGTTTGTGTCTTTGTTTATAGTGACTACATGCAGTATTACAAAATATTTTCAGATACTTTCAACGATGTAGTTATACTAGTTACTAACACATTACACTGTAAACAAAGTCTAGTGTAAATATTTTAAGTGTAGTACTTTTTCAGTGTAAATATTTTAGCACAGTTCTTAGTGTAAACAGTTATGTATAGCAACAGGAAGACTTGCACACATCTGAAAATGGCTAGGCAAAATAGTACTATAAGCTGCACACTTCTAGGAAAGGTAGTAAGTGCAAAGAAACAGGAATAAGCCAAACTTGTGAGCAGTTGAGTTCCCACAGATGACCCAAAGTGGCATTTGTAGTAAGAGCACATAAGGTGGCATGGAGAAGGAAGTGAGGCAACAAGCCTCTGAGTGGCCAGTTTTCAATATGTTCATTACTGTGTCTGCATTTACATTATTGATTCACTATTAACAATAATGGGCATTGTAGTTACAACAGAAGGCCACCAAAACCTGTTCCATATAAATTGGTAACTCATGTTTTTCTCCTTGCAATAAAATTAACTGATTATATTACGTGGTAATGTGTATTATTATAATCTAACCTATTTGTATATTTCCTTTCTGCAGGTTACTTCTAAGTGCAAATATTAAATGCCTTCACTTTGAGGAGAATGAAGTACAGAAGTTGCACTCAGATTTTTGGAATCATCAGATAAGTCAAGGCAACTTTATTTTTGGTTTAATCAATATAGTTCGCATAAAACAAGGAGAACTGCATAATATTGATCATCCTACTTTGAGTAGAAGACAAATATCTGACACATATTGCTTGCCTTCGAAAAATGGACATGTTCAAGTGTATGCGAAGACATTCAAAGATATCCTAGGATTATTACAAAAGCATGTTTACACTTTGAAAAGAAAAAGAAAGGGGAGCTTAGCTTTATTTTTTAGATTAGAGGGGTAAGAATCTGCAGTCCTACTCCCATGTGAAATTTACTGAACATGAACAGAGAACTCATAAAATCTCATGTTTCATCATTTCCTACAGAAAAGAAGCCATTATTCACAGCACAAATCTTCAAAACAATATTTGAGCCCTGGTCTTAATATCCAGAGGATGTATTGTACCTTTATGAAAGCCTACCCCGAATCAGGCATCAGCCAGTAATCTTATCAAAGGAATGTTCAACTATGCAATGTTGTAAAATGACAGAAGAAGACTTCTATGATTTTGCCTCTGTATGTGATACATGGTTGAATACAGTACCAATAAAGATCAGTTTGGCTTCTTGGATTAGAATTATAAGGAAAAAGCTGCCCATCATATAAGTACAACATTCATTCAGCGAAATCAAGCCATGGAGGGAGATAGCATCTTGAAGAAGGATAAATCTGTCAGGATATCTCTGCAGTTCTTTCTCTACCACCACTGGGGGCAAGCCCATCATTAGTGATGCTAAGAAAAATGATGTGCTGTCGATGTTAGAATTTGTGGATATCAAATATCATACATTTTACTATAATCTTTGCACCCCATAATTATATTTCTTATATTACTATGATAAATTGATTCAAATATATTTTGTTAAGTTAAAATGTATCTTCTGTTACCATTATTCTAAATAAAAGCTCTTATTTTGTAGTGCCAAAACGGTTTCTTCTGTAAAATTTACTTTTCATGACTTACTACCTTTCCCATGTCAATGCCTTAATTATCAAGCCAAAAAGTTTCCAATCTGTTCTAATCTAAAATCTATGTTTGCATCTCACCTGCATGATATCTGCATCCTTAACATGAATCTCTTCTGAATCAGATCTAGATGGTATTCCCTCCAAACTCCCAGGTTCTTCTTTGACCTCAGTTTTGGCATCCATTTCATGATAATAGCCTTGTATGTCACAATCAGGTTGCACTATAAAAACTGAGGCAAACGAAGAGCTCCCAGGTTCTTCTTTGACCTCAATTTTGGCATCCATTTCATGACAATACCCTTGCATGCCACAATCAGGTTGCACTATAAAAACTGAGGCAAATGAAGATGACTCACGTTTTAAAAGGAAACAAGGTTCTTCTGTGACTATTATTTTGGGATCCATTCTATGTATATCAATATGTTTAGACTCCATTATAACACTGAAGTAGGAGAGCCTGGGTGATTCGTGGAATAGCTTGAGTGACTTTAACTTTTTTACTTGCTAAACATAGTTATCAGTGCATGGCCATTAGCAGGCTGTGCTCAAAGGATACCAGTTGCCCAGGCCTGCTATAAGTGCATGTTTCAGGAATTGTCCTTCAGTTGACATTCTTTTCTGCCAAGAATCTTCTAGGGTCCTTTTCACTCATACCCATGTAAAATATTGGTAATCTCAAGAGTGCTTCAGAAAATCTGAACAAAGAAAACAAAATTTAGTATTAACTGTGATAGGTAATAGGAAAATACAGAGCATTCCTTTTCTGGCCCAGCCACTGATCGCATGTATGTGTAGCTAACTTCCACTGCAGTGATCTTGGTATGTTCCACTAGCAGTGAATGACCCGCTCAAGGTTATGCTCATTGGCTATGAATGCCACCTGTCTTTTTCTGCCTTCTGTCTGTGCTGTAAAGACCAGATTTTGTTCACTGTGCATCTCAAAAGCGACAGCTTATTCATAGATCTGTATTGTGTGTAAATTAATTTAAAATATTATTTTGCAGTTCTTGTCTTGTTATTAGCCCACTGTAATGCCCACAAAAAATTCATCACTTGAGCAAAGCATTTTTACACACAATAGAGAGGATACTTAAAAAAAACAGTGACAACATTTAGAATGTTTTGTGCGATGGCAAACTGATCAGTTTTCAAGAAGGAACCCCTGACTGGAAATGCACGGTTTGGATACTGAAGCACATGGAAGTGTAAGATGGGTGTGCATTCACACTTCATCAATAAACCCAACATTAGTACATCAAGCTGTATACATTACAGAACGACTTCGAACTGTGTATCTCTTAGGTCATTACAGAGCCTTTACCGGCAGTAGTGAGCCTCAGGCACATGACCCAATACACGCAGTTGTCTTTTAAGCTTTTCAATTGCTCCATGGACTTGAGACATAAGGTCCTCCGCTGAAGTTGCAGGAGTGCCATACACCATAATCTTCATACAACTCCCCAGAAAATAATTAAAGAGGTATCAAATCCGATGACCATTTCGTTTCTTTTTTGTAGTGATTAATGTCCACTTTTTCTACTATGGCACCACAGGCGGTGACACTGATGTTACATGGAATGAAGACGGAGCACTGGTGGAATGAGATGGCAGGGGAAACCGGAGAACCTGGAGGAAACCCGCCCCGGCGCCACTTCGTCCACCATGAATCCCACATGCAGTTGTCTTTCCTGGGATCCGGCAACCGTGCTGATCCACCTCTACCAATCCATTGATTTTGATATGTGACGAGGTAATTCCTCACATTTACATCAAAGTGTGCTGGAGCTCATGTCGGCCATTTTCTGCAGCTGTGCACTGGTATGTGTCACACTGCTGTTAAAAAGTGCTACTGCATTGGAAAATATGCAAGTAATGCAGTAGGATGGGCACCAAGGAATCTGTGAAGGATGTAGCGCATGCACAGGAATGTTATTACGTTCAGGTCGTTCATCCACAGTACACAGATGACACACAGGGGGCCCCCAATCCTTAGGAGCTCCCAGACCGCCTTTAATAGTTTTCTTAAAAATGATATTTTATATTCAATTCAATCATGGAAAATCGCTAGAAAGAAGCGCTTCAACAGATGAGTTTCACTAATGACATACTGACAACAGAAGTGTACCATGTATTTCCTACTCTTTCTTGCTTAAAAGTGTAGAACAAGCTTACCTCCAAGTGTGTATGCTTTCAAAAGCATTTTCTATAGGTAAATTCATTAATGCACAGTATTTTATTCAACGTGGTTGTCATAAAAGGCGAACAAACTACATAAGTACGACTAGTACCTGTGCGAAAATGTAGTCGATTGGCCAATAAATTGCATTATTTTAGAATTTGGTAATAAGGTATAAACATAAATCAATGTGTTCTAACCAGTTGTTCAGTGTTATTGCTTCTGAATGATATCTGAGATACCACAAATAGAAGTATGCTTGAGTTACCCAGAATATTGACAGCTAATGATTTTGTTCCACCAATGTGCATTATGCGTTTAGTGAGTGTATATTGTTTATTTAGGAAAAATGACCATTAGTATTGGTAATCAGGGATGTTATTTTAGCAATTTACAGGGTTATTTGTTCCCAAAAGAATTCATCATTAGGCGAGTATATTTCACTTTCATGCTGTTCTATGTGAGTAAATATGCAATACTTTCTCTCTCCATTTTTACACTTTATTAGTCAGAACGGCTCCCAACATTTATTTGCAGGGGAGCCCCCAAAACCTTAGCTACGCCACTGGTCACAACAGTTCATTCTCAGACTTTGATGTTCTCCAGCACCTAAACTGTGCATTTCTGGACAGGGATTCCTTCTTGAAAACATATCAGTTTCCCATCCTGCACAACACACTAGGCATGGCCTGTGTTTTTTGGGAAACCTTGTATAGTGTGTAAAAACCAAATCATATGGACAGGAGTGTAGACAATTTCAGGAGACATTTCCTGGTATTCCAATTCCAAATAAAGATACTGTTAGATGCTTGGTTGATAAGTTTAAGACAGTGGGATCACTAAACTATACCTAAGAAGCAAAAAGGACATGTGCTAATGGAAGAAAAAGTTGACATTTGTGCATCACTTGAATGCTCTCCAAAGAAGTCCCTAAGACGTGTTGGATAGCAAGTGGGTGTTCCAGAAACTTCTGTTTTTGCAGCAGCTAAACTTTTAAAATTAATACCCTACACAGTGACTATTGTTCATGAATTGCAACCTCATTATAAGGAATATGAGGAATGTCTTAATGTATTGGATACCATTTATAACAAGGTTAGTTCTCATTATAGTACAATGTACTACACCGGCATACAAAAAATTCTGGAAACTTATACTTTTAAAAATTGATTGTAATGCTCTGAAAAATTGTGTTATAGAACTTCAGCTTACTTTATCTGAAAATACTACAGTAGAATCTTGCTAATCTGAATTAACTGGGGATGTAGTGTATTTGGATTTGGAAATGTTCAGATTATCCCAAAAACAAAGAAAACAATGTATAGAAATTCAGCTATAGGATTTGCAGCTATGTGGTAGTGTAACGTTGTGAGGAAGTGACAATGTTGCAATTACCATGCAAAACATAATGACAATGTATTCTTCTGACCTGTGGATATAGCCGGTCACTTGCAATAGTGGTGGTACATAGGTAGTTCAGTTTGTTTTGCTATTGTTAGCAGTAATTTAATGTACAGACACATTGCCTATAGCAAAGTTCAGCAAAACATTTGTGTGCAATAAACACTTCGTTCTAATGTGTGTAGTTTCATTGAGTTTCAGTTCTATAATAAAAATATTTTCTCTACAGTACAAATAAGGTTTTTATTAAATAAGGAAAAATTGAAGCTATTAACAGTGAAGCAACAAGATTCTAAAGTAAGAACAAATTAGAAACTAAAAGCTTCACTTAGTATTATTTGCTGACCCTGGGTTTCAAGCTGTGTCCAGCTCATTCTCAAAGCCATATATGATATATGGCTTTGAGAATGATAAGTGAAGTTTTTAGTTTCTAATTTGTTCTTACTTTATAAGGTTTTTATTGTTTTTTTTTTTTTTAATTATGGATTTTGTATTCAGATTATCTGGAATTTTGGATTAATAGGATTATACTGAATTACATTTGTTCCATTCCTATAAAATCAATTACTGTCATTTTATTTTTTAACTTATATTATTTGATCCTTCATTTTTAATCTATTGTTACATAATTTCTACCGTTAGGTGTCATGAATTGATGAAACAGTTGCACCAAGTTTTGAGAATTCTCAAGTTTATTGTGTCACCATCATACCATTAATTATGTAGTGCTGCACATCACAAAAGCCATAGCTCTAAATGAAAATGGTTGGAGCATCTGATATGTTGGGTATTGCTCATAGCACATTAGTGATGCCACCAGAAGACAGCACTAGACTGTAGAATACAAAAGGCGGCAAGGATCTGGCTGTCAATGGTCTACAAGCCAACAAGATGACATATGTCATCCTCACTGCTTTACAAAATTGGCAGTTGCCTGCAACAATAATTGTTCTTTGACTAACAGAAGTTCAAGATGTAGCGGTGTCTGCTAGTACAATAAGAACGCTCAGGGAACGTGAGCTGATATCAAGAAGACCTTTCAAGGTACCAAAACTTCTTCCACAGCATAGAGCTGCACACCTAAACTTTGCAAGTCAACACATCAATTGGACCATTGAAGACTGGGAGATTGTCTTATTTATAGATGAGTCCTGTTTTACTCTCTATTCTTCTGATGATCGACTACATGTATGGAGAAGACAAGGAAAGAGTTATGCACAGGCTGTATTACGAGCAACAGTGCCCTTCGGTGAAGGTTCGATTAGGTAAAGGCTGGAATTTCTGTCACAACCACATGGAGCTCCATTGTATACCCAACGGTACCTTGACAGCATGTAGACATGTATCCATGAAAAAGTCATACCATAGTTGGTGGTCATTGTATTCTAATGAACGACAATGCTAAGGCACATACCCTCAAGAAGTTTCCATTACGCTACATCAATTGATTTTCTTGCAAAAAAGGGTACCGGCAATGTGCAGAAATCAATAGTTAATCTACCATTTTATGCAGCTAAAAGATTAGTCAACTCTGAATTCAAAAAAATTGTTGAAAAATATTACTATGAAAAATCAAAAAATAAAAGATGGGAACTACCAAACATTCAAACAGTAATTCCTGAGTATCCTTGAAAAACAGCGGTTGCAGCCTTCAGGTTGATTACAGGACATGATTGTCTTTCAAAACATTTAAACAGAATTGGGATATATTCTTCACCACTCTGTCCTCTATGTGATCTGCAAGAGGAAATGGATCGAGACCACCTTCAAATATGCCCGGCCGCATCTAATGCCCCATCCATCAGTGGAAAATATTGGAGAGCAAGAGGATTAAGGACTTCATTGTAAGAAATCCAGCATTAGCTAACAACAACAACATCAATTAGGCATCAATGTTATGGAATGGCCAGCATTTAGTCCCAACCTGGATCCTACTGAGCATATTTGGGACACACTCATTAGGAGGGTCCACCAAAGAAGAACTGTACCTGAAACCATAAATGAACTACAAGCTGCACTGGAGGAACAATGGGAAACTATCCCCCAAGAAGAAATTGTAAGAAAAATCAGGAGCATGCCACATTGTAAAAGGTGTCATTAGAGCTAGAGGTGGCAACACATGATACAGAAGTCACAAAACTCAGAAATAATGCTTAACAAAATACAGAATGTCTAGAATATGTTCGTTGCCAGGAAAGCTTCAGATGTTATTTTACAGAACACTTGTTTGCTTTAAATGGTAAAGAGTTTATTAGTGCCATTGTTGTAAATCTTAATAAATCCAATTTTTGTTTTTTCTCTGTTAATATAAGGTTTTATTCCCAACTTTTAAGTTTATTCTACAGCTTTTGCAGTCATTTGTGACAGTCTTAAAATGTGCAATGTCCAGAATTTTTTGCACGCCAGTGTATTTGTTGTAGGGGAGTTTTAGAACAGAAAACTCCAGTGAAGCAGACAGTGTATGGAGCATACATACACAAGATCCATGCGGCCAGACCATAAAGCAACCCCTGTGCAACTTGCAAAGAAATACATCTCTGTAAACAACTACAATTACAAAAGGGTAAATGTGCATACTAAGATACAATGAACGTGTGATGGCTAGAAAGTAAGTGCAAAGTTCTCAGCCTGACACAAAGATAGTGCTAGCAGTATCAAATATAATCCTTTAGATGGCACAAAATACAATTTCACTTGTTTGCTTCTTACAGTGCTAAAAACACAAGTTAAATTTTGAGTTTTATTATTAAATAGAATAATCAAATGTGTGGTGATTAAATACTGTGTATTATAAACTTAATACTGGAACTTCAAAGAAACTAAAGGGTTATTCAAAGTGTATATACTAATGTGTATGGAAGAGTACACTTATATGGGAAAACAAGTAGAAATTTTAGAATGGATAAAGGTATGAAAAAGGAGGTAGTCTTAGATCTTTACGACTTATAGTATTTATGGACCAAATAATAAAGCATTGTAAGAAAACTAATAAATTTGATGAGGGCAATTGGAAATTGAGACCAGTATATCTACAATCACTAGTTTATGCTGACGATACACTACTTATTAGTAGTAACGTTCAAGAACTAGGGGTAATAGAATGGGCAAGTATACTAGAAGAGAGAGGAATGAAAATAAATACAAATAAAAATAAAGTAACGAAGACTGGGAAAAACAGAAGTATAAAAATAGGATGGAAACATGAAAAATTAGAACAAGTAGATACCATAAAATATTTAGGTACAATAATTTCCACTGACAACATAATAGACAATTAAATAAACAACAGAGTAAATAAGGCAAATAATATTTATCAGATCTGTAATACAATAAATCAGAAAGAAAAAAATATAAAAAAATTTGAAAATTAAAATATATAAAACATATTCACCCACTTTATTATATGGATCAGAAATGTGGGTAATGCTAGACAAACATAAAAGGAGAGTAACATCCACAGAAATGAAATATTTGAGGAAAGTGGAAGGGAAAACAAGGAAAGATAAGAGTTAGAAATAAAATTAGGGAAAATTTAAAAACAGACCCATTAGCGAAAAACGTAGAGAGAAGAAATTTAAAATTGTATGGATACCTAATTAGAATGGATGATCAGTGAAAGACAAAACAAGTATTTGAGGCAAGATCAGAAAAGGAAGTAGAAGATGGGGAAGATCAAGAAAGGAATGGGACCAATATATTGGAGAAATAGCAAGAAAAAGGACGGAAATGACTGAGTTGAAGAGGAAGGGAAAGGTGAAGAAGATTATAAAGTTTAACTGCAATCAGGAAAAAAAAAAGTTTCATGTGTTGAACTCACATGATTTTCTCTATTCTTGTACTATTCTTACAAATGCCTATTCCTATATCTATTTCATGTTAATCGAGCTAAACATTTACAAAAATGATCTTATTGCTAAAATATAGCTAATATAGGTGCAATTGATTCGAAAATCTGTTACAGTCAGAACAGTTGAATAGGCTATGTATAAGGAGATTAGAAGTAATTTCAGCAATTAGATAGCCAAAGAGGAACGAACACAGTGTGATAATAAATGAGAAGATTAAAAAGGAACAAAGCAAGTGGTATAACTACCAAAGAGTTTTGGAAGCCATTGAGTTTGAATGAAAATAGGCTAGAACTACTAGTTAAGATTATAAACAAGGTATTTGAAGGAGGATGAGTTCCAAAGAGTTGGAGAACAACTAGCGCAGTGCCATTATTTTAATAATATTGGAGATGTGGATAACCCAGCAAACTAGAGGGGACTTAGTTAATCATCTATTCTAAGGAAGATTTATACAGGGGTTTGGGCAGAAAGGGTTAAAAAATGGGTGGAAAAAGAGGGAAAGTTGTCGGATATCCAAGCTGGTTTCAGGCAAAGTAAGAAAATACTACTAGATAACATTTCCGTGATGACTGCATTAGTGAACAAATATTTAGTACAAAACAAAGAGATATTATATATTATTTGTTGATCTCGAAAAGGCTTTTTAAGTTGCACAACAAAGGAATGAGTGCCAGCTTTATCCAGGTTCTACAAAGAATGTAAAAAATTGTCAATAATTAAGAATAGTCAAACTAACATAGGTTTAAGGCAAGGTTGTAAATTCACTCTTGTGCTGTTCAATTTGTTTATAGACAATATTACCAAAGTAATTGAAGTGAGGAAGATGCATATGCCAATAATTAATAATATACATACAATAAAAGCGAATACAAAAATGTACCAGATGGAACAGTATAATCCAGCTCCAAAATGTATAATAAGCTACCAATTAATATAAAATCAGACAAGAATATTGAATGTTTTAAATCTAATCTGATGATATACCTGCTTGATCACTGTTTCTACTCTGTTGAAGAATTTTCAAACTCTAACATTTGAGGAGTATGCACTTGGATGTTATATTTTAAGCACTGTACTCTAACATTTCATAATAATTCTGATTTTTATAATTATTTTCACTGTTCTTGTGTAATTGTAGTTGGATTGTAAATAGTACCTCAACTTTCAGATACTTCCTTTTACTTTTTAATTGTTAGATGTTTTAAAACTTAGATTAAAATATCTGCATGTGTTCCATATCATAGCAAAACTAAATGTATTGTATGATTGAAGGAATTAATAAATATATATATGAAGTACCTGGTATGTTATTCACAGATGATTTAGTAGTTGGAAATATATCCAATATAGGAATAGTTAAATCCAACACATAAAGTGTGTAAAAAGGGGGTGTAAAAATTGATATAAGGAAAACAAAAATTATGGCATTAAAAAATGATAAGTTAAAGAAAGATGAGAGATGGTACTGACAGGGAACACAAGTCAATGTAGTAAACAAATCTGATTTAGGAATAGCATTAAATAGCAAGGATAATTGGCATAAACAGAAGAGAATGGTATAAGCTAAAGGAAAGCTTACATTAAAAGCTGTTGGAGCATGTATGGACAAAATATCAGGGATGGAAATAAATTGCCTATAGAAAATTTATATGGGAATAGTTGAGGCAATGATACTTTTGGGGCAGAGATCCAGGTACTAGAGGAAGGGTGGGTGAGTGTAGATATGATTCATATGAATGCAAACAAATCCTGGGCTTGCCAAGAACTCTGTCCAATGGTGTGGCACAAGCAGAACTAAGAAAAAATTGGAATTAGTGGAAAAATTGTAGAACGAGTGTTGAAATATTGTTTCAGAGTGAGAAAGACAGATGAACAGTATGTTACATTAGTGTCTGTTAGTATCACGAGAGCAAAAAACCAGCTACATGGCGTGGCGCTCGTTGCCATCTGATGTTATGATAGTCACTGTAGTTCACGGGTAATGCTGTTAATTTCCTAGTGGATATTATGTTTTAATTCTTCCAGGGTGTGTGGGTTTGTTTTGTACACTACACGTTTTAAGTTACCCCAGAAATAGAAATCGCAAGGGTTTAGGCTGGGGGACTGAAGAGGCCACAAATCTCTACTAATAATTCTGTCTCATGCTCCATATCTGTTAATTCTCTAAAAAAGGGGTAAAATTGTATTCATGTATATAGAAGTATCAACTGTTGACTAAAAAAAATTGGCACCGTAACTCAGAACCTAATATTGTTCTTAAAGTACCCATTTATGATGAAAAAAATTGTTGTATGATGCACCATTAGCGGAGAAAGGTTTCTCAGAGCTCCAATAAGCAATTTCTATCTCTGAGGTAACTTAAAACAAAGTGTACAAGACAAATGCACACATTCTGGAAGAATTAAAATAAAATATCTGCCAGGAAATTGCCAGTATTTCTCAATGTGAACTATGGCGAGTGATGGATAGTTTCCTAAAGAGGTGCCAAAAATGTATGGGTGACGGTGGCCAGTTTCAGCATCTCCTTTCATAAAGTTGATAAGTAAAGTCTTTAAAAATAGTTTTAAAAATGTTATATGGTTTCATCCGCATCTTTCTATAATAGCGGTATACAGCAATGTGTGCCGAGGATGCAGATAAACAAAACATTGCACAGCCAGTTCATAAGCGTTTTGCTCCCCCAGTACAAGAAAAGCTGTCAAAATGACATCTGATTGAGAAGTATAAAGGAAGTCATGGTGAAGTCAGGTTTGGTGACATTTGAAGGGAGAGGGAATTAGAAAATGGTTTCTGGTAAGTAAGTAACTTAAAGTTGTAAGAAATTAAAAAAGCAAGAAACACTTGAAAGTTTAAATTTGAGAAGTTCAATGGGAATGTACAGAGAAATGAAAGTGGGCTGGAGCAGGGAAAAGTATATAGACAGATGTGACAAAGCAGCAAGAGAAGGCTTGACATGGGCTAAAACAGGGGACTTAAGATTAGGGAACAATTCAGAGAAATTTATTTATTTATTTATCTATATTGTGAACATTACAGGTTTCCCCAAGTACAATATTTACAGTATCAGTTTGATTACATAATTAAGTGGAAAAAATAAATACAAATAGGTAACTAGAACATCACAAAATTAATTACAAAATAAATCACAGCAAAACACAAAACATAACATAAATACAAAATAGAAAGTTGGTAACATTGATTCACATGTACACTAAATCTATCAATCTACTATTGGTAATAAATAATTACAGGATATAGCAAAACTGGCGATATTCATATGAGATATATCAATGTTTAAAGAATGTAATTTATTGTATAGTGATTGCATTCTAAGCATAGGTGAATACTTATGTGAATCAGAAGGAAAATCTGGAGAAAAAAAAATATTACAAAATCTATTTGGTGCAATATATGGAACATAAAAACTTATTGTCTTAGGTTAGGATCATCAATTATATTATGTAGTACTTTGTGAAGGAAAAGTAACAACTGGCAAAGTCTTCTATGTCATAGACGTTTAAACTCAAATAAGTGAAGCAATAACTCACACGATATAAACTTAGGAAAATGATGAAAATATTTCTATAATTAATTAATTTCGTCTATTTTGTAATTAAAAACAATATTATGTTTGAGTCTAGAAAAGGTCATAACTTAGCATTTGGATGTATTAAAAGGAAAATGCCCTTTATGTAATAAAAGAGATGACATGTGGCATGTAATTTTGTAATGTGAGGAAATGAACATCCTCAGGAAGAAAATTAGCAAAAAGAAATGGTCAAAATACCCAAAAGAAATATAAGAGAAAAAGATTCTGAATGTAAAATCTGGAAAAACTAAAACTAAACTCCGGCATGACAGCCCATGAAGGGCCAAGGCCTACTGCCCAGCCGCTGCGTCCCCCACCTCTGCCCACCACAGGCATCATTGGTGAGGTGCAGTACTGAAAGGTGGGATGTGGTCAGCGCCCCGAGCCCTCCCGGCCAGTTATGCAGTCTTCTCGACCTGGGGTCGCTACTTCTCCATCAAGTAGCTTCTCAATTGGTCTCCCAGGGACCTAACGAGGCTGAGTACACCATGTGCCAGACCTCCCAGAGGGGATAAAATCCCCATGCTGGTACCAGGGATCGAACCCGGGTCCTCTGCACCAGAGGTAAGCGTTCTACCAACTGCGCTATGGAGGTGTCGTAAAATCTGGAAACATAACAGAAAAACTGCCAATGTTTCAGGCAGAATGACAGCCAAGTGCCTGAGAAATATTAACAAAAATCATTAAGAAAGGGACAAAAGAGGAAATAAGCTTTATGTATTAGATAGGACCCAAATAAACTCGGCAACTATGGAGTTTGTTTATGTTCAAGGATTTATGCACAGATTAGAAAGAGACATGTCATACATTTACACTGAAAATGCTAGTGATACAGCATGTCCAGAACATCATGACACTCCCCCACTCCTGAAGCTTAGATGTGCAATAAGAGACCTGCCCACTTGCACAATAGGAGAGGTGGGGATTAGTATACCAGTTGCTCTGACTGTGATAACTACACATAATTGTTTACAATATGTAAACATACTCTGCTTGTGCATGTGACTGCCAGAGTTCCAGCATCACTTGTTTGTTTCCCACCAATCCAGTCACTTCTCCTAATTTCTCCTTGTTTGTGCATATGGAATGTCACGACAATCTGGACAAACTGTAAAAGGTGGACATTTTAATGTAAACACACTTACTGACACTGAAATTAAGACTTAGACTAACTTCCTTGCTGCATACATTTAACTTGGAATATGCAGTTCACTTTCCAATCAAAATTCATATTAACACTGCAACAGCTATAAATGATATTTTTCTAAACCAAGAAAAAATTCCAGATTATACAGCAACTCCTATTGTTAATGGCATTAAAAAATATCTGTTGAGTAAATGCATGTACAGCTTAGAGGAATGGTAAATTATGTAAAATGTACTACTTTGTATCTCTTAAGAAATGATGTGTCCAAAATCAAATGTACAAATTGGTAAACTGGATCAATAAACTATTGTTATTATTGTTATTCTTGGTGTTATTATTATTTTTTGGGGGAGGGGGGGGGGGGGGAGCGGCGACCCCATTGCCCAATGGGAAACCACTGCAAGCAGCCACCCAAGCATTGACAGGAAAACCAAAACCTTTCAAGATTGGGAGGAAATGCCCAATCCCTACTTCTAGAGCTGAGGATCTACCCTTGCACTGAGGATAAAACAAGAACCATAACTGTTGGGCTAATCTCCCACCTTAAGTAAAGTCGGATTCAGAAGGAAAATGTGAGCATAGGAAAGGGATGGGTAAATAAACAAAGACTGCATGAGAAATATGGGTTAAGAATTGGAACATGGAAAAGAAGTAGAGATGAAAAGAGTGGTGACTAAGATCAGTTCAATAGATTAGCCGAGCATAGGATTGAGTGTTAGCTAAGTTTATCTCTTCTGACTTGTAGACTACAGTCTAGAAGGCATCAAAGATGCAGTTTTGCCAAGTACTGCACTTGGCATCATCAGGGTAAGATGATCCATTGTCTGCACTGGTCAGAGCTCTACACCGCGGCCTACAAGCCCGGAAGAGAGAAACTTAGCCAACAGTCAGGACGCCAGCCATGAAAGCCTAAATTTATGATAGGATTGAGTTTAGAAAATGGATACGAGGTTTAAGAAGTAGAAAATGGATACGAGGTTTAAGAAGTAGAAAATGGAAACGAGGTTTAAGAAGTTATTATTAATTATTATTACTATTATTACTATTACCATCATATTATCATTGTCGTCATAGTCGTCACCACCGCCGCCGCCGCCGTCATCGTCGTCATCGTCGTCATCGTTATCGTCGTCGTCATCGTCATCGTCAATGTCGCGTCATCGTCGTCATCATTATCGCCGCCGACGTCGTCGGCGTCATCGTCGTCGTCGCCGCGTCATCGTCGTGCTCGTCAGTGGCATCGTCGTCATGGGCGTCATCGCCGCCGTAGTCGTCATTGTCATTGTGGCTGCCGCCGCCGCAGCCGCCACCATCATGATCATCATCATGCTCAGATAGTGTTACTGCCTGCCAGAGTTACCAAACAGACTGAAAATAGTGAAAACAAAATTGCAAAAGGAATAATTAATTATGAGCACATCAATAAACTTAAACTACTGTTTAAAAATGAAGAATGTACTATGCCTTAATTCAAATAAGTTACAAATATGATGAATTTCTCAAAATTGTGCTATTAACATTTGAAACTACTTTCCCTAAGAAAACAAATGCATACAAGTAGCAAAGGTCAAACCCTGGATTACTTCAGGTGTCGGGAGAGCAAACAAACTCAGAGCCGTCTGCACAGTGTTTTTCCACTGGGCATGTAAAAACATAACACACTGGAGTGGTGTATGCTGGGATTGTGACTTGGGCTATCACTCTTACAGATCCAGACTATAAGGGGTTGTTTAACCTTCCGTTAGGTACATGCCCTAGTAGAATACCGTCCACCATGCAGGGCCTAATAGGACCATGCTATATTTTTGTGCTTATATGCTTGTATTTATTTTTTAAACTTCATTTTTCATCATTCCCATGTTTAGCTTCATTTAGCTTAAATATACACAATTTTTACTAGCGTTATCTTACAAGATAGGTCAAAGATAGATAAAATGTAGTATGAATACATTATCTTAATTTGTACTACACTACATGGAAAGATAATAAATTGCAATCATCAGGTACACACTTGTAATTTGAGATGTACGTGAAGTGGAATGTGAGAAAAAGGTGGGTAAACCATTAAGAGAAACAAAGAATTGTCTGGCTTCCTTAACAAAACTCGCAGATTGCAGAAATATAAGAACTGCATCAGTCAATCTATTCAGTACATTTCTATTTTCTTTAATCTTCTCATTATGAAACAGTTTTTTTCTGAGAGTTCAATGAATGGTCTATCCATTGAGTGTCGAAAGTGTTTAAACCTGTAAAAGATTTTATATGTGTTATTGATCTCTTATGTTTATCCAAAGCTGGGATTAAATATGCTAAATTTGCAAAACTTGTTGCATTCCAAGGTGTTTTCTCTGTTGTAAACAATGCACAGCCAGCAATAAAGTAAGTAATTTGCATGAAACAGTCATCCACACATACTTCTCATAATCATTTATATTAAAAAACCTTTTTTAAGAATTTTCTTTTTTTGCTTCTGCTTACACTGCAATTGTGAAAGAGCTGGAGTAGGCCTTCCCTGTTTTATTATCGCTAATTTATCCTCAAATTTCAACTGCAAGAATGGTCGTTTCACTAATTGTTTTATTACACATTGTTCATTAGCACTAGCAACTCTCTTGGTATACTGCACACAATAAAATAATATTAATACAGCCGTTGAGGATCATAATTGCACAATTAAAAACACACTCTCTCTTGCTTTTAACTCCACGTGCTATTGCTATGCAGCCAGTTGTGTTCACATGGCACACTTTGGAGGCATTCATATGACATGGGATTCCATATTCTATTCAACAGGCTAATTCCTCATGAGGGAAACCGACTAGTATTACAATTATTATTATTATTAATATTACTGATTAATTTCTAGTTTACTTTAAATATGGGCTTTGGTGATAGCTTTGATAGCCCACAATATATGCCATTGACACACTGCAGCTGCATAAAGGTTACACTTCTGACAGTTTTGCTCTGCAGTACTGAGTTGACAGTAATGTGATGTGAAGTTATTACTAGTGATTTATTATATTGCCCTGTGCTTAGTCACAAAGTGTATTATGGCTCAGCTAATGTTTTCTACTGCACAGTGTGTACTTATTTATAATTTGTATGCGTTAACTCGGTCAGCTCACCAAGTGAAAGTACTGTTTGCAGAGAGATTTCCAGGTGTAAAAGTTTCAGGCCCTACAACAATCTATGAAGTGAAAAATATTGGAGAACAGGAGGATTAATGACTTCATTGTCAGAAATCCAGCATTAGCTAACAACAACAATCTATGAACTTTACAATAGATTTCAGACCACAGGAAGTGTTCAGGCTAAAAAATCTAAAAGATGGCATGCAGTTCTTACCAAAGAAACATTAGATGACATTGGTTATTGTTTGGAGAATTCCCCCCAAAAATTGCTTATAGGTCTTTCACAACAGGTAGGCATTTCTTATGGCTCTTTGCAAACAGCTACTAAATTGCTGAAGTTAAAGCCATATAAAATAACTGTGGCACGTGCTCCACACCAGGTGATCCTGTAATTAGGCACACATTTTGTGAGTGGACTCTCAATAGTGTGTACAATGGCAAAACAGACCCACATTTAATACTTTCCATGGACAAGATTTGGTTCCATCTTCTTGGATTTACGTGTACACAAAATAATCATTATTGAAGCTCTGAGGAACATAATATTGTTACTGAAGTACCCCTTCATAATGAAACAATTGGTGCGCCATTGGCAGAGAAAGAATTATAGGGCTAAATTTTTTTGAGTCAACAGTTCATGTCTGTATATATGTAAATACAATTTTGCCCCCCTGTTTTTAGAGAATTGACAGACAGGGAATGTGATTTTCCCTTTTTTCAACAAGACTGCAATGGCTCATACGGCCAATCTTTCGAGGAGAACAATTGAAAGTGTATTTCAGTACAGAATTATTGGTATAAATTTGTGGCTCCCTTGTTCCCCCTGCGATTTCTATCTCTGGGGTAACAAAGTGTACAGGACAAACCTGCACACCCTGGAAGAATTAGAACAAAATATCTGCTAGGAAATTGCCAGCACTTCTCAACGTGAACTATGGCAAGTGATGGATAGTTTCCTAAAGAGGTGTCAAAAATGTGTTTCAGCATCTCCTTTCATAAAGTTGGTAAGTTAAGCCTTTAAAAGTAGCTTTAAAAATGTATGGTTTCATCTGCCTCTTTCTATGATAGCAGTAGGCAGCAAGTGCCGAGGACATGGATAGGCAAAACACTGCACAACTGGCTCGTAAGTTTTTTGCTCTCCCATATAATGAAGTCCTGTGAAAATAACGGAAATTTGTTCTTACTGTATTGAACAAGTAATGACCCACACATTAAAGCACTCTACAATACATACTGTAAAATACTTAAAAGAATAACTACTGAAGCAAACAGAAGACATTATTCACTAGCTATTGATGAATCCAATAATAAAACTAAAACAATCTGGAATATAACAGTAGTATGGGGCAAAAGTATGTGGGGATAAGACTATGCACAAGGGTTATTTATAAGAAACATGCCATGGAGTTAGCACCTTTGTATTATTCAGAAGGATTACAGCGCGGATAGTCTTTCTACTTAGTTTCATTGTGTTGGTGTGTTTTGTCTTTGAATTATTGAGGTAAGGTTTCAAATCACTCATCTTGATGTTATTTTTTTGTAGTTTTGGAAATGTGATTGCTCTCACATTAAACTAAGACTGGTATTTTAGTACTGTGTCATTTGAGAGACAAATTTCTGTAATAATATGCCATGGCTTGGTCATTGTATGAAAGTGGCCATAGACGGTATCACAACCTGGGAAATGTGTCGTACGACAATGGGGTAAGAGTATGAACTGTGGAGTGGAGCAAAAGTATGCATGCGACACACAGTGAAATGCATTCACTAACCTTTATCAATGCAATCTCTGATGAAACCACAGAACATATTAAGGCAAATGTTTGTTGGCTTAACAGCGATATTAAGGCAAAGGAACTTATGTCTTTACCAGAGAGAAAACACAAACAATAAAGATGGAGGAAAGTTAAAAAATCAGAGGAGCTGATTAATTCACCTTTAAAAAGGAAATTGAAAATGAATCAAGTCCAGTGCCTCAAAGCTCGTAAAGTGTGATTTAACAGAATATAATACAGCCATATGACGTACAAAAAGGCAGAATGCTGTTCAACTCTACCCAAAGTGTCAACTTAAGCTTTAAGTGAGAAAATCCACTGTCCAGGATGCGAGGAATATGTTGAAATGTGGGAAGAGGACTGGATTCAATGCCAAAAGTGTGCAGAATGCTGGCATGTAACTTTTCCAATTACAAAGGGAGCAGAAAATTTATCTTTGACTATTGTGGTGAATGACTCAGACCATGAGAAAGTTTCAATCTATTCTTTGTCCAAATAGGTTTGTTTTCGTTATTGTTTAGATAAATGGTGGTTCATATGAGACAGACTATGGTCCTTTGATGTATTCTTGTATTAAAATTGTCAGATCACTATGCAGTATAATTAATCATTTGTATTTTCTGTGTACTTTTACTCCGTGTATGGGGCAAACATTTACATAGGTCACACTTTGGTTCGACATTTTTAAAACTATTTTGCAATGAAAAAAATAGGTTTTAACCTCTGTTTGTGGTACACCAAGGAATACAGATTCAACAATACAAAACAAACCTATAACAAATAAATAATGCCACTGCAAAAACCTTGAAGGCTTAAGTGAATACACTTGCCCCACACTACTCTAAAAACTGAAATATCCCAGAACAAATCTGAACAGTGGTATGGCTCACATAATTACTGGAATGGAAGAACACAATAATTACTGTTCCATAGCTAATGTCTTTAACACATATTTCGTTAATGTAGCAAAAAGCAAAACAAATACGACCCAAACATAAATATACTTAAAATTCTAAAACGAACGTATCCCAAAAATAATTGTACATGTGAGATGAACTACAAAACTTCCAGAGATGCATAAGCAAGTAAATGAATTAGCAATAAGATACAAAAATTATACTACAGTGGAACTTGGGTAATTCGAAGCTGAAGGAACATGAAAAAATTTTTAAAAATCCAAAAATTTGAATTACAAATATTACATCTAGAATTGACATTTTAGCAATGCAGATACATACAACCATCAGGAATTACCAGTTGTCTCTCTCTTTTTTGACTCTTTCCATTTTCACTCAAAGCACTGCTTAAAATTATCTCCTTATCCTTCATGTAAGTTGAAAAGCGTTCTGTAGCATCCTGTGTCCCTTCACAATTCAGATTTATTTCTTCAAATTCTTTCCAACTTCTCGAATGACGACAGCTTTTTCTGCAAAAGTTAAAGTCTTACACTGGACACGCGGTTTACTAAGAGACATAGTGGCATTGATTTGCAACACAATGAACAGTAGGAAGCTCAAGCGAAGACAAGTAAAGCCACATGCGTTTTAAACAAGGGATTGTGGGAGCAGGAATAGAAGCTCAACGCCGGCAGCCAGGAAAGCTGTTCCATCCTCCAAACAGCATTCCAACACAACACACAACCCCAGAGCAATGACCTCTTTTGCAGAAACACATGGACAAAGTTATATTAAATATCCACATTTAGGTTAATTTTCAACTGCCATTTCTGAACAAAACCTTCAAATTAGGGAAAATGAAATTTGAATTAAATGTGAGTTTTCTACATTGCATTAATATATAATTCAAGAGACCAAGGAAAATCTTCAAATTAACAATGATTTTGCTTTATAAATGTTTGAATTATCCAAGTTCCACTGCATAAGTATCTAATACAAAATTTCTAGGGCTCCAATTAGATGAGTTCAGCTGGAGAAAACAAATTAAAATAATGCTACCAAAACTTAACTCTGCTTGCTTTGAATTGGGAAATTTAAAAAACCTGCTGAACGAAAATGGTTTAAGAGCAGCATATATTGCCTACTTCACTGCCTGTTGAGATATGGAATTATCATCTAGGATAAATCAGCACACAGCAAGCAAGTGTTTATATTACAAAAAAACTGATGTGCTGCACTCAAATGACTTTCTCTACTCTTGTATGAACCATTCTTACAAACTCTTATTCCTATATATCTTCATGTTAGTTGAGATAAACATTTGCAGAAATTATCTTATTGCTAATTTCCTTGTAGTTGCAAGAGAAATATGGAAATACAGTAGGCTTTGAGCAATAGTCAAATCTTTTAAAGTTTTCAAATTCCATTCTCTTTGCACAGGTAAAACACAAAAAAATCTGATGTGTTGCACTAACATGACTTTCTCTACTCTTGTACTAACCTTCTTACAAACTCGTATTCCTACATCTTCTTTGTGTTACTTACGATAAACATTTGTGCAACTTATCTTATTGCTTATTTCCTTGTAGGTGCAAGGAGAAAGTTAGAATACAGTAGGCTTTGTGCGATAGTCAAATCTTTTAAAGCTTTGAGATTCCGTTGTCTTTGCACACTTAACATATAAAACAATGAACAACGATGATCCATTTCACCAAAGTTCTAAGTTTTGCGAAACTCACACACATAACAAGGAATATCTCCGAAATGGTTCACCCTACAAGAAAATTTATTTAGACATAAATTGTGTATTTTAGCAAGATCTACATGTTTTGTATAGTATGATTTGGTGTATCTCTAACGGTTTACCAGTCATGCAAAAGTCGTCCAGATTAAATACAACTACAGGGGCTATAGCCAGAAAATTCAAGATATACATTTCATTTGTCATAAAAGTATCTCAAACATATGACATTTTAATCAAAATCGTTAGCCATTTTCAAGAAAATCAAAATTTTCGAAAAATTTTCCATGTAAAGGGTAGTTTAAGGTGGGGCTATTTTCTTCAAAATCTTCGTGTCGCATCCTTGAAAGACATTAAACTTAAATACCAACTTTGGTTTTTAACCGACTTTTCGTTTTTGAGTTATGCTATCCACAGACTGACTGACACACAGACGGATCTTTTTCTAAAAATGCTTTTTTTGGATTCAGCGGGCCTCAAAACATGTATTTCCGGTGAAATCTCAACATCGAATTTTTGGGTGGAATACAATACTTTCCCTACTTACCAGTAGAGAAAGTAAAAATAAATAACGATGTTCCATTTGACAAAAGCTTGTGTTTCAAAACTCACACAAATAACATGAAATATCTCCAAATTTATTTGGACATAAATTGTTTATTTTAGCAAGATCTACATTTTTTTGTATAGTAAGATTTTGTCTATCTCTTACGGTTTACCATTTATGCAAAAGTCATCCAGAGTAAACAGGGCTACATAGACTATAGCCCAAAAATTCAAAATATACATTTCATTTCTCATGAGAATATCTTAAACATATGGCATTTTAATCAAAATCATTAGAGCCATTTTCGAGAAAATCAAAATTTTTCAAAACTTTTCCATGTAAGAGGTAGTTTAGGCTGGAGGAATTTTCTTCATAATCTTTGTGTCGCATCCTTAAAAGATGTTAAACATAAATACTAACTTTGGTTTTTAACTGATTTTTCGTTTTTGAGTTGTGCTGTCCACAGACTGACAGGCATACACTCAGATATTTTTCTAAAGATGCTTGTTTTGGATTTAGTGGGCCTCAAACCATATATTTCCGGTGAAATCTTGACATCAAATTTTTGGGTGCAATACAATACTTCCTCTACTTAATATATGTAGTACACAAAGTAAAAAGCATCATAGGCATTATTTGTGGCATTTGGCCACATCATTCCTGTAGGCCATTATTTAAAATCTAAAAAATTCTTACTGTTACTGGTAAATACAAATTTTCTGGCCACAACAAAGACATTTGCACATAATGGGCATTAAAAATGACCCAAAGTGCAGGAAGTGTGGCGAGGCTGAAGAAACCTCTGCATATATCCTATGCAGCTGTCCTGCGTTTGTACAGCTTAGGCATCGACTCTTGGGATCTTTCTTTTTGTTACCAGGAGATATTAAGAGAGCTAACATCTGGTCCCTCAGTGCTTTTGTGAAAGCTATGGGGCTAATGTAGAGCACTCTAGATAAGGGGCATAAAGGGTATAATAAAAAGACCTATGTGCAGGGCTCTTATAAAGGGTCCACCCAGTTTTTAATCATCATCAATCATCATCACCAAATCTTTTCACTAAGGAAAAAACCATTAAAAATAAAACTAAATTTTGAGGGTCAACAACTACCAAAACAAAGGAAGCAAAATATTTGATACCAAACTTATATGGACCAAATAAATAGAAAATATAATACAAAAAGCAGAAAGGTGCCTTTCACTATTATAACGTTTAACAGGAATGAAGTGGGCATGTTCCAGATCAACCCTTAACACAACATACAATGTATGTATAAAGCCATTATTTACTTATTGCAGTGAAGTTCTTGTAACAACAAATGCAAAAAGAAAATTCAAATTTTTCAAAAGCAAAGTCTGAGACTAATTACAAAACCACACTAATACCTGCTATGGAAATACTAACCAATACCCCATTGAATATGAAATAGAAAAAACAGCTCTTATTTAACACGAAAAGTTGATCAGACTCCCATTCAATACATGGAATAAGAGAAATTTTACACATACACCAATGGCTCAGGAGAGCTTTCCTTCCAAAATTCAAGGTATCAAGTAGACCTTCCTAACTCAAAGGACGGTCATTCCAACCCAAACCAACCCAACCAAAAAATTATCTCAACCTGACCATCTTGGATTTTGATGAAACTTTCAGAAATCGTTCTCCTTAAAGTTCTAAGAGAATACTTCCAGAAAAAAATTGTTTCCTATTTTGCAGTAATTAATTATAGAAATTTGGGAATAATGATAAGTTTTTTTTTTTTTTTGCACTGTTCTATCATATCTTTAATAATTTCAGTTCTTTATTACAGTTTCACGGGCGATCAGCCATGTGAGGTTTGAAAATATTGAGCTTTCGGCCATTCTAAACTCCATGGCCTTTGTCAGAATGAAAATGACCATTAGTTTTCCGCTCCCCAGCTACTTGGACGCCTCCAGTCACCACCATCCTACTCAAAAGAAGACAGTGATCTCCACCTTGTTTCACCGGGCTTTCGATATTGCGGATGAAGACCACATTAAGCAGGAACTTAAATACCTACGAGACACATTGCTAAAAAACAGATACAGTGATAACGACATCAAAAAGGCATGCAAGAAGGTTGAAAACAATCGAAACAACCCCCAACGCCTCATCAAAGGATGGATAGCTGGCTGAACAAAGCCTACATACCATTCTACGGTTCCATCTCAAACAAGATCTCCCGCATACTCGCTAGGTATGACATCAAGATCTTCTTCACGCCTCCAAAGAAGATCCAAGAATACCTTAGGCCGGTAAAAGAACCACTTTGACTCAAGGTCCCAGGAGTTTACAGGATTCCTTGCGAATGTGGTAAAGTGTATGTAGGCCAAACACGACGCACAATAGAAGAAAGGTGTAAAGAACATCAATGCAATATCAGGCTCCTACAACCAGAGAAGTCAGCAGTGGCCGAGCATTGTATAGAGTATGTCCACAAAATAAACTTTGAAGACATCAAAGTTCTGGAGCATACGGACAAATACTGGGACAGAGTCATTAAGGAAGCCATTCAAATCAAACTACATCCAAACAATTACAACAGGGACCGCGGACTTCAGCTAAGCTCTGCCTGGACAATAGCCATGAAACACATTCACAACAGCAACTATAGTGATTCTGGACCAAGTACTGACCCTCAAGAAAACACTGTGGCCGGTGACAAACATAGCCCGAAACAGCAGGCCCAATCACAAATCGTCACCCGCTCATTGGCCAGGGCAAAGCAAACCCCCTCCCACCTAACATTGTATATATATGGGGAGCGGAAAACTAACAGTCATTTTCATTCTGACGAAGGCCATGGAGTTTAGAATGGCCGAAAGCTCAATATTTTCAAACCTCACACGGCTGATCGCCCGTGAAACTGTAATAAATAACGTGCGCCGTGAAAGCTTTAAATCTTACAATTTCAGTTCTATTAAACCTACAGAAATGTTTCATGTCATTTTAAAGATAATGCTTTAATCTGATATGTTATTTGACTATTTTTGAACAAAACTAAGTTTGCTATTGTTTAAAGCTATATACCGTAAAAATGTCACAATGGAACCTCAATGGGATCAGGAGTTATGACAAAAAAGCTGAATACTTTATGTTAAAATGTTATTTCATGCACAAAAACAATCCAAGGCACAATCCAAGGGAGTTTATTTTGCCTTCTTCATAATTTTTAACCAGTTAATGGTTTTCAGTTCTGGTATGGTTTTAGAACTCTTTGCTTGTATAGACTTGTCTAATGCAGGTTGTAACATGTTTGATGATTCATTGCCACAAATGCCTCAGTGTTAGCCTTCACAAACTTGTTATCAGTGATGGTGTGATCTGAAGTGCTGTGCTTTGTAGAAGTGTCCCATTTGCAACGGTAAAAGTGAGAATTTGTGTGTTCCATGTAAGTGTAATTACACCCAGTACCTGGGTGACCGAGCTTCGCTCGGCGATTTTTGCCTCTGTTTTTGTCAATTCTTTTTTTTTTTTTCTAATACGTTGCATTTATATTTCAATTGTAGAAAATTATATGAATTGTATGTTGAAGGGCAAACAGGGGATATATGAATGTGCTACGTACAAGAAAAGCGAGTAGAAAGCCATTTCAAAGTAATATATTGTGTAGTAAAACTGTTATCATAAAAACTTTCTTCAAGGAAAAATACATATACGTGCCGAATTTCGCAGTGATATGATATGAATTGTTTAAAGAAAAGTGAGTAGAGAAAGATGTGAATGTATTACCTGAAAGTAAGTAGAGAAACCACTGTGAATGTAATATGCGCATTTCTATTTCAAACATACAGAAAATTGTATGACATTTGTAGAAGAGTGAGCAGAGAAAGAGATGTGAAAGATGTGAATGTGTTACCTAAAAGTGAGAAGAGAAAACAGTATGAATATAATATGTAGCATTTCTGTTCCAAACACACAGAAAACTGTATTACTTAATTTAAAAGTGGGGATAAAACTAAACATACCAAAGAGAACATCTTACTACAGAATAATTCTGTAGTCTTTGGAAGTTTTCTGTACAATTTCCAAATTACAGTAGTCAACTGACACCTATTGGTGGAATTGAACTTTTTCAGTTAAATGTTCATCAAGAGAATCTTGTAAAATTTTACATATTACAGTTTCTCCTGGGCAATATTCACAATTTCCCATGTTGCAATCAATTGATGTGTTGCAAAGCATTTTTGCAATACATTGCTTGTAATTGTTTAAGTTGCCATTCATTACCATATTTAGTTTGGCATGTTCTATCATTAATTTTATGCTTTGGTGAGTTGTGCACACACAGTGTGTGCCACGCTGCCCAGCTAACACACAATGCTTTGGTCTCAACTCAGCAAGTTGTCTTTAAAATGTTTGTAATATATTGTAATATAATTTGTAAAATAAGTCTTTTTGATATTTTTGTTTTACTTCCATTTGGCTCTGTGACCATCACACAATCTTTAATACCTGACATTGCCTGGCTAACTATATCATTTTCACAAGGTGAATGAACAGTTTTGATATTTTCTATTGGTAAACATTTGCCTGGTTTTGGGTTTGGACCTTCCATAAGCCCTTTTTCTTTAAAAATTTTTTTTGATTGCCAAATGATGTAATCAGAAGCATTAAATTCGCTAATTATCTTCCTGATACTCCAATTTTCAGGTAACCTATAGTTATAGGTTCAATGTTCAATATTTTCATTTTACCAATTAATAGGCTATTAGTTTAAATTGTATAAAATTGATGTAAACAATCAACTTAATTTAAATATAGAATATGCTGATTGGTTTGTTTTAAGATATTATGAAATTTCTGATATTCTTTTTTTAGCTTTCTGTATATTTTAATTAAATTCCTATTTGTTAAAATTAGGTTTGGTCAGGACGTGGCGGGGCTATTAGTGAAAAATAAGAGTTAGAACAATTCTTTTTAACCACAAAGCCATTGTCATCCCATATTTATATTTTGCCATGCGATTTACAACACTACTAAGTATTTATGGGAATATTATGGAAATTTCAAATTATATACTTTTTGGAAAAAAATGAAATCAAAATTTTAATTTGTATTTTGAATAAATTTCTTAATTAGAACCTATGATAAGTTTTATACCACTGGAAAGAGCATAAATAATGCTGCAAAATGACACCTTTTCCAACTCTGTAGATCAATTAGGACACCTCCTAGAGTGATTTGAAAAGAGTTTGTTTATGCTTTTTGACTAGCTTTTCAAAATTTTTCAGTCATATTCCAAAAACGGTTTGAGATGCAAAATCTGATGTGTTGCATCACATAATTTTCTCTACTCCTGTACAAACCATTCCTATAAACTATTATTCCTATATCTTCTTCGTGATAGTTGAGATAAACATTTGTAGAAATTATCTTATTGCCTATTTCCTTGTAGGTACAAGGGAAATATGGGAATACAGTAGACTGAGTGATAAGTCAAATCTTTTAAAGCTTTGAGATTCTGTTCTATTTTCACAATTAACATTTAAAAAAATAAACGATGTTGCATTTGACGAGTTTTTTCCGAAACTGAGGCAAATAACAAGGAATATCTCAGAAATGGTTCACTCTGCAAAACAATTTATTCGGACATAAATTGTGTTTTAGTGAGGTCTAAATTTTTTGTACAGTAAGAATTTGTCTATCTCTTATGGTTTATGAGTTATTCAAAAGTTATCTGTGGTAAACAGGAACTACATAGACTATAGCCAGAAAATTCAAAATATACATTTCATTTGTCATATAAGTATCTTAAACATATAGCATTTTAATCAAAATCATTAGAGAAATTTTCAAGAAAATAAAAATTTTCCATGTAAATGGTAGTTTAGGGTAGGGCTATTTTCTTCAAAATCTTTGTGTCGCATCCTTGAAAAACATTAAACTTAAATACCAACTTTGGTTTTTAAGTAACTTCGTTTATGAGTTATGCTGTCCACAGACTGACACACACACCTTTTTCTAAAAATGCTTTTTTTTTGGATTCAGGGGGCCTCAAAACATATATTTCCGGTGAAATCTCGACATCGAATTTTTGGGTGGAATACAATACTTTCTCTACTTTACTATACGTAGTACAGAAAGTAAAAATTGAGTATAGCAAATTTTAGCAAAATTTAAAATGGTGAGGTAAAATTGTATTCTAAGTGAATGGATTTCACATGGACTGTGTCTTTACAGAGACCTCTGATGTGCTCGCGGGAAGTTAGATCCTTGTCCTGCTTAACTTCCAAGTAGATAATAGAATTTTTCCGTTCAATGCTTCGGTATCGAAATTGAAATGTGGGGCAGTCCGCGTGGGTGTGGCGGGGTGTGAGGATGGCGTGACTCTTGTCGGCGTTAACGGACATTCTCCAACGCCAGCACCACTCTTGGACGAGGCGGAGATGTCGCTATATAGAGTTGAAAGCTTTGAGAATGCATTTGTTGGTGCAGAACAGTAGCACGTCGTCAGCATATTGCTGTGTTGAATAGCGTGGGAGGCAGGTACAGAGCCTTCGGGGACTTTTCCCTGCGACAAGACGGCTCATACAACTGTTCTAAAATAAATACACAGAATACTGCCAACATAAGAATAACAAACGTCACCAACAATTTAAAAAGTCGCACCAAAGCATGCGAAACTTCGATTAATTAGCAGCCAGTGGTTACACCAAACTATTCTTGTGATTCACTATTTTTATACAACCTTTGGTTTCTGATTCATGACATTTTGTTTCGTGTAATGTACTACTTGGCAAAGCGAGGCGCAATGATCTTTGCTGTCGAGGGCTACGATACCTTCTTATGTTGTTTACTAGAAGAGCGAAATACTAGCAATTTGGCTTATAGTCCGTGATAAAGCTCGCGCCTGCCGATATATGAGCTGTCCTGCAGATATGATTGCATCTGAACAATGTACATACCCTGTCTCGCCACTTTGTGCGATATGCTTACACAAACAACTGGGTAGTTTCACATCCTTTCCCATACGTCTCGTAGCTTTGCCAAGTAGTACTACCAGCAATGCACTGTAGTATTTACATTTATATGCGTGCAAAGCGAGCAAGAACAAATCAAGACATTGCTAAACCAGCGGATTTCGCTTCTCATTTAGGTTGGCAATAAACATTGCACGTAATCAATAGCGGAAAGATGGCCTATTTGTTTATATTTTCCTTAAAAAATCTTAAAAAGAGTACGTGGCTCAGTGGATTGGTTCAGACCTTAAAAGAGACATCAATTCTCTACAAGGTTCTCAGGGTAAGCAGGTGCTTCTGTTTAAAACTTATCACATTGTTTCCAAAACGTCCAATAGTAAAAAAAAGGCTGCTTCATTCGTTGGCTTCTAGTTTCTCTCCTCTTATAAGCAAACATCCAATAGCTACGCTTTCGGCTTAGAATCCTCAATCCTTTGGCTAAATAGGTCGTTCTTTTCGTAAGAGTGGCGCTGTTTATTGCTTACGTGTTGGCAGTTCTGCAGTTGGGAAATATAAAATCACCCAGAGGGAGCAAGCAGCATCTGTAGGAAAACCCTGAAATAATTTCAAAGCACGGTAGTTCGTTTCATTTCCCATTCACTGTAAACTTTAATACCAGAAACTACTTCCCTTCACAGTCTGTTATTATGCTATGTAACCTACATACATTCTTGAGTAACATAGGGCTCTTGTACTTGGCCTCCAAGCACTTATAAATTACGCGGATACCTACTCTTACCGAATAATTGTTGAAAACCGAAGTTGTATGTTACTACTTGGTTTTTGGGTGCAGCACTTCAGTTATATATTTCCAATTGCTATGGGTTCAGGTGGTTTAAATTTTTATTTCAATTATGAATTACCAATGTAATATGTTCAGCTTTGAATACAGCAAACCCTTGCATTGATCAAAATAGTGCAACCTTTGCTTACATATTCTGCCGAGAGGTTACGAAAACTTCTAGTTGCGAAAGCGGTCCCATAAAGAGTATTGATTTTATGTCAGCACCCCTTCTGCGAGTAATTTGAAGATACTCGAGTTAATCATTAAAGGTTAGCTCTTATTTCTAAAGTACTATGCTAAATACCTTTCACACTCTGTTTTCAATAACAAGCTGCATTTCAGCACAACGTTGGTGTAATTCGACAACCTTGCGTCTTAGTTTTAATACACCTTCAAATGACACAACACCAGCCACAGAACAACACCAACCTAACCTACCCGCAAATCACAGAAGATCTAAGTAGCCGCAAATGCTGGGACCTGTACAGGAAAATTTTATTGACAGAAACAATCGCCAACATCTGAACGAAAAACTACCACAGAACTCCAATCTATACTTACGGTATATATGTCTTTATAGTCTGTAGACTTGCGGGAAATAACATTATTTTGTTCTTTAACGACGCTGTCAATTGCCAGGATCACATCAGCGTCGCCGGTGTCCCGAAATTTCGTCCCGCAGTTCTTTTACGTGCCAGTAAATCTACTAACATGGAGGGGCCCCTTTTAGGCACACTTAAAAGCAACCGGTCTGAGCCAGGTATGAACCGTTTGAGATCAGTAGGCCAACGTCTAAGCAAATGAGCCACCCAGATCGACTAGACTTCGTTGCATTAGACATGGCCAGTATCTAAAGGTTGTGAGAGATTTTACAAAACAGTTTACATGCTGTAATAATAATAATAATAATAATAATAATAATAATAATAATAATAATAATAATAATAATAATAATAATAATAATAATAATAATAATAATAATAATAATAATAATAATAATAATGATGATGATGATGATGATGATGATGATGATGATGATGATGATGATGATGATGATGATGATGATGATGATGATGATGAAGATGATGATGATTATGGTGGTGGTGGTGATGATGATAGTGCTTATTCATCCGTTTATCAGTACAATGATATTGGATATATAATAGAATAATAATAATAATATTAATCATAAAGCCATATAATAATAGCGATGAAAATATATTAATAGTTTTGCTATTATTATTACATACATATTTTTCGTATTATTATTGTTATTATTATTATTATTATTATTATTATTATTATTATTATTATTATTATTATTATTATTATTATTATTATTATTATTATTATTATTATTATTATTATTATTATTATTATTATTATTATTATTATTATTATTATTATTATTATTATTATTATTATTATTATTATTATTATTATTATTATTATTATTATTATTATTATTATTATTATTATTATTATTATTATTATTATTATTATTATTATTATTATTATTATTATTATTATTATTATTATTATTATTATTATTACTATTATCATTATCATTATTATTATTATATCTCCATAAACTCGTCCACACTACAAAAGCTATCTCTCAATAACATTTGCTTTAAAGAATTCTTGAAACATGGCTAAGGTGGCCACTTCCACACATTGAAAATGGAGGACATGTATGACTTGGCAAGATTCCGGGGTTCTGGCCCACGATATTAACACGATTCATTTCTGAAAAATAAAAAACTAAACCCCTAGCGCAACAGCCCAGGAAGGGCCAAGGCTTGTCGCCCAGCAGCTGCGTCCAGCACCTCTTCCCACTACAGGTGTCAGTGGTGGGATGCAGTACTGGAGGGTGGGACGTGGTCAGACGTCTTCAGACCACTCATTGTTATAAGATGTTTTACTTTTTTGGCATGCCACAATTATAAACACAGCAGCCCACAACCACAAAATCAGGACCCTCTGGATTAACGGACCTGACTCTGCCATCTAAGATGTACAAAAATTGCGTCGGCTGTTGGTCCTGATTTCTGAGGTGTTTCCACACGCTAACCTTCGTATTGTTTTCTATGCCTTTGAGTTATTGTTTCTTATAACTAGGGCTAGGAAGTTCATGCATTTGCATGATTTTTCATAGGGGTTAAAAATGTATGCTTTTACATTATGCGCACGAATTATGGAATTTTAAGTTATTTGGACGTGATTTTATGGTGCATATAACTGCATATTTTCTTGATTTTGATAAATGCATATTATTTCAATACCATAGCCCCTATATAGCATATTTCAATGATTTTTATGTTTTTTTTTTCACCTGGATAATATTTTTCATATTAGTAGTGTTGCATATCATGATGTAACTCGCCAGGTGGCGAGAAAGAATGCTGAGTCATGTTGTTATGTAGTGAATCCCCTGTTTCCATCCTTTCATATGTTTGTGCGTAGAGAATAATCAGTGCGTTATCTGAGAGGTTTAGATTAACAAAGATAAAGTGCAGGTCAACGTTTTGAGCAACACGATTACAGAAGCGCTTGCCTCTGCGTAGTCTTCAAACGTAACAGTGCTGTGAACTGGTTCCCTCCAAATTAAATTAAGCGTATAAAATATTAAAAAGCTCTTCAAATGCCGAAAATAAAACCAACTTAGAGTGCTAGATTAATTAATTTACAGAAAGAGTTTTCGGGTGATTTAATATCTACAGATAATAGGGCACTGTTTCGTGGAGCGTGTGACAAAAATATAGGGAGTGAGAAAAGATTTAAAATAGTTCAGCACATAAACACAGCAAAACATAAGGAGAATTTAATCAGAAAACTCGCAAACAAGTAACCTGTTCTAAAACAATTAGTAGAGTATTTACGAAGTAGGGTTACTGAATTTTCCTATGACTTGTGCCAAGCATTTTTAGCTGCTGGTATTCCCTTGTTCAAAATTAATAATCCGATATTTAAAAACTTTCTTGCCAAGTGTACTGAACAACATGTGCCTGAAGAAAGTACACTGCGTAAGACTTATGTAGGACATTGTTACAATAACGTATTGTCAAATATACAAAATGAATAGGCGGATTGGTTTGTGTGGTTGGCTATTGATGGAACCCCTGATTCTGAACGCCGTTCTATTGCTAATATAATCGTGGGTGCCTTAAATATTGAACAAAAGACTACAGCTTATCTCCTTAATATGTGCAAATTGTCGGCCGCTGACAATGTAACTGTGACACAGTTTGTGGTGGACTATTTGAAATTATAATGCCCATGTGGAATCGAATACAACTGGTTGCTTTTATTTGTTACCTTATAAGGTAAAATCAGGAAAAACTCTGAAAGGTATTTTTCCTAACTTAATTCATATAACTTGTTAGGCACACGCTCTTCATCGAATTTCTGAGACAATATGCGATTCTTTCCCACTGGTAGATAGATTTGTGTCCATTACAAAGAGAATTTTTGTTAAATCTAAAAAGAGTTAAGTTGTTTAGATCAACAGCACCTAATATCCGACTTCCTCCTGCACCGGTGTTAACTCGATGGGGAACATGGATCGATGCAATTTTATATTATACTGAGCACATAGAAATAATCGAAGAGGTTGTTAATTCATTGGACTCGAACGATGCTTCATTAATAGAAACTGTGCAAAATATTCTGTCAGGCACTGGGTTAAAGAAAGATCTTATATAGTTTCATATCTGCCCATTTTTCTTTCTTTCCAACAGCCATAACGGCATTGGAAGCTGTAGGATTTCCTTTACATGAATCACGGTGCTTGAAAAAACAATGTGATCTAAGTTCGATTCCTGGTAGCATAGGACAAAAAGTGAAAGAGAAAGTGAATTACGTAATTTCAAAAAAATTCAGGTTATAAACAGATTTGCGATATTCGAGACCTGCTTGAAAGAAAACTATCTGTCACACCAAGAGACTTGACTCTCTCTGTGAAGCAGTTAACATCATTTAAATATGCCCCGATAACATATTGTGACATGGAGAGAAGTTTTTCACGTTACAAAAGTGTTTTGCGAGACAACAGACGATGTTTTACTGTTGAAAATTTGTGTAGTGTTGGTTGTGAACTGCAATTTAGCAGTTAATACTAGCAGCGGGACCACTTTTGCTTCAACCTCTAAGGAATAAGGCAACTTTACTATTTACACTAACTCGTCTACTGCAAAGGGACATGAACTGTTCTAATGAAATAGTGCATATTTCTTGGTATATTTTGAAGTTTTTAAGAGCATATTTGCATGGATATTTCAGTGTTTTTTAGAACATGAACTCCCGGGCCCTACTTATAAAAATTCCTATGTAAGTTTGTCTTCATATTAGCAAAGCGAGTGCTTAAAACTTTTATTTGGGCAGTATAGGGAACGGAAATAAATCAAATAACGTGTTGAGTGTGCCGTGTGCTATCCACGTGTTCATGTTTATTGTGTTCCATTCCATCTAGGACTATGGCTACATTAGCCTTATAGTGTGGCTAATTTATGTTTTTAAATACAATTTGTGTCACAATTACAGTGGTGAGGGGTTGTTGAAGGAAAACTGTTCCAGTAGTGTATGTTATTGTAGTCATTCCTCAACCTAACCTCAAACATGACAATGCACCGTAACTGTTGCATTCCCGGAAGCAAATTAAAAATGAGAAACTTTCAGTTAAAGCAAAAGGTAAATTGAAACGTAACGCTTGTAAATTCTATTTAATTACCATAAATTGCAGCGTTATGTGTGTTGCCGGTGTGTATATAACATGGTGAATAGTGAAAGACAATAATTTCGAGACGCCGCTCTCCTACAGTTTTACCCATGTAAGTAGTATGCTGCTGGTATTTATACATTATCTTTTGTCTTTGTAATTTAAATGTGTAGCTGTAGTTTAGAAGAAATGTGTTATGTTGCTGCATGTAAAACCGTAGACTATAGCAAAGTTGGAAAAATGTTTAGAACATCGGCCGCTCGAGAAAACGAATCAAATATAGTGCAATGGATGCAGCTTTTATTGTTGATTACGATTTTGTAAGTTTTATTGTGCGCTCAAGCTTCGTTTTTTATTTATGAGCAAATTTCGTACGTGCGATGCAATGGTTTTATTTCGCTTATGCGGCGGATATTTAGCTAATAAATGTGTATAAACGAGTATAATATATACCAGAATGATTGATTAATGCATTTACGTTGAAATGATTGCATAAACACTGCCCAAATTGTAAATATTTCGATAACACAGGATCCTGTCACCCCACTCATATACATACACTAACCTAACCTAATACGGGCAAAATTTCGATAACATAGGACCCTGTTACTACACTCATATACACATACTAAACCGAACCTAACACAGATAAAACGAAAACGAAGCTGGACCGGCAAAAAAAACTTTTCAAACCGTAATCAGCAATAACAATTTCAACGTAAATACATTAATCAACTGTTCTGGCATATATTCTACTCGTTTATAAACATTTATTTGCTAAATATCCGCCGCACACGCGAAATAAGATCACTGCATAGCACATACGAAATTTCCTCATAAATAAAAAACGAAGCTTAAGCGCATAATAAAACTTTCAAAATCGTAATTAGCAATAAAAACTGCATCCATTGCACTATGTTTCATTCGTTTTCTCGAGCGGCCGATTTTGTAAATAATTACCCAAAGTTGCTTTACAATGCTGATTTAAGGTTACGTAGGTATTTCATATATGTATTTCATTTGCAGTGCTGTTTTACGGTTATTATTTTTAATATTTCATCTGCTTTTGTGGATTCCCCCTTTAAATAATATGCCATGAAGTGCTGAGTAATATGTTGTTGCAAACTGGGTAATCAAAAGTTTTCAGTAATAGTAAAAGCAAATTTCCACCTTAAAGCTTTTGAATTTACTAGGTAGCTAATTATTCTAAGTGGCAGCATTTGTATATCAGCCATCCAGTATAGTATGTTTTGTGTAGGTATATAACATTATGTACATTGTACAAGTGTGACAAACAGTGTAAAAAATGATTAATAATTGAGTCAACTCAATGTCAACACTTGTTTTATTTAACTAACATGCTGCTTGCAGTTTTGTGTATCTTCTTTGTAATTTGAGTGTGTAATGCAGTTACATAATGGCATGTAAAACTGTAGATTGCATGAATGATATTTAAGGTTATATATTCCATTGCCCATGGGTTATCGTTTAATATTAAATGTCATCCTTTTTTGTTTACTTGAGGTTATGTTTAAGGCAGTGTTTTTGTGTTTAACACAGCCCATATTCACAAAATAGGCGTGTTATTACACCACATTTTTATTTTACTGCGTTGAAATCGTAGCCTGTAGACGAGTTGTTTCTAAATATTCAAGATGCTCTCGGGCTTCAAGCCAGGTGTAGTGATGACGAGACATCGACGTTTCGAGAGTGTACATCTCTCCCATCTTCAGGATGAATGAATAGCTTCTTTTTATAAATTTTTTATAATAATTGCCGGGTAGAATGGGAACAAGGAAGGGGAAGAAAAAAAAACTAAACTAAAGGTTTCAAGAGGGGGTTTAGGGAGAAGTGTATCGTAGCTGTCTAGGTACCGCCGAAGCACCCTCGCAGTACGGAAGGATACAGCCGGCAATTACCGGCATCGGGGAAGGGTATTCCGGGTGACAGACGTGGCGAGGCCCTGACTGTCACACACGGGTAATTAGGAATAGGATGGTAAGTTCCGGGGTCATCATGGTTATGGGTTCCAGTTTATCAAGTCCGTAGCTGATAGTCCAGAGGCACTGCAGAGCTTTCTCCTGCACCTGAAGTCGCATGGTCGTGTTCCGTGACTATAGAAGCCGTATCTTTTGAATTGTTCAAATTGTTCCTGTGTTGGTATCTTGCGGACTTCAGGTTGTGGAGTTGGCGTTGGCTGACTGTTGGGTTCTGATGGAAGTACGGAGGTGTGCGCTTGTGTAGATTTAAAAGGCTGCTGAAGTCGATCCAGTCGCTCTTGTTGATAATTTGCCTGCTGGGATGGTGGCAGGAAGTGTTGTACTTCAGTTTGAGTAGCGGCCACTTGAGTTGTTGGAGTAGTCGTGTTCTCTGTCTGTGTCAGCTTCTGCTGGACTGAGTCGAGAATTTCTCCATTGCCTGCGACGTATTCAGTGAGAATTCTGACTTCAGCTCGTAGCGCTTCAACTGGTTCTTGAAGATGAAGTCCGGAGAATGTGTTGGCGGCGGTGTTGCTTAAGGTGGTGACGGAGTTGGTTATTTGTAGTAGGGCGTCTTCGATGTTACCCAGTCGTTGGTTGAGGCTAAGAACCTCAGAGCAGAGGTATTCTACTTCCTTACTGGGCGGTTGTGTATGTGAAGTTCGGCCCTTGGATTGCTGATTCTTGCTGCGTTGTCTGCGTTGTCGGTTGTGTAGGCTGAGGAGATTGACAATGCTCAGGTTGTGGATGCTGAGGAGGTTGAGACTGCTCACGTTGTGATGCGGCGTGGTTTCGGTGCCTAGGGTAGAGCGGACAGCAAACCTGCCCGGTGTAGTGGTCTCTCCTGTCGCAGGTGGCGCAATACCTACGACGTCGGGTGAGGTCGTGGTGCTGACAGGAGGATGTCAGTACTGCTGCTCCACAGTAGTGACACTTGGCTCGGGCGACACAGGACTGGGCTTCATGTCCAAAAGAGCAGCATCTCCGACACGGCTGGATCCATTCGTTCCGACTACACTCTATATGAATGTGTCGGCCGAAGAGGGTGAGTCCTGAGGTGATGGCGGCGGTGAAATGCGTCCTGTCTTGAAAGACAAGTCGCACTAGGGGTGTCGCTCCGTATATTCCCCTAATCCTAGAGGCACCGACTAGTGAGCTCCATTTGCGCTGTCCCTCCTGTAGTATAATCTGCGGATGCAGGTGTCGATTAATTCCAGCGGCAACTGCGCCGAAGCGGCCGTACCGTGGGTTGGTTACAGGAGGTTCGGTGGCGGCGGTGTGGTGTTGAGGTGGTGCGATGCTAGGAGCGGCGTTCAGCGTTGGGTCGGAATTGGCGGCCAATGTGGCTCCATTTTCCGGCGTAGTTTGCGTATTCCCAGGAGGTACGCTGACGGCGGTGTTGTTCTGAGGTGTCGCGTAGTTAGAACCAGCGTTCTGCGTCGGCTCGGAAGTGGTGGCCGATGTGGCTCCATCTTCCGGCGTAGTCTGCGTGTTACGACGATTCTTCTTCCTGACCATGCTTCCTCGCTCGAATGAATAGCAAGAGTGAAGGGACCAGTTTATGTACTGTCCGCTAGTACGTACCGACTAGGAAACACCCAGTCAAATATGGAGGTGGTTCACCGCTCCGTTGGGTTGGAGAACATCCAACAGCAGCTAAAGCTGAACTCCTTAGATACCTACAGAGAGTTGATCCTCTCCAAAATTTCTTCCCCACTCAAAATTCTAAATTCAAAATTCATAAAACACCAATTTAAAAATTTAAAAATTTTTAAAAACTATTTTCATACACGTCAGAATGCAGACATGGCTGCATCCTGCGAGACAGCTGTCAAGAGGCTTTATAGCTCCCTTCTAAACCTCACCAACGTAAATTAAAGCAAGCCACCCTACAAAATCTCCTATCCTTAAGTTTCCTACCTGCGGTTAAACCCCAACAGTGGTAGGCACGCAGCAAAAGCCGTCGGGCTGAACCTCAGCCTGCCAGTAGCTCGTCGTCGTCGCTCCGTTGGAATTTGTGTTTTCTGAGTCGGTCGATTTCCAATTTTAAGGCTGGTTTCCAGGATGGAATGAACTGCAATCCAGCGTCCCGGTTCAGTGTACTCTTCTCGGAGGAGATGGACAGAGCCTCCTTAACCCTCAGTTCCCATAAACCGCTACATTTTGCCACAATGGTCGTTTCTTTGAAGTTAGCTCTGTGGTCTTTTTGAAAGCAGTGCTCCGCCAGCCCTAACTTGTCAGGCAGCATTAATCGTACGGACCGTTCGTGCTCCTTGACTCTGGTGGAAATGGTCCTGCCGGTTTGCCCTATGTACGGCGTCCCACATTCACAGAGTATACAGTATACCCCTGGTACATAAGGTGCAGTTTGTCCTTTACCGGTCTCACTAGGTGTTGGATCTTCAAAGGCGGCTTGTGGATGGTTCTGATGTGTTTTGCGAGAATTCTACTGATTCTATCGGAAAGATTGCCAGTGTATGGGATGCGGGCAGTTAGGTCGGCTGGTCTGGTGTTTGCTGAGTTTGTGGTTTTCCTCTCTTGGCCTTGGGGATAGAGGCTTCAATATCCTCTACGGAGTAGCCGTTTTGGCGGAACGTGTGCCTCAGGTGCTGCAGCTCTTGTTTTAGGTGGCTGGGATCGGAGACTGCTTCTTTTGGAGTGTGTGCATGCGTGTGTCATCAACACACACTGTTGCTAGGGGCCAGCGAGACTCTTAGGTTTATCTAAATGTTATTGTTTTTGTATGAACGCACCAACGTAATTGACTGACTGAGACATCTAACATTACAACTTAATCGACTGTTAGCTGAAGCGACAACCTTATTTGTTTGTTTCTCTGGTTGCAAGAAGCAGTTATGTGCTGTAGAGGCCAGCCAGGCCTTCCACGCCTACTGTCGTTAATATTACTCACATGCGTTTTTCCTGGTTTGCTGTGTAATAGCGCTTTGCCATAGCAAAACTGTTGTTAATGCTTCGTGATGTACACTTGTGAAAGGTATGATCTAAAACATCCCATCGTCTATTTTGGGATGATGATGGCTTACCATAGATGACAATTTGTATGAATCAGATGATTCTGATTCTGAAGAGAAACTGGAAACAAGATCTTTAGATTCAGAAACTGGTCATAAAGAAGAGGAAGACGATGAGAGTAACCTTTGTAATGATAAAATGTATTTTATAGGCAACAACGTGTTTATTCAAAGTTTTTGTTATTGTCGTCATCATCATCATTATCAGTATTACTGTAATTTGTTTCCATTTACTGAATATTAAAGGCGTTAATTCATGGGCCATCCTCCTTGGACATAAAAATAACATTCCACAAGACATGAGTGTTTGAAAGCATTATTTCTATATAGCCTTACTGTTGCAACAGCTGCAGAGAAGAGAAATACTTCAAACCTATCCAATGATAACGGTCTTCTCATAAAATACAACCTGAATAAACCACAGATGACTTCTCAAAAATACTTCCAACCTTATTGAAAAGGAAACGATGTGAACCTGTACCACAGACAAAAAGAACTGCGATAATAAATATGCATATGATACGAGTAAATGTAACACTCCTTTCTGTTTGAGCAAGCATGTCAAAATTATTTGTGATGGTTGCTTATTCACAGAAAACGCAGAAGAGGTACCAGATGATTCTGAGCAACTAAAGAATTCGAATTACAAGTTCTGTACCTGAAAGTCGCAATTTATTTTCTTCACATGTATTGCAATACAAATTGTGTGTACCGTATTCGTATAATATTTTAGCTGGTCTATGTAGTAAATAATACTAATAAACAACTATGTATGTTTAACCTAAATAGAGCTAAACATAGGAAAAAATGAAAAGGAAAAGACAAAAATTAAACACAGGCATATTATAACCACAAAAAATGTGGCAAGAGCCTACTGGGCCCCACGCGACTAACCGTGTTCTCCCAAAACGCGCCCTAAAGGAAGGTTAAAGCTAAGCCTTTTTATGAATCCTTCGATGGAATGCATTTTTAGCTCCTCGTGTAGGTGAAGCGCGGAACCACTCCCGGTAGTATGCGTAATGCTCTATTTTGCATTGTTCGGAGCCGTTTGACGTGAAAACGTGTATTCGCTCGTCAAGTACAGTTATATGCGGTCAAACTTTTCTCTGTTACAAAATTCAGTCGGATTTGAATCGCTTATAACTACGAGACAAATAATTCGATAACAACAGTTGATATCACAATGGATTCGTACGTACGTGTTTCTCATGTAGTTTTTGTTTTACATCACTTAGCTAGTGTAAGCGCTTGCGCATGATTGTTCTGTAGTAGCGTTGTATAAAATTATAAATTAGTATAGTGCGAGAATGCGTTTACCTAGGATGTTGATTCGGGTGTCGTTGTAAAAGGCTTGAGAAGCGCTACTAGGACTCAAAGTAAAACAGTACAAATATTCGCCGAAATATACGTAAAATCCGTACAAAGTTGTTGCAAATTGCAAGAAATCTAAAATGTCAGCTCATCTGAACAATAAATACTGCGGAATTATTGAAAACCCAAATCAGAGGAAAGCTTGTATCAAAATGAAATTAAAAATTACAAAACGTTCAGAGCCAAGTGATTACGACAGCTACGGTAGCACAAAAAATGTAATGAAAAATCTAGACAATTTAATTCGATACATTATGAGGTGTAAATGTACCACTTTAGCTACCATAGACATGCTAATACATACTGTTATGTGCAATAAACTTTGATTTATTTACTCATTCATTTATTTGTTTATATAGTTATCTATCTGACTATCTACCTATCTATATCCGCTTAAAATTCAATCTGTGAGAAGTAAGATTTTATTTATTAATGTGGAACAATGTAAGTTTAATTCCATTATATCTATATGTTAATAAGGTGTGTGAGGTTCACATTTTTATAAATTTTGTGACCGGTAAATATTCAAAATAAGATACTGTAGTTTATATTTTCAGCTGTACAAATACTTATGTCCATTGCAGTGATTGCAATTTACAGTGTCAAAAGATTTTTTTGTCATTCCTGTAAAATTAGGATTTGTGAACTTGTCTTTCTGCAGTTAGCGATTCAAATATACAAAATTAACTTCAAACGCTCTCTAAAAGTTCAGAAGTACTTTAGTTCACTTGAAATAAGCGAATGAACTTTAAACTCAAATGTACTTAAGGAACATCACAGAACATAGAACTAATACCGAGGACGGTAGAAGACAAGCACAGAATATACAAATTGCTGACAACGCTGACAACATTACTGCTTGGTCTTTAGTGCCAAGGTTAAAAGTGTATGGGCTAAGCTAAGTATAACTAGAATACTTTAGCAGGAGTTTTCGAACCATATATATTTTGCCACCAACTCCAAAAACTGTTCACGCCCTCGCATACATGAAAATAGCTTGTATCTGCTCTTCCATTTCGCAACGAAGTTAAGGTTGGCATCGTTCTTTAGCCGTAACACGTGCATTCTTAATAAACCTTTTAATGTATTGTTCGCCGTGATACAACCGTGTGAGATAAACAATATTAAAAATCTAAGCATAATAGTGAAACACAACATACACTTACGAAGAATTTCCATTGTACCAATGAGTGTATATAACAACTGGATCGCTTACGCGTACCGTGAGTCGTTGCTGTCGTCTGCTAGCTCTGTTGGCGTACAGTCGGAACCATTGGAGGCTGGAAGCTGAAAGTGTTTGGTGTTTTCTGGTTTTGAACTGAAATACTGCACAATATGAGTTTTGAAGTGAATGATTATCAAGATTTTAACGAAGCTGCTCCTGCAGGAAATGGAATTGATACTCGGGGAACGGCAGGAATACCCGGGAAAGATGATGAAAGGAAATTTTTTGTTGGCGGGCTCACTCGGCAAACGAGTGAGAAGGAACTCCGAGACTATTTCGGAAACTATGGTGCAATTGAAAGCGTCATGGTGAAAATGGACCCATACACAGGTCAGTCACGTGGATTTGCATTCATTGTGTTCAAAGATGCCAAATCCATTGAAAAAGTGTTATCTTCAAACCACTACATAAACAGAAGAAAAGTTGATACCAAGCCTGTTATAAAAAAAGCTCAGCATGGGAAAATTTTCGTAGGCGGTTTGACTCCGGCTATTACTGATGAAGACATACGAAATCATTTTTCACAATATGGAACTATCGTTGAAATTCAGGCGCCTTTTGATAAGGTTAAGAATCAAAGGAAAGGATTTTGCTTTGTAACGTTTGATAATAGAAATGTGATTTACCAAGTACTGAAAAGCCCAAAACAAAACATCAAGGGTAAAGAAGTTGATGTTAAAAAGGTGAGGCTGAACCCTGAAGGTGTAGCCTTGAATCCTAATGCCATGATGGGAAGACCTAACATGCCTGGTTGGGGAATGAAGCCACCATTCCCTGGTGCAAAGCCACCATTTCCTGGTGTGAAGCCTCCGTTTCCTGGTGGTGGTTATCCACCAGAATATCCAGCACCCTACGCACCTCCAGCTTATGACAACTATGGGGAGTATGCAGCACCGTACGGCAATGATTACTCCAGCTATGGTTACACAAATGCAGCCCCTAACCCACCATATGGAGCTAAATCAAGAGGAGGAGGACCTGCTCGTCCGTTCCAGAGATACCAGCCTTACTAAAACTGCACAGCATTCCAGTTTTCAAGTAATTTATTAAGGTCCATTGTGTTTCTTTTCATTTGTTCCATTTCAGGACAGTTTTTCATACCAGTAGACTACAACGGTGAGATACCAGAATACTAGGTGTTACCAGGAATAAACTTGTACATTCAACAGAAGTTGAATATTAAGTTTTTCACATTTTAAACGAACTTTAAAGCATATTTGATGATAATCTTTTGTATTAACTTTCCAGTTGGTTGGTGTAATTTCAGCATTAGTGACAGCCACCATTTATTAAAGGGCCTGTTAAATAAGTAGTTAGTGTGATTGTAAGGTAAACCTTTGTTAAAACTTAAAAACCATTTTTGTTTAGAGGAAGTGATGGTAATTATTCCATCAAGAAGGATACTTGAAGGCATTTCAGGATAAAATAATTATTTTAAAATGATTTTGCTCATTGTATTTTAAGGAAAGCCTGTATAATTATCCTGTCCATTCGTTTGAATAGAAAGTGTTGTAGTAATAAGTTCTGGGTTTGTTTCATAGAAATAGCATTATTTGTAGCTGGTAATTTATCATTTTAGTGGTCACTGCAAGCATGAAACCAAATGCTGAAAATTAGTCAGAAGCTTCATTGTGATGGAGATGTAACTGAAGGTATTTCTATATGTATATAAGTGAGAGGATTGGACATTTCAGAATGAATGGGACAGCAAAAGGTTTTACAAACAAGATGGTTATTAGGAAAGTCAAAAATTGTGTTCGAGGCTGATTATGTATGCCTGAAAACTTAGAATTGTGTTGATAGCAAATGCAGAATGAGTGGCACTACAAAGTTGAATTGTTAGAGAAGCGTATGTAGGAGTGTGCATTTACAATAGAGAATGGGACGTCATATTCTACTTAACAATATTTAAAATGTTTTAATTTAAGCTAGCAGTGTATTGCTGCAACTTAGGTGAACAAGGATTCACGTGCCGTAGGAGCTTTAGACTATAACTGTGTCAACACAAACTGTAGATTGCATAGATTGTGGCTACGTCAAAAGTGTGCTAATGTAAGTGGAAAAAAGATTCTTAATGTGGTTATATGTTTTGTGTGTAGTTGTGAGGATGGAAGAGAATGAGGTTTGTTTCATTGTCTGAAAGGTTTTTAATTCATTGCAGTAATAATTTAGACCTAGTTTATTAAAACATTCATGTATTGCAGTGGCCCTCATGACAAAGACTTTCAGAACAAGCACTAAAGTAAGAACTTACTAACAAGGCCTTATGGATTCCTTAGAAATGAAAAATGAATAACTCGAGGATGAACTTCTGCTGTATCTCTGAAAAAAACTTGCAAAGTGCACTTTGGGCTGAAGGTCTTACAAGTATGTACAATGGTATGTTAAACATAACTGACAGTGGACAGGCAAACTGATCTGACATCCATGAATTTGAACCAATGTTTCTTTACTGAATGGCAAATGCGCTATTAAAAGTGGTAACTTATTTCTGTACTACTGGTAATGATTATTTGACTAGTAAGTTACTATTTTGTTATGTTTCAATGTCCTTTTTTATCAATAGAATATGGCATAGATCCAGAATGGTACATTTTATAGCATTGCTTTGTACAACCACAATATTTTAATGCCATTTGGGATCATAGTCCATGTTAAATCAGTCTAGAATACTAATTTAGGTTTCTCTTATAAGTGTGTGTAACATTCTAACAAGTAGAATAATTACAGATAAGTTTGAAGAACAAAGTGTTAAGGAGCTATAAAAAAATGTATAAAAAGTATTACTGAGATGAAATAATATCTTTTCTTAGAATTTCCAGTCTCATTATGACAAATTTATTAAAATATTGTGGTACTTTTTGATTTGCTTGATAAAATTCCTGGTGACGTGGTAACCGTGATTGACAATTTTGTTCACATTAGTTGTTTCATCCATATTTTAATTTCTTGAATTTTGCATTAAAGTTTTTGGATATAAAGTACTTTTTATTATTATTATTATTACTATTATAATTATTTATGTTTATTTTTTATGTTTCCTTTTATATTTAAAATCAATTACGTGCGTGAAAGTAAGGATATCTTCAGTTTCAAACTACAGTAGAATCCCGAAATAACGTGGTTGTTGGGGAGCATGGTTTAGCCCCTCAATGTAACGACTCCGTGGTATATCAACATGTGAACTTAGAAGATTGACAAAAATCAATCCTATGAAGGTAGTGGGAAAAATTTGTGCAGTAACAAAGTACAGTACATTGTAATATATGGTAAAGTACACCAACTTTAAATGCAACTTCACATCAGTTATGCTAGGGGTGTATTCCAGTCCTGCAACCCACATTAATTTATACAGCACATACAATTACACTGCACCCATTTTACACTAACCTAATTTTGCATTGTCTTAAAGAAATCAGTAAGTTTTGTTTGGAGGCATAATTCACAGTGTTTTTTTCTCCGTGTATTGTTTGTAGCAAGATGGAAATGAATACATAAGTACATTTTGCTCCTCCATACACAGAATTATCTTGTTTATGGTACTTAACATTTCACTAATATGCAGAACATCTTCTGTGTGCAAGTCTCGTTACCTCAAGAAATTCTTAGCAATGCAGTGGCCAAGGTCCACACCAGGGGTAGCGAAAAGTATATTCCAATACCGCTCTTTGAAGAAAATTTTAAACTCAAGTTTCAAAAATAAATAAAAAGTGATATTTATTATTTATTTATGCCAACAAACTTACTGTTGGTGTTTTTAAACACACAAGCCGTGTGTGGCATTGAATTTTTAAGTTCCGGTTCTACCTCTTAAAAAGTGATATATTTTTGGTGGACATATTTTCCCCCGCATTAAATCTGATTCCACTGTATTTCAGACCGCACTATTTTGTGTTTCTACTGTAGTATTTTCAGTATTAATGGTAAAATTGAAAAGTGATTTTTGAATATGCGGTAGCTGCTGATTTTCTCTTCAAATGCTTGCATAACATATAATCCTGTTATGTAACTATTCAAGCAAGTGTCGGAAACAGCACTCTTTGAAACAATATAGTATTTAATAAAATTTGACCTAGATGCATGTCGCTGCTGAAGTATATTCTCGAAGTCATTTTTCCATAAATTCAGCTTATAAGGATTCAGTTGCATTAATAGAAATAACAAATATTCTTTACTGTACGTCCCACAAACGTCGAACACTGTTATTAAACAAGTACCAACAGAAGATGCCAAACTTGCACTGGAATAGCAGTGCAGGTAACCTTGATAGTTACAGGGCCAATCACTGCCAACCTCTGAGCCAATGCCCTAGATATATATTTTGCAGACGTATTAAAACTGTACACATGTTCACATGTGCCACTTAGAAGCAAACTGCTTTTGCTGTTTATTATGAAAATGAATATCCTGTTTGTTCCCTGCCATTCAGTAAACCAATTTCATAAGAACAAGCTGTGTTTCACTGACATGGCTAGCTTTGTTAATATTGTTGATCTCGCACCATTGTGGTATGATGACCCATGCATTGAGTTCCTATATGGTGAAAGTTTTATTATGAATATGCTTGTTATGTCGGGAGTGTGATGTCACCCTTTATCCTGTTACAAAACGGTTCACAGATACAAGATACTTGCATGTAGTAAGGGCATGAGCAGTTACAGCCTGATACCACCTCTCAAGGGCTAGCATAAGACAGGCTGAAATGGATGTACGTTTGGCACCAAGACTGCAAAAGCAGAAAAGCCAATCAAGAAAATACATGGGATTTACCCAGTGGTTTATTTGAATGCTTGGATATTTAAGAAAACATTAGCATGGTTAAGATAATAGTTTACTTATAATTTAGATCAGCGAAAACTGTCCCAAGGCAGCACTGTGGCCAAGTGGTTACACTGTTTGCTTATCACCAGGGCAGCCTGGCTTTGATTCCAGGGACATGCATGTGGTATTTGCAGTGGACAAAGCAGCATCTGTTCGGGTTTTCTCCAGGTCCTAAAGTTTCCCCTGCCATTCATTCCACCAATTGCTCCATCACCTTTTTGTTCATCTATTTCACCTGCATTTCATATCATTCTCTTCCTCACTCATACTGACCACCTACTTCCCATCTTCACTCTGTCCGGTCCTTAGATTCGTTTGCTTTCAGACAGGTGCCTAACCCTAAGCCTAGGGGGTGTCAGTCCTCCATACAGGGAAGGTAATAAGATGAAGAAGAAAAAGGTCCTCCGTGTGTGCTCTATTTGCTAGTGCATTTGACTGTAGTGTATCGACTTTTAACATTGGCTACAAAGACTTGATTGTGGAGCGATGTTGGCTGCAAGGAAAGTATCGTCTGCTACATACTCGGTGCATGTGCAGTAAGTTTGTTTGGACTTAGCTTTTATTTGTTTTATATCAAGTGAAGCAATTTATTTATGACCGTTTAAAGCATATTTAATGTTATTTTTTATGTTTCAATCACATTTCTGATTCCTATTGGATGTAATGCAGCAACTGATGTCGGAGGATAGAAAAAATGTTTGCGGGACGTAAAGTAAAGAAGAACCGCTTATTCACGAATTTCAGTAATGACAATTAACAATGAACAACTTTCATAAGCAAGAGATATGGGTCAAGATAACACTTTATATTGCTGAAATTGAGTCCAGGTGTGAGCATTATAAATATTATAGTTAAAAGTTAAAAAATAGCCAAGAACAATCTGTGATATGAAAGAATTCAGTGCAATTTTGATTGTATTGCAGTTTCATCTTTCACGATTCAAAGCAATACTGTGTGATAGGATTTTAGTATAGCATGACCATATCACACAGTATAAGATGTGCCATGAAATGTTTTTAAAAAACCAATTCCTGAAATCTTTGCCTAACAAAGCTGTTTAACTTAATAGTATTTTGAAAATTCGCAATAATTATAGGAATCTTCATTAAACTTTCCTACTCCCAGGTAACAGAGGCTTACAGAGAGCTGTTGGCAGAAAATGAGAAGAAGAGCAAAGTAGAAGACTTCTGTGCTGTAAGTGCCATGAGAGAACATAGCTGGACAGGACCGAAACACGAGGAATATTGTAACAAGCATGGTCTCCACCATAAAGTGTGTTCCATAAACAATTTTCATATAGTGGTGGATAAGTGTATCTGTGACAAAAACCACATGCTGAACAGAATTGAATAAATACTCAAAACAGTGGTAGAACTTGATGCTGATACTAAAGTTATGTATCACCTTGCACACTTGTGCGGACTCACATAATAGTATAATTAGATACATGTACTTTAAAACATCACAATGCAACCTTTTTGCTAGCACTTTAACAAAGAAATGTATACAGTTAATGTCAGTGTAGCTAAGACAGAAAAATTAAATCTAGGCTGCCATTCCTTCTTATATGTACAGTGCGTTTGTAGATCGGCTGGACCACCCTGCAATGACACTGGGCCGAGTGGGGACTGGCACGCTCTCTGCCGGGGATACACGTAAACGACCGGCAAGTCATGAGTATGGAACATTAACTACTTTAGTAACTTACATTAGGCTTACCTGCATTGCAACAGATGTAGAAATTGATGACCTTCGATGCAATCACATTCCCTATATCTCCAAAAACAATTCTGGTTTACTGAAAATTCCCATACTACTCATGAAGTTCTTTACCATGCTGCAAAAGTTGGGGTTTGGTGTGCAGTGAGTACCCACTACAATTCTTGGTCACATATTTTACAATAAAAGTTGATTCTCACATTTATGTAAATTCTATTTTAAATTTTTTCCACAACAAGAAATAAAAGATTGTATGGCTGGTTTCAGCAGGATTCTGCTACAGCACACTGCTGCAAATTCTGTGTATGAATTGGGAAGTGAGTATGGTGACCGAATAATTAGTCCAGGATTGTGGCCACCTCGTTCCCCTGACCCACCTTCATGCTGTTTTCATTTGGGGAAAATTAAAGAAAAAAGTGTAACAAATTTGTACACATTAAAAGAATTGAACAGCAAAGTCGAGAGAGATATATGGGAGTCAAACTTGAACTTTTATGAGTAAACCACAATTGTTTTTGAAGATATAGGAAATGTTTTCACATTAGAAGTTATCAATTTCTACATCTGTTGTAATGCAGGCAAGCCTAATGTAAGTTACTACAGTGCTTAATGTTTCTGTTTCTTTTTTCTTTTTTTTTGTCTAATGATGCTGAATTTTGTCCCGCAGGAGTTCTTTTACATGCCAGTAAATCTACTGACTTGGTGCTGTTGTTTTTAAGTGCACTTAAAAACCATTGGTCTGGGTTGGATTTTTTTCCTGTGATTTTGGAATCAGTAGGCCAGCGTCTAACCAACTGAACCACCCAGACCAACAGTTAATGTTCCGTACTCATGACATACCGGTTGTGTACGTTTAACTCTGGCAGCGGGCGTGCCAGCCCTCGCCTGGCCCGGTGCCACTGTGGTGCAGTTCGGCCAATCTATGAACACTAATAATGTCTCCTTAACATTACAAAATTACATTTGCATATTTTGCAAATTGTAAGCATTGCTCCAAATACTGTTCGCTAACAATATCAGTGCAAGTGCATTGCAAAAGTTGTGACAATCTTACAACAAAACTGAACTATAACCTCAGTTGTTTACAGCAAAAGGAATTAAATTATGCCCTTGGAATTTCATTGGTTGAAAAACTACTGTCTTTTCATTAGCTCATGGTCTTAGGGGACTGTAGGGGTGGGGAGAGGAGAGACATTCCACGTAGTGTAACCTGAGTTTTGTAAACTTCCGCACCAATGTTGCTCTGATGGTTACGTTGCCAAATTATCTCCAGTGTTATTTGCACTATGTTTACTCACTGTTAATTTCAGTTGTAAAATCATAGGAGTGACTAGTTTTATGTCAGAAGTAATGGTAAAAGTGATGTAGAAGCTGATAACCTACCACCTAGGAATGCTATGATATTGTTGGACACATTTTTGGTTTTATTGGGCCACACTTGTTTGTTTGCCATCATACATGTGTAATCTCAATCCCATAGAGCTAGTTTGGGCCAGGATAAATGAATACTTAAAGAAATGTAACAGGTGGTGTATTCTTATAAAGGAATTGTATGATATAATGCTCAAGGATATATCACTTAAAACCGAAACAGACTGGCAGGGTTTTTGAAAAGTATAGAAAAGGCAGAAAATGACCAGTGGGAGAAAGGAGTAGTTGAAAACATCATTTACATTTTATGTTAAAAATACTTCCTGACCTGAAAATAACATTTAAATTGTGCTATTTTGAGTGAGTTTTTTGCTGTAATCTAGCATGAATACACATTCCAAGGTTGGCATCATTGTCCTAAGCACGATAAGAAGCATAACTCATGCTTCAGATATCACTGTTAATTCTGGAATTGTTTATTGACGTACTAACTGGCTGCATTACTGCCAGGGACCATGAGCTGGTGAACAAACTGTAAACTGTTTACGCATAATTTGCAAAACTGCAAGTTACATGTAGACAGTAAAGGATGGATCACAACCACCTGGTAATGGTAACCAGAAAAGCAATGAGTATAAGAATGTGCATTACTGATCAGCTTATTGATAGAAAGTGAGCGTCAATATTGCACACTGGGAATTCATTTGTTTCCAACTGACCAACTTTTCCTATCTTGTTACTAGAGCTCTAGTGACTTTCATAGCATGGCCACTGTGAATAATTTCTACAGTAAAAAGTCTAATATGTATAACATGAATCTAACATGCTGTGCCTGGGAACAAGAACGAAAAAGTTAAAACTTGGCCAAGTCTTCTCTCCTGTTCCTGGGGCCTAGGAAAGCTCCCTGTCAGTTGTGAACACACTCATTTGAATACATTATTTCAACTTCTTTGTTCTGATTATTGTTTCCGTTACCAGTGGCTGTGAACCAACTTTGATGTACCGTTGTTAGATCTATCTTCAGATAAGAGCAATTATGTGCCTTAAACCTTAGGTGACATTGATGTAGCTTTTGTAAACAATTACCTCATTCTTTCTTGTCAAAACTACATTAGCAATTAAAGTAATTAGCTTTAATTTTGAATGTGCACAATAGTTTCTAAAAACTAATTGTGAAAGTATGTATGGTGTTCCAGATTTAGAAATGTCTTGCGTCACATGTTTGATAGTTAAATTAACTCTTCATTGTAGCCATAAATAGAAATGTGAGTAAATGCAATTTGCAGTTAGCACAGTATTAATATGTGCTATTATTTATTTACCTCTGCACAAATAGTGTACTACCCTTACTGGTACAAAAACTGGTGGCCCATTCAGTCTTTTTTAACAACTGAGGAGGGAAGTTGAATATACTGAGAAAACACAAAACTTATGAACCGGCAGCATCACGTTTTGCCTGTTCGCACCCTCTGCACTTGTTGCCGTCTGCTGCTATCAGAGAAAGGCATGCATGAAACCATACAACATTTTTAGAACTACGAGGGCTGTTTAATGATCATAATTTTTATGGTTATAATTTCTCGCGCTAAAATTCAATCTTATGATATTCTGTTAGCTTAATGTGAAACAAACATACTGTAGTTGTTTCATTGTTGGTACTCCTGGTTCCACCTGTGAGAGGCAGGCAAGTTCAAACATGTTCAGTATCACCTACCGCTGCAATGGAGGTAACACGCAAGGAACAATATGTGGCTTTGAAATTCTGTTTTCGTCTCAACAAATTTTCAGCTGAGGCTTATACCATGTTACAGGAGGCCTATGGAGAGTCTTCTTAGAGCACAGCTCGAAGGTGGTTTAAAATGTTTAAAGAGGGGAGACAATCTCAAAGAAAGGTGGACCCACTGTTCCAGTTACTGCTCTTACAGAAGAAAACATCAACACTGCTGCTGCCATTGTGAGAGAGGATCGACGAATTACCTTAAGATCACTTTCTGAAATACTGAACATTTCATCGGTTGCCACGCACATGTTGGTGACAGAAACATTACACATGAGATTGGTTTGCGCGATGTGTTCCAAGACTGTTGACTCCCAAACAAAAGGACATTCATGTACAGGTCTGCACGCAGTTAAAGTTGATGTTAGAGGAAAATCCAGAGTTTCTTTCAAATGTAATCACTGCTGATGAAACTTGGCTACATCATTTTGATCCAGAGAGCAAACAGCAAAGCTCAGTGTGGTAATCTCCATCACCAACCCTCAAGCCGAATGGTTAGTGCACTCACCTACCACCTAGACAGCCTGGGTTCGATCCCAGGGACCTGCATGTGGTATTCGTGGTGGACGAAGCGACGCCAGGGTGGGTTTTCTCCGGGTGCTCCAGTTTCCCCTGCCATCTCATTCCACCGGTGCTCCATCTACATTCCATGTATCATCAGTGTCACCGCCTGCGGTGCCGTAGTAGTAAGAGCGGGCAAAAAAGCAAAAGTGCAGCTTGATTATTTAGACCTGACCATGCTTAGCTGTATATGCAATAGTCGGACTAGTCCACTATCTTCTGGGAGGGGTTTTGGGTTGGTAGTAGCTGGGCAGTGAGTTTGTGAACAATGCGGATAACAAAGGCAGGTAAGGAGAATACTGCCAGCCTTTCTCCCCCACCCTAGACTACCTTCTCCTCCTCTGCGTTTCTGCAGGGTCAGATCTAAATAATCAAGCTGTAGTTGCTTCTGCTGGGAAAGTTATGGTCAACTCATTCTTTGATATTCATGGAATGGTTTATCAGCATGGTTTATCATCCAGTAACTGGACGATACCACAGGGATGTCCTGAAAACATTGCAAGCCCATATCAGGTTCAAAAGACCACATTTCCATGAAGCAGGGAAGATGCTGCACCACGATAATGTACTGCTGCATATTGCCAATGTTCTTGCTGAATATCTTGCAAAAATCAATGAGAAGTGCATCCTATAGTCCGAATTTCGCACCATGTGACTTTTTTCTATTCCCTAACTTGAAGAAACGCCTTCGTGGGAGGCATTGTCCATCATCAGAAGCAGTGGTGGAGGCTGCAGAAGTGATTTCAAAGGACCTCTCAAAAATGGTTCCCAGCATGTCTTTGAAGACTGGCAGAAATGCTGGAACAAGTGCATCGCATTCATGGGAGACTTGAGAAGGACCATCAAAATTATGAGAATGAATAAAGGTATGTTGTCAAAAAGAATTATTATCATTCTTTATTGAACAGCCTTCATACTTTTAAAGTCTTTACTTACCAACTTTATGAAATGAGATGCTGAAACTGGCCACTGTCGTCTATACATTTTAGGCACCTCTTTAGGGAACTATCTATTACTCGCTGTAGTTCATGTTGATACCGAAATTTAGATTTCCGATCGAATGGGCTTTTGAAAAAGACACGTTTTAATTTAATTGCCGGATGTGAGATTTGCGATAAGTGTTAAGTAATAATATACATAGATAATAGAGTAGCAAGTGTTGTAAGGTGAGCAAGATATGAGTAAATGATAGTCGTTAAATTTGTAGAATAAACGCATTATTGGTTTGAAATTAACGAGTCATGACGTCATACTACATAGTTTAAATCCACGTTCGAAAGTTAGTTCTACAAACCTTAAAAGTCGCGTGAGATATCTAATAAAATATAAAGTAAACATCGTTTAATCCTAAAAAAGTAATTATATATATTTGAAATTCATAAAAGAACATGTTATAATAGAAAGGGACATTTCTAAATTGCGGGAAAAGGAAATAGCATTTTGGATACGAGGCTTTCTTGGATGACGTCATGACATTCAAATGGAGCGAACGGTTTTCTTAGCGTGGGTAAGAGAGAAGCGTCGAGTCAGTACTCAAAGAGAGACCAGTACGGGAGATCGCGCTGAGCGGATGTGAGGGCGATGCCTCTACAGATACAAATATTTTCGGCATAACTCCTGAAAATATTTAAATAGGAAATAAAGGATATGAAAAGTTGTTCTTGGGTTGTCCATTACACTTGCGCAAACCCGAGATAAAGAGATCTTATGCAGAACTAGCTGAGGCGAGCTACATCGAAGGGCAACGTCACATCACCAACGACTTCAGCTTCAAATGGCGATCTAATAACCAGGACATCACAACGATTTTACAGCTTCAAATTGGCTTCCCAACGTGTGGCGCCGAAAGAATGGACCAAACCCCCAAGACGACCAGATCAGCATCGAGCCAGCAGACAAGAAGGTGCCCAGCGTGTCAACATCTGTGAAAAGTGTAGTGAACAAGTTTAAGTGCAGTTAAAGTGAAATAGTGAAAATATTGAAAATTTTGGTGAGTAGAAAAACACATGTAAATAGCTTAGAAATGGAAGACAGCGATACAGACTTTTTAGGTTTCGATAGTCCGGAAATTGAGAAAAGTGTAAGTAGGATGGAAGAATTTAATCAGAATGTAATTGGTAGCAGAATATGCCAAGAATTAGAAGATCAGAACGTTAGAGAAACACCTAGAGGTAGTTCAGAAATGTTTAGTAGTAATTTAGAAAGGCCAGCATTTATGTCAGAAATAGAGAATATGTTTCAAACGATAATGAAAAAGATGAGTACAGAGTTAAGTCAAAAGATAGATGAAAATAGTAAAGAATTAAGAACAGTGGAAAAGATGAGTACAGAGTTAAGTAAAAAGATAGATGAAAATAGTAAAGAATTAAGAACAGTGAAAAAGATGAGTACAGAGTTAAGTCAAAAGATGAGTACAGAGTTAAGTCAAAAGATAGATGAAACTAGTATAGAGTTAGGACAGAAATTAGAGAAGGGACAACAGGAATTGGGAATGCAATTGGAAAATCAGAAGAGAGCTTTCGAAACCTTTAGGGAAGAAGTTAGGGAGGAAATTAATAAAGTTAGTAGTGAAGTGAAAGAAAATAGAGAACAGGTAGAACAGGTTAAGGGAGAATTAGAGACAATAAGGCAAGAAGTAAAGAATTCTGAAAAGAAATTAGGTCAACAAGTGAGTGAAAAATTAGATAAAGAAAGGGAAAAAGTAACATATAGATTAGACAAACAAAGGGAAGAAATTAGAGAAGAGTTACAGGGGTGTAAAGTTAGAATAGAAAGATCTGATGTAGAAAATGAAAGGCAGGCTAGAAATTTGGAGGATGTTACAGACCAAATAAAAGGGGTAGTAACAGAAATTACTCAGGTAAAAGAGGCCTTAGAAAATTTGAAATTAAATGAAAATGCATGTAATCACAACAATCTTAGTAATGAAGTTGCAAGAAACGAGGCAATACCAGGTGTATCAGCTGACATTTCGATGCAAAATAGGGGTAACAGTAATTCCCATTCTGATCTCGGAAATAGCTCAGGGATAGGTGACAATTCAAATTTACATTGGCCTAACCATGTCTTAAATGAAATGACACCTCCAGTTTTTGAAAATGAAGATTCAGAGGATCCTAAAGCCTTTTTAGAAGGGTTACAAGAGTACTTCACGGTGAAACGTATACCAGAGGAGTACAAGATGGTTATAGTAAGAAAATGTCTAAAGGGTAATGCTGCTAATTGGCTAGGCCTTTCTATGGGTAACAATAATGATTACAGGACCTTTAGAAACATCTTTTTAACCAGATATTGGGGAGCTAGTAGGCAGGCTAATATTAGAGTTGAATTAAGCAATGGAAAGTTTAATCCTAGATCGGAGGAATCGATGGTCAACTATTTTATGAGAATAGCGAGAAAATCGAAGATGTTGGATCCTCCTCTAGATGAAAAAGATCTAATAAATATAGTTACTCCACATTTTCCGGAAACGCTTCAACACTACCTAATCATAGCCCGACCCGATAGCATTGCAGCTATGATCGAATTATTATCAGCCTTAGAAGTCAATAAGCCGAAACACGCATTTGGAAATAAATATGAAGAAAAAGAAACTGTAAATTCTTTCGGGCAAGGGGCACAGTATTATCAGAATAGAAGTGAGATTAGGGAAAGATATAAAGGACCAGTACCAAGGATGGAATCATTCCGGTGGGAAAATCGAGGTAGATATAACCAGGAAGGGCATCACCAAAATAGAAATGGTAATCAAAGGGGAAGAAATATAAGGGTGAATTATATGAATACAAATAGATTTGATCGAGGTAGACGGGGACGTTATTTTGGACATAGTAGAAATTCAAATGATGGGTATTGGACAAACGGAGATAATGAGTTTAGACCGAGGTCACCAAGACAGGAAGAAAGGTATTCAAATGGACGAAATTCCCCCGAAAATGCGGAAATGGTCGAGGCCATTAACACGGTCAAAAACATGGTAGGAAGTAACCCCGATTTAATGCAGGAAAACAGAAGTAACAATTCGGGAAATAGTACAGGAGCAATACATAAAAATCAGGGAAACGCCAGACCCGGTCAAACGCGCCTTCAGTGAGAACTGGGTATCCTAGTAATGATTGTGATAAGTACTCGGAAATAAATAGTCCTGGAAGGCAAATGATGATACAAAAGAAAAGAGAATGGAAAAATAGAAACGACGAAAACGAAAAAGTAGGAGATCCACCTAAAATCAAAATTGGAGTAAATGGAAAACAATACAATGCAATTATAGATACGGGATCAAATAGCACAGTATGCTCACAAAATTTTTATGATAATTTACAAAGTAGTGGCTTTAAAGTAATGTCTTTACCAGTTAATGGGATATATTGCTCGCTAGCTGTGGGAAAACGAAAAGAGAGAGTAAAATTTCAAGCAATGATAAATATTGAAATAAATGGGAGAATACTTGGAATTTTATTTCTGATTGTAGGAAGACTTGTGACAGATATTATAATAGGTTGTGATTGTCTTTATGCCTGGGAAGCTGTGGTGAATTTTAAAAACATGATTCTAGAAATGAAAGTTGAAGATGAGATCATTATAGTGCCTTTTGTGGAAGATAGTAGTTCAGAAACTATTGTAAGAGAAAAAGAGGAAGAAGAAATCCAAGGGGATACATTCTTTGTAGAATATGTTAAAGTAGGAGCTATGGAATTAACTGAAGTAAATGTCAAAGAGTACAGTGTCGATAATAAAGAAAATGTAGAATGGGATAAAAATGATTTCATAGACAATTTGAGGGTTTCTGATGCAACTAGGTACTATGATAGGGAGAGTAGTGAAGACTTAGAAGAATTGTTGAGGAAAAAAGTAACTCAGGCTGATCAACTAAATGAACAACAGAGGGATAAATTGTTTGAAATATTAATCCGAAATAAAGAAGTATTCTCTGAGAAACCTGGTAAATGTAATATTTATACTCATTCGTTTGAGATGATACCCATCAAACCTTTTACACATAAAGCGAGAGCTATCCCTAGTACAATACGAGAAGAGGTAGATGCAGTTATAAAGTCAATGTTAGAAGATGAGGTTATTGAAATTTCGAATTCAGAATTTGTGAATCCCCTATGTATTGTAAATAAGGCCAATGGAAAGATTAGGGTGACATTAGACGCGAGAAAACTTAATCAACATTGTAAACCTGATAGATTTAGACCAGAAAGTGTAGAGGTAATCTTGAACAAATTGCAGAAGGGCAAAATTTTTTCTACTTTAGATCTTACAGCATCTTTTTGGCAGATCCCACTTAGAGAAGATTTAAGAAAATATACAGCGTTTTTACATTCAGGAATATTATATCAGTTTCGAGTTTGCGCCTTTGGTATGAATACCAGTGGTAGTGCACTATTAAGAGCTTTGTATGAAATTTTTGGAGAAACCATAAAGAAATTTGTAGCTCAGTATGTGGATGATTTTGTGATTTTTTCAGAAAATATAGAGGATCATTTAAATCATATCAATTATGTGCTTAGTCAGTTAAAGAAAGCAAACATGACAATAAAGCCAAGTAAAACTGCATTCTTTGTGAAACAGACAGAATTTTTAGGTTATGTTATTTCAAATGAGGGAATCAGGCCTAATCCCGACAGAATTGAAAGCATAAATAAAATACCAGCTCCTAAAAATATAAAGCAATTGAGAAGATTTCTTGGTATTCTAAATTATCAGTCAAGATTTATCCTGGAATATGCAACCGTAGTAGCCCCATTAAGACAACTATTGAGAAAAGATGTAAAATGGCAATGGTCATCAGTAGAACAAGAATCTTTTGAAAAGGTAAAAACATTGTTTGCAGCGTCAATTTTATTGGAAAAACCTAGGGAAGATCTCCCCTACATAATTTATACAGATGCTTCAGGACTTGGTTATGGTAGTGTCATATTACAAAAAGATGAGGAAGGAAAAGATCACCTCATTGCTGTAGCTTCAAGGGGGCTTTCAAGGACTGAATCACAGGCTTGCACTACAGAAAAAGAAATAGCAGCTATTTACTTTGCACTTGTAAAATTTAAGCAATATGTATATAACAACCCAGTAATAGTTTACACAGATCATGTTAGTTTGGCATTTATGAACTCTTGCAAACTCACAAGCACACGTATTTCTAGATATATACATGAGATCACATCCCATAACATAGAAATCAAACACATAGCAGGAAGTCAAAATATTTTTAGTGATTTGTTATCAAGGATGAAAACCAATTATACAATACCAGATACAATTAGTGACAACAAACATGATGTAACCATACTATATTTGAAAACCTTAGAAGGGACTCAATTAGCTAAAGAATTTCGAAATTTGGAACAATTACAGACAGAGGACGATGAACTTAGGAAATTGAAAGAAAAGGCACAACCAATCACAGAAAATCTAAAAGACAATATAGGTATTTATGAGGGAAAAATCTATAAATTTCATGGAAGAATTGAACCTAAATGGAAGGTAATGGTACCAAAAGCTTTACAAGAGAAACTTATACTTGCTTATCACAAAACACTAGCTCATACAGGTAGTGAAAAGCTAATCATGGTAATTAGTGATCATTTTTATATAAAACATTTGGCAAAGAAAGTGAGAAAAATATGTTCAAGCTGTGATTTATGTCAAAGGGCCAAACCATTTAATATCAAATTTGATATAGAACCTCAGACAATCATAAGAGAAGGGAAAAATGTACTAGTTACTGCTGATGCACATGGGGAGCTACCAGTAGGACAATTTGGATGTAGATATATGTTTGTTCTTCATGATGTTTTTAGTAAATTTATTAAAATTTATCCTGTTAGGAATATCAGCAGCAAAACATGTGTAGGAAAGATAATAAAAGATTATGTGCCTAAATATGGCAAGATTCAGGCAATCTTAACAGATAATGCTACAGTTCATCGGAGCAAAATCTTTAAAGAAACCCTAGAAAATCATGAGATAAAGTTATATCATTGTTCCTCATACTTTCCATCAGGGAATCCAACAGAACGTGTCCTCCGAGATATAGGAATTTATTTACGTGTACTTACACATCATAATCATAAGGATTGGGTGAAATATTGTCCATTGATAGAAAAGATTATCAATCACACCATTAATGTAACTACTGGGTTTGCACCAATAAAATTAATGTTAGGAATTGAACCAGAACCAATATTGATCGGGGTACCAAAAACACTGAAAATTAATGACATTCAGTTAAGTGAAGAAGAAAGAGCGAAAATTGCTTTTGAACGAATCAAGAAAAAGGCAGAGAAGCGAAAATTAAAGAAAAAGAGTAGAAAACATAAATGGGAACCTAAGATAGGCGATTGGGTACTAGTTAAAGACCATAAGTTATCAAGTGCCTTGAGAGGTAGGAACAAAAGGATGGAATTGTTATATAAAGGTCCTGCAGAAATTATATCAAAATTTGGTTATCATACCTATGAATTAAGAGATGTTAAAAATGAAAAATGTCTGGGAAGATGGCATAAACAACTCCTTCGACCATACAAGAAACCGTGTGGTGCCTTGGAACCTTGATTTAATGTAAAAGAAAAATTGGAAGTGTCATTTGTATATTGACGCCCAATCAGCTTTGAGATAAAATGTAAATGTTAGCTTACTTGAAAATCATATATTGGTCAGGTACTTACATATTCATGAAAAATGCAGAATGTGAATTGCTATCTACTACAAAGAGCTTAAAAATATATTGTATAGAGCTCACAATAACAGCTTCAGAAAGATTGTTAAATTGTTCATCTCCGCATAGAGAGAAAACAGAATATTTACCTTGTAAACATTTGGTAAAATATTTAGATGTATAGATAGTTATCACAGCAAGACAAAGAAAGAACTTGTCTGAAGAGTGTAATGGATTTATATAAATATATGTACCTTTTAGTGCTTAAAGGATATAGTACAGATATGTGTGTTACAATAACAAAAGTAAAAAAAATCACAGTGCAAGTGATAGTGAGAGCGAAGTGAGCAAACATGAACTGAAAGAAGGAAGTATAAAGAAAGACTCTTGAAATTTAACCTTTATATAAAAGCTTCACAGAAGAAACCATAACATATTGTAATTAGTATTTAAGGATTAATGTTAAGTCAAATGTATAATTGTTTGTCATGTTAAAAAGATTAATGAGAAAATATGTTAATCACCAATTTCAAAACAGTGTAATTGAAAATTGTATATAATGGGAGTGTTGCCGATTATTCAAAATACAGGAGTAATTTTTTAATTTTTCTTTCGGGCAAGACATTTACATTATTTTATTATGAAATAATAAAATAATATAAATGGGGGCATTTGATACCGAAATTTAGATTTCCGATCGAATGGGCTTTTGAAAAAGACACGTTTTAATTTAATTGCCGGATGTGAGATTTGCGATAAGTGTTAAGTAATAATATACATAGATAATAGAGTAGCAAGTGTTGTAAGGTGAGCAAGATATGAGTAAATGATAGTCGTTAAATTTGTAGAATAAACACATTATTGGTTTGAAATTAACGAGTCATGACGTCATACTACATAGTTTAAATCCACGTTCGAAAGTTAGTTCTACAAACCTTAAAAGTCGCGTGAGATATCTAATAAAATATAAAGTAAACATCGTTTAATCCTAAAAAAGTAATTATATATATTTGAAATTCATAAAAGAACATGTTATAATAGAAAGGGACATTTCTAAATTGCGGGAAAAGGAAATAGCATTTTGGATACGAGGCTTTCTTGGATGACGTCATGACATTCAAATGGAGCGAACGGTTTTCTTAGCGTGGGTAAGAGAGAAGCGTCGAGTCAGTACTCAAAGAGAGACCAGTACGGGAGATCGCGCTGAGCGGATGTGAGGGCGATGCCTCTACAGATACAAATATTTTCGGCATAACTCCTGAAAATATTTAAATAGGAAATAAAGGATATGAAAAGTTGTTCTTGGGTTGTCCATTACACTTGCGCAAACCCGAGATAAAGAGATCTTATGCAGAACTAGCTGAGGCGAGCTACATCGAAGGGCAACGTCACATCACCAACGACTTCAGCTTCAAATGGCGATCTAATAACCAGGACATCACAACGATTATACAGCTTCAATGTTGAGAAATACTGACAATTTCCTAGTGAGGGTGTGTGGGTTTGTCTCGTACACTTTATGTTCTATGTTATCCCAGAGATAGAAATTGCTTCTTGGAGCTCTAAGAAACCTTTCTTTGCTAATGGCGCACCATACACCATTTTTTTCGTCATGAAAGGGTACTTCATGAACAATATTAGGTTCTGAGTTGTAGGGTCAATTTTTTTGGAGTCAACAGTTAATGCCCATAGATGTGTGAATACAATTTTGCCCCATTTTTAGAGAATTAACAGATAGGAAGCGTGCTTTAGCCTTTTTTCAACAATACTTTGCAACCTCTCATATGGCCAATCTTACCAATGAGAACAATTGAAAGTGTCATGAGTAAGCATAGGCTTTCACAGCCGGAATTGATAACTATAAAAGAAACTTCTGAGCTGATTTGCCTTGGTCTACTGGAGTAACTATGTGTAGACGTTTCGTCCACAACTGCAGTGGACATCATCAGTGGCGCAGGTGAAGTCTTCTTGGTGAAGGTTCCATTACGTTTGAAATCTTAATGGTTGGTGATGCAGTATTTATGTAGATAGGGGTCTTCTCTGATTGGCTCTGGGATGGCTGAGGCAGTATGGCTGGTGGGAGGGCCCTAGTAGCAACCAGAAAGCAGCTAGGCTCCTCCCACCAGCTGTCCCAGAGCCAATCAGAGAAGACCCCTTTTTACAGAAATACAGCATCATCTACTGTTAAGATTTCAAATGCAACTGGACCTTCACTGAAAAGACTTCACCCGCACCACTGATGATATCCACCACAGTTGTGACGAAAAGTCTGGACATAGTTACTCCAGCAGACCACAGTAGGTCAGCCCAGAAGTTTCTTCTATAATTGAAAGTATGTTTCAGGATAGAATTATTAGTAGAGATTTGTGATCCCCTTGGTCCCCCAACCTAAACCCCTGTGATTTCTATCTCCGGGGTAACTTAAAACATAAAGTGTACAAGACAAACTCACACACCCAGGAAGAATACAAACAAAATATCTGCCACAGGATTGCCAGCATTTCTCAACATGAGCTACAGCAAGTGATGAATAGTTGCCTAAAGGGGTGCCAAAAATATATGGATTGTGGCCAGTTTCAGAATCTTGTTTCATAAAGTTGGTAAGTAAAGCCTTTAAAAGTAGTTTTAAGAATGTAGCATAGTTTCATCTGCACCTTTTTAAGATAGTGACAGACGGCAATGAGCACCAGGGATGAGGACAGGCAAAACACCACATAATTGGTTCAGAACTTTTTTGTTCTCCCGTTAGAAGAGACTTTACTTTCATTTAAGAATTTCTTCTTTTCCCGACAAAGTTTTTATAGCTACCTTTTTTTCTCCATATAGTATATATTTATTTTATATTGTTGGTTTATGATAGACTTCCTTTTGTCAGGCTTATTTTGTAAAGGAGTTCTCCATTTCCTGATCATATTGCAGGCCAGCAAGTTCCAATCGAAACTCATTTTCAGTAGTGATGGTGCCTTCTCTATCAGCATATCACATTCCACTCCTTTATAACCATAGTCCCACTGCTATGAGTGGTGTAGTGTTGTAAGTTATATTTGTTAATTGTTTGAACAACATTAATGCACCCTGGACGTTTTCATGTCTATAAACAGATACTGTTCTTCCCAAACACAGAAAAAAGTATTGTGCGAGGCATAGATGAAGTACACTTTGAGAAGTTTCCATTACTATAGTTCATAAGCAGACATCGCATATTAGTTACATGCATCCATCACTGCTGCATTAGAAAAAACAACTGTAACACAATGTCTGCTAGTACTGAACATGCTGACTGTGCTCTTCTTTTTCTATACCTGATTACCCTCGCCTTATGGAGGACTGACACCCCCTAGGACTTACAAGCCTGTGCCTAAGTTCAGATGCCTGTCAGGGAGCACAGGAACCTATGGACCGCACAGAGTGAAGACCTGGAAGAGGGTGGTAGTATGAGAGTGAGGAAGAGGATGATAGGAAGTGCAGGCAAAATGAATGAATGGAAAGGTGATGATGGAACAGTTGGTGGAATGGGTGGAGGCAGAAATCAGAGAACTGGGAGAAAATCTGCCCAGATGCCACTTTATCCATCACGAATACCACATGCGGTTCCCTGGGATCAAACCTGAGCCACCTTGGTGATGGGGGGAATGGTCCAACTACTTGGCCACATTGCTACCCGGATTGTACTCATTGTCTATTTTTTGAGTTGGGGCTCCCTGCATAGAACCTTAATGCTTTTTTGTCTTCTAAGCTTCCCCAAATTTCTTTTCAGTCTTTCATTCTACTTTTTACTGGCCTCCAAAAGCCATTCATGTTTCTAGCTTCAATGCATCTCCCATTCCTACTATATTCAACTTTAAAAATTGGGTTTTCTTTCTCAGGCTGAGAAATTTCTAAGCAACTGTTGTGAACTATTACATTCACATATTAGAGCCAAATTTGTCAGAGCGAGTAATAAAGCACTGCACAGTGCTTTTAAATGAGCCCTGGATATTGTCATTCCTTTTTTTTTAAACTTATTATTGTTGTTTAAACAATAAAGTCTATTTGTGACTACAATAAATTTTAAATCATAGTTATTTAAAACAATTAAACATTGATTATATAACATTGTATAAATTAATTGCTTTTTATAAACTTTACTATACTATGGAACACAGTTGGATCACTTAAGGCCACAATGAAATCCGCTGGAATACCACACTGAAGGTGCACATTGAAGAAAGGGCACTCTGAAACTATGTGCTGAACTGTTAGAATGGAATGACAGTGCTACATCTAGGCTGGGGATCCTTTACAAGGAGGCAGGAATGTGTAATTGCAGTATGTCCAATACATAGTCCAGCGAGAGGTACCTGGTCACAATGAATTAAGTGATTTATTGGGTAATTGAAACCATTATTGGAGATTATGGTTCTAGCTTGCTTTTGGATGTGGAAGTCCAGTGTAACTTCCACTGCTTAGATATTCCATACTTGAGGAAACTGGAAGTCATGATGGGAAACCTTAAATTCAGCCAGGCTTGAAGAGTGACATGCTGACTAATCAGCTTTTTCATTTCTGGATATCCTATATGAGTTGGTATGCATGCCACTATCACACATTTACTATATGCTTTAAGCTTACTATATAGCAGTAAAACTGCAATAAGGAGTTTCTGGGTGCCATTTGTTAAAGCAAGAATTGTGCTCATGGAATCTGTGAATGTAATGTAACAACAATATTCAGTTTTCATTATAAATTACAGGGCAAATATCTTACAGGAGAATATAGTAAGGTACTAAAGTAAGAACAAATTAGAAACTAAAAACTTCACTTATCTTAGTAATGTTGCACGTCCTTTTTGCACAAACTGACTCGAGTTTCAAGTTGTCTCCAACTTATTCTCAAAGCTATACAAACAAATTCGTTACCAAAGTTTGTATAGCTTTGAGAATGAGTTGGAGACAACTTGAAACTCGAGTCAGTTTGTGCAAAAAGAACGTGCAACATTACTAAGATAAGTGAAGTTTTTAGTTTCTAATTTGTTCTTACTTTAGAATCTTGTTGCTTCACTGTTAATAGCTTTAATTTTCCTTATATAGTGAGATAATTCGGAAGACTACACGAAATTGTATGCTCAGGATGTACCCCAGCACAACCACCACTTCCATTCATTTTCTCATGCTGTTCTTTTACGGCATATGGTCATATTTCTACAGTTTATTATAAATTGTAAACATATTAAAAAATTATTACTTATTTATGCCAACAAACTTACTGCCGGTGTTCCTAAACACAAAAGGGATTTGAACCACACATCTTCCACTTGCCGTACAATTGCTCTAACCTCTCAAACATTGCCCACAAGCAGCTTATGTGTTTAGGAACACCAGCAGTACGTTTGCTAGTATAAATAAACAATAAATACCATCTAAAGGTTATTTCATACTGGGACATAAAGTACTTATGATTGTAAGTCGCCCTTGTGGCATTTGTTTCTGATGTGAGACTCCCTTTGTGGTCTACTGGGAGAAATACAAATCAGTTGGAGAATTCAGAGTCATTCTGGCAAGTTGTCACAGTAGCTTAATGGTTAGAGCAACTACACCTCAAGTGAAAGGTCTGTGGTTCAAATCCCGGCCGTCGCATTGAATTTATCAGTTCAACTTCTGCCTCTCTTACTCAAAATAATTTTTAAAAAATCTGATGTGTTGCACTCACATGACTTTCTCTACTCTTGTACTAACCATTCTTACAAACTCTTATTCCTATATCTTCTGCACGTTAATTGAGATAAACGTTTGCAGAAATTATCTTACTGCTTATTTCCTTGTAGATGCAAGGGGACTACTATATATACAGCTTTGAGCGATAGTAAAATTTTTTAAAGCTTTGAGATCCCATTCTCTTTGCATGGTTAACATATAAAAAAAAGAACAAAGATGTTGCATTTCATGAACATTTTAAGTTTTCTGAAACTGACAAGGAATATCTCCGAAATGGTTCGCTCTACAAAAAAATTTATTGAGACATAAATTGTATGTTTTAGCAAGATCTACATTTGTTGCACAGTAATATTTTGTCTATCTCTTACGCTTTACAAGTTATTCAAAATTCGTCCAGAGTAAACAGGACTACTAACTCTATAGCCAGAAAATTCAAAATATACATCTCATTTGTCATAAAAATATCTTATACATATGTCGTATTAATCAAAATCGTTACGAGTCATTTCCAAGAAAATCAAAGTTTTCAAAAAATCTTCCATGTAAAGGGTGGTTTAGGGTGGAGCTATTTTCTTCAAAATCTTTGTGTCACATCCTTGAAAAACATTAAACTTAAATACCAACTTTGGCTTTTAACCAACTTTTTGTTTTTGAGTTATGCTGTCCACAGACTGACAGATACACACACACACACACACACACACACACACACACACACACACACACAGACCTTTTTCTAAAAATGCTTTTTTTTGGATTCAGGGTGTCTCAAAACATATTTCCAGTGAAATCTTGACATCAAATTTTTGGGTGGAATACAATACTTCCTAAAATTGCAAAGATGCTGATTTGGCAACTGCTAAGCCTTATGTTTAGCAAATTTCTTGTCAATTGTGTTGTTGTTTGTTCTCTTGAACAAAACTATGCTTTTTCAACTGTCATGCCATGAAGCTCTTCTTACAAAGATTGCACTTGAAAGGTCTTTTACCTTCATGAACTAACTTATGACCTCTCAAAAGTGCTGAATATAAAAAGCTCTTGTGACAAATGCTACACTTGTAAAGACCTTCATAAGTTAAATCATGAGATTTCAAACTTATGCTGTAAGAAAAATCTCAACACACTTATCACACTTAAAAGGCTTATTGCCCTTGTGAATTAAATTGTGTGCCTTCAACTTTGGTGCTTTAATAAAGCTCTTATCACATCCATCACACGTGAACACCTTTTTTTCTTTTTTTTAAATTGTGCATTTTTAAATGTACTGCCTGAGTGAAGCCCTTGTCACACTGGTCACATTTATACGGTCTTTCACCCCCATGAACAAAATTATGAACTCTTAAATGTGATGCATATGCAAAGCTCCTATCACAAACATGACAAATATGCAAACTTTTACCTTCATGAAGTAAACTGTGTGCTTTTAAGTTTGAAGCTGTAGCATAGCTCTTACCACACTTGTGACATTTAAATGGCTCTTTACCCTCATGAACTAAAATATGAGCTCTCAACTTTGCTGCCCCTGCATAACTCTTATCACAAATGTTGCACTTGTATTGCTGTCTTTTATCATCATGAGTTAAACTGTGTGCTTTTAAATTTGATGCTGTTGTAAAACCCTTATCACATTTGTTACATTTAAATGGCCTTTTGCCCTCATGAATTAAATAATGCTTTTTTAAATTTGATGCTGTTGAAAAACCCTTATCACACTTACTACATCTAAATGACTTTGTGCCCTCGTGAATTAAATAATGCTTTTTTAAATTTGATACTGTCGTAAAACCCTTATCACACTTATCACATTTAAATGACCTTTTGCCCTCATGAATTAAATAATGCTTTTTTAAATTTGATGACCTAGTAAAAGCCTTATCACACTGTTTACACTTATATGACGTTTTGCTCTCATGAATTAAAGAATGTGCATTTAAATTTGATGCTGTCGAGAAGTTCTTTTCACAATTGTTGCATTTAAGTGGTGTTTTCTCCTCATGAGTTACAATGTGAGTTAGTAAATCTGACTGCAGATTAAAACACTTCTCACAAAATGTACATTTGTGTGATACCTTGTCGTCCACGTGAAATGTCTCTGTGATATCACCTTCTTGGGTTGCAGTTGTATGAGGCTTTCCATGACACTGGCTCAGCTTTAAACCTGCACTGATGTTCCATATTGCCTCTGTATCCAATCTGAAATGCACCAGGAAAATAATCACAAATCAAAATGACACAGTAACAAAGCAAAAGAAGAGGTAGATTACTGAAAATGAATAACACAAGAGTAGAAGAAAACTCCGCAGCAAAAAGCTTGTAATATAACTTGTTACATTTTTAGATTTATTTAAGTAATGAAATGAGCAGTGATGTCAAATGGTGTGCTTGAGTGCAAGCTTGCTCTGCTTGGGACCAGTGTTGCCATGTCTGCCAAAGTGAAAGCTGGAGAAAACAGTAGATTTTTTTTAGCCGGCAATTTTGCTTATTGTATACATATTTATGATACTGTAATAATTAATAATAATAAATATTTGCTCCAAAATTCATGTACTGTAGTTACTGCCACATGTAATGTCAGTATTGCACAATAGCCCCTATTCTGTATCTATTTGTTCGATTTCTTCTGCTTTCACCAAATTAGGAAACCGAGAAGCATGTGGTACAATTGACTGATGATTTTGTCTCCACCAAAATACATGTTTTCCACAGGAAGAAATACTTTTGGATCCCAGTATTTATCTTTATCTATTTCAGTGGAATTCAAATGTTCAGGTTTAATGTAGCAGTCAAGGATAGTTCGCACTGTAGAAACAACAGATGTGGTGTACAGTTTATGTATACAGGTGATTATATTAATCTTTTGTTTTTATACACAAGGAAAATGCCTTGCCTGAGACCTTTTTCAGAAGAGTGAATTATATGATGTTAAGGAAACTAGTGTTTAAAAATGGAAAATACATAAAAAGCAGGAGATTTTAAAGTGTGCTCAGGTTTTAGCAGTAGATCTGCAAAAAACCAGATCATTAGACCTGGCAACCCTGCTTGGGACAGTGTTAATCAGAGCTGTACAACATGCATACCTGGAAAAAGTGAAGCACTTCCACATTTGCAGTCCCTGGGGAGGCATTTGTGAAAATTACTAACATCCATAATTTTTGTCACAATGATGTGAAAATTTGTATGCATGTGTGCCGCAGTATAACTAGTAGGTTTACCAAATTTCACTTCTCTATGTAAATTAGTTTTTGCAAAAAAATATTTCTTGGGTTTTCTGCTGCAATTTTAGTTTAGTATAATAAATACTTCTTATAAAATATAATTTGTTATAAATAAACTAAACTTTGGTCATATGTTCCCCTTGATTATGTCTACAAAACCTGGTGTTTTTATTTAGCAATGTCAAACACCTTTGGCAAACAAAAATATTGAATATTTCAATGGCTATTTTTTTCAAATTATTAATAATTTTCAAAATAAAAATTCAATAACAATTAAACTACTCCATACAGAGCATGTAAAATACCAAGTTTTATGAAGCAACTATCTAAGAATATGTGTGCAAAATTTCAAAGCAATCTATTAAGAATTGCACTAGAAGGTGTATTTTGGAGATTGAAAAAAGTATAAAAAGAAAAAAAAAGAAAGAAAGCAAAGAAAAATGACTAAAGTTTTAAGTGTATGACAACATTTATATACTGAGTTCGCAATGCAGAAACAACAGATGTGGTGTTAATCTTTTGTTTTTATACCCAAGGAAAATGCCTTGCCTGAAGACCTTTTTCGGAAGAGTGAATTATATGATGTTAAGGAAACTAGTGTTTAAAAATGGAAAATACTGGTTTGAGAATTTAATGCCATTCTGGCAGTTTGTCACAATAGCTCAGTGGTAGAGCAGCCGCCCAGTAAGTGGAAGGTCTGTGGTTCAAATCCCAGTTGTGGCATTGAATTTTTAAGCTCCAGTTCTACCTCTCAAACTTTGCGCACACACAGCTTGTGTGTTTAAAAACACCAACAGTAAGTTTGTTGGCATAAATAAATAATGTATTTACTGCTTAGAATTCCCCTCAACCATATGAAGGTCCTTCAGCTAACTGTTTAGCTTCTTCTTTAGGTTTTGCTACTCTTAACTTTTTTTGGCTCATTTGAATGTATTTAATATGCTTTAGCATTACTTCCACTTACTGGTGTTTTGCTCCTCACTGTAACTTTTCTATCTGACCTTACCTTGGTCATCTCTTGTTATCTTCCGACCCTGATGCTATTAGGGTTCCTGAGGGCTAGTGAGTCTTTATTTTTCCAACCTCTCCATTTCTCTAATTTCTCTATAAAACCTTAACCCCTAACATGCTGACCTGTCATGGCATGTAATACGTCCTCTGATTGGTAATCAGAGGATATGGTCGGTGAATTTATTTTGATAATTCTCCCGGTCAGGTCGGTGAGACCCGTAAACCAACGACAGGTGTGGTTCTCCAGGTATTCTGGGGGTTGCGAGAGAGCGATGTGACCGCCAAAACATAAAAATATGGTGCTCTCTAAAAAACGGTTGCTGTTACTGCTATTGCTCTCTTTATATTGGAGAGCAAGAGGATTAATGACTTCATTGTCAGAAATCCAGCATTAGCTACCAACAATATGCTTTAATCTCCGCTTATCCCAAACATTACTAATTCTTTTGCTGACTGGATTTACTTCACTAGCTGTGTCCCTTTTCTGTACACAGAGTAGTCTCAAAACCCATATTGAATGAAATAATAGCTGAAGTTACTGAAATTTGCAATCTCTTTTATAAATAAAAAGTTTGGTATAAATTCATAAAAACTTGACCACATGGTAATACATGCACACAGACAAAAGTTTCGGCATACTTTAGCATTGTTTTACCTGCATGAATGTTTGCAGAAAATCCCACAAGATGTCTCTATATACATCCACCAGCACTGAATCCAACCAACTGATTTAAACTTCAAAATTGTATGCCATGTGCTGCAATGGGGTATGGGATAAATTTCAGGAGCCACGCCCAATCACACCTGGGCATTTAAATCATGATGTAGCAGTCTTTTAACTCTTTCACTGCTGAGATATTTTGCCACATATCCTATTCTTCCTCTAATTCCTAAACCGTTTTTCATATCCCTTTCCAAGACACCTCGGTCGAAGTGATTCAGATAGCCATGACACTTAACACTAGAACCCCGGCGCTCGTTAGCTACCATTAACTACGGTAGCAGTCATTTTTGACCATTCGCTTTTTCTTTGCCTTTTCCATTTCCATTTTACATCTTATTTCTTACCAGTTTGATACTGTTATTATTAGGTAACTAGGCCCAATATATTATCACTATGCATGTATAAATTATTAGAAAACCGCCTCTCTATATTCAAATTTTCTATGCTAAATGTTTTCTCTAATAATCTTGTGGTAATGGAGAGTTAGCAGAAAAAAATATTTAATTTAGTAGTATATAAAAAAGCCCATCCTTTATTTATCTCTATTTTTCAACAGTACGTTTATTCAAATAAAAAAAAAATAGCTCAAATTCTCAGAAAGGCGGAATATAGTGTAATAGTACAACTAAGAATATTTGGGATTATGAACATGAGAACTCAACTTTTTGTATAATAAAACAAGTAATATTCCAACACATGTCTTTATATTAGTAAACCTGTTAGAGTATGACAACTATGTTAGTGCTTACACAGAAAGTTACTTTCATTGTTATGAACATTCATTTATACGTTGCATTTTCCACATACTGGTTTCTTGCAAATATGACAGGAATTGCTTGCTTTGTTCTGTCTGCAGTTATGACCTATTTGACACTATCGTCGGCGATTAGGGGTTGGATGTTCTTCGGTAGCATTAGTCTCTATACAACGTTGTCTAGTTCCCAAATAGGCTTTTCTTAGTTCATCAGCAGGTTGAAGGATGAATCTGCAGCGTGAAAATTCCTTGCCACTTATTTCTAGAAACACTGTCCAAGCATTGTTGGCAGCTAGATTCAATATGTTGTAAACAACATGCATTGGCCATCTGCGAGTACCAGCACGAACGGAATACAATCGTGCCAACTGATCAATCGCATCCACTTCATATTTGGTCTTGTAAAACTCAACTGTTTCAGGAAGTTTCTTGGAGACTGCAGATATTGCACATGAGTTGTGAAGTGTACTCATTATAATTACATTCTTCTGTGACTTTCCTTGGTAGTTGATTAGCAAAATACCATAGTTAGTTTTCTTATCATAAAGAGGAACTCTGGAATTTCTTAGGTGATCAGGAGCTTCTCGTCTCGATCTGTTCACAGTTCCTTTGATACTAGTGCCCGACTCCTTTAGTCTTTTAGCTAGTGATAGTGAAGTAAAGTAGTTGTCGGTGGTTATGTTTATCCCTTTTTTGAAAAGGATTTATTAGAGATGTTACATGTTCTGGAACAGATTCGTTCTGAGGCCGCTGATTATCCTTCCCCAGGTATGGGATATCGCTGCAGAGATACTTTCAGTTCACATCTCCAAGCATCCAGTATTTATACCAAATTTGCCAGGCTTATTGGCCATGTATTGAATGAATGGACAGCGACATTGTGTAGGATAAAGTTAATCTACTGTAAGGAATGCACCTGGTATGTAGCAAGCCTTACAGTTTTCAATCAATTTGTTTCAAATAGTTGAAACCAGTGCAAACGCATCCATCTTTAGCCTTTCAGAACGGGATGACCTTGCATCAAATTGTAAAAATCTCATCAGTTTCACGAATCTGTCCTTTGCCATGGTATCAGAAAATATAGGTGGGCCCCACATTTTGGACCATAGTTCAGCTAACTCAAGGCTTCTGCACCCAAGTGCACCCCGCAAGTAAATTACGCTGGTGAAAGCGTCCAGCTCATCCAAGGAAACAGTCTATTTTTCTTCTCTCTTGCTTCAATCTCTGTACATTTTTTGATATGTCGAAGAGTTGACTCATCAATGAACAACTTCCACGCAGATGCATGACTGCTGTCCCTTACACGTCTCTTAGCATAAGCAGTAGGGCCTCCTTTTTCTTTCACAACATTATGTTGCTCTGTTCCACCAGGATTGTGACCTGGGTCGATGATCTGCCACTCAGTACCCTTATCTCTACTGAGAATTTTTGTAAGTGCAGGAAGTTTTTCCTCTTCATGTTACCTTTTTCTGTCTCTTTCTTATTATTGGTTGTGTTGAAGTGGTTGCGTTACCTGAAGCTGTAGCATTACTAGTAGGCATTCTGTTTTCATTTGCCGCTTGTGACGCACTCAAATTGGATGGAGTTACACAGTGCTGCAAGTCATATTCAAATGATGGTTGTATTGAGCTATGCCCATACCTTCTTACCTCCCTTGCAGCACGAGAATTACATAAAATGTTATCCTGAATTTGATTTTCTGAAAATAAATAAGCAAAGAAAATATATATGTATATTGTGTACAAACAAGGAAATGAACAACTACATAAATGCACCTATTAGGAATACAGTTTCATGTTATGCAATATCTAAAGAAAGCAGAATGAAACTTACCATTCAAATCATCTTCGCTGAATGACTCATCTTCCGATTGCTCTGAATCAGCTGGAGGTTGATAATCATCTTCACCACTACCACGTTCTTCAAAAAGATCACCTTTTGATATATCGTCTGGTATATCATGAAATATAGCTAGGATTTCATCTGGTTTCAAACCACGAGACATCTTGTAGGCAAAGATTCACAACGTACACTACTATAATGAACAGTTGGTATGAAGACGGACAAAGCAGATTAGTGACAATGAGAAATCGAACGACAGTGCGAGCGAAAGCCTAACAAAATTGTAATGATCAAAAATTACCATCTCCGGGGTTCATGGTCAAACATGAAAAAATGTCTACGTAAATAATGACATGCTGAAAATTATTATGCTGTATAAAACTAGAGGTTATATCAGGAAAAGTCATGAAAGGCCAAACTTCGTTTTTAAAAATTGGCAAAACTAAACTTATTTAAATATCAAGAACGGTCAAAATGACCGCTACCAGGGTTCTAGTGTTAAGGCAATATGCATTGAACTGGCCATTCATTCAAAGCCAAACGTTGCGAGTTCGAATCCCAGCAACTGCAGTCAAATGTGCCTGTGATAAAGGAAGGGGAGAGCCCAAGTAAAATAATCAGTGTAATGGAACCATGGGAAGCTGACAGGATTATGTTTGACTGCGGTTGCATGGATTTTGCTTTTTTTCTCAAAAAAAAAAAAAAAAAAAAAAAAAAAAGTTTTATTGCAAAAATTTAATAATTTTACAATAGGAAATGGCTGCAAACACTTGAATTCAGCTTATTTAGGTTAGCATAACAAGGAAATGGAAAATATCTCAACAGTAAAAGGGTTAAATACACGTTGTCTATGTGACAGCAAACACAGTGAAATGGCGATGCAGCATAAACGATGGTAGATTCTGAAAGTACAGGGTGGAGACATGGTAATTATTATTTATTTATGCCAACAAACTTACTATTGGTGTTTTTAAACACACAAGCCGTGTGTGGGCAAAGTTTAGCTTAGTGGTTAGAGCAGCTGCTTGATAGCTATTATGATAGATTGTATAGTTTTCAAGGAACACTAACATACATTGCATGGAAATTGCTATTCTGATATTAATAAGTGTCCTTAAGGCTCTATGGACACAGTACTCATCTGAGTATCATTTTACCCATTTCATTCATTCATCATCCAATATGAGCTATCAAGCTAAAGGATATTAAACTTCAAGGACCTCCCTACCCCTAAAAAAGTGCAATATGTTGCATTTTGTTGCAGGCCAGTAAAATGGGAGTATAATGAAGGATAAATGCATGGGTAAGCTCTGGGTTAGACTTGATACCGAAATTTAGATTTCCGATCGAATGGGCTTTTAAAAAAGACACGTTTTAATTTAATTGCCGGATGTGAGATTTGCGATAAGTGTTAAGTAATAACATACATAGATAATAGAGCCGGAAGTGTTGTAAGGTGAGCAAGATATGAGTAAATAATAGTCGTTAAATTTGTAGAATAAACGCATTATTGGTTTGAAATTAACGAGTCATGACGTCATACCACATAGTTTAAATACACGTTCGAAAGTCAAGTCTACCAACCTTAAAAGTCGCGCGATATATTTAATAAAATATAAAGTAAACATCGTTTAATCCTAAAAAGGTAATTATATATTCGAAATTCATAAAAGAACATGTTATAATAGAAAGGGACATTTCTAAATTGCGGGAAAAGGAAATAGCATTTTGGATACGAGGCTTTCTTGGATGACGTCATGACATTCAAATAGGAAGAGAACGGTTTTTCTTAGCGTGGGTAAGAGAGAAAGCGTCGGGTCAGTACTCAACCAGAGACCAGTACGGGAGTTCGTGCTGCGCGGATGTGAGTGCGATGCCTCTACAGATACAAATATTTTCGGCATCACTCCTGAAAATATTTAAAATAAATAATATATAAAGTTGTTCTTGGGTTGTCCATTACACTTACGCAAACCCGAGATAAAGAGATTTCATGCAGAACTAGCCGGGGCGAGCTACATCGAAGGGCAACGTCACGTCACCAACGACTTCAGCTTCAAATGGCGATCCAATAACTAGGACACAACGACTTTTACAGCTTCAGACTTGAGCTTTATTCTTAAATCTTATTTTACTCTCATGATAAAGATCACAATATAATGCAATAGAAATTAATGCTTGACCTGCCAATGGAGAAAATCTGCAATATTTTGAATTAAAAAAATAAGTAAAAAAAGTATCAAGTTGTACATAGCCTCCAATGTCTTAAATTTTACAGACAAACCATAACCTGGGGACACACAAGCAAAACATTTACATCAGTTTTTCATGTCTAATTTCTGCATTTGCACATGTTTGGGATCTAATCACATGTGGCTGAGACTCTTGCATTTTGAATACTTACTGCTCACAGGATTTCTAAAATGTTCATTTTGAGGGCAATGTTAATATTAACAGAATTGACAACCATTATAGGGGTGCCCTCTCTAATTATTTTGTTGTTGTTAGCTAATGCTGGATTTCTGACAATGAAGTCATTAATCCTCTTGTGGCTGCAGGTAAAATTCTGGGACAAAACAACAAAATATAAATGATAAGAAACTATGAAATATGTTTTAGCTTTTGTTTTGGTTTATTTTCTGTAGCAAATACTGGAAATAGAGCCATTGTAACTCCATTCCATCCAGTTCCTTTTTGTGTTTATCCTTGTACATGTCACAAGTAGTATCCCATTATGCAGTATGTTTCAATCTCATTGATTAATCTCTCTGTATCATCTTTCCAATTGCAGAGACACTTAGAGAATGCACTGATAATGAGAAGTGTTCTCTTGTTATGCTAGTAAGTTGAGTGCACATGCAGTTTCTAGATTATGCATGTTGTAGTAGCTTCTGTTCTAAGCTCCAAAAATCAAGTGGGATGTACATTTTTCTTTTTTTTTTTTTTTTTTTTTTTGAATTAACGTCCTCCAACATTGTGTCATATCTGACAAGTGAATGAAATGAAATGGGTGAAATGATGCTCAAATGAGCCCAAGGTCCATGGAACTTTAAATTACCCGACATTCGTCTTCTCAGGGTAGGGAAAACCTCGGAAAAAAACCTTACCCGGATAACTTACCCTAAGCGAGATTCGAACTCGCGACCTCTTGAACGTGAGGCAGACACGCTAACCATCGCGCTACCGAGGTGGGCAGTGTGATGTACAGAGGCATGGGGAGTCATTATTGACTTGTCATATAGTTATGGAAATTTCACTCAAAAAGGAATGATTTGTGTTTAGTGAAGTTAATTTCCTGAAAATACTGGAGTCTGTTATAAACAGCAACAACTTTGGATAGATAATTGTTCATTGTAACAATGTTTCAATAACTTTATTAATTTAGAAGATTGCTTCATCAAACCTTTTTTGAATGTGCATGATCAAAGAATTAATTATATTGGAATTATAACATCTTGTGATATTTTGCAATAAATTAGAAGAATAATTCAGCACATTCAGCTAAATATCTATGTTATTACAATGGGGTGACTTGACTTGTGACCAGATCAACGTGAACTTAGTGATAATTATTGCATTTATAAGATATTTTATTACAATGTGGTGCCACAACATGCGACTAAATCAATAGTGCCAAGTAAGATATTTTATTTCAACGTTCTAACATTTCAATTCTGCTTCCCACTAAGATGCACATTTTATGCTTGCTTTGCTTTCATGACCTTTATTATGTGCAGAACAAGTGTGTAGTTCCATTAGATTCTTAGTTAAGCTAAATTGCATGCATATTATGTGCCTAAAACTCGCACAAAATAAATGTTCATGTGTCCCCAGGATAAGAGAGGGCAAGTTTGCACATTTATGTGATCTTCTGCAATGAACAAAATGATGAGCCCTTAAATGCATAGGAGTTATCATGAAAGTAGCATTACCAGATGTCTGGAAGTTCCTGGACATGCCCTACATTTTAAACATTTGTGTGGTGTTTGGGGGAATTTTTGAAAAGTCTCAAAAGTATACTCATACATAGTAACATCGAACAAGAGATTGGCAATGCATCATTTGTACTCTGAGGCAAAAGGGTGGTATTCTGTGGAGGAAAAGCAACACAATGCTGATGTTCAAGTAGTATTTTCACTAATAAGAGCACAGATGAAAGAAACACATTATTTATTGATTCAGTTAGAGGTATTGTTTTAGTGAAGTACAATTTCAAAAACTTCAGTTGTGTGGAATTTCCTGATTATATTTCAAACAAGCTAGATGTTTTGTGCAAGATTACTTCTTCAGGGAAGTATAAATGACTCTTCATGATCACATTTAACACTGTATGTATCAGGATTTTAAGAAAATATAAGTGTATGTGCTTAAGGGTATATATAAATAGCATTTAAATTATACATTTAAATTATTTTTGCATTGAATGACAAGGTCCTACATTTTTTTACCATTGTGCCCTACTTTCCATAAAATAATCTGGTAACCTTACATGAAAATTAATAATGAAGATCTTTTCTTCTGTGAATTAAATTATGTGCCTTCAAGTGTGATGTTGTAGTGAAGCTCTTACCACACTTATCACATTCAAATGGCCTTTTGCCCTCATGAAATAAATGATGCCTTTTTAAGTAAATGGCCTGAGTGAAGACCTTATCACAAATGCTGCACTTGTGCAAGCTTGTGTCCTCATGAATTGAAGCATGTCTCTTCAAATTTGATGCTGTAGTAAAATTCCTATCACACTTGTCACATTTAAACTCCCTTATCCCCTCATGAACTAAATTATGTCTCTTAAGATTTGATGCCTTACTAAACCTCTTATTGCACTTTTTACACTTATACATTCTTTTAGCCTCATTAATTAAATTATCTGTATTCAAACCTGATGATGCTGCATAGTTTTTATCACAAATGCCACATATAAACAGCCATTTGCCCTGAATTAAATTATCTGCTTTCAAAATTGACTTAGTACAATTCTTCTTACACTTGTCACATTTAAACAGTCTTCTCTTTTTATGAACTAAATTATGTCTTTTAAAATTTGATGCCTTAGTAAAGCTCTTATTACATTTTTCACATTTATATGGACTTCTGCCCTCATGAATTAATTTATGTGCATGCAAATCTGATGATGTAATATAGCTCTTGTAACACTTGTCACATTTAAATGGCCTTTTGCCCTCATGAATTAAACAGTGTGCTTTTAAAGCTGATGCTGTGGTATAGCTCTTTTCACACTGGTTGCACTTGAACGGCTTTTTCCCCTCATGAACTAGATTATGTCTTTTAAAATTTGATGCTTTAGTAAAGCTTTTATTACACTTTTCACATTTATATGGCCTGATGCCGTCATGAATTAAATTGTGTACATTCAAATCTGGTGATGTGGTATAGCTCTTATCACACTTGTCACATTTAAATGGCCTTTTGCCCTCATGAATTAAACTGTGTGCTTTCAAAATTGATGCTGTAGTATAGCTTTTTTCACACTGGTTGCACTTAAATGGCCTTTTACCCTCATGAACTAAATTATGTCTTTTAAAATTTGATACCTTAGTGAAGCACTTACTACACTTTTCACATTTATATGGCTTTATACCCTTATTAATTAAATTATGAGTATTCAGATCTGAAGATACAGTACAGCTCTTGTCAAGTTCAAGTGGCTTTTCATGTTCATAAATTATGTTAATTCTGATCAAATCTGATGCAGTACTGAAGGCTTCATTACAGTTTTTGCATTTCAATGACACTGGATTCTCATGAGCTATAAGAGTTTGTAAATCTGGTGCCAGACTAATGCACTTTCCACAAAATTTACATTTGTGTGACATTTCGTCATTGCTATGGAATGTCTTTGTGATATTGTTTCTATGAGCTGCATTTTTGCCAGGTACTTCATGACAAAGGTCAGAGTTTTCTCTTATTTTGATGCAGTCCTTGTCTAAACCTGCACTGGTGACAGCAGATTCACAGTTCCATATTGCTTCTGTATCCAATCTGAAATGTACCAGTAACATTATCAGCACGCTCATGCACAACACAGTAAAATAAAGAGAGGCATTAGTAAAGATCAAAGACTATATAGACTATGGCAGGAACCTCAGACAGTTAATACAGATTTAAATTTCAGTTATAGATTTATATGTACAATGTAAGTAATCTTGATAAGCGAGCTTCCTGATAAGTAGAGCTGGGATTTTTATGTAGTATCACTTAGCAAAATGTGTACATAAATATGTAGTGAAAAGCAGTGAAATGTGTAGGATAAAATATTTAATTCCAACTCATCATATTGTAAGTTACAACACTCAAATTACATTTATCCATTATGTTTTTTAACACAGTGAACAATTAGGTATTTTTCAATGTTTTCTGGAGTCATTGAAAGACATTTATCACTGAGAATATTCTTACAGACAGAGCAAGATTTTTCCACATCACATGATGTAACTGGGGAAAATTTTAGGAAAAGAATCTTTCCTGGAGAAATGTCCTCGGGTGGATCAACATCATCCCCATTTAGAATTTGCATACAATATGGAATATTGAATAACGGATTTCTCTTTAACACATTTTGAAATTTACACTTGCACCAGTTTCTCCATGCAAGCACTTAGTTTTTCAATAGCATCCTCTATGACAGCAATAGAATCTTGCTTAGGCAGTCCTGGCATTTCTAAATGTTTGATGCTTTCTGGAAGCCAGCCTAAGTTGCTACTGATGTAGGCAACTGAGACCACTTTGGAGTTACTAAAGGCAGCCTGGGGTTTATAAATAGACCCAGCAGGATCAAAAGAATCTACAACAATCTTTATATCATCTAGATGCTCACTATAGGAGTTAACTGCCTCTATCCATGTTCCCCACTTCGTTAATACTGGTTCCGGAGGCAGTGGTATCTCTGGTAGTTGCTGCTTGTAAGAGAGCACTCATGGGAATTTCAGAAAAATATTTTTGTTGCTGAAATTATCCTATTGTTGGTTTTTCTATGCAGAGCACTTTGTACATGTTGTTCAAGCTGTGACTTCATGAAACATGTGATATGTTTGTTGCGTGCTTGACAAATCACCACTTTACCATCAGTTGTAAAAGACTTGTCAACTGCTATCTATGATCTTAACTTTGAATCCAGCAGCGATGCAATTGGTGCCATGCTGCTACAGAGAAAACTTATGTTTAATGAAGTATGTCCTTCAATTGTTTAAACGAAACTGCTGACTCAGAAGCAAGAGTGAGATAAGATAACCTCCCGTTCCTTGCTTGACCCTCACCCTACAAGCACCATTGTTCAATATTCAGGTGGCTAAGAAAGCCATCAGTGATGATATTAGGCCTGAACATGTTTTCCACAACTAATTAGAAGCTTTGGTAAAACCTATTTAAAGGATTCTTTACTTGTTGTCCTTTCAAATACCTCTCTGTCATCTTAATTCATCTGTTGAGGCAACCAAAACAGACCCATATATATAAAGGAATAGGAAAATGCTAAAATATGTAATTTTACATTATATTACTAAAAATATGTAATATACTCAAAATATGTAAATATATGTAAAATTAAATTCACTTATATTAACCCTAACATAGTGCTTTGTAAATATATCACTTTTCTCAGCATCTAAATAGCAAGGAAAAAATATGTAATTACATAGAAATCCCGGCTCTACTGGTAAGGCTAGAAGACATCATGTTAGGTTATGTGGACATAATACATAACTTAATTTCCTGCTTCTACAAAAACTTAATTTGATAAACTGTGTTATCTTTAATCCTGTTAAAACATGACGGGAAATTAACTTTCTGGATAATCTTGTATCTTGAAATACTATTTGAATACTAAACACATGAGTGCTACGATTGCTGTAAAGGAGAAAGGTTATGTTTCTTGGGAGCAGCAACAAGAAAAGTAAATAAAATATAATTGATGCTGTCAATTACCAAAATTATGTCAGTACTGCTGGTGCGTTGGAATTTTGTCCCATAGGAGTCTTTATGTGCCAATAAATCCACTGATGGGGCTGTCACTTTTAAGTACACTTAGGAACCATTGGTCTGGACCAGTGCCAAACCAACTGAGCCACCCAGACCAATAAGCACACAGTGGCATAATTATAATGGTAAACAACATAGGAATATGAGGAGGTTTTCTTAAAAAAATTTGAGTAGGGTGCACATGTTAGCAATTGAAACTTTAGAAATTAATGAGGGCATTAAGGCTAATGGTTATGATTTAATTGGTAAACAACGTCAAAGAAGTATACTAAGGATAAAGTTTTGGGAGGTCTGGGTTTATTGTTAAGAAAAGTAAAAAAGAGGAAGTCTGATATCAGTGAAGTTATTTGGGTGGTAATGTGTGTATAGGATTTATGCATCGGCATATTATACAATCTACCCAAAAATTACAGCTTTCACAATTCTGAACTATTTTGTCAAATAGAAAAGGGACTATTAAACAAAAAAGTTTAATGTGTTGCACTCACATGAATTTCTCTGCTCTTGTACTAACTATTCCTACAAACTCTTATTCCTCTGTCTTCTTCATGTTAGTCGAAATAAACATTTGCAGAAATTATCTTATTCCTAATTTTCCTGTAGGGGAATATGGAAATACAGTAGGCTTTGAGCAGTAGTCAAATCTTTTAAAGGTGGTCGCTGTATGAAGATTTTGAAATTCCATTCTCTTTGCATGGCCAAGAGATACAAATCTGATGTGTTGCACTCACATAATATTCTCTACTCTTGTACTAACTATTCTTACAAACTCTTATGCCTCTATCATCTTCGTGTTAGTCGAGATAAGCATTTGTAGAAATTATCTTAAAGATAATTTTCTTGTAGGTACGTACAAGGGGAATATGGGAATACAGTAGGCTTTGAGCAATAGTCAAATCTTTCAAAGCCAGTCATTATATGAAGGCTCTGAAATTCCATTCTCTTTACACGGCCCAGAGATAAAAAAGTGAATAACGACCTTCCATTTGAGAAAATATTAGTATTGCACAACTCACAAAAATAACAAAGAACACCTCTGAAATGGTTCACTCCACAAAAAATGCACTGGACATAAATTGTGCGTTTTAATGAGACCTACATTTTTTGTATAATAAGACTTGGTCAATCTCTTAACAGTTTACCAGTTATGCAAGTCATCAAGAGTAAACAAGACTACATGGGCTATAGCAAGAAAATTCAAAATAAACATTTCATCTGTCATAAAATATCTTAAATATATAGCATTTTTACCCAAATCATTAGAGCCATTTTGGAGAAAATTAAAATTTTGGAAAAATTTTCCATGTAAAGGGTAGTTTGTAATGGTGGAATATTCTTCAAAATCTTTGCGTTGCACCCTTGAAAGATATTATACTTACATACCAACTTTAGTTTTTAACCGACTTTTTGTTTTTGAATTATGCTGTTCACAGACACACACACACGTGTGCGCATGCACCTTGTCCTAAAAATGCCTTTTTGGATTCAGTGGACCTCAAAACATGGTGAAATCCCGACATCAAATTTTTGGGTTACATACAATACTCCCCCTACTATACTTAGTAGAGAAAGTAAAAACAGAATTTCCATTGGTGGATTTTATAATTATCAGGGATGCAAGAATGGGAACATTGGGGATTAATGAGCTAAGTGTTTGGGGTAATATGGGAAGAGACAGTCCAACAAAATGTGAATAAGAATGAAATTAAAAAGATTTGAAATTAATATGAAAATATTGCTTTGTGGTGTTTAACAGCTAGTGAGAGAGGATGAATTGGGTAAATTTACATTTATTAACACCTTAGGGCAGAGCATCATAGACCATGTACTGAGCAGTGATGGCATTTTATGTAAGTTAGTGAATTTAAAGTGACAAATATAATTGGAACAAGTGCACACTTTCCACTTATGGTGTCTTGGAACACTGATACAAATTTAGAAGGGAAAAAAGATAAGGGTTTGCTTTCAGTATTAAAGTATTTATAAGTGGTCTCTGGAAAGAGGGGGCAATTTTGTGAGATGTTGGATTCATCCATAGCTAAGGTGTGCTGTACCATGAAACAGCCACTAGAGCTCTCTCTAGTTATAGTTTGCATGAGAAATCTATGCACCTAAATTGTACAGGCCTATGAATATCCGACTATGCCAGCAATCAGCATGTTTGCTGATGCCAACAAAATTACTGCTAGGTCAGCCCTGTATCCAAATGAAGACACTAGACAAATTTAAATGATCACACAGGTTGAGAAATAAGTACTTAGAGATTTGAGGCTGTTGCACATTGCTGTTAACATATATTTTGATATATGTTGGTTAAATCCATAAATCTTGTGCAGAAACAGGCCTGTTCCACAGTGGTCTAACCTCTAACATGGCACAAATGAAATGGCTATTTGTAAAGAAGTAAGGTAATAATAAATAATGTTGCACCTTCTGAACATGATCTTGGGATTATGTTCATAAAGAGTTCTACAGACAGCATTATAATATAGATAACCATGAATAAATATTCACATGTTAGTATGTCTAATTAATTACTAAGATTACCTACTATTATGATTGCAATCAAGAAAATGTTCAGCTTATAAATGCAGAGGGACCCAAAAACATCCGAACCCCTGTATGTTGTTTTTCCACTGTGCACACGGAAAACTGATGACATGCACCTGCTATACACGAGATCACACACTTAGGTGTCTTTCACAACAGGCAAGCATTTCTTATGGTTCTGTGCAAAGAGCTACTGAATTGCTGAAGTTAAAACTGTATAAAATAACTAGCACATGCTCTTCAACCAGCTGGTCCTGTAATTAGGCGCACATTTTGTGAGTGGACTCTCAATAGTGCATACAATGGTGAAATTGACCCACATTTAATATTTTTCATGGACGAGGCTTGGTTCCACCTTCATGGATATGTGTGTACATAAAATAATTGTTACTGGAGCTCTGAGAAACCTAATATTGTTCAAGAAATACCCCTTCATGATGAAAAATTGGTGTATGGTATGCCATAGTGAAGAAAGTTATATGCCCAAATGTTTTGAGTCAACAGTTGATGCCCATACATACGTGAATACAATTTTGCCTCCTTTTTTTTAGAGAATTAACCAGCAGGAATTTTGCCCTTTTTCAACAAGACTTTGCAACAGCTCATACAGCCAATCTTTCGATGAGAACAATTAAAAATGTGTTTCAGGATGGAGTTGTTAGTAGAGATTTATTGCCCATTGGTCCCCTGACTTAACCCCCCTGCAATTTCTATCTCTGGGTTAACTTAAAGCATAAAGTGTACAAGACAAACACACACATCCTGGAAGAATTAGAACAAAATATCCATTGGGAAATTGCCAGCATTTCTCAACATGAACTACAGTGAGTGATGGATAGTTTCCAAAAGAGGTCCCACAAATGTATGGACAATGATGTGGCCATTTGCAACATCTCCTTTCATAAAGTTGGTAAGTAAAGCCTTTGAAAGTATACTCGGTGCCAAACAAGAAGGGGATTGACAGTTGCTACCCATGTGGTGGAAAAGTCTAAATGAACAGGGGGGGATGGATGCGTCATTGTGATTGTCATAGCAACAAAAAGAAGAACCAATTAGAGCTAGGACGTTTCCATAACAACGCTATACGCTAAACCAGTGTTGTCGATATTTAACACATGATTAGCATGTGACTGACGAGCAATCCAGCAGTAACATAAACAGTCCATCTTATCTTGTTTTCCCTGCAATATATACATTGCTTCCCTCCAGCTCCAGCGTGGAATGTTTGTATCAGAGATTGCCTGTGTGCTGACAAGTTTGTTTGCATCATTCTATTTATGTGGTTATTTGCCTTGTATTTATGCATCTGTGTGTATGTTGTGAGCATTTACAATTGTCTCACTCTTTTAATGAATATTTAATTTTATGTCCAAAAATATTGACAAAGACAGTGTAGCCAAACGAAAAACTTCACATGCTCTGGTAGCGAATAAAATTGTTTACAATTAAAGGATTATGCAGTTGATGGTATTGCTGAAGAACATGGTTGCCAAATTGTTTGGTTTCCCTCATTCCCAGTGTAATCTGATTTAATTAATTTGGGCAGAAGTAAAGGGTTATGTTGTGCAAAACAAAGATTTCACTGTGTCATCTGTAATAAAAAACTGAAAAAGCAGTTGCTGATACAAAGGGCGTAATAAGTGCAACATGGGAAAATGCAGTTATAGAAGCAAGGATAGAACAGTGTCATTTCTGTGGGTAATTCCAGCAAAAGCAACGAATACAAGCGAGTCAGATATCAGCATCATTTTCCCAATACAATATTTCACAGGTATGTTTCTTTTGTTAACATAAATCTTAACAGTAATAAATACTTCCATGTAGATTCATTATTTTACTATTGTCTTTGAATATGAATATAAATCAACTGCTGCACATTCAAAATGCAATTCAACCGTCTTCTTACACATAATGCTAACGCACTCTCCACGTGGTCATGGTAAGCAGCAATGTTGCCTCTCGTTCACCGCCAACTGTCAATCCCTTTCTTGTTTGGCGCCAATTATAGTTTTAAAAATGTATGAGTTGGCACCAACGATGCATACAGGCAAAACACAGCACAGTCAGTTCGGAGTCTTTTAGATCACTCATTATACTTGTAATTAAGCTCTGATGTGCTTAAATCCAAGTTTAATCCAGTATTAATATTGAAAGCTAATGTTCTATCTCCACTTTTAGAATAAACCACAACTGAAGTGGTCAACTTAACAAGGGCACATAAGAAGAAACTATATTATAAGTAAAATATTATCTATGTATTTATTTATTACTCAAGACATTTGATACAGAGTCATTCGTCTTCTTACTTCCCAGTACAAATCTGCAGCAGTGTTCATTTTGTCTCTAACACTGCACTTGTTCACATGTTCCCAGTCCATAACCGCATCTCATTCCGCACACAAGACACACATATGAAGGAGACGGTATGATGTTGAGCCTATGGAAGTGAGCTGTGAGGCAATTGTGTCCAGTGGCAGCAACCATATCTCTTCTTGGGTAATCTCGTATCTGGTGTCTCTCTGCCAGGAGCCTGGACCACTTTTTGTTGGAACTTTGTTGTCTCAACTGTTTGAACATGTTCTCTTTGAATGATTTGTCTATGTGTAGTTTGGCTGAATTGAATGATGCATATGTACTGTTGATGGAATTATTTTGGTTCCCTTTTTTGCTAAAAAGCTGGCTCTCTCATTGCCTTGAATTCCACAAGATGATGGAATCCACTGAAACCTTACATCTGTCCCCACTGTATGTAGGCATTTTATTAAAGTTTAGATTTCAGCAACTCTAGATGATTCATGTGAGTTATGAGAAAAATGGAAATGAATATTTGCTTACATTATTTTTGGTGTGTGTTTAACAAGTTGTGGTAATTATTATTAGCTACATTATTTTATTTGGATCTGAATTATTCAGATAAAATAATATTAGCATATTTCATACATTATAGGAAAAAAGAAGTTTAGCCCTTGTTTTCAGCACTTTTTTATGCAGACAATATCTTTGGTAATCAAGTTTAAGAATTAAAAAGTGAAATGCACTATTTAAAATTGAATTTAATCCTGTCTTAATAGAAAAAGACTTTCTGGGGAATTACCCATAACTACATAACTGGTTTACTACCTATATTCCTTCTTAAGATTAAGATACCTCTCTTTACCAATGGCATTAGCTGTTGTTTTATGGCTGTACCAGCGCAACATACATTATTATAAATCTTTTTTTACTTTGGTTGGACAAGGTATGTCAAAATAATAGTTGAATATGTAATAAAATTAAAATAGAAAAATGGGTCGATAGTGATTCCAACAACTGTCATCAACTTCTAGTATTATTAATATACAATCAAATGTTTCCCGTTTTTTTATTTTCATCCCTGTCATTGTAAACTACAGACCATTCTTTACTTTTTATCAGGTTACATAGTCCATTAATGTTTGCATTATTTTGATCCCTAGATTCCATAAAATATTTCTGAATTTTGGGATTTCAAATTCAAGTTCTATTTCAACAGCATGGTGATCTGATAAGTGACTGTGTACTACTTTAATTTGGAAGTTTTTAGGAGATAAATTTGTTATGATGTGATCAATTTACTCTGGCTGATGTTTCAGTTTCTCTAGTGGGTTGGCTGATTGGTAAGTGCAGTTTGTATGTATTTGTGACATCTAGAAGTTGCTTAAAATCATTAGTATTTGATTTTTTGTTTATATTTAAGTCTCCCATTGGTATTATATTTTGTCTACCAGTTTGCCTAATACTGTTATTCAAACCTGGAAAAATTTGTTGACATTACAACTTGGGGATCTGTAGCAAGCAAGTATTACTATTTTTTCTAAGCTTAATTGCAGAAACTCATTTATCATTTGTTTGTGGCTTCCAATAAGACAAAGACATTTTTCTTTAATCTTTGTCATGTAACAAACTTTCATAATTTTCTTTTTATCATCTACTTGCCCAGTGATAATAATATAAATTATGTGCTATAAAATCTAATGATCATCATCATCATCATCATCATCATCATCACTGGCATGACAGCCCTTTGTGGGCCTTGGCCTTCTGAAGTTTTCCCCATTCTTTCCTGTTTAGTGCTAAGTTCCTCCATTCTTACATCTTCTCTCACTCCCTCTTCCTGCCTTAACTTTGGTCTTCAATATCTTCTTTATCATTCTATCATTAGCATGCAGCATATGTCCTACCCACTCCAAGCTTCTGATCTTTATGTATTTCACAATGTCTGGCTCATTATATAAATCATATAATACATGATTATATCTCCTTCTCCATTCACCGTTTTCCTCCACTGGCCCAAAAATTTGCCTCAAAATTTTTCTTTCAAATATATCAAGCTGTCTTTCATCTGATTTTGAAAGTGTACAGGTCTCAGCACCATACGTTAATACAGGCTTTACTAAAACTTTATACCATGAGGACTTTAGTTCTCCTGAACAACAACTTAAACTTCATATGTTTTCTGAGACCATGATAACACCTGTTAGCTACAGCAAACTCTCAGTTTAGCGGACTTAAGGGGGCCAGGAGTTGTCCGGAAAATTGAAAGTTCATTAAATTGCAAAATGAATGAAAATGAAGCAAAAACAATTGAAACTGTTTTAGTAGTGCATACCATTTACTTTACATGATTTACTCTTGGTTAAAAGTCGTTCCCTGTGAAGATGTGGGTTTGAAAAAAGTGTCAATCCCATTTGCTTCCCACTTGAATATTGCTTCTTTATGATTAAGAAGCGAAACTGTCTGAAATGTTCATAATAGGTTAGCACTTGTGGGTCTGAACATCTTTTCACATAACAAATCACATCATCCACGTGGTCTCTTATTACGGATAATTTTGGTGTACACTTCAAAGATTCATCCTCACTGTCGTCTTCAACTTCACCCTCTTGTAGAACACTTTCAGCGATCTCTTCAAGACTCAGAATCTGGTAATCTGGGTCACTCTTGTAATCTGGGTCACTCTTCTAAGGTGTTCACTTAAATTATTCCCTGCCTTCGTCAGTGTATTACAAAAATCAGATGTTTCAAAGCCACTGAAATCATATTCGGCTTCAATTCCTTTCAATAACTGTTTCCACCCATTAGCTAATGTTGTTGTCTTCATCTCTTTCCAAGCTGCAGCAAAGTTAAAGATGGCAGATCTGATATTATAAGCCTGTAAATTTTCCAGTGTCCTAGTTCTTCGCGTGTCATTTTCAGTGTTGTTTTCTTGCTCCAAGACAACCATAACCTCTTTATGAAACATCTTCTTATACAATCTTTTACAAGCAGCAATGATGCCTTGGTCCATTGGTTGTAGTAGCACTGATGTATTTGGGGGGAGAAAAATGTATTTTATTCTTCCATCCCTAGAAACCAGCTTTGCAGCATTAGAATGTGCTGGCACATTGCCCAAAAGTAGAAGGGCTTTAACATTGTTTCTTGGGATTTTAAGGACCTCTTCTTGATACGATTGTCCTTCAGGTACAAAGTGGTTAAAAAACCAATCACTGAAAATATCGGAAGTAAACCATGCATTTCTTGAATTGGAATAAATGACTGGCAATTGACCAAGAATATTCTTTAAACACCTAGGCTTTCTTGCTTTGCCAACCACCATTGGTGTTAGACGGTGCAAACCATCAGCATTTGCACAAACTAGCACAGAAATCCATCCTTTGTTTAATTTTCACCCAGATGTGCTTTCATATGTACTCGCCAGAGTATTTACAAGGACAGCATGGTATAAAAAACCAGTCTCATCTGCATTATACAGCTGAGACAAAGAGAGGTTTTCTGATTCAATTAGAGCCATTAGATGATTACGAAATGGCTCGATTTGTTTAGTTTCAGCACTAAATGATTCATCGTAAATTTTTCTGTTAGTAATGTCGTCACTTTCGAAAACACCATAACCACCCATCATTCGCCTTAAATTGCACACCAATGTGCTTAGCCAATTTATCAGCTGCTGCCTGCAACTCCATGCCATGTAAGATGATGCCACTGGAACGCTATTGAACAAACCACTTATACACAGCCTCCTCTAACTGTTGGTGTTTTGCTAATTTCACATGCTTTCTATCTGCTAATCCACCCTTCGAACTATCCACAATATATTTCAGTAAAAATTGAAGAAGTGTTTCTTATATTTTTCATATGTCAGGAACTGTCTGCTTTTTTACTCCATACAACTCCCAAACAAATGCAACAGATGCTCCACTTTCCAGTTTATCTATTAACTCCAGCTTCTGAGTTATGCTTAACTTCACACGTTTTCTTTTAACACCAGACATTCCGCACTGTAACAAGAGTAGAGTAGACCTGTAATGAACATAAGTATTACATTCACCAGAGAATGCCCAATTCAGACTGAAGCTAAGAGTCATGTGAGCTCTTGAGCGCATGATGTAAACAAACTTTCACGAATGTAGCCGAAGACGCGTGAACTAGCCTTCTCTATCAGACAAACAGTGGAATGCCATAATTTAATCATCACAGATCTTCTAAATTTCATTTAAATTTATTTTATAACCAACGCCAAATTTAGTCCGTTAAATCCAAAGTCCGTTGAACAGAGGTCCGTTAAACCATTAAACACTTTTGGATTTCAGAGCTAACATTATTCTTGGAATTAACTTCTGATCCAAGGTAGGTAAAGCTGCACACAACCTCAAACTTATACGAACCAATTTCTATGTGTGTCATCTTTTTTGCTGCTCTTTCAAAGCTAGTGGAAGCTTCTCATTGCACTTGGTGTTCTTGCAATTATATTGATATCATCTGCATATGCCAAGATTTGGACTGATTTATAAAATATAGTTCCCCTCGTGTTAATACCTGAATCTCTAATAACCTTCTCCAGAGCTATATTGAACAAAAGGCATGATCATGAGTCTCCTTGCCTAACTTCATTCTTGGTTGTTACAACATTTGATACCATGTTCTGTATCTTAATTTGACTCCTAGTATTTTTCATGGTAGCTTTCACCAGGTTGATCAGTTTCTTAGGGATCTCTAACTCTTCCATTGCTGCATAAAAATTATTTCGGGTAATACAATCATAAGCTGACCTAAAATCAATGAAAAGATGGTGTGTATCAATTCCAAATTCTTTACATTTTTCAAGTATCTGTTGAATTGTAAAAATCTGATCAGTAGCAACTCTTCCTTGGAGGAATCCACATTGATAGTCACCAACCGCACTTTTCACATATGGTGCCAGTCTGCTAAAGAGGATGTTAGAAAATATTTTATAGGCAATAGATAATAGGCAAATACCTCTATAGTTAGAGCACACCATAGTATCACCTTTTTTGGTATCGGAGAGATGATACCTACATTCCATTCATCAGGTATTATTTCAGCTATCCATTATCTTAGCCACCAGTTTGTGAAAGTGTTTTAACAAATTCTCTTCCAGCTCTGATTGTATTAAGTCCATTCCTGGAGCTTTATTATTCTTCAACTTCTTAATGGCAAGCTCAACTTCCTCAATAGTAGGCACTGGTACTTCTATTTTTGATTCTCTTGTATTTACAGCAGGTAAGATTTCTTGGCCATCAGCTGAACCTTCATTCAGCAGTTCATCAAAATATTGTGCCCATCTTTCTAGAATTGCTTACTCACTGCCCAATATCATTCCCTCTTTATCTCTAAACAAATTTGTTCTGGCTGGAAATTCTTAGGGCTCCTATTTAACTTCTGGTAGAAAGCTCTCACATCATTCATTCCCTTCAACTGCTCCATTTCTTCCAATTCCTTCCTCTCATACTGTCTCTTTGTTTTCTTGTGTAATCTCTTTTCTTCTCTTCTGGCAGCTCTGTACTCTTCTACTGCTTTTCGGGTGTGATTACTCTGTTGCATTCTCTTTTATATTTCATTTTTTATAAAATCCAATAACAAAGTATATTCTTCTCACACTTAAATGGCCATATTTCCTGGTGAATTCAATATTTTTTTCAAGCATTTTATGAAAATAAAAGTTTTTTTATACTTGTACTTCCTTTTGTCTCCATTTGTCTTGTTACTTGTTTGAAACTGATATCCCTGCAAAATTTATCAACTACTGGCATTTATCTTCATGAATTACATTATGCTTTTTCAAATCTGATGCTGTCTTGAAGCCCTTCTCACAGCACTCACATTTAAATGGCCATTTGATGTCATGATAGAAGTAATGTTTTCTCAAATATGAAGACTTGCTGAAACACTTTTCACAATACTCACATTTATAAGGTCGTTTATCCTCATGAAATAAAATATGATTTCTCAAAAGCTTTGAATATCCAAAGCTCTTGAAACAAATGTGACACCTGTATAGGTCTTCATGAATTAAATAATGAGATTTCAAACGTGATGATGTACGAAAACTTTTAGAACACTTATCACAATTAAATAAACTTTTACCATCATGGATAAAATTGTGTACTTCCAATCTTGATGCTGAAGTAAAGCTCTTAGAACACTTAACACATTTGTGTGGACTTTTGCCTTCATGAACTAAAATATGAGCTTTCAGCTTTGCCTCCAGTGCATAGCTGTTATCACATATGTTACACTTGTATTGTTGCCTTTTATTATCATGAATTAAACTGTGTGATTTTAAATTCCATTCCGTGGCACAGGTTTTATTGCACTTGTCACATTTAAATGGTCTTTTACGCTCATGAATTAAATTATGTGTTTTCAAACGCAACAATGCATTAAACCTCTTATCACATATGTTACATTTATATGGCCTTTTGCCCTCATGAATTAAAACATGTGCCTTCAAATTTGATGCCTGAGTAAACATTTTATCACAAATACTACATTTGTGTGGACTTTTACCCTCATGAACTAAAATGTGAGATTTCAACTTTCCTGCCGCTGTATAGCTCTTTTCACAAATGTTACATGTGTATTGTTGCCTCCTATCATCATGAATTAGACAATGTGCTTTTAAATTTGCTGCTGTAGAACAGGTTTTATCACACTTATTACATTTAAATGGCCTTTCATCCTCGTGAATTAATTTATGTGTTTTCAAATTTGAGGCTGTAGTACAGGTTTTATCACACTTGTTGCATTTAAATGTCTTTTTGCCCTCATGAGTTCCAACGTGAGTTTGTAAATCTGAAGGGAGACTAAAGAACTTGCCACATATATTACATCTGTGTGACATTAGTTCATCTTTAAGTACTTTGTCACTTCCATAAGCTGTGTTTGTGTTGGCTTTTCCATGACAATGGATGTTCTTTTCCATCAGTTTTACGCAGTTGTTATCTAAACTCATACTTGCAACACCAGGCTCACAGTTCCGCACAGCTTCCATATTCAATCTGAAATGTAGTGGGAAAATAATCAGCACCCAAAAATACATTGTAATAAGGCAGAAAAAGGAAATGAGAGGCAAGACAGAGGGAGAAAGAGAGAGAGACTTCTAACATTAAAGAATGTATAAGTGATGTATAGAAACACAGCACAAAGCCAATAACACAGTTTTCAGTTAATGTTAAGTTAGTGCCACCTAGATCTAGAGGCTTTTACTGGGCATATTTCAAACACATGCTTGAAAGACATTGTGTGTTCGGTGGCATGCACTTAACAGTCAGTTGTTCTATTCAAAACTCAGATGTATAATTCATTAAAATATGACAAAAAATTTTACTTTAGATTTTCATTTGTTAAAATATCCTACAGTAATAAAAACATTATGCTCCATATGAGGGACGGGGCAAAGTCATGGCAACTATTTTTTTTTATGGCAAGGGTTGGTATCTCAAAATGTCATGCGTCACATTGAAGCCAGACCATTATAGTGCATGTTCATAACACGAGATGACTGTGGTTGTTTGTAATAGAAGAAACAGTAACATTCACAGATTAGTAATACTGAATCAGTTGTCAGTCTAGCGCTGTGCAGGATGGATGTCTCCCAAGTTGAACAGCGCTCTTATATAAAAATAGCCATTCTCCATGGAAGGAAGAAACTATAATCTTCTGGACAGTGCAATCATTCTACACGACAACGCAGGACCTCATAAAGCAGACTGTGATGAAAAAGATTCTAATAGGCGTTGAGTGATTGCATTGTCATAGTGAATGTATGAGAGACACCAAAAGTGAAGATACTGAAAGGACTGGGCAAGATATGGAAGTAAAAGGTTGAGAGTTGTGATAGCACGAAGGACTGTAAACTGTGTTACCGAAGAGAAAAAAACTGTATTTGTGATAACATTTTAGAAGACATTAGAATGACAGAAAAGTAACTGGATTGATTTTGTCGCCTTAGTTACAATGCACTGCATACAGGTATTACTTCTCTTGTTTATGTTGTCAACAAGTATGCAAGCTGAGTTGAAATTTTTTTGACTGCTATGGACTTTCAGGCAATGCAGGAAGGGGACATATAGGAAATATATCATGTTAGACAGCAATTACTATACATACTATGTATTCAGGATCCCATTACCATTAGATGCTGGCGAACAGACTGAAAAGTTGAGGGCTGTGGTGACATCTGTTAAGATATCCTTCTTTATAAAGTCATACAGCTTCATGCATGTTACCTTTAGCTTGCTCGTTAAGAAAATGCACGTCTGTTGCCTTCCCAAAACTCTAATCATAGACATCATTTCAGTGAATATGATCAACATCACCCAAATGACACAGCAAGGCTGTCAGCCATAGTGACCTTCAGATTTGTGCATGCGCTAAGGCATTGCAGCTGCACTGTGAACAAGAATATTGCATGTGTTCTTAAGCAACAGGTTTAAACAGTAGAATGAACAATCTTTAAATATGACTTTAGTATATTCAAATATTTCACTATGGTCAACAATGTTGCTGAGTGAGCTATCCACACAAAGTGGCAACAGGTTCTTTCATAGGTATATTTGACTTTCTACAAATGTATAGGTGTGCTATCTCATGATTTAGAGGTGCTTCCCTTGAGGAAAATATTTCAGAAAATCAGAGTTCACAAATGGAGTGCTTGCTGTTAGCTGTTCCTATACAGGGTGGAAGTGAAATAATCCTCCAGACTTTAACAGCAAATTTCTCATGTTGTGAATAACAAGGAAGTCTAATACCAAAATGCTGAAAAGTTTATAGTTTTCTAGAAAAAAATATTTTTATCAAAAAAGTTTATCATCACCTGGCTGAATTATTATTGACGAAGGTTCTTGATTTATGGCTATATTAATAGAAAATTGAATAAATGACTTTTTCCTTTGACGTATTTCAATAGATTCAACGGTTTTTGTGTAAATTAAATTTAAAAGAACCCACAATTTGTTGCCTTTTTGTTGCAACTTCTTGTTGACTTTCTTGTTATTCACAACATGAGAAATTTGCTGTTAAAGCCTGGCAGATATTTCACTTCCATCCTGTATATCAGAAGAAGTATGTACAGTAGAGTCCTAAAAACTCGACCTAACGTGGACTGAGAGGTTGTCGAGTTACCTAAATGTTGAGTTTTACGGAATAAGGGGTCTGTTATTCATAATCCACAACATAATACTGCAAATTACCTAAATACATATTCTAGCACAATATAGGAAACAAAGGTATAACATATTCTAAAATTAATTACGTATTAATGTTATCCTTTGTCCAGTCTCTTTAACACATTCAATTTATTGAGCTTAGGCTTACACGGCCGGCATCTATCCAGTAAAACGATGTTCTCGGGCTTATTGGCTGTGGTCAAGTCGATGCGTGAACTCCTGACGTTTCGCCCACCGCTCCAATGAGCATCATCAGAGGAAGGTGACTTGTGAAAGGGCGCTTGGCAGGAGCATCCGTCTTACATACGATGGGACGAGACCGCCCCCTCTCTCCCATTGCCTGCACCCAGCCAATCATGGCCTGCATCAAGTTTTATGTCTGACTGGCTGTATGACTTTGTACAAGTGTCGGCCAGTACTGGTATCCATGCTTTGTGAATACAGCACACATGATTGAGAAAAATGAGAAACTTAAAAAGAAGTTAAAAGAATTAAAAACACGCCAGGATATTAATCAAGAACAAAACGTAATTAACCTATTGCAACAACAGTTTACAACCGAAGAAATAAGCCTACTACAAAAAAGTTTCAAAACATTTGTAAAATTCTCGCAAAACAAAGAAGATTTTAATTATTATTTATTTATGCCAACAAACTTACTGTTGGTGTTTTTAAACACACAAGCCGTGTGTGGGCAAAGTTTGAGAGGTAGAACTGGAACTTAAAAATTCAATGCCACAACTGGGATTTGAACCACAGACCTTCCGCTTACCGGGCGGATGCTCTACCACTGAGCTATTGTGACAAACTGCCAGAATGGCATTAAATTCTCAAACCAGTTCGTATTTCTCCTGGTAAACCACAAAGGCAGTCTCACATCAGAGAGAAATTACCCCAATGGTGACTTACTATTGTAAGTACTTTATATCCCAGGATTAAATAACCTTCAGATTGTAATTATTATTTATGCCAACAAACTTACTGTTGGTGTTTTTACACACACAAGCCGTGTGTGGGCAAGGTTTGAGAGGTTATTTAATCCTGGGATATAAAGTACTTACAATAGTAAGTCACCATTGGGGTAATTTGTCTCTGATGTGAGACTGCCTTTGTGGTTTACCAGGAGAAATACGAACTGGTTTGAGAATTTAATGCCATTCTGGCAGTTTGTCACAATAGCTCAGTGGTAGAGCATCCGCTCGGAAAGCGGAAAGTCTGTGGTTCAAATCCCAGTTGTGGCATTGAATTTTTAAGTTCCAGTTCTACCTCTCAAAGAAGATTTGTTCGCCGAAATTGAAATACCCACACACAACCTACAAAATGAAGACATTTTAAAAGCCAAATGCCTAGAGACTTTAAAACAATGACGCCCAAAACTGAACTACAAAAACAAAAAAACAATAGAAAACCTAAACAAGAAACCAGTAGTGTATCTAAAAGTAGACAAAAGCAATTCCCGGGTTATATTGGATAAAGAAGAATACAACCGTAGAGTTAACCTTATGCTAGATAGTGCAGAATATGAAGAAAACCCGAAAAATCCTCTAACCACATATACCACATCAATCAATAAAGCTTTACAAGTTACAAAAACATAATCAGCAACAGAAAAATTTAACTTAAAACCCTCTAATCCCATACTGCCACGATTATATTGCCTACCAGAATTACACAAACAGGACAATAGCATGAGACCTATCGTCAACGGCATTAATTCACCCACTTACCACATCGTTAAATGGCTAGTAAACAAGCTAAAATCTTACACAAAATTTGAAAGTTTAAGAACTGAGAACTCCTTGGAACTCGTAAAATACCTACAGAACTACAATATCCCTGAAGGCCTCATAATGGTTTCTTTTGACGTTAAATCTCTTTTTACAGCATCCCGGTGGAAAAAATACTTATACTCATTAGGAGATGGTTGACTTAGACTACAATAGACCCTACAGAAATAAGCGACATCATTAACCTTACAGAAATTTGCACAAAGAATAATTACTTCACATTTGACAAATTCTACAGACAATCCCAAGGTTTAACAATGGGGAGCTCACTGTCACTGTTTTTAGCAGACATGTACATGAGCTATTACAAAACTTAAATAGTAAATTCCTTTCCAGATATGTTCAAATTTTGGAGAAGATATGTAGATGACATCTTCACCATAATCCCCCAGGAACAAAAAGAAGACTCTCTGAAATTACTAAACCTACAGGAGAACCATATAAAGTTTACAGTTGAAATAGAAGACAACACATTACCTTTCCTGGACCTCAAACTTACTAAAGATATAGATGGTATAAAATTTGGAATATACAGAAAGCCCACACATGTGGATAATTACATAAAGAAAAATAGTTGCAACACAGTTTCACACCAACTAGCAGTATTTAGAAGCTTAATTCACTGGTTATATAATGTCCCTTTAAGTAAAGAGGAATTTCTGAAAGAGCAACATCATATACAAGAAACAGCAGTACTAAATGGATTCAACCCAGCCACCATTAGGAACATGTCAAAAAATGCAGAAAAGCTCAAGATAATTTTGCAAACCACTACGTTAACACCACTGGCCTTCAGGAAATTTGAAAGAATCTTCAAAAAGCTAAAACATAAAACTGGCACCACAAAACAAATACAGTTTAAAAAACCTGCTGAACAAGCCACTTAACAATACCATCCCTTACAATCTAAAATCTGGAATTTACCAAATCAAGTGCAATAGTTGCGAAAAAAGCTATATAGGAAAAACAAAAAGAAATTTGGATATCAGACTAAAGGAACATCAGAGGAACATAAAATTAAAACAAACGGAAAAGTCTGCTGTGGCACATCACTTTGGAATGAAAACCCCACATTGGCCTCAATATAAAATCGTTAAAATCTCTAAATTCACCAATAGAACTGCACATTTGGGAAAAAATTTACATAATCAAAAACAACAATGAAGTGAATAACTTCAATTTCCCAGCTTTAAATGAAGTATTAAAGCTCTGCACCCCTAACACCAGATGGCAGCAGGATGACAGTAGCAGAGAGGAGGAACAAGAAGATAGCTTCAGTCACCCAAAGGCTGATGATGAGACCGAACGGTCTTGAAGAATGTTTCCTGTTTTTAAAACAATTTAAGTGAAGGTGAGTGTAAAAAGTGACTCTAAATGACCTCAAAGATATTACGGTTAAGTTTAACGACAAAAATAAAAAAAAATATATAAAAAAAATAAAGAAGGTTGTAGTGTTACACAGAATGTCAAGTTATTGAGATTCTGCTATATTTCTACAATTCCTGGGTGTGAATAAATAAAGCTTAAGGAGGAATGTGACTGTGATTTGCCTTACACATTAGTCATTTCTTTTTCAGACCTAACAGCGCATTCTTTTAATTCATAAGCACAACAGTGTATTAGTTGCAAGTCATGATAATGTCGTTTTTAAAATCACCTACATAAAGGATTTTGATTACATATCATTAGAACATGGGAGTGCGGGATCCTTAGTGCAAGTTATGTGCGCCTGAACTGTTCTGCGGCAAGCATAAATGATCTCGCATGGGAGCACATCACTGTGTCAATGAGGTGTACAGTCCTGAGTATATGATTTGCCTTAGATACAATAATCCTACAATTCATGTGTACGAACCTAACTGATGCGATGTTGATGAAATCTTTTAAGCTCTTCTCTCGTTCCTTTCTTAATGAAGGTAGTTCAATACGTGACTCAGTGAGCGTACACACCATCTCCCCTTGTTTCTGGAGTCAATAAACTTTATTGGTTCCAAGGAAAAAAAAGTGAAATAAACCTTAGGAGAAGTATTTGCATTATCTAACATGTCCCAAGAAAATAAGTTGCATCATGAAATAAACATATTTTTCATCATAATAAGAAGGAACTACAATGCACAACTATCTAATATAATTATGCAGATTGACAAAGGCAAAACTTTTGCATTTATCACTTAGAATATGTTTGTACTGCAAAACACTTTTTTTGACATAGCATGAGGTTAATGGAGCATACGTGATCAGATTTGCATTGTCATTTAAGTTATTGTCCTGTTTTTCCACCAAGCTGTTCAACACTGCACAGTCTTCTTTTTGTATTAAACTATAGAATTTGTCTTTTACCTGATCCGGATAGGGTCCTGGGGTAACTTGTTAATTGTTTCCAATACTTTTTCGATTAATTTAATACCCTACACATTTGTAGACCAGACATTTCCAGTTGAGTTAATTCATTATATCACATAGATCTTTATTGAATTGTGACCGACTACCTGAACTATTTGGTTCCTGTTTGAATTGCATTCAACATTTTTCTTATGTGCTTTACTGTTACAGTCTCTTTCAAAACAGTAGTTCTTAGTTCAAAATAGTCTGAAATTACACATGACACATATAATACCTTCTCCTTCTCGAAAAAATATCATGTCTGAACTGTTCAACTAAAACATTTATTATTGCATTTTGTGAACAAGTTGTTTTAGGCACTGCATAGGAATTACTTGACACACGCAGCTTTTCAGTATGTCAGCTGAACACACTCGGAATGGTGGAATTCCAAGGCACAGCACTATGCAAGGAGAGGAAGGGGTAAGGCATATGTCACACTGTATGCCGTCTGTATAGTCAACTGCAATGGCCGTATTAGATCCCACACTCCCACGTTCTACATATCATGTGTATTTTTAGAACATTACAGTAACTTATGCTGTACATTCCTGTTCAAAATTTATTCATTTGATTTACTTGATTACAGTTAACAGCAGCAGTAATAACAAATGAAGCTATGGAGTATTCCATATCTTTCACAATCAAAAATTTGAAGAAATAAAATACTAAAACAAAAACAAAAAAAAAAGAGAGACAGAGTGAAATACATTCCACAGGGTTTGAACTTCAAGTCTGGTGTCACTGGCCTGGGAACTCTTAGTTTACTACTGAGCCACACATGTACACTTATTGACAGTGCAGCAACACATACCATTGAGATGATATCACTGGTGTGCACAAAATCATGCACTATGGGGCCATAAGTGTTCTATCTCAAATTGTTTCCTGAACCCCCTTCTATAATTCATTATTCTTGGTCGAATTCTGAAACACATGTGCAGGCATCCTTATACCTTGTTATACAGAAATAAAATGTTAGGCGATTCCATGTGCTATAAAACTCTTTCCAGAGTTGTACCAGTTTCTCCATGCACAGCACTCAGTTTTTCAATAGCATCCTCTATGACAGCAGTAGAATCTTGCATAGGCAGTTCTGACATTTCTAAACGTTTGATGCTTTCTGGAAGTCAGTCAAAGTTGCCAAAAAAAAATCTATACATATATATAAAATTTGGACATAAATTATGTGTTTTAACAAGATTTACATTTTTTTGTACAGTGAGATTTGGTCTCTCTTACTGTTTGCCAGTTATGCAAAAGTCATCAAGAGTAAACGAGACTACCTGGGCTATAGCCAGAAAATTCAAAACATACATTTCATTTGCCATAAAAATATCTTAAACATATGGCATTTTAATCATAATCATTAGCCACTTAAGAGAAAATAAAAATTTTTGAAAAATTTTCAGTAACAGTAATTTAGGACAGAGGAATTTTCTTCAAAATCTTTGTCACATCCTTGAAAGATATTAAACTTAAATACCAACTTTGGTTTTTAACTGACTTTTCCTTTTTGAGTTATGCTGTTCACAGACACAGACACACACAGACACACACACACCTTTTTCTATATATATATATATTTCACAAACAAAAATTGTGACATCTGCCTGACATTGCAGGTGACCATAAAGATCAGGGGGATTCAGGGGGCCTCAAAACATATATTTCCAGTGATATCTCCACATCAAATTTTTGGGTGGAATACAATACTTACCCTGTTTACTATTGTAGAGAAAGTAAAAACAGAAGCACTATTAATAGTGAATTGTTTTTCATGTTTGTGTTTGAGTCACTTGAGTCACCTTTTACACTTACCTTCACTTTAATATGTTGAAAATACAGAAATATTTTCAAGATAATTTGATTTCATCCTCAAACTTTGGGTAACCGATACCACCTTGCTCCTGCTCCCTTTCTCTGCTGCTAATGCCAGGATTTCAAAATTGAACAATGTTAAAACTTATGCCCCTAACACCAGATGGCAACAGGACCACAGAAGCAGAGGAAGGTAGCGCCAGTTTCCCCATAGCTGAGAGCTGAGGATGAGATAGAATGATCTTGAAAACGTTTTGGTATTTCCAACATATTAAAGTGAAGATGAGTGTAAAAAAAATGATTCAAGAACAAGTATGAATATGTCTGCAGATGTGCCAGTAGAGCCAGCTGACTGTACCAACCATGATGAAGGTGTTGTCAAGGCAGACATTTGTGTTGCAATTAAATAAACCTGAAAGTTCACCTCTATTATAGTATACATGCTATTACTTGTGGGGTGCTAACGCACTTTCATGAGACTGCAAAACTACAGCTACCTAGTGCCAGGACATAATCTCCAGCATGTTTCATGACAATGTAGCTTGCCAACAAGGGCGTAGCATCAATGAATGTTGATTATGTGTCGCATACCCTGCCAGTTTTCCTTAGTTAACTTTTCCTATTATCTATATACAAATCCAATAGGTATAATGCTTGCTGAAGAGTGTTTTGAACAGCAATCTGCTGTGAATTAATACTGTTAGATATCACACCAAGCATTAAAATAGAGCGGCTAGTGGTTGTGCTTGCCTCATGCCGGTCACATCAAATGATGTACACGTGCAGTGAATGCAACACATAAAAATGCATCTCGCTTCTTTATGTTAATGAGGTTTAAATTGTTTGGCAGTGAAGGTAAATTTCATATTTTTAACTTCTTCTGTATGTATCAGAGTACAAGCAGCATTTTGAACTGTATGTGTGTAAACATGAGAGAGAAGAATATGCCAGGAAACCAGGGCAGGGTATGCACACTGTCTAAGTGCTTCTGTGTGGTTCACGTGTTGTACAGAGGATGCTGCTTTTCCTGGAATCCTACTGCTCCAAATGTGGAACCTGAGTGTTTATAATTTACAAACTGGAAAAGCAGAAAAACAAATGGTGGAAGTGATTCTTCTGTAACTTTAATATTTACCAGTTGGTGAATTATAAAGTTCTATAAAAATTATAAAAAATTCTGAAAAAAAACAACATTTTTTCAAAGTTAATAATTTTTATTTAATAAACCAAAGCATTATAACATTTTCTGCTCCCAACATTCTTTTGAGAGTACTTATCCATAACAGAATAATATTTACAATTATCAACATTTTGAAATCTTTATTGTGTGGAGAATTTTATGTACACTGCCAAAACAATAGCTAGAAAAGATAACAAATTTAAAGATGTTGAAGATATTACAATGAAAATTTGAACATACATTAATCCTTACATGTATTAGGTCTGATATGAGTTTGAACAAAATCTGCTAATAATTGTAGAATTTAGATATTTCGCCTCTAAGTACCCTTAACATGAGTTCAAAGTGCATACCCAGGTCCACACACCATGCTACACTACTGCTTGCCAACTAAATTGAACACCCATATAAGTACTGATTGAGGTAAATCAATGTGATCATGTACAGCCATGGAAAAAATGTTTGAGCACACTAGGAGATCGTGTTTATAAGTCAATATTTCCAACATACAGCTGAGTTTATTGGTACTCTCTGTTCCATATGTTATTGTCTGTGGGACACACAAATAGCTATGTCTTGAATCACCATTCGCATTTGTATTTGCAAATATGTACACAAATGCTAGTGCAGTTCAAGACACAGTCTATTTGTGTGCCCAACAGGACATAACATATGGAACAGAGACTGTCAATAAACTCAGCAGTATGTTGGAAACATGAACTTGTGTAAACTGTGCCGCAAGACAATGTGGGACTTAGAAATATTCTGCTCTCCTAATGCACTCAATGATTTTTTCCCTGGCTGTAACTATGAATTTGTTTTTGGATTAATTTAAGTAAAAATTGAAGCTATTAACAGTGAAGCAACAAGATTCTAAAATAAGAACAAATTAGAAACTAAAAACTTCACTTATCTTAGTATGTTGATATCCTTTTTCTATTTAACTGACCCAGGGGTTTCAAGCTATATCCAGCTCATTCTCAAAGTCATATAAACAAAATCGTTGCCAAGCTACAATCTTTTATTTTTGTGAAAAACAATTATTCATATTCAATTTTTTATTTACCAATCTCTGAAAACAAAAATTTAAAAATACAATCCATAGAGGGCAATTCAAAGTTCATGACATGGTTCCTGTTTTTTAAAATAAAAATTTTTTCCAAACCATTAAATCTATCGGATTACTTAACTGTTTTAATAATTTAACCTCTGAATTAATTTCATGATTAAATGACCAAAAATGATCTGCCACAGCTGATTTATCAGTTTGTTTATATTTAATATTTCTAAAATGTTCTTTCATTCTGGTTTCTAGATGACGTTTAGTTTTACCAATATAAACTTTATCACAATCTAAACAGCTAAATTGATAAATGCCAGATTTTTTATAATTTGGTATTTTATCTTTTTTTGAAAAATTAAGTAAATTTTGTATATTAAATTTATTTTGAGGGACCAAATTTATTCCATATTCTTTAAAAATCCTTGGATATTTCTGATATAAAATCCTTTGTGAGAGATCTGGCCTTTTTTTCTCTCAATGCTCTAAGTTAGGAAGAGACAAAACTGCAACATTTTTGGGAGCTTGTAATTGCAACCTGTCTTTAAACTAGAAGCCAAGCATATTTTATCTCAACATATTGTAACAAATGACAAATCCATTTAATTTTTATGTCATTTTATTTATTCTAAAACCATTAGTGAAGTGCTAAGGGTATTACAAAAATCACTGTTACACGTACAGAACCACAATTTACAACTGTTCTGTTGTATCATAACCTTGCAACTCACAACTGTTCTGTTCTGTTCTGTCTTTGACCTCGTTATGCTAACACAACTTGCACAAACTACTTCTCAACTGTTTGTATCTAACTCTGACAATTTACTAACTCCAGTGCACAAGCCAGTCTGCTTACATAGTCTCTGAATTACTGTACAATTTTATGGAAAAATCTGAAGCTTCTTGGCTCTTGCTGCATTTTGCAAGCCTCTAAAACTGTACACAAAGGCATTTGTCCTCGAACCAACACATTGTTGCATTTGCTGGCCAGCACTTACAAAGACAGTGGTGTGAGGTAACTAACACTTAATACCTCATTGCCTATAGCCACCGCAACAATATAATTAGAAACAAGTCAAACTAAAGCAAAAAATTTATTATTACATTGATGATATGATTATGATCTTGTAAGTTTTTCTAATCTCAACTCAAAAACTCTTTTCCTTCATTTTTTGTTGCTTCCAGTGTGTAAGAAAGTGGCTCTCTCTTTAATTGTTGTTGTATCACATAACAATTTACAGAATAAACTGATCATTATAATCCTTTATTGTCTGCTGAGCATGATAGATATTATTTATTAATCGGATGTCAAGGTAAAGTTCTTGTATTTTCAGATGCCCATAGTTTTGTTGTGAGTTCAATTGTCTTTTCAAAGACAATGTACAAATGACATGTTTTTTGTAACTGTTACACTTGTATTTTTTTTTTTGTTTTCAGTAATTCATTTACTTTTTTACAGATTGATGCTCCAGCAAAGCTCTTCTTTACTGAGTTGATTTTTAGCTTCATGAATCAAATTGTGCTTTTTCAAATTTGAAGTCTTGGTAAAGCCAATCTCACAATGTGTACATTTGTAAGGTCGTTTACCCTCATGAAATAAAATATGATCCCTCAAAACTTTTGCATATTCAAAACTCCTAAAACAAATGTGGCATTTGTAAAGACCTTCATGAACTAAATTATGAGATTTCAAACGTGATGCTGTGCGGAAGCTTTTGGAACACTTGTTGCATTTGAAAGGTCTTTTGCCCTCATGAATTAAATTGTGTACTTCCAAGTTTGATGCTGAAGTAAAGCTCTTACCACACTTGCCACATTTATATGAGCTTTTGCCTTCATGAATTAAATCATGAACCTTGAGAGATGCTGGTCTGACAAAGGCTTTATCACATTTATTACATTTGAATACCTTTTTGTCCTTGTGAGTTAAAATATGCACCTTTAAATATACTGCCTGAGTATAGCCCTGGTCACACTGATCACATTTGTATGGCATTTCACCCCAGTGAACAACATTGTGAGCTCTTAAATGTGATTCTGACTGAAAGCTCTTATTGCAAGTATTACACTTGTGTTGACTGTTTTTCTCATGAGTTATAATATGTGCCTTTAAATTTGATGCCATCGCAAAAATCTTATCACAAATACCACACTTGTGTGGGCTTTTACCTTCATGAACTAAAACATGAGCTTTCAACTTTGTTGCTGCTGTATAACTTTTCTCACAAATGTTACACTTATATAGTTGCCTTTTATCGTCATGAATTAACCTATGCTTTTTCAAATTTGATGCTGTGGTAAACATCTTACCACAATTTTCACATTTAAATGGCCTTTTACCCTCATGAATTAGATTATGTGCATTCAAATGAGCCAATGTAGTAAAGGTCTTATCACATATGTTACATTTATATGGCCTTTTGCCCTCATGAATTAAAACATGTGCCTTCAAATTTGATGCCTGAGTAAACACTTTATCACAAATACTACACTTGTGTGGACTTTTACCCTCATGAACTAAAATGTGAGATTTCAACTTTCCTGCTGCTGTATAGCTCTTTTCACAAATGTTACATGTGTATTGTTGCCTTCTGTCATCATGAATTAAACTGTGTGCTTTCAGGTTTGATGCTGTAGAACAGGTTTTATCACACTTATTACATTTAAATGGCCTTTTGCGCTTGTGAGTTAATTTGTGTGTTTTCAAATTGGATGCTGTATTAAAGGTTATATCACACTTGCTGCATTTAAATAGTCGTTTGCTTTCATGAGTTAAAATGTGAGTTTGTAAATCTGAAACAAGACTAAAGAACTTGTCACAGATATTACATCTGTGTGACATTTGTTCATCTTTAAGTACTTCGTCACTTCCATGAGCTGTATTTGTGTTGGCTTTTACATGACAATGGATGTTCTTTTCCATCAGTTTTAAGCAATTGTTATCTAAACTTGCACTTAAGACAGCAGACTCACAGTTCCGCACATCTTCCATATTCAATCTGAAATGTAGTGGGAAAATAGTCAAAATCAAAAAACACATTGTAATAAAACAGAAAGAGGGAATGAGAGAGGTGAGAGAGAAACTGCTATAAATTAAAGAATGTATAAGTGATGTATAAAAACTCAGCATCTCAAAGCCAATAAACACACTTCTAAGTTAATACAATATCTTTAAAACTTGCCATCTGAATCTAGAAGCTTTTAGTGCCTTATTTCAAACACAAGCTTGAAAGACATTTGTGTATAAGGGTTGCTAAGAAAGTTCTGAGATACACCAAGAATAATGTTTTACAAATTACTCTGATTGTTGCACTTTCTCGAAGTACTCACCACTACACTGTATACACTTTTGCATTCACTGATGGCTGCAAGCTACCTTTCATGGGTAGTAAGAGCATCTTCAGGGGTTGACTCTTTCCACATGCAGTTTTTGTACCATCAAGAACAGAAAAAAGTCACAAGGGGCCAGCTCACAACCATATGGTGGATGAATCATAAGTTTGACTTCTGTAGACTTCAGGAACTGAATGGTTGATGTTGGCCGTCTATGCAAGGCACTGTCATGATGGGGAAGGATCCCTCACAGTCCAATGTGTTGCCACTGTTCTTGAAGCTCGGCTAAAGTTTTTGGCAAGCAATCTGTGGTGTACCAATTAGCAGTAACCGTGCTTTGCTCCTCCATAGGGATGATTGCTACAAGACCACCCTTTAAGAAAAATGAGGCCACCATTTTTTTTGTGAACACTTCAGGGATGCTTCACTTTTGTTGGTGGATTGTCATCAAGAAGGACCCACACCGGTGATTGCCGCTTAGTCTCTGGATCAATCTAATAAATCCAGATTTCATTGTTTGTGATGAGAGAAACCCCTCTCCTTCTGAGAGGGGTTTCCTTCTATATAAATATGGTGGTATTTTATCCCCATGGGAACTACAAGAATAGATTACATATTTAAAAATACAATGTCATAGTATACTCTAGTGGCAAACAACAAATCTTCCACTGAAACCATTAATATAACGTTTGTGTGGAAGTGGATATGTCAAAATGAACTGCAAAAAGTCGTGCAAGTCATGCAACCACTCTCCAACCCTTCAGATAATCCTTGTATAGGGGATGAACATTTACAGGAATTAAAGTTATGTATTCATTTATGCCAACAAACTTACTGTTGGTGTTTTAAACACACAAGCCATGTGTGGGCAAAGTTTGAGAGGTAGAATCGGAACTTAAAAAATTCAATGCCACAACTGGGATTTGAACCACAGACCTTCCGCTTACCAGACGGTTGCTATTGTGACAAACTGCCAGAATGGCATTAAATTCCTGGTTTACCAGGAGAAATACGAACTGGTTTAAAGTTATGTATATTTACAGTACTAACCAACAATTTTTTTTTTTTTTTTTTTTTTTTTTTTTTTTTTTTTTTTTTTTGCAAAATGTGTAGCTTTGGCATATAAGGGATTTGGGAAATTGATTTTAATCTTTAATTTAGTTTTCCTCATTATGAGGTTTTTTGACTTGACTGCTTTTGCACACCCAGTCGAGAATTCCCTTCTGAAACACACTTTCAAGTGTTCTCATCACAAGTTTTGTCATATGAGCTGTTACAGAATCTTGAAAAAAGGCAAAATCAGCTCCCTGTCTGTTAATTCTCTAAAACTGTTGATGCAAAAAAAAAAAATGGGCCTATAACTCAGAACCTAATATTGTTCATAAAGTAACCCTTCATAACAAACAATTTGGTGTATGGTGTGCTATAGCAGAGAAAGGTTTCTCAGAGCTCCAATAAGCAATTTCTGTCTCTGGGGTAACTTAGAACATAAAGTGTACAGGACAAATGCACACCCTGAAAGAATTAAAACAAAATATATGCCAGGAAATTGCCAATGTTTCTCAGTGTGAACTACAGAGAGTGATATATAGTTTCCTAAAGAGGTGCCAAAAATGTATGTATGGAAAGGCAAAGCAGTCACATAAAACTTCAATGTAACTATACTCAGTGCCAATCAAGAAGCTAGTTGCTAAAGCACATGGTGCTAATCCTTAATTGAATGGGAGGGGATAATACATCTAATGGTCCTCATAACAATAAAAAGAAGTACCAATTAGGGCTGTTTCCATAGCACTTGTTGCAGATATATCACGTATTTAGCATGTAGCTTATGAGTAAACCAGCAGTAACATAAACTGCCATTTATCTCCTGCTGTCACTGCAGTATTTCTAAACAATGCCTTCCAGTTTGCAATGCTTGCATCAGTTAGATACAAGTTTGTTTACATCATTCTATTTATATGATTATTTGCATTGTGTTTACATGTGTTTGAGTCTGTATATCTGTGCATATGTTGTGAGCATTTACAATTGCACTGAGACATTATTATGGTAAAAGTATCCTTATTAAAGGATTATGCATTTGATGGCATTGCTGCAGAATATGATCAAAGAATATTTAGCTTCCCCATTATCATTGCCATTTTAAGCCTATTGAATTAGTTTGGGCTGAAACAAAGGGTTATATTGAGTGAAACAACAAAGATTTCACTGTGTCATCGGTAGTAACACAGACAGAAGAAGCACTAACAGCAGTAAAGGCTGAAAGCTGGGAAAAGGCGGTCTCATACAAAGGGCTTAATAAGTGAGCATGGAAAAATGAAGTTCTGTAAGATATAACAGCTTATATTTTCTGTGGGGAGTTCCAGGAACAGTCATTCAGACATCAGTGGCATTTTCCCATTACAATAAGCATCAATACTTCATAGGCATGTCTCTTTTGTTAACACGAATCTTTACACTGATATATACTTGAATATTCTATCCTTTAAGTGTAGATTTACCATTTTACTATTGTCTTCGTATGCAAATATAAATAATACTGGCTCTGCATTTCAGGTGCATGCCAATCGTCTTCATACACAATCCTAATGCGCTCTCCAAATGGTCATGATAGCAGCAACTTTGTCCTCTCTCTCCAAAAAATGTCTGCCCCCTTTTTGATTTGCACTGATTATAATAGGCTTATTGGCAACATAAACTAAATAAGTAATAGCTCTATAAAATACCTAATAAATTTTGTAAATAGCAAAATCCAAAATTATATCTACAGCTAAAAATCCACATCAACACAAATCATTCATACAACGCACATTACAACACGGAAAACACAGATATCCTCATGTGAGATCAAGAAACCAAACAAATTGCAGATAGCAACCACAACACATGAGCGTATTTTAGCAGTGAAACAATATTTGGAGCATAACTTTTTAGCATTATAGTATATTATTTTAGAAAATGGGAGTCAATCTGAAATGAATAATCTGTCATTTTAATGAATTAAACATACAGAAGCACAGTTTATCAAGTCATCTTGAGTTTCAAAGTAGATCAATTATTAAATGCATGCAACTGAATACGAAGGTCACTAGGAAAGTTCTGAGATGTGAGAAAATGAAAATTGATCCACTTGAATTTAATGCAGGATGTGATAGCCCCATCCTTTGTAAGTAAACTGGTATCAGGTAGTGACTCTCTCACTCAAGAAATTCCAGCAGCACAAGATGAACAATCTGCAGTGTGCAGATAATCAGTCCCAGCATTGGAGTTGGGAAGAGGGTGTGTTTGCTTATTGATTTTCTGCAATCTTAAAAGTGGGTTAAACCAGTGCCAAAGTCTTGAACATTTGCAACAGGCTTTTGGAAACATTGCTTCTTCCCCTGCCACAGTTTTCCAGCAGTTTCAGGAGTTTAAAAGGGGCCAAACGTCTTTGAAAGATGAAGAGAGAAGTAGATGTCGGGCATTGAAGATGCCTGAGGAAAACATCGCAGCCATTGAGAAAATGCTTTACAAAAATAATCAATAACATTTAAAGAATTGAGGAAGCATTGCAGATTGGTTTGCCAGCAGTTTTGAAAATCCTCCATGAATTCCTTTGTGTGAAGAATGTCACATCCTGAGAAGTGCCTCACAATTTGACGGAAGAACAAAAACATTCCCATGTTGAATGGTGTGAGAAAGTACTGGACTGGACTGATTTTGTTACTTTTTCACACTTCCGATAGGAGTGGGATTCATCGAACTGGTCATGTTACAATATTTAATAGTGTGGTTAAATGATTGGTTAATAAAAGCTAACCAAAGCAATATATGTAGCCCTTAGATGTTCAATTTAGTTTTAAATTACGATGCTTTGAATTGAGAAACATATTTGTTTTATTGAACATATCTTTTGACAATACAATATATATATATATATATATATATATATATATATATAGATTTAGTGCAGGAGACTTCTGCTGAAAAATTTGCAGAAACAGCTGCACTTCATTGTAATGGAGTTTGCTGACTTACTGGAAATTCTGAGACAGGTTCAGTCTTAGATGCCAAAGAAACAAGGTCACATTATTACCCTGTTATTCTTTGAAGAAACTGTGAACAGTGAGCATCATTAATTAATTATCAAAGATTTCATTGGCGAGCAAGAGGAAGAAAAATTAACTACTCTTGGTTTGCTAAAGATGGCACTACTGCACATAATACTATGAGACTTCCGGAAGAATTTTTGGAGAATGTGTCATCTCTAAATACTCATGGTACCCTCACTCACTGGACTTTACACCACCAAACTTTTTTCTTTGGGGAGTAGCAAATTCTGTAGTGTCATAATCCATATGCTCACTTTGCGAAAAACTGACACAACTGCATACGTGATCATAAACACATCAGCAGAAAAGGTTTTCCAATATAACTAACCATATTCAGGCTTGTAAATCTGCTCATGGATGTCATCTCCAATTTATATTGAAACTCCACAGTGACTTTCCAAACACCCTGTATAAAAATCACATTTGAACCAGTAACTACAGCAACACCAGAAGATTCATTCTCAACATTACAGTATTTGAAGACCTATTTGAGGAGCACCATGGGAGCAGACATTGAATGGACTAGCGTTAATGTGTATACATAAAAATGTGAAAAATAAAAATCGAGCAGTACTGGATAAAATATTTAAAAACCCTCATCGGCTTCCTCTTTAAATGTAAATGTAATTGTATAACTCTTTAAGACAATTATCTGATATATATATATAAACATCACTGACATTTCTAGATTTTCTAATTTTAGCACCTCATCAGATACCACACAGCCCCCCCCCCCCCCCCCAAGCCTCGCCAAAAAAAAAAAAAAAAGAAAACAAATCCTGTGTCTACCCCTGCCTGAGAAGCTGTTATTATTATACTGATATAGTGATATAGCTTGTTGTGAATTAAATTATGAGCTATCAAGCATGAGTTTCTCTCTCATGAATTGCCATATGTTTCCTCAAATGTGTTGCCTGGGTAAAGCTCTTATCACATAGACTGCACTTGTGTGGACTTCTGCCCTCATGAACTAAAATATGAGCTCTCAACTTTCCTGCTGCTTTATAACTCTTATTACAAATGTTACACGTGTAATGCTGCCTTTTATCATCATGAATTAAACTATGCATCTTCAAATTTGACAATGTAGTAAAATCCTTATCACATTTGTCGCATTTAAATAGTCTTTTGCCCTCGTGAATTAAATTATGTTCATTTAAATATGGGGTTGTTCTAAAGTTCTCACATTCATTGCACTTAAGGGATCTTTTGCCCTCATGAATTAAATTATGTACCTTCAAATTTGGTGCTGTAGTAAAGATCTTATGACATGTATCACATTTGTGTGGGCTTTTGCCCTCATGAACTAAAATATGAGCTCTTAAATGTGATGCCCATGTAAAGCTCTTATTACAAATCTTACACATGTGTTCACTTTTTCTCTCATGCAGTGCACTATGGGCCCGCAAATGAGCTGCCTGAGTAAAGTTCTTATCACAGATAACACACTTGTGTGGACTTTTGCCCTCATGAACTAAAACATGAGCTCTCAGTTTCGCTGCTCCTGTATATATCTTGTCACAAATGCTACACTTGTATTGTTGCCTTTTATCATCATGAATTGAACTGTGTGCTTTCAAGTTTGATGATGTAGTAAAGCTTTTTTCACACTTGTCACATTTAAATGCTCTTTTGCCCTCATGAATTAAATTATGTGCATTCAAATGTGATGTTGTAAAGAAGCTCTTATCACATTTATTGCACTTAACTGGCTTTTTACCCTCATGAATGAAATTATGTACCCTTAAATTTGATGCTGTAGAAAAAGTCTTATCACAGATACAACATCTGTGTGGGCTTTTACCCTCATGAAGTAAAATGTGAGCTTTTAAATGTGATGCCCATGCAAAACTCTTGTCACAAATGTTGCACTTATGTTCACTTTTTTGCTCATGAATAACATTGTGTGCCCTCAAATGTGTTGCCTGAGCAAACACTTTATCACAAATAGCACATCTGTGTGGACTTTTGCCTTGATGAACTAGAATATGAGCTCTGAGTTTTCCTACTGCTGTGTAACTCCTCTCACACAAGTTACACTTGTATCGCTGCCTTTTATCATCATGAATTGAACTGTGTGCTTTCAAACACGATGATGTAGTAAATTTCTTATCACATTTGTCACATTTAAATGACCTTATGCCCTCATGAATTAAATTATGTGCATTCAAATGTGAAGACATTATAAAACTTTTATCACACTTGTTGCATTTAAATTTTCTTTTCCTCCCATGATATACAGCATGGCTTCGTAAATCTGATGCCCGATCAAAGCACTTGCCACAGTATTTGCATCTGTATGATGTTTTGTCATCTGTGTGCATTGTCACTGTGATATCACTTCCAAGAGCTGTATTTGCATTGGTTTCCATCAGTTTCACGCAGTCCTTATCTAAACCCACACTGGTGACAGCAGGTTCATAGTTCTCAACTGCGCCCATATTCAATCTGTAATGGAGCAGGAAAATCATCAGCAATCAGAAAAACAGTGCAATAAAGCATAAAAGAGGTGATTGCTAACATTCAAAGTATACCATATTTCATCCCATAACTGTTACCATCGCATAATGGTCACACTTTATAGACAAGCAGTCATGATCTCGCCACATTTCACAGCATAATCATCATATTAATATTCCAGGGTTCACTATCAAGAAATATTGCAAAATAACTGTGCCACTGCAATCTGTTAGGTTCACAGGAAAGAGCACTGGGCATGCAGCATATCGTAACACATTAGAATCCTGATAACTCGACCTAATGTGGACTGGAAGGATGTCAAGTTACCGAAACATCAGTTACACGGAACAAGGGGTCACTTATTCACATCATCATACTGCCAATTATATGAGTGCAAGTTCTAGCATAATACAGGAAACAAAAGTATAACATATCTTAAAATGTATTAGTATTAATGTGTTTCCCTTTGTCTTATCGCTTTAATGCATCCAATTTAATTTCCATTGTTATGTTAACTTGTCTTTTCTTCTCATTTGATATTTTCTCTGGCACAAACATGACACTGCAGTAAGCCTGAAATCTGAGAAATGGTACTGTAACCAGAAATATGTAACAAAGTTTAGCTTACCACGTACATACTGGGTAAAGCAATAAATCTTCAAATTTTCTATACAAGTGTTTGTGCTATTATCCATATAATTAGTGGCAAGCTTTTGATTTTGTGACAATGGTCTGCTGGCTGCATATGTTCACACAAGCTATCGAAGGTCAATATGCCTTGTATATGTACACTAATTAAAAATAAACTATACTGTTTGTACCACATAGTGGATTATAGAAACTATTAGTCAAGTTTAACAATAAAAAGGAAAAAACAAATAAGAATAAAAACATTGTTGAGTTATATGGTATATTGAGTTATAGGGTTGTTCAGTATATTCCTCATTGGCAATGCAATCAGTTTGGCAACTGCCGAGATAGTGCCTAGCCCATCAATGAATCTGATTGGTTCAAGTACCTAAAGCACGGAAATTATCACACATGACTAAACAAAACATTTGGTTCTATAGTTATTCTAATAAGTGCTTATGTATACTAAATGTTCACATATACAGTGTGTGAACAAAGTCTGTATACCCCTATATTAAATTCAAACTGACATGAAATAAAAGTACAAATTTCCAATATTTATGTAATTAAATGTTTGTCCTTACATCTTAGGACTCCGAAACATCAGTATGTGGCCCCCATCGTCTCTGCACAGCAAAATACAGCGCCATGTTCTTGTGTTCATCTTACTTAACATCACTGGAGTCACTGTCTGGAAAGCTACCTACACCGCATTTTCCAGTTCATCAGTTGCAGTGTACTGCTGCTTCCGCACGTTCCCTTTGATGTAACCCCATAGTGCATAATCTGGAGTTGTTAGATCACGGCTCATTGGAGGCCAGGTGAGACTGTCCGATCCTCTACTGATCCAACGATTTCCAAAGACTACGTTCAGATGTTGTCGAACAGTCACTACGAAGTGAGCTGGCACCCCATCATGTTGAAACCAAACACTGTTTAAGATTCCTGCATTTTGCAGCTGTGGGAGGAGCCAGTCATCAATCAACTGGAGATAAGTTTTCTGGTTAACTGGACCATAAAAAAAATATGGGCCATACAGATGAGTTTGTGTCATTCCGGTCCAGACCATGACATGTAGTGGGTTGCACTCGATTTCTTCAAAAAAATTTGGATTTTCTTTTTCCCAGAAATAAACATTGTGGTTATGGGAACTGCGATAAATTGCACATTCGTCTGTGAACATGACTTCTCTCTTCTCAGACATTCTTTGGAATTGTTGCAGCATCCAAGCACAAGCATTAACATGTGTCTCCAAATCAGCATCTGATAATTCATTCACATTCAATGGACGCCAACACTTCATTTTCAGATCCACTTTAATGTGTTTCCTCATGGTTGATTCCAGTACCCCTAACTCTGCAGCACGTTTCCTTAAGGATTTAACTGGAGATTGTTGGATAGATTTTTCCACGTCAGCACAAAGTCCAAGTCTGGTGGATGGTCTTCCACTTCTCGACGCATCGCGAACACTGCCCGTTCAAAATGTTTTGAGTTCCCACGCTAACAACGTCTTCTTTGTCGGTGCTGCTTTCACAACCATGCAATGAAATCGTCCATGACATTTTTCATTGATTTGCCATTAATTTTATGCTCATGAGCCCACACAGCAGACACCAGTGTTCCTCAATTGTGTAATCACTTGCATCAGCCATTCTTTCTCAATATCTTGGCATCAACTAATTTGATTCGTAAGATTTGTTGATTGGTTGTTCATAAGAGCGACAACAATCAAAGTCGTCAATAATGGGTATCTAACAGGAAATAATGTGAATATATACCAACCTCAAAAAAACATATTTACTCATATAATTTTAAATTTAGTACAGGGGTATACAGACTTTGTGCGCACACTATATATCTGTTACAATAACCTTCACTTATTACTTCCTATTTTAAGTTTTTTCCAGGCCAAATTACAGACTTGTTTAGTAGTCCAATAATATTGAGTCCAACTAAATTGTATACGCGGTTCAATAGTATAGTAAATGCTTTTGTAAATAATAGAGGAGTATTAATTCAATTATATTCAAAGTAACATTTTCGTTTTATTAATGCTTCTTATTTATTTATTTATTTATTTATTTATTTACTTGAGTAGGCATTTGCACTACAGTGTCATCACTTTTGTTTCCCCTTCTTCTCCTCTCTTTTCAGCTACAAACAGGGTAATGCGGCCATGCTTCAATATGCTTAGTCTTGCTCTTACCCCATTATTTTTTTTCATTTTTGTTTTTTATTGTTTTGTGATTTACCCCTTTTATTCTGTCACATACAAACACCCATGCCCGAGGCAGAACTTGAAGCTGCAGCCCTCTGCACGGCAAAGCACCAAAGACATATACTCCAACAATTGCAGCTACGAGGGCCAGCTTATTGTGCACTAGTCACTGAAAGTCAACACGGCCAGCCTTAAATAATTTATTCTTCATACAATGGTGGTACTGTGTATTTTTACTTTATGAAGAAAACATAAAATGTGTGATGATTATGCAACGAAATATGGTATATATACATGGGATGTTAATAAACCCAGTAATAATAAACTAAGAACAGTTTTAAGTTAAGGTGTATTATTTTAATTCTAAAGTAACAAAAATTTCTGTAAAGTAATCCTAGAAACTGCAAAAAAAACATATTCCTCGGGGAAGAATTAAAAATTTCACACCCTTTTGGAACCCCCAGTTAGAAGAACTGAAAAAGCAAAGGGATATAGCTAGAAATACAGCTGAACAAACAAAAAACATATTGGATACACAAATATGGCGGAAGAAATGTGCCTCACTAAAAAAAGAAATTAATACTGCTAAAAAGAATTACTTTAATAATTTCTTAGAAAAAATGGATTATAGGACAGATGGTAACAAAGCTCATAAGTTCATAAAAAATGTCAAGGATAGGAAAGAAAACAACAGCACACCTATCATACACAACAACAAAATATTAACAAACGATGCAGCCATAGCCGAAACATTCAATAAATATTATGCTAATTCACATAAAGTAACAAGAAATAATAAAAAGGAACGTAAAGAATTTAAGAAAGATTTGAAACAAGAAAGAGAATGTGATCCTAACACTCAGTGCAAAATCTTTTTTCAAAATTTTAATATGCAAGAACTAAACATTGCAATAAATAATCTAAAAAACAAAAAGTCTCCTGGACCTGATCACATACATCCAGAGTTCATAAAAAACCTTGGAAAAACAGCAAAACAACAACTACTAAAACTCTACAATCTATCCTGGAAAACCAGTGTACCTACTGAATGGCGAAAGGCAATAATTGTCCCACTTTTGAAGAAAGACAAAACAGCGTCAGAAATAAAAAACTATAGACCACTAGCTCTTACTAGCATAATAGCAAAAGTGATGGAAAGAATGGTGTCAAACAGGTTAAATTGGTTTCTAGAATAAAAAAATTTAATTTCCCCATGTCAAGCTGGATTTAGAGAGTTCCACTCTACAAATGAACAAGTCTTACTTCTCAGTCAAGAAATCAAAGACTCCTTCAATAGAAAAGAAGATAATTTATCAGTTTTTATCGATTTCCAAAGTGCATATGATTCTATATGCAGAACAAAACTACTAAAGAAAGTAAAAAAAATAGGGATACAAGGTCCAATGTTTTCATGGCTATGTCATTTCCTTACACAACGCTTTATTGCAACCAGATATGGAAGAAACATATCTAAATACAAACAAGTACACCGTGGCTTACCACAAGGCGCAGTACTCAGCACAACACTTTTTAATATATTTATTAACGATCTGCCACAACAAATACAAGAATCAGGTGTGAAGTGTGCACTATTTGCTGATGGCTTGGTAATGTGGACTTCAAAACCAAAAAGCAAAAGTACAGAACTAGAAAAAACCATGCAACAATCCTTAACCAAATTACAAAGGTGGACCAAAGAAAATTGAATGACTGTTAATACAACAAAATCAAACTACCAAATCTTTTCACTAAGAAAAAAGCCACTAAAAATAAAACTAAATTTTGAGGGGCAACAATTACCAGAAACAAAGGAAGCAAAGTATTTAGGAGTTACACTTGATACTAAACTTACATGGACCAAACAAATAGAAAATGTAATACAAAGAGCAGAGAGGCACCTTTCACTGTTAAAACGTCTAACAGGAATGAAGTGGGGATGTTCCAGAGCAACTCTTAACACAACATACAATGTGTATATAAAGCCATTATTTACTTACTGCAGCGAAGTTCTTGTAACAGCAAACACAAAAAAAAATTCAAATCTTTCAAAACCAAAGTCTGAGATTAATTACAGGTGCTATCAAAACCACGCCAATACCAGCTATGGAAATACTAACCAACCAATGCCCCATTGAATATGAAATAGAAAAAGCTGCTCTTATTAAACACGAAAAGTTGATCAGACTCCCATTCAATACATGGCACAAGAGAAATTTTACACATACACTAAAGACTCAGGAGAGCTTTCTTTCCAAAATTCAAGACATCAAGAAGAATGTATACTTTCCTAATTCAAAGGAAAACTTCATATCTAAAGTCAATCCGACACAAACATTAGACATCACATATTATTTACACCTGACGGAAGAAGTTAAGAAAAGTGATACTCCAACTAGTGTTCTAAAATTATTGGCATTAGAGACAATCCATACTAGATTTCCAGAACACGAATGGCTCCATATTTATACTGATGGATCATTAATATCAAACCAAGATGGAGCAGGTGCTGGAGTCACATGTCACCTCTTTTCCTATTACAAATCTTTAAGTTATGGAGCTACAAACTTTGATGGAGAAATTGAAGCAATTCGAATGGCCCTACAAAATCTTTTGTACAGAATTTCATATTTTCAGCAAGCAGTTATTCTATCAGATTCCAGGGCAGCAATTATAGCAATTACTTCAAAGTTGTCACCAAAAAACCAAACAATTATAGAATGTTGGAAAATCCTTACCCATCTAACAGCACTTCAAAAACACCCAGTCTTCCAATGGATACCATCTCACTGTGGACTGAGTGGTAATGAGAAAGCTGATTTTCTTGCAAAAAAGGGTACTGGCAATGTGCAGGAATCAATAGTTAATCTACCATTTTATGCAGCCAAAAGATTAGTCAACTCTGAATTCAAAAAAAGATTGCAAAATATTACTATGAAAAATCAAAGAATAAAAGATGGGAACTACCAAACATTCAAACAGTAATTCCTGAGTATCCTCGAAAAACAGCAGTTGCAACCTTCAGGTTGATTACAGGACATGATTGTCTGGCAAAACATTTAAACAGAATTGGGATATATTCTTCACCACTCTGTCCTCTATGTGATCTGCAAGAGGAAATGGATCGAGACCACCTTCAAATATGCCCGGCCACTTCTAATGCCCCATCCATCAGTGAAAAATATTGGAGAGCAAGAGGATTAATGACTTCATTGTCAGAGATCCAGCATTAGCTAACAACAACAATTCTAAAGTAAGAACAAATTAGAAACTAAAAATTTCACTTATCTTAGTAATGTTTGCAAGTTATATTTTTCAAACACTGACTTGAGTTTCGAGTCAGTGTTTGAAAAACATAACTTGCAAAGATTACTAAGATAAGTGAAATTTTTAGTTTCTAATTTGTTCTTACTTTAGAATCTTGTTGCTTCACTGTTAATAGCTTCATTTTCCTTAATTAATGTATTATTTTAAGTTTTAGATTTATCTGATTTAAGTCATAGAGAAAAGTTATCTTAATCTGGCAAGCTTTCTAGGTATCTTTCCAGCAGCAAGGTCTCAGTGACCTCATGCACAAAGTTGCCTTTCTGTTTCTAGACACAGACATCTACAGAAATTGTGCTTTAGTGTCTTTGATTTGTTAAGATAACAAGAATTATCACTCAGAATAGTTCCGCAATTCTTCTGGAGTTCCCAGAACTATTAAATCAGTAGCAATAGAAAAGTATCAAGGTATAATCCTGCAACATTTTCTGTTCAATATTCAAGTCTAATGTTTATGTATGTATGCCATAAAATTGTACATGTTCAATGCTCACAGGCTTTTATGACTACAAGTGAACTCATTGAATGGAATTCAATTCAATCTACATGGAATATTTGAAAAATATCTAACACTACGAGAAAGTCTATCATAAATTGTGTATTTTAATGAGCTCTTCATATTTTTGTAAGTTTTACCTATCTCTAATGGTTTCCTTATTATACAACACTATACAAAATTCAAACAAATAAAGGGGATTTGATACACTATTTACAGAGAAAACAAGATGTTTCTGAAATAAGAATGTCAAATATGGTATTTTAATACATGGAAATCACAGGCAGTTAGGTTAGGGGACCGAGGGGCCATATGAGCTGTTGCAGAGCCTTATTGACAAGAGGCAAAATCATGCTCCCTGTCTGTTAATTCTCTAAAAAAAAAAAAAAAAAAGGGGAGCAAAATTGTATTCACATATGTATAGGCGTCAACTGTTGTCTAACAAAATGGCCCTATAAGTCAGGACCTAGTATTGTTCATGAAGTAGTCCTTCATGATGAAATAATTGGTGTATGGTGTGCCATTAGTGGAGAAAGGTTTCTCAAGAGCTCAAATAAGTGATTTCTATATCTGGGGTAACTTAAAACACAAAGTCTATAGGATAAACCCACACACCCTGGAAGAATTAAAACAAAATATACATCAGGAAATTGCCAGGAATTTCTCAATGTGAACTATGGCAAGTGATGGATAGTTTCCTTAAGAGGTGTCAAAAATGTACGGACAAAGACAGTGGCCAGTTTCAGCATCTGATCTCCTTTCATAAAGTTGTTAAGTAAAGCCTTTAAAAATAGTTTTAAAAATATTGTATGGTTTCATCCACACCTTTCTATAATAGTGGCAGATGGCGAGTGCCAAGGATGTGGTTAGGCAAAACACTGCAGAGCCTCTTTGGAACCTTTTTGCTATCCCTGTATACAGGATGGAAGTAAAATGATCCACCAGACTTTAACAGTGAATTTCTCATATTGTGAATAACAAGAAAGTCTGGTACCAAAATGTTGAAAAGTTTAGTTTTCTAGAACAAAATATTTTTATCAAAAAAAATTTATCATCACCTGGCTGAATTATTATTGATTGAAGGTTCTTGATTTATGGCTACATTCATAGAAAATTGAATAAATGACAACTTTTTACTTTGGCGTATTTCAATAGATTCAATGGTTTTTGTATAAATTAATTTTAAAAGATCCCACAATTTGTTGCCTTTTTGTTGCACTAAATTGTGTGGATTTTAAATTTAATTTACACAAAAACCATTGAATCTATTGAAATATGCCAAGGAAAAAGTTGTCATTTATTCAATTTTCTATGAATATAGCCATAAATCAAGAACCTTCAATCAATAATTCAGCCAGGTGATAAATTTGTTTGATAAAAATATTTTTTCTAGAAAACTATGAACTTTTCAACATGTTGGTATTAGACTTTCTTGTTATTCACAACATGAGAAATTTGCTCTTAAAGTCTGGCGGATCATTTCGCTTCCATCCTGTATATGTACCTACTCAAATCTTAAGTTGTCACAACCATACACATGGGTTACACAACAAAAATTACACTTTTCAAAACATATTCATACCATTTATTAACTATAATATAGTGAATACAAAGAACAGACAAGTTACTAAAAATGTCCTCCTTTGGAACCCACATAGGCTTTCAAACGGCATGGACAATCATCTATAGCAGCATGAAGAATGTAATGTTCCCACAGATGAAGAATAGATCTGTGGTAATAAATGAGCATAGAAGTTTTTGTTATGCTGTCATTGTGTACACTTCTCATCAGAAATAATGTACCGCATAAGTTCCTGATGTAGAGCTTTGCACATGCTCGTCATGGCACAGCCTTAGTTCAAAAGGTAATAGTAATAGAACTAAACTTATTTTTTTAGATGTTAAATGTGCCCTACTAATGTATATAGGCTTGTTCAAACAGCAATCAAGGCCACTAAGAGCTCAAATAAGAAGTTCATTGATAGATGTAAAGTCAGGCAAGCAAATGCAACCACGATGGTTACACATGTAGGCAGTGCAATGTAAAGAACAGAACTGGCATAGATAGTTAATGCACATGTCTATGGGGTGAGTTAAAGATAAAGTTCCAGGTTCAATTCCCACCACAATAGCAATATATACTTTGTTTTTCTTGTAAAATGTGTGTAGTAGTCTTACACTGCAAGCGTATTAGTCCTCCAACATGTTCAAAATTAAGAACGTTAATGATGGATATTTTCACACTGTTGTTAGCATATTAAGTTTTAAAATGCCATGTTATAATTCTGAAAACGAAAACATTGTGATAAAATCAGCCCAGTTACATTATATCACTTTATTTTCTTCTAAACTTTTGCACAAAAGACAGTTCTCTTCTACTGACATTAACTGTTCGTGATATTACAACTTAAAACTGTTTTCTTTTCGTAACCTTGACTCAGTCCTATTCTAGACGTTCATTACCAGGAAAGCTTCAGATCTTACTTGACTCAGTACTTTCACTATCTTTCTTCACTTTCTCTGGCTCTTATACACTAACTTCTGATGATACAATCATTCAAGACTCATTAAAACTTCTTCATTTCAGCATGAGTATCTTTTACGACAGTACCACACACATACAGCTGTCTTCACACTCACAGACACACTGACCACTTCATGTCTGTAATCCTAACTCATTCTATCATAGCCTCACCTCCTTACATAGCAGGGATTACGTAGCCAGACCTTTCTCGAATGCCTACGAATATGCCAGCCACCGGATGCCTCTCAAAGGTTCCAGCAATCACTTGTTGCTGCTTGATTGTTGTTAATCACATGTTCATTCACATGAATGGTATGGGGAAGCTTGACCTTGAGCACCTCATTATGCACCACACCAGTGGAGTGGGGCAACCTAGCCCGGCTGTCCTTTGTTGTGTTGCCAACATCACAATATTTAGAGGCACATACAAAGACAAAGATGTTACCCCTAGGCCAGCAAATACACTATAAACATAGAGGGATAGCCCATTTTCCATCAATACCCTTGCAACAATGCCATCTTCCTGCCTATCACATATTGTGAACTGTGCTTCCATGTCACTAGTCAGCTCATTATTTTTTATGCAAAGTTTACGTTTAATCTATCATAATCATGACAACAATGCTTTAATAAAATATTTATAAACCTAAAAATTACATAAAATAAAATTGTATATCTGCTAAGAGACAGGCAGAAGTAAAATGAAATAGGTTAGAAAAAGAACTAAAATAGGCAAATTGGGTTTGATCTCGGAACCTGTTTAATATTAACAGCTAATTTTCAGCCATTGTGCTAATATGACAGCTGAATGAAACAAATTCATAAGAGGTTTACATTCAGCACACACAACTGTAATTACTGGTATGCATAAGGTTCAGAAATTGCAGAACAGCAAGGTCCATAACTATGAAGCAGTAGCATTTTATTAGTTAATACTAGTGCTTCCCCTGTGTTTGGATATGTGGCTGGCATAGTAAGGATTTGCTTGGCACCAAGTAGCACACCCTTTGTCCAATCAGCTATACATAGTTCCCTAAATTCAAGTGCATAAATTTCTCATGCAAATTATAACTACAATTGAAGAGCTTAGTGAAAGAATATGGGCCAAATTGATTCTGGCAGGAAAAAAAATCCTCTTTCATTTGATACAGATGGATCCACAAAACATCCCTGCTGCTGCAGAGTGAAAGAAGCTGCAAGATTCCAGTTACTGAGAACATGATTGTAGATCTTGCAGGACATTTTAAACAGTTAGTTTAAAAGAAGTGTCCTCAAAAAGCATAAAGAGAAGATTGCTATTTCCCAGTACAGACTGTTAAATACTCTCAAGATAAGCAAGAAGTGTAACAAAAATTAAATTGACTGATAATGTCACAGTTTGCCATTAAATGCCTCAATACTCCTGTTTCATACCTTTTCACTTTCTCTATTACGTAAAGTAAGTAGAGGAAGATTTTCCTTCCACTCAAAAATTTGGTGTTGAAATTTCACTGGAAATATGTTTTGAGGCCCCCTGAATCCAAAAAAAAGGATTTTTAGAATGTGTGTGTGTGTGTGTGTGTGTGTGTGTGTGTGTGTGTGTGTGTGTGTGTGTGTGTGTGCGTGCGCGTGTGCGTGTGGCGTGTCGTGCATGTCATGCGTGCGTGTGCTGTGCCTAATGTATCATTGTCACAAATATATTCCTGGTATACCTAAGAAATTCTTGGTGTATAGTCTGTGCAAAAATAAGATAGGCAATCTCCTTAAGTTTGACCTAGTATAGTACTATAATTTAAGTTAACAATTCGCAGATTCAGACCTTTTTTTAAGGATGCTTGTCCGGATTAAACAAAATGCAGTTTAAAGGGATCTGGATTAATAAGGTTTTACTGTTTGTTCATAACTCCATCATGTTTGACTCTTATATACAGGCTATGTGAATCCTTTGTATTTTAAGAATTGAAATCTTATGGTTTATGTCCATCTGGAAGAATAGTACTTTTCAATAGTGAAAGAACCTCACTCTTCTTCTCCCATCCTTCCCCCCACCCCTCTCTCATAAATAAACACACAATATAATACTGTCTCTTTATTTATATATTTATAGATGAACATTTTGTGGAAAATAATTAAGTTTTACTTATTTCCTACAAAATATTAAAATAACATTTATTTTTGTCTTTGGGTAATTGCAAAATGGATTCTCACTTCCAAGTTCAATGTACGCCTTAATCATTCAAATATTTTTCTATTGTCTAACTGACAAAATTAGATGTCTGTTAATCACATGCTGATTTTTTAAAACACTTTTTCATTTTGAAATATTGTAAGTGATATGTTTCAAATTTGTAATATAGGTTCAACTAATATGAAAATATTCTAAAAAAGTGAAAAAGGTATATGTACAAATATAACAGCCACTTATGACATGATTATGATAACATGCAATATTGTTGCTAACTTCTAGAGCAGCTATGTCCAACATTTGCAAAAGAAGGGTGATTGGATTTACCTCCTTCCACTTTATGCAGACTAAGATGTGCATTGTGTTACAGTGGTGGTTTGGTTATATGTATGCTGTGTTTGATTTACGAAAGCACTTTCAAATCTTATGCAATAAACATCTGCTCATTAGTGACTCCTTTGGTGCTACTCATGTTTAAGAAGTCCACCAATATTGGGTGAAGTGCACAGCTGTAGGAGATACACCAAGTGATCATCATGTAACATATTGCGATACACACTTCTAATACAGTTCGCCCTAAAGACCTAGTTGTCGACGGGCCCTTAAACAAAACTCAAAAAACTCTAATACAGTTCAATTTGGAGAAACTCTGTTCGCAAATATATTTAGAGCTATACTTATTTTTATAGAAACTATTCTTGTAAATGCTGATTTCTCTATCTACTTCATTTTAATTGACATAAGCATTAGCAGAAATTATCTTATTGCTAAATTTCTTGTAAGTGTAAGGGGACTATGGGAATACAGTAGGCTTTAAGCATTTTGAGAGCTGGTTGCTATGCAATGTCTTTGAAGTTCCAATCTCTTTGCAACGCCAAGTGATAAAAAAACAAATAACATATTCCTCTTTAAGAAAAGTATAAGTATTGGCAAATTCAAACAAATAATAAAGAATATCTTGGAAATGGTTTACTCAAAAGAGAAAAGAAGTATTTGACATACATTTTTGTTTTAACAAGATCCACTTTTTTTTAGTAACCTTTTGTCTGTCTTTTACTGTTTACCATTTATGCAAATATCATCCAGAATGAAGAGGTCTTATGAGGCCATTCCCAGAAAATTCAAGGCATGACTTAGAAACTGCCATGGAATCACCTGTTTGTATCCATCACTGTATAGTGACTGACTGGTTGTGAGCTGGTTCACCCTTTGACTGAAAGAGGCGGTGGAAAATAGCAGCTGATTATGTAAGCATTTCCAAAGAGACAAGGTTGGACATCGCTGTTCTAGAGTGTATCTGTGTATCTGTAGAAATTCTAAAATTTACAAACCTTCAAATTTGTTTCACACAGGCAGCATGAGGTTAAGTGATGAAAGCATTCAGTATAAACCTACAGAGCTCAGAAGCACAGAAAATTATTACGATCTAATTTAAGAATAAGATGAGATAAAAGCCTCAGCTGCAGCAATGGATTCTGACAGAAACTTCTTTCTCATATGCAATACTCTAGCAGTCTTACCTTGTTGAATCAGGCAATATGAACTCATCTTCCTCTGATGCATTATCCTGAAACAATAAAATAAATTTTAACACCAGTTTCTAGTTATATATTTTCACTCCCTCTACTATGTATATTAAGTAGGGAAAGTACTGTATTCGACTCAACAATTTGATGTCCAGATTTGACCAGAAATGCATGTTTTGAGGCCCCCTGAATAAAAAAAAGCATTTTTACAAAAACATCCATGTGTGTATGTCTCTCTTATGAACAGATAACTCAAAAATGAAAAGTTGCTTAAATATCAAAGTTGCTATTTACATTTAATATATTTCAAGGATGCGACACAAAGATATTGAAGAAAATTGCTCACCCTATACTATGCTTTACATGGGGCATTTTTTGAACATTCTGATTTTCTCAAAAATGGTTCTAACGATTTTGATTAAAATGTCATATGTTTAAGATATTTTTATGGTAAATGAAATGTATATTTTGAATTTTCTGGCTAGAGCCCATGTAGTCCCATTTATTCTTGATGGCTTTTGCATAACAGTCTGATAAATCGTAAGAGATAGACAAAATCTTACTATACAAAAAATGCAGATCTCGTTGAAATACACAATTTATGTTCAAATAAATTTTTCTGTAGAGTGAACCATTTTGGACATATTCCTTGTTATTTGTGCAAGTTCTGCAAGAACTTTTCTTTACTCAAGTGGAAGGTCATTGTTCACTTTTTTATCTCTTGGCCGTGCAAAGAGAACAGAATTTCAAAGCCTTCATATAGCGATCACCTTTAAAAGGTTTGTCACTCAAGCCTACTGTATTTCCATGTTTCCCTTGCACCTATAAGGAAATAATTGTGCGTTTTAGCAAGATCTAAATTTTTGTATAGTAAGATTTGGTCTATCTCTTATGGTTTACCAGTTATGTAAAAGCCATCCAGAGTAAACAGGACTACATGGGCTATCGCCAGAAAATTTAAAATATAAGTTTCATTTGTCATAAAAATATTTTAAACATATGGCATTTTAACCAAAATCGTTTGAGCCTTTTCGAGAAAATCAAAATGTTTGAAAAATGTTCCATGTAAAGGATAGTTTAGGGTGAAGGAATTTTCTTAAAAATTTTCGTGTCGCAACCTTAACAAATATTAAACTTAAATACCAACTTTGGTTTTTAACCGACTTTTCCTTTTTGAGTTATGCTGCCCACAGACTGACAGACAAACACACACGGACCTTTTTGTAAAAATGCTTTGTTTGGATTCAGGGCGCCTCAAAACATATTTCTGGTGAAATTTTGACATCAAATTTTTGGGTAGAATACAATACTTCCTCTACTGACTATACATAGTAAAGTAAAAATGGGACATATTTCAAAGCCCACTTGCGCTCATCCTGAACCTGATGCCGACTGTTGGAGCATGGTGTTGTCATGTTGGGGATTGCAATGCTGTTGTCCTCTGGTGTTTTTTCCAGGAATTTCTAGCTGCGGTTGTCACTTTGGAGCAAGTCAAAGCTGCTAACTCAGTCTTGATTTTTTAGAATGAATATGTACTCCCAGGCTATTAGTTGTTTTACATTAGAGATGCCTTTTAACAATGTAGGTTCAGTGTAGCTCTCTAGCCAAAAATGTGCTGCTACTGCCAATTTTTGGCTAGAAAACCATAAAACTGAAACTAAACCTACATTGTTAAAAAGTATCTTTAACATGAAACAACTAACAGCCTGGGAGAATATATTCATTCTGAAAAATAAAGATTGAGTCTTCAACTTTGAGTTGCTCCAAAGTGACAACCTCAGCAAGAAATTCCTAGAAAACACCCCAGAGAAAAACAGCATTGCGAGCCCCAACATGACAACACCATGTTCCAGCAGATGGCATCAGGTTGAGAATAAGAGTAAGTGAGCTCTCAGAACATGTCCCATTTTTAATAAGTGATATAGTGTCAGTAAATCCAATTCACTTTACTATCTAGATATTATTATGTGTCACTGTATGCAAAATATTCCGACAAAGTAGTTTACGACATTACAATTATTTTCATTCCGCTAAGTACACAATTTATATTTCTGATTTTGAAATGTTTATTGAGTTTATATAGGATTTCACACTGGTTTTGACCACTACAGCAGAAAATAAAATGAGAACTGCTAAACTGAAATGCTATCAAGGCAATATGAACTTCTAAACAAGCTGTTTTGTTAGTTATGGCTGCTTGGCCAGTATCAGTATCAACATATATTGAAAATAAGTCTTTTTGTTGAAATACATCAATTCTTCAGAGGTAGCATCAGGACCAAAAAATTCAATGCCATAAGTGGGATTTGAACCACAGATCTTCTGCTTCATGTACGGCCACTCTAATCACTGAACCAATATGGCAACTTGCCAGTATGATGTTAAATTCCCCAACCAATTCATATTTTCTCAGTACACCACTATGGAATCTCACATGTGAAAAAGTACCCAAGGTCGACTACAATCGTAAGTACTTAATGTCCCAGGTTTGGGAGGTAGCATCAGGACCAAAAAATTCAATGCCATAAGTGGGATTTGAACCACAGATCTTCTGCTTCATGTACGGCCACTCTAATCACTGGACCAATATGGCAACTTGCCAGTATGATGTTAAGTTCCCCAACCAATTCATATTTTCTCAGTACACCACTATGGAATCTCACATGTGAAAAAGTACCCAAGGTCGACTACAATCGTAAGTACTTAATGTCCCAGGTTTGGGAGGTAGAATCAGGACTGAAAAATTCAATGGGAATGGCAGTTTAATTCTTACACAGTTCCCAATAGAGGCCATGAGTTGAGTGAGTGATTAGGGTTTAAGGGCCTGTAGACAGCAAGGTCATTAGAGCCCAAAGTCAAAAAGATAAAAAAACGGAAAAACTCACCACTCTTAACACTCAAAATTAAATATTAAAACAGGGAAGCTAAATCAGATAAAAGGTAAAACAGTTAAAATATAAAACTTGTCTAAAAAGGTAAGCTAAAAACATTTAAAATGGGTAAATTGATCTAAAAAGGTAAGCAGATAAAATGTAAAAGGTAAAAAATAAAACCACAAAATAAAATATAAGTTAAACCTGCTTACCAAAGCCAATACTGGTGACGAACCGCAACACTGTATTATAGGTTGCGCGTTTGTTCTTGACGAATGACCTTGAACAGAAATCCAGTGAGTAGGCCTACCCTTAATAAACAGGTCAGCAAATGTTTATGCTACGATAACAGACACCTCTGTTTTCCTCTGTCGTGTTTGTGTATACAGTCAACTGCAAAAGTTTTGTGCGGTACGGATGTATGCATGCAACGAAAATAACAGCAATTCAGACGAGGAAGAAGACGAGGGAGAAATGTCGGGAATAGAAGAAATGCAATAAAGTTAAGGGGAAACAGTTGTAGAGGTATAGTGTATAATACGTGTGGCTGATATTACTGGAAGTGCGATAAATTGATTTGTAGTATTGTATTACTTCAGCTCAGAAGCATGTGCATCATCTCACTGCAGACTGTACCTCCGCTCTCTTTCGATGCTAATGTTCCCGCAAAAGCTGAGCAGTGACTCACATCCAACCTTTCATATAAAATTTTCATTCGTCAAGAAGTAACGCGCGACCTGTAACAGCTACCGGGTTGTCACCTAAGATGGACTTTAAAGTAGAACCCAGACCAAACAGCTGGCGCTCACGATTGTAACGCAATCAATTAGGACATGAGCTACAGAGAGCTGAATGCCACAAGTGGAACATACAGGCGCTGGCTCATCAAGCAGATGGTGTCCATGCATGATGCGTGTGTGACCTATTCTCAGGTGGGCCAAGATGACTTCTGCATGCCTGGTATCCCTTGAAGATGTCATCCAAGGTTGCACGGTGTGCTTGATCGTCCATAATCGAGTGCCAGTGATATCCAACGCTTCCCATGATTGCTGCCAGACTGATAAAATATGGCGACGGAAGTACCGTTGTACATCCGTGTAAGGCAGACTGCATGTAAAAATCTCCAGCAAACGGCAAGCAGACGTAGCAGCCTCATCTGCCGCTTCATTGCCAGGAATACCTATATGACCTGGGGTCCAGGTAAAAACAATCTGGTATCCATGCAAGAGCAAATACGAAACAAGTGTCTGAATTTTCATAATTAGTGCTGACGTGCCGACAAACTGTTGCAATGCCTGCAGTGCACTCAGAGAGTAGCAGCAGACGATAAAACTTCCAGGAACAGAACTGGAGATAAAAAGGACAAAATAAAAGATTGCAAAGAGCTCGGCAGTAAAAACGGAACTCAAGTCTGGAACACAGAACTTCTGAGTCTTACTGTTATGCACCAAACTACAACCTGTAGCACCATCCACCTGGGAGCCATCGGTAAATACCGGAGTGTAATTCCGGTAACATCCCAGGACCTCGGTGAAAAGTTGACGATAAACCGATGGAGGGGTAGCTACCTTAGTATGCGTCGAAAGCTCCAGATCGAACTGAGCAAGCTGTAATTGCCAAGGAGGACAGCAGCCAAGAGAATACCGTTCGACAGCAGGCACGCAGAGCACATGTGCACTAAGCAGCTCGCAAAACTGCTTGGGCAAGAGATCGTGCTATTCCGGAGATAACAGCGAGCGAGTTCTGGGTGCAATACAGGGTTAAAAGACGGGTGACCGGGGTGGGTGGGCTGCCAAACGGGCCACGTAAGAATATAATAAAAACAAGCATCAAATAGAAAGTGGAAGTTTGCCAGTCAGCATACAGACAATCAACACTACTAGTGCAGAAAGCCCCAGTAGCTAGCCGGATACCAGTACTATGTATAGTATTTAAAAAACGAAGTTTAGAGGTGGACGCTGTGCCATAAATAAAATTGCCATAATCTAGTTTGGACCTGCCCAATGAACGACAGCTTCAACATGACAGTGCGATCGCTGTCCCAAGATACTCCAGATAAAAGCCGGAGCACTTGAAGTGAACGATCCCAGGAGGCACGAAGTTGACAAATATGGTGCTCCCATGTGAGTTTGCTGTTGAAGTAAAGGTCCAAGAACTTGATGTGCGAAACAAACGACAGAGGTGTGTCACACAAACGAAGATCTGGAGGAGGATGTACACCATGATGTCGATGAAAGTGGACACATTGTGTTTTCGTAGGGGAGAACTGAAATTCGGTACGAAGGTCCCAGTCGGCGATAGATGAGATGGTCAGTTGCAGTTGACGTTCGATGTGCTCAAGACTATATGATCGATAATAGATCGCAAAGTCGTCAACGTACAGTCACATCGGGATCCCCCTACGAACAACATTAGCAATGCCGTTAATGGCTACGGCAAAAAGTGTTACACTAAGAATCGACCCCTATGGCACACCATTTTCCTGGATCCTGTCTTGTAAGACCATATTCCCAATGCGGAAACGAAAGCGGTGCAGGGCTAAAAAGTTGAAAAGAAAGATTTCTAAAAGACCTCGCAAATCATAGCCGTGAAAAGTACGAAGGATACCATGGCACCATGTGGTATCGTAGGCCTTCTCCAGACCGAAGAAGACACCCACGACATGCTGCTTCAGGAGAAAGGTATTTTGGATGTAGGCTTCCATGCGTGTCAGATTGTCGACCCTAGAGCGATGGCAATGAAAACCACAATGAACATTGCTCAGCAGGTTATTCGTCTCTAGCCACCACACTAAGGGAGTGTTAATCATCCGTTCAAAGGTCTAGCAGACGACACTCGTCAGGCAAATAGGGCGGTAGCTAGAGGGAAGTGTCTGGTCTTTTCCAGGTTGAGGGATAGGGATCACAATACCCACTCGCCAGGAAGATGGAAAAACCTGCTGAAGCCAGATGCGGTTATAGATGCTCAACAGTAAGGAAAGAGCCGCAGGTGGAAGATGAAGCAGCGTTTGGCGATGGATGTCGTCAGGACCAGGAGAAGAGTCGTGAGCGAGAGACAAAGAATACGCCTGCTCTGCTTCAGTAAAATGTGTGTTGTAAGATTTACTTCAATCATTGTTAAAATGTAGGCTTATCCGCTCCACAGATTCCTTAATAGGTAAACAGGTTCTATTGTAGCTTTGAGTTTGGCTAGTAGTGGCGAAAGAATCGGCAAGGACGTCGGCGATATCCTACCCGCTAGTGTATATGGAGCCCTATACGGTAAGACCGGGGATGATCGTCCGGCGACACTTGCCGTACATACGCCGAACGGCAGTCCACACCTTCTGGGCCGAACTGCGACATGAAAGGAAAGATATGTCATTCTTACCTTGACCGACTTGGGACCTGGAATGTTCAATTCGCCGTCCTCTGGTGACTCTGCCGACGTGTGGGAGTCTGAAAATCCCCGGCGGCTCGTTGAGCGGGAGCGGGGCTTCTTTGACGAGGAACGACTACTCGCCCGGTGTTTATAGCGCGAACGATTGACGGGGACAGGCAAAGTAGTGTAACCACTGCTCGAGGATGGTTGGTGAACTTGTGTCTGCACGGCGGAAGATGTAGTTGCCCGTGCAGGGGCATCACGGGACGATAGAGAGATGCTCGTTGGTAAATCCGTCTGTGTTGCAGCATCAGCGACCGGAGCATGTTGAATGGCACAGTGCGGGCAGGAGTGCGGCGGACTGCTGAAGCGAAACCTAGGGTGGTCGGAGGTTTCAGCTGCTCGAAGCGGCGACACGCTTCAAAAAATGTGAGCCGCTCTTTCACGCGCAACTAATGTATTGTCTTCTCGTCCATAAACGTGGAAACTGACGCGAGCTGGATGGATGGCTCTCGCCACAGTTCACACAAACAGGACTCCTTGTGAATGCCGTGTCCTCGTGGACGGGTAAACCACAACGCTCACAAATGGCGGGATTATTGCAGGAGGTTTTAGTATGGCCGAACCGTTGGCATCTGAAGCAGCGCGTGGGGTTCGGCACATACTAGCGTACGGCGGCACGTTCATAGCCACAAAAGATATACTAAGGCAATTGAGTGCCTTTGAATGTCAAAAACACCGTACGCAGGGCTTGCTCCTTTGCATCCTGCTTGCGAGTAAGACGGTAGGCTTGACAGACACGCTGGTCAGAGAGGCAGCTGAGCTCCTCGTTCGTCAGATTGCCCAGACTGGAGGTGGCTACAACTACCCTACAGGTGTTAAACGATTTGTGAGGGGCTACCTAAATTGGGTAGGATCCCAACAAAGCCGCTTTCAAAAGTTTCTAGGATTGATCTACCGTGTTGTCTCAATTAACAGCACACCGTCTCATACTCTCGTCGCGTTCTTCGCCGGGCCACATATCCTGTCAACTTCGCGTTTGATGTAAAAAGAGCTAATATCTTTAAGTGTCTTTCCTTCACAGACCAATGTCATAACCAAAAAAGATTCAAACAAAGGGGTTTTGCGCGGAAACATGATTGATTGGACCCCCATCCGGAACCGTCGGCGTCAGCCTGCCATCCGGCGGTCAAAGGATAAAAGACACCAAAATCTCCACGGTCTGTGACGCCATGGAGACCCCTCCATGACCGACCTCAAAGTATACTTCAGAGGGACTACCCTTCGATCCCCACTGCTTGTCCACGTAGGTAAACCGTTCACCACGTGCACCCCGGCTTTATTCCTTCACCACAGGAATAACCGCCTGTGGCTCCCCACTTTAGGCCATGCTGCCTCAACGGAGTCAGCGTGGATTCAGGGGACTTGTGGTCGATTACACCGGGGTTCCGTCAGCGGTAACACGTCCGGCCGGTGATACTAACCCGGCGGCACACGTTCGTCGGGGAATTAACAGGGCCGTGCCCTCATGGAGCTACGTGGGTGTACATGACGTGTGGATAGGCTCCGCACCTAAGGTTACACATGGGGGCAATGTGAAGGGTCCGCCCAACCTTTGTGCCTGAGACCTCCGAAGAGCACACAAGTCGGGGGCCGCGCTGAAAACCGTCGGACAGGACCCCGGAGATAGGAAAGATCCCTGCTGGTAAGACAGGAGTTATAAACCTAAAGCCTTACATACTAATAATCAGAATAAACTTAGAAGAGAAAGAGGGTGATGAATAATAGCAACAGAAGCAGCTATTACGTGGTGCAGTTGATGGGCATGGTAGGGGTGAAATGATGGTGAGCGGCTCGGGGCCCCAGGTACGCCAAACCTGTATCTACCGTAGTAGGACCCCCTGGGGGACCATGAGTTCAGATAGCTATTTATTTATTAATTATTCATTCCTGGCGATGGAAACGGATCTTAGTATGGCCAAAATGGAAAAATTTCTAGATATACCAGCTGGTAACCCGTGAAGTGCTAATTAATAAAAATTGTCATGAAAGCTTTAAATCCAATAACAAAACACCCACCAGAAAATTGTTAGCATTTCTCAACATGAACTATGGTGAGTGATGGATAGTTTCTGAACGAGATGCCAAAAATGTATGGAAAACGACAGTGGCCAGTTCCAGCATCTCCTTACATAAAGTTGGTAACTAAAGCCTTTAAAAGTAGTTTTTAAAAAGTTGTATGGTTTCATCCACGCCTTTCTATGATAGCGACAGATGGCAATGAGAATGCAGACACACAAAACACTGTGCAACCCATTTGAACTTTTTTGCTCTCCTGGTAGTTATAACTTGCATGAGAAATTTACATACTTAATTTAAGAGGTTATAAATATAAGATTCCATGACTAAACTGTATGCTTCCTTGTCTCAAGAAAATTCCTGTTACACCAGCCACATATCTACATGAAAACTGTATTTTTGTATATTCTTACCTCTGTTTGAAACTCTTCATCCTTGAGTTGAATCTCTTGTGATTCAGATTTCAGTTCAGTGGGCACACCTTCTAAGCCAACTGGTTCTTCTTTGATATCAATTTTGGTGCCTATTTCGTGATCATCACCAGTTACAGAGTCAGGCTTAACTATATAATGTGAAGCAAAAGAATCTGGCTCGCTCTTTATATGCACATCTGAACCTTGAGCCACTTCCAACTCAGATTTCAGTTCAGTTGGTTTTGTTTCAATCAAGCAAACTTCTAGTTTGATTTCTTTTTTGGTGTGTATTTCATGTTTATTAATATCAGTCTTAGACTCCATTATAACTAAAGAAAAACAAATAGATGGAATTTATAAACCAGCGCCTATAGGACATCCTTTGAGATTCCATTACATTTCAATTGGCCTTCTTTTCTTCAAAGAGTCTTCAATCCCTCTTCTGGTCCCCATCAATTATCCACATGAATGATACTGGTGTTCTCAGAGCATTTTATAAAATCTGAAGAAAAGAAAGCCATATCAATCACTCTTAATATTTGTTAATAAAACACATCTTTATAAAATTTAATAACGACATAATTTATTAACACTGCTTTAATGTACAGTGAAACTTGGATAGTTCAAATGTTTATAATTCAGAATTGTTGTTAATTCGAAGATATTACTTGGTACCTTGATTTTGTATTAAAGCAATGTAAAAAATTCACAAGTAATTCAAATTTCACTTTGCTTAGAGTTTTTGTTCAGAAATGTCAGTCAAAAATTAATCTGAACGTGGAAGTTTATTATAACTTCATCCATGTGTTTCTGTAAAGCAGGTCATCACTCATTTTTTTTTTTGGTTGGAATGCAGTTTGGGGAGTGCAATAGCTTTCCTAGCTGCTGGGCTTGAGCTCTATACCTACTTTCACATCCCCTTGTTTGAAACATGTGTGCCTTTAGTTGCCCCCAGAGCTTCCTACTGTTCAGTGTGTTGCAAATCAGAGCCATTATGTCTCTTAGTAAACTGCATGTCCAGTATAAGACTTCAACTTTTGCAGAAAAAGTCAGTCATCCGAAAAGTTGAAAAGGTTTTCAAGAAAGAATCTGAAATACTGAAACAATATGGGATACCAACGAACACTTTCTCAACCTATCTGAAGAATGAGAACATTTTAAACAGTGCCTTGAGTGCAAATGGAAAGTATCAACCAGAAAATCCTGATGGATATGTGCACCTAAATTGTCAATTTTAGACATAACTTTTGTAATTGAAATGTTTGGATATTCCAAACTTTTTTCTTGTGCCTTCAGCTTCGAATTATCCAAGTTTCACTGCATCATACATTTTAAGCCAACAAGATTCAACCATTTATATGTAATCTACAGGTATATTCTATTACAAAATATTACTTAACAGTAATTAGCCTTACTCAGCATTGCATAGGTGGCTTTTCAAACCATGAGTTTAGGATTTAATTAATTTATCTCCTTGTTTCCTTTATAAGATTGTATAATTATCTATAAAATGTTTATAGTAAATCGTCCCCCTTACTCCTAAGAACTGCAGTTCCATTAACCCTCTAATTTTCCTAATAACATACATAAATTCCCTGAGATTGACATAAATAGGTATCTTCAAATGCTGTATTTCTAATTTCATTAACCCTCCTCCCATATATCAAGTTCTGCAATTGTTGAATGACCTTTGAGTATCTGTCAATGGTGAAAAAACTAGCCAAAAGGTCGCAAAAAGTTTGTTTACAGTCATAGAATAGAGTGAGAAAATGTAAACTATAGAAACTTTGTTTTCATCCCAACTTGTTTAGTGTGCTTTACCAAAATGTACATTTTTTGTGCAATAAGTGTTTGTCTTGTATGCATTAGCCAGTCATAAAAAATTGATGTTATACATTTTATCGCCTGAAGACCACTTGAAGACCTGTGAAGCATTAAGATCAGAAGAAACTACAGTTCAAAAGTATTGGAGAGCACGAATGCTAATGGCTTCATTGCCAGATGCAAGGCACTAGAAAACAACAACAACATTTTATCACCTGAATAGGTGTGTTCAATATTTAGTGTTTTGATCAAAATCACCTAATAGAAAATCAAAAGCAACACAGAACATCTGGTTTTTTTTTGTTTTTTTTTTGGAAAAAAATCAAAGACGACAAAAACTGTTCCATATAAAGAGTGGTTTGGGGATACTTTATTAAAACATTTTCATTTTATTCTTGGAGTTGTAGAATTTAAATAAATTGGTGTTAATCCAATAACTGTTTTGGAGTTATATTCTTGAACACATGCAAACTTAATTCTAAATCTGTTTATTCATGGGACCTCGAAATATGTATTTCCGTGAAATATCTATATAAAATTTTAGGGTGGAATGCAATACTTCCTTTACTTACTATAGATAAGTAGTGAAGAAAGTAACAATGCTTTTCAAAGGTTCAGGGAGCCGTGTCATAGCCAAGTGGTTAGACCATTTGCTTCTCACCAAAGTGGTCCAGGTTCGATCTCAGGCAACCGCATGTGGGATTCGTGGTGGATGAAGCGGCGCTGGGGCAGGTTTTCTCTGGGTTCTCTGGTTTGCCCTGCCATCTCATTCCACCAGTGTTCCATCTTCATTCCATGTATCATCAGTGTCATCGCCTGTGGTGTCTTAGTAGTAAAAGTGGGTGTTAAGCACTACAAAAAAAAAGTTCAGCAAAACCAAAACATATGTATATTTCCGGAGAAACTTCCAATATCAAATTTTTTGGTGGAATATAATACTACCTATCTCATGTATCTAGGGGCAGTGAAAGTGAAAGTAATGAACAACTGAAACATGCAAACCAATAATAATGGATACCTTGGAAAATCTCAACGTGACAAAAATAGTTATAAGATATAAATTGTGTTTTAAAGTTTCAACATTTTATGTAGTAAGTTCCTTATTGTTTAATTTTCAAATACTTATACTTTTCTCAAGTGTTAAGTCACTATTTGTTTTACTTGTGGTCATGCGAACAACATGTAATATAGCGAGCTGCTTTAAGCAATTGAGTAGCCTTATAGCTACAATGGCATACATAAATCTAGTTATATAAAAATCAATTGCTGTGCATTAGTCTCTCAAAAACTTAATAATGGTCCTACCAATTTGAATAATTTTTTTTGTTCACCTCAATACTGGAATGGTTTAGAAAAAAGGAACAACCCCAAAAAAAAAAAATTGAAACTGGTAATTTTGTGTGGGAATAGCCACTATGACATTTGTGGCAGACCTATCATTTGTCAGCTGCATCTATTACATTTAAAATTGATTTTTCATTAAAAAAAAGATAGTGGATTTTGAGAATATATTTGGTTAAAACGAAATTACTTACATTTTAATCAGCCATTCCATTAAGATAAATTGACCCTGTAGGCTCAGGAATAAACAAAAAATTCCTTCAATTTTGTTTTAGTGAGACTCGAAGAATTAGGGCAGACTTAAGACATAACCACAAAATGTGTTTTAGCGAAATCTGAATTAGTTTGAGAATTTCAATTTTGTGAAGTTCTCAAGGCGACGATTATCAAGGGAAAGAACAAAGGAGACGATGTTTTAATGCTGTGCATCCCAATGATTCCAACGGACTTACCATTCGATTTCAAACGGCTGTAATTCACCATGCGTCTGGCCTTCACAATCACCATCAACAAATTGGAGTTGGAAGGTCGATTAGGATTAATAATCGCTTATGAAGAATTATAATCAAATCAATTTTAGGTGGTACGAAGTATACCGAATCGTCTAGTTCCTAATAAAAGTTTATTCTGATTAACATGAAGAAGATAAAAGAATAAGCTTTTGTAACAATAGCTAGTAGAAAAGAGCATAGAGAAAGTCATCTAATGCATCATACCAGATTTTTAGAAAAAGATCCACCCACCTGTCTGCCTGTGAAGGGCATAATTAAAAAATTAAGTTCGAAATGAAATTTTGTATTAAAATTTGCCATCTTCTAAGGATGTGACAGGAATGTTATGAGTAAAATTCTCCCCATTTCAAACTATGCTTTACATGGAAAAGTCTTGTTAGGCTTTATTTTCTCAAAAATGACTCAAATGATTTTGATTAAAATGTTAAAGAGGCAAGTAATTGCATCTTCTGATGCATGTAATTAATTCTTGCACATTTTGCTTTTCAAGTTCATGAATTATGACTTCAGTAATTGCACTTCATCTATTTACACTATGACTGTCACCCAGGTCACATGTGCCAGTTATTGGCACAGCTCTCGAACTACTGGCCCTAAGATCGTGCCTTCAAACCCAGCCCTAACAGTCTTTAAGTGTACTCAAAAGTGACAGCACTGTGTCAGTAGAGTTACTTGCACGTAAAAGAACTCCTGCAGAATGCAATTCCAGCACACCGGTGGCACTATGAGGGAAATAATAGTATTATTGGTGATGGGTAATCTATTAGTCATGATGCATACTCCAATTATATGACACGTTCAATGTCCTTGAGCTTGCAGTGGGTCCAAATAAACAAACAGGCAATTGATAACATCTTTAACAAAATATGTATTTATTTAGTTCACATAAAGCCAAAGAGATGGCAGCCTTGTGAGTCACAGCTCAAAAATGATGTTGCTGTAGCATTCTGTCAGATAGATACTGATAAAATGAATGAACAATCTGATAGATAATGGCCATTTTCTTTTTTATGTTGCATATTATAATACAAAATCATTAAACTGTCTTTTTTTTGTAGTGTTTAATGCCCGCTTTTACTACATACAGTGCCACAGGCAGTGACAATGATGATACGTGGAATGAAGATGGAGCACCACGGGAATGAGATGGGTGAAACCGGAGAACCTGGAGGAAACCCACCCCAGTGCCGTTTTGTCCGTAACTCTATGGAACATTTTAAAGTTTAATAACACATAAAGTATGCAACATATCACACACGATGAAAGGAACAAAAATTCTAATGAATTCCTGCATTTTATCGCAATGATTTATCACTAATTTACAGCACACAAGCTCTGGTGGACCGGCACACACAGCAACACATATAGGACGGGATGGATTGCCACTTGTATGGCTGCCAAATCAGAAAAGGTGGACACACTGACCATCTGTTAAGTATGCATCTAAACTTGCAGTTTCTCTTTACTTTAGTACAAAAACACAAATTTTGTAGTTGTGTAGTTTGGTAGATATGAATATCTTAAAATGTTTCATGACTTCGGAATAATGCTATGTATATGGTAATGTCAAGAGCCACTAACCAATTTTGATAGTCCTTTCACCGTTGAAAAGCTCTGCTCTTCTCGATGAACATAGGCTATTAAACAGCTTCTAATTTAAATGATTAAAAGATTGAAACGAATTTTAAAATATCTTGATATTAGAATAGGAATATTTTGGAGTCATACTAGAAGATATTTGGGTAAGTGTAGGTCGTTTGTACCCGGCCCTCTGCGCGAAACGAAGTTTTGGCGCATGCGCATTGTTTCGCGTAGACGGCCAGATACAAACGACCTACACTTACCCTTATTTGTTCTGGAATTAAACAAACTGCATTCAACAATATTCTTTTAATAATCACCATTAGCAAAAATTTGGAAAGTCTTATCATGTATCTTTCAGCATATTTGAAAATAATTCGTCACAGTTGACATTTTCCTTGTTTCACTATACTTCTTTTCTTGAAACTCCCAACAACTGAACATTTTGACTTTTCAGCCCTTAGAAGTATGCTGTTTACAGAAAAATATTATTATGATCTACTACCAAATTCATAATTTCACTGTGGCAGTGGTTGCCAACCGTACAAACATCAACACGCCAAAAATAAGAGCAGTATGGTTGAGGGATACGCAATAGAAAGCTCTGTTGTAGCGCCATGATTGATCAATAGAAATTCAACATGAACGCGACAAAAACCGCGCAACAGGGCGGTTATTTGTTCTTGTTAAGAAGACATCAGGATCCAAGGAACTCACTGGTTTATTTTCCCGAAGAAACAATAAAGTAGCTAGCGCGTACAAAAATACTACAAAAGGTGAGGGCCTTCGCCCGAGCTTCGCGCGGTAATGTCAAATTATGTCACTTCTCATTGTGAACAATAGATTTTGAGGTGCAATGATGCATCATTTCATTGTGAATTGGGCAGGAATTAATCGGTAAGTGATTAATTCGAAAGTTAAACTTAGATATTGCAACATTTATTAAGTGTATCAACATATAATGGCAAAGATATAACATAGTAAAAAGAAAATATAAAATATTGATACTCGTATAGATCCACTTCAAGAGAAATAAAAGACAAAAATAGAAACAACTGTAAATTAATAAGTTCAATCAAAACATCAATAACGATAGTCCCTTCTGCCAACAGAACATGGTACCGACAAAAGGTGTACACGTATGCTTAAAAGAGTTTCCGTGGCAACGAATCTTCGACAACTGGAATAGAGAGATAGGCCCAGGGCCCACGGTAGGCCATTCCGACGAGTCGTGCTGCTATTGGCTATCGTCCATTACGTCATCAGGAATACTGCAAGGCTAGCCTCGGAATACTGGTTTATCGCCATAGTTAAAAAGCACTGTATTGCTTTCTGCTATTTCTCAGTAATAAAACGTGACACAGATGTAAAAATAGACGGAATGTTACATTAAATGTAAAAGAATAACAAACCCTAGAGCTACAGTAATATATTTCTGCTGCCATATAATATCAACAAAGACTGATACTGATTTTTTTCACAGACATTTATTACTCCAAGTCAATGTTTACATGATCTTTTTCAAAGTAGCCCCCTCCTACTTCAATGCACTTTTTATAGCGTCTCTGCCAGTCCTTGAACACGTGCTGCAGACCATTCTTTGTCAGGTCCTTGAGAATCGCCTCACTTTTCTTGAGCACCGCTTCAGAGTTCTCAAATCGAATAACCCTAAGCTTTACCTCTAGTGATGGAAATAAAAAAAGTCATAGGGCGCAAGATCGGGGTCATAATGTGGATGTGGTTCACAGGTAATGTTGAATCGAGCCAGAAACTGCATGACTTGATTTGCGACGCGAGGCCGTGCATTGTCATGATGAAGTCGCCAACCAGTCCGAGAAAGCTCTGGTCAGGCTCTGGTCGTTTCTTTGCAATGTGCTTCCTCAGTGTAGCCAATACTGACATGTAGTAGTAACAGCAGTGTGAGGAAGAACTACAAGCTGGTAAATCATTCCATTACAGTCAAAAAATGTGATCATCATTTTCCCTGCAGATGGAACAACTTTTGCCTTTTTTGGTGTTGGAGAACCTGGCGATTTCCAGAGTGCTGGCTTGTTTTCCTTCAGGATCATAATAATGCAGCCATGTATCATCACCGATGATAATCGATTTAAAAAATGCATCCCCTCCATCAGCAAAGAGACACAGCACCTCACGGCTTGTCTCCATTCGCACAGCCTTTTGTTCGTGGTACCCAACGAGCACAAACTCTGGTCATATGGAGATGATCGTGCATAACTGTAAACACACTGCCATATGAAATTCTCAAAACTTCACTGAGGTTACATAATGTTGTACGCCGATCCTCTCGGACATTCACAGCACCTGCGTTGATGTTGACTTCAGTCACAGCACAAGCCGAAACACTAGGCCCACTTTGCTTAACACTGACAAGTCGGCCTTCTTTGAAGTCCTTGAACAACCTAAACAGTTGCACGCGGTAGTGCATCTTCTCTGTAAGCTTGCTTCAGCTTTTCATAAGTTTCGGTGTCTGTATGGTTTAAACGAAAACAATTTGATTGCGCTGTACTGCTCCTCTCGCGTCATTGTCTGGAATGCGAAATGCACGTAAGGTCTACAAAAAGAGCATTACTATCAACCTACCAATACGAGAGTGCTGCCGCCTACCAACATAATACATAAAAACCCGCTCTTTAAAATATTTATGTTACAGATACGAAACTATCACGGAAGATACAGAAAAAAATCAGTCTCAGTCTTTGTTGATCAGCCCTCGTATTAACGGTTAAATATCTGAGTAGGTACGTTAGTTTTCAGATTACCTACTAAGAGTAGGTCGGCTATAATACAAACTTCACAGCATATTTCCTCATCATGTCTGCCTTCATTTTTTTTTTTTTTTTTTTTTTTTTTTTTTTTGTTCAAGTGCCTTATTCTAATGAAGGTCCCTGTCCTCACGTGTAGGCAGATCACTTTTGAATGGATTTCTGGGAACTTGTAGCTTAGTATGGGTGCTAACTTTTGCATTAATCCTTCACACCTAGCTAACTGTTGCCCGTGAAATTCGCATAAAATAACTTCAAACTTGTTTATTTGACTGAACCACTCAAGTGACGGAGAACTAAGGAGATTACGGTGATTTAGTCATTATTGCCGTAACGGTCAAGTTCGGAAGAAACATCTTAGAAACAGCCCGAGGAGCAATCAGTATTCTTGCATTTAAACGCCATGTGGCCCACAAGCTATTTCAGTGCATCTTGGTATTCACAGTCATCCCACATTGCTGGTTCATCACTGGGCTTCTGCAAAAGATGTGTCTCACATTCAGTGAAGTCAGTAGTGCAGTATAAGTCAGTTGTCATCTTGCTAAGTCTTCTTCGCTTTCTTCTGTAAGGGAAATACGAGAGGCCCGTTCACTAGCTTCTTCCAAAACAGACGCACTTGCAGACAAGTGAATGTGTAGTTTCCTGTCAGTATTAGAGGAGAATTCTATTTTCCATTTAAGGGTTGTTGGGTTATTGTAAAACATACTCAAACCACGAATTTTAGAAAAAGTTTTCCAGGCAATCTTGGTTCAGTCTGGAAATTAAGGTGTAGGTGACCCACGTTTTTTGGTGTCTGCGTGAAGTCCAATAAGAAAGCTTACGGAAATAATAAAGCCCCTTCGCAATGGCAGCATGGTTCCCATGGTTGAGCATCCTTCAGGAAGTGTGTTTCCTAGACTTCGAAAGTTAAGGCCATAGGCGCATTTTGTACCACTGGTATTCTTGAATTTGAAACATCAGACCTATCATTAATGAGCTTTAATAGGCTTCCTTCCTTATCTTCGTTTAATACATATTTTACAGCCTGAAGAGTGCGACGTGAGCTGCAATTCCTACATTCTGCCTAGGACGCCTAGTTACTCTTATATGAGCCTCTAGGATGTTAGAATGTATTGTGCCCAGATCTCCATCCTAAGTTGCTATCAGATTTATAAATAGCTCTTTGTTAAGTACGGTACTTTGGTAAGTATTCCATCGTCTAACACGTGCTTTCTAAATACCGTAAGTAAATGAAGTTCGCCACAAAAAAAGTATCCTTCTCGCTGGATCCACAGGGTTGGAAAAGTAGGTTTTCGATGTAAAAACTCCAAGCTCCTTCCAGACCTTTGAATTCTTGCCACCCGCGTCACAGTTCACAGTGAAAAATTCACAGGCGATTAGTTTCCTAAAACTAAGTCCTGACTCAACAGGATGCATTTCTAGGAATTAGATGACAGGGTAATGATTACGAACTTAGGCAAGTTAGGAACATTTTATTAATAAGTAACACATTTTCTTTCATTTTCACACAACTATTATAGGTCATGAAATAAGACAGGAACAAATATTGCGCATAGGGGAAGCCGCTTTCCTTCCCTCCCACCCTGCAACGGTTGAGAGAGGGAGAACGGTGGGCAAGCTTGCTGTGAGGAGTAAGCCTTACCATAGCAGCGTGCAGCTGAAACAATTGCAGTTCACATGAAAGTAATTGTTATCACATAGCCATAGCTACAACCACATCATTTCGTTATAAGACTAATTTTAATATATATGTCATTAGCAATATGCACTAAAGCTGCCATAGCGAACTTCACTCTTTCTGGACGGAAATGTTATTACTTCTGCGCATACATGATTGCGCAACTTCTCCCACCATCAGCCTTTCAGGTGAAGAGCTGGCACTGCTTAACTAGGGGAATTGTTCTTGTCTTGCCTCACGACCTATAACTTTTCCTTTTCTACAGCTCATTTTCATTCTTTCACACAATCCATAAGATCTTACACATACACCCGCAAAGAGAGAGAGAGAGAGCACATCACACACGCAACACTTCCTCTGTTCACAAATGAAAGTATTTCTGTGAAATATGTACATTACTTTTGCATCGTTTTTTATGTAATTCTTCTAAATGTTTCACTTTTAATTTAAAAAGTTCTTCTTCATGCCACATCTGTGCAGCATGAAGTTCGGCATAATATTTTAATCGAAGATGGTGTTGCTCCTCCATTTGCTTTAAGTCTAAACGTTTCCTCTCTTCGAGGTAGCTGTTACACGCATTACCTGATTCTTGATTTTTCAGCTTCCTTCTCCTTGCTGGAGTTCTAAACTCCGCAGTTGCAGAAAGGCTGCTCTTATGAGTGGCATCTATAACTGGCAGTTCTGATTCAATTTCCTGCACAGAATCATCAGTCACTGCAACAGATATGACTTTTAAACAAAATTCTAAAGGTATTCTGAAACGAAAACCCTAAGTGCAACTAGTTATACATAGTTGCAGGGTGAGTGATGAAAAACCTAAGTATTAAGGGGACGAATGCGGCTGAAAGGGGACCTGTTTTCGGTCGCCCTTATGGATACTTGCAACTTTTACTTCCAATTTGCATCGCTCGTAGCCTGCAACCATGTTTAGATAGAGGTTGCCGCAGTTCATTAACTCTTATTTAGCACTCCATAATCCGATTTTGAGTTGCAATATACTCGGCTTCACTCCCACCACATAAAAAATAAATAAAGCTTACAATGGAATACGGTGCTTACAAAGCTGTGAACTTTTTATATTAAAAGCTTAAGATATATTTGGTTAGTCGATTATCCACGCTCGTAGGTGAATGCAGATATATAGCGCAAGGGGTAAATTACCTACAAACATCATATATCTGAGCCTAGCTTTCCTCAAGGGGGAATACATTCCAGCTCTCCAGCGTCCAAACCGTGATTTTCGGACAGGAGTTCCTATTTGAAAACCAATTATTTTGCCACGCCGCACAACATACTAAGCGTTGTCGGTGTTTCTTCTTGTTCTCTTTTCTTTCTTTCTATTTTTGGTCAACCAGCATATATAACGGCTGAGTCTTCTCACTCTGCGGATTGGTAACTAGGCAAACCTGCATTTTACAAACAATACGAAATGCAAGTGCCGACGCCACATTCACGCCGTAGCTCATAAAGGCTAAAGTGGTGCTCATTCCTTAATAGCACAATGATTAACATGCTGGAAAGTTATGGTAATGGTTTGGAGTTCAAATCACGCCTGCAATAAATTAAGGTTTTATTCGAAACTGTTTATGTTTCGAGAACGTTCTAGTAAACCATGTGTTCTTTGCGCATGCACTAGAAAGTGGATTTGCCTATTAATAGGAAGTTTCAGCCGTTCGTGTTTACTGTGGCACGTTTTCGAAAAGAGAACAATTCAAACTCCTATTACAACCATACGGAGGAAACGAGTAAATTGTAACGGCGAATACGAGGCCCTCCAGCAGTAACAGACAATGAGACTCGCCGTGAATCTGCTAGGTTTCTCCAATATGCTAAAGCTCCACAATTTAGTCCACGCTCATTATGGTTACTTCCCTCTGCTAGTCCATTTACCGTTCCGGTGTTTTTACCTGCCGGGGTCCTTGACAGAAGGTCGCTAAAGAAGTTCTCGCTCCCAGGTATGTGTTTCACTTCAATATCGTAGGATGTTATTTCGTGTATATACCAAGAAATATTTGTGCTCGTCAGTTTACAATTTTGGATGAAGGATAGGCTCACGTGGTCCGAGTATACTATTATGCGTTTATTGTAAATGTAATATCTGAATTTTTGTAATGCAAAATAGATGGCCGCGATTTCCTTCTCCGTGATGCAACTTATTGCTTCAACCTTGGTCAAAACCCTGGAGAATGTCGCGATGACGTGTCGGTCCCCATTCTCGTCTCTCTGTGTCAGGATGCTACCGAATGCTACATTAGATGCATCACAGTAGATTTCGAACGCCAAATTCATGTCGGGCATCTCCAATATTATAGTTTGTCCGAGAAGTTCTTACCTTTCCGAACGTCCCTTGTTCGACGTCGGTCCATTTTCACATGACGTCCTTCTTTAATAATGCCTTTAGCGGTGCAACTTCATTCGCATAATTGCACGTGAAACGGGTTTGGTGTTGTAACATGCCTAGGATCATCTTCAATTGCTTGGTATTCCGAGGAGAGTGTTGTTTTTTATTAACTCTATCCTGGGCGGGTTCGCTAATAGCCACATTTTCATGTGGAATATTTGCATCACTCTCATGTGTTACTCTTACACTGTTATTGCTCGTACTGGATTCAGCACGTGAGATGGCCGCGCGTACGCTGTTATTAGCGGATTCGTCAGTTATAGAGGTCCGTTGTATTTGCGTTCTCACATCAGCCATTTCACGCAGTTTCAGCTATTCTGTCACCATGGGAGCTCAGGGCTTCAGTTAATTGCGTCAGCGTTTCCGCTATATTGCTTTATACCAATTCTATGTCTCTAGCCATGTCATTTCTTCTTAACTCTAAATCTTTATTCATTTTACTCTATATTGTGGCGCAATTCCTCCTCAGCTCTTCGCTCGCGTATTGTCTTATTTCTATATTCTCTAATTGAAGAGCTTCCACTTTCTCCGTTAGATTTTCTATTTCTGCTCGTGTTCCCTTTAATTCTGCCCTGATTAATAGAATGTCCCCTTGCATCTGGTTCTGGCCTACTCTAATGTCTTCCAGCACCCCTGTTCCCGTGCTAATTTTTCTCACTTTTTGTCCAATTCCCTATTGCTCTTCGATATTTTTCCCCTAACTTCCTTATTGAACCCTTCTCTTAGCTCTTTGTTGCTACGATCTATTTTCCCTTGCAGTTCTGATATTTCTTCCTTTAAATTTGCCTGCATTTCCCCATTTAAGCCCATTAATGCTTTCTGTTAACTAAGTAGCCCTGCCAAATCTACCTGCCTTTCACTCGTCGCGTTAGTTGGCTGATTTTCACATTCCATGCTAATGGGTTTTCCTCAACTCTTTCCGTTTCTCAAAGGCATAAACTGTGTGTATCTACCCTATCAGCTGTTTATTTGGGATCACTCGTATGAAAGCCCTTCGTCCTTATTTCTATATTTTACGATATTATTTTTTTACTTACTGCGGTGTGTCTTTAGGAAGTTTTCGTTAGTTGTTATTGTTATGTCAGGCCCCTGGTGTGATGTCTCCCTTCCTTGCGGTTTGTCTACGTCTCCTGTTGTCGTCGGTTCAGCTTCCGTCCTTCCTTCACGTTTGTTGGCGTGGGTGTCGATTGCGGCTGCTTCGCGTGATTCTATCGTGCCCCACGTTGGATGCCATAATTTGCGGCTGGATATTATTCTTAGGTCTCACAGTATTACCACGGCTGAGACTCTATCGCATGGGTGTTGATGAAATGGATACATTTATAGTGAGACCTTTATTCCAGTCCACATTTACAACTTTCTTCCTCGCAACCATATACCCGGCGCAACTTTGATTTTCCCGGCACTGATATTCAAGTGGTTTACGGCAGGAGACTGGTGATAGTTACACGCACGTGAGTATGTGCGTAAGTGTGAATGTGTACCACCTCGTGATTAAGTGTGCGAGTACGTGAGTGTCGCCACAGCTTGTTCGCTGGTTTTGTCATTTTCACGTTTACTCAATTACCACTCATGGCCATGTGGTTGCCCTCATTGGTGGAAATCCATGCTATATCCGCGATATTCGACTTTCCACCAATAAGCATGCCCTAACTTGGCGGGTGCCTTTTAAGGGGTTTTTGCTTCACTGCACACGTCACTATTACCTTTACAAAGATTTCTAAAGAATTTCCACATCCTTTGTTCTCCATTGTCTGGCGACCTTACCCTAATGTCGGTTTTTCCCGTGGTCTTGGCAAAGTTTAGTGTATGTCGCCCTTTTAGGTAAATAAGGTATATGGTCCAGCCGAATATTTTATTTATTAACCTCCCTTGACACTCAATTAAGATTGATCCCGTCAGAAACCTATTTAAAAAGCAATATAAATAACCACATTGCATTACTCTTTCTGCAATTGATTGCCCAAACGCATATGTATAATGTAACTTTCATGAAAAGTGACTAACATACTTGAGTTATAAACTTGGATGGCTTTGGAAGAAATAATAATAATAATAATAATAATAATAATAATAATAATAATAATAATAATAATAATAATAATAATAATAATAATAATAATAATAATAATAATAATAATAATAATAATAATAATAATAATAATAATAATAATAATACTTTTACAGGCTTTCCACTTTTCAGTGGTTGCCTTTAATTCCTATTGCAATTCTCGAAGATGATTTATCCTCCCATTGACCTTCCAGTCCTCTTCTCTGCATGATTTTATTTTGATCCATCCATGTAAAGGTAGGCTCACACCTGGACGCGCAGAGGCGAAGCGCGGCGCGCCAAACAGAACAAACTCGCTCACATCTATCGGAAGCGAGACGCGCCGCGGAGTTGATGTGCCAAGGTCAGTCAATCAGCACAATGGATCGCTTGGTTGTACTAGCGTTAATTTGAGAAGTCTAAAAAGAGGAGCGTAGGCAAGATAGAAGATTCTAGGTGCATGATAAAAACTTATCCAGGAATTTAAAGGGTGAATTTTTCACTGTTTTATTATCTTTTGCGTGATGAAGATAAGTTCAAAGTGTACTTTAGAATGAGCCTAACGAAATTTCAGCAGATATTTCATCTTGTTGAGGAGCATCTAAACAAAAATGTCACGAGATTTCGTGAACTAGTATCAGCCACTCAAAGACTGGTAGTGCGTTTAAGGTGAGTAGGACAAGAATACAATATTGGTAAAGGGAGGTTATTTCACATAATGAAATAACTAACACATTGCACAAGTACTTCATTTAGTTAAACGTATTTAAAAACGCATTGTAATATTACACATGTGTTCGTTCATTTTAGAAAAAGGTCCATATGTCTGTCAGAGCTTCAGTTTGGTGCGATATATGTCGATTGTATTACTGGAACTTCATTGGAAGGGCCGCTTAGACTACACTTTTGTCTATTAACGGCTTCCGCTTCGCACTGAATAATCACGTCCACCACTCTCTTCTTTGCTACAATCTGTAAGTCCGGGGGAAAGGACCTGACAGTTTCAGCCATACTCAGGAACATAGTTGTGATGGCATCTGTGTGAGGGTAAGTGGAGGCTAGAGGATCAGTTTTTTCTAAATACTCTATCAGGACACTTGTCACACTTTCTTTTGGTATTTTCCTCCTTCGAGGATGTGAAAAAGTAGGAACACTTGTTGATTCATCCAAGCTGGGATCACGTGATGCTGCATCATCTGCTTCTACTTGCAATTTCGGTTGCAGATTTGATGTGTGCGACGAAGCTGTAGGAATAAATGTTTTCAGAAAATTAGTTCCTTCTCATATTTCCAGGGCTTTTTTAATTTGCCTCCTTTACTGCCACAGCGATCTCTCGAAATGATGGCCTTTCGGTAACACTCTCTTATATGTTTCCATTTTTCCTTACACTTATTCCCTGAAATAAATTAGCTAACTATAGAAAGAATAATATTTGAGTCCCTGCAATAAACAGCTAAAAGATGAATGCAGGTTGTTGTTATTGTTGTTATTGTTGTTGTTATTATTATTATTATTATTATTATTATTATTATTATTATTATTATTATTATTATTATTATTATTATTATTATTATTATTACGGGTGTTGGAAGGTGAAATAAACTATTATCAAGGTCTACTTCTGGAAGTCAACCCACGACCCGGGGACTTCCGGAAAATTGCTGTAAACCTCACCTTCTGTTACCGCGAACACCAACTAAAGAAGCGGGAACTGGCTGAACTAGAAGGCTCGCAGCGCAGTGGACCCCGTAAACGCCGTCTCCAAATCGGCAGTGGGCACGACAGCAGCGACTCTGCACACACCAAGTGTGCACACCCCAAGTCCGGGAATAAGAAAACCCGGCACGAATCTGACACCATCAGCACGTCAAACAGGTTCCATGTCCTGACGCCCAAAGATCAACGGGAAACAACCACCGCTTGCCCAATGGAGAAGGGCGAGGACGCCGCTACAGTAACCATTGCAGCGTCCCCCGGACAACAGCGAAGCCAGCCAAAACCAACACCAAAAGCAACAAAACCTATAAGGAAACATGCTTCAACCCCCTCAACCTCGTCAGCTGCTCCCGCATTGGTGCCTCTGAAGACGCCAGTTCAGAAGCCTCCTAGGGTCATAATTCCTGACACCAGCAAGAAGCCTACGTTACTACCACTTCTCAGGGCCTCTCTACCGACCAGTGCCTTCAAGCTGCAGTATACAGGCAGCTGCATAAAACTGTTTCTGCAGCGGAAAGCGGACGCCGAGCCCACCTTGCGGCGACTGGCTGCGACGGGCATCCTTCACTACAGCTTCGTATCACGCAGCGACCAACCACTACGCTTTATGGTAAAAAGACTACCATCCGACCTCGACGTTGAATTTCTCACGGAGGTGCAGATCAAACAGCTAAAACCACGAGAGAAAACCCTAACAAATTTTCAGGTAACATTAGCACGAACACCAGGAAACCTAGAATTCATTAAGGAGCGGGCCATTTGTCATATGATGGTGACCGTGGAGGTCCTTAATACAAACAACATAACACCGTGTTTTAATTGCCAAAAACTGGGGCACACATACAAATTTTGCAATTTAACCTCCCGGTGCGTCCTTTGCAGTGGCTTCCACCGCCTCGCTGAACGCCTGAAAACGGCCAAGGATGACACAGTAGCCCTTTGCATTTATTGCGGGGAGACCCACCCTGCCAGCTATAGCGGGTATGAAACGTTTGTGCACTAACGCCACAGCTGTCAACTGGCTGCACTTGCCAGGACAACCCACCAGGGCCACGGCCTATTACAAATCCTGCCATGGTGAAACAGAACTGTCATTTGCTGGAGCAGCCCGAAGGGGAAATGCATCTCAAACGTCACCAATTGGTCCCTCTACAAAACCTCTTTCCTACGAATAGTTCTCATCTGACCTGGGAGGTCTTTCCAAAATCCTTTAACTTGCCAGCACTTCTGCGCAAAATTAAACCCTCCCTAACAAAATTCAGTAACTGTACGAGCACTTTGGAATAGTTCGAGGTCATTATGTTTCATCACCATTCTGGAGTAAATGGCCCCTCCAAGGGGAAGCATATCTTTAGTGCGGGCTCTCCTGTGGAATGTTGACGGCAATACAAATTAGAGAATGAGGTGCAACAAAATTGAAGTCGCATTTATTTGCGAAAAAAAATTACAAACTAAGTTTAGTTTTACACTCCAGCGGTACATGTTTAGCACTGACAGACCTGGCCAACAGGAGGAAGGCACAGTCATTCTACTAAAAACACAGTTGCTCATGCTTCTGTCTCGCTTCCAACACTAGAAACACTGGAGTGCACAGCACTAAGAGCACAGATAAACGACAAAACGGTGATATTGGTAGCGCTTTACCGGCCTCCTAATTCGCCTTTTTCTTAAAGAGACCTAAAAGATCCTCGATTTAGGGGAGCATGTCATCATTGCAGGAGATTTCAACCCCGACACCCTTGCGGGAAGGTCACGACGGGCAAACGCGGCTGGAAATCTTCAAGCAGAATTTATTTTAGAGCTTGACAATATGGAGGTACACGCACCCCTTGACCCCACCTTTTGGCACCGCTCAGGAATATCTGATCATCAGCTTTTGGACCTTGTACTTATACATAATGGGGCCATTTCACGAAACTTTAATACGTACCAACCATAGCTTGGAATGCCACCATCTACCAGTGCACTTTGAGATCTGCGGTAAAATCACTGCACAGGCATCCAAGATACTCCATCGCGCGGAAACAGCTGGCAGGAATACAAGATAAAAATGCACAAGATGGCGCAGCCCAGGCTGTCATACTCTAGTGAGGCAGAAATAGACGGAGCCATTGAAAAGTTTACTGCCTAGCTGCACACAGCCAAGCGAAGCGCTACCACACACACCAGTCCACCCAGTTTCTGCACGTACCCCGAGGAGGAGTTCCTCAATGCTAGATGAAGACACTTGATAAGGCTCTGGAGGCAAAATCGCCAGCCTGAATACAAAATGCTAGCACAATATCTACGCATCATCATTCGGCGTCAAAATAAACAAAACTGAACAGTAGGAAAATAAAATGCGGAGTACCACCCATTCAGACAACTCCTTGTGGAAATTATCAAAGGCAGCTAAGACCTTCTCGAGCGTTAACACTGGCACTGAGGCGCTCCACGCTTAACTGGGTCTGCACTTGTCCTCAGGGGAGAAAGCGGAAGTGTTTGTTAATTGTCTCACGGAGAGGTTCTCTGACTATCCCACCACCAACCCTGTCCAAGAAGATATTAAACACTAGGTATAAGTATGGGCGGCGCAGAAGCACGCACAACCACTGACACTGATTACACCTCAGGAAGTGTTCAAACATATTAGAAAATTGCTAAATGTTAAAGCCGCAGGCCCGTACAGGATAGCTAATGAGGAACTCGGACATCCCGAGAAATGCCCAGGTGCAGTTAACAAAACTTTTTAATGCTTGTCTTACAAGGGGCACCTTTGACCTCAAACGCTCGGAACCTCATGAAAACGGGCTTGGAATAACAATCATAAACAAAACAGTGGTCTGTGTAGTTTCTATGCAAAACGTTGCATTCTATCTCAAGTGATATTTTAATAGAGAGAAACAAAGTACCAAGATATCAATACCATAGGGAGGGGGGCATTATTTGTAATTCAATGACGCCAGTGTATCATTACATTTTCAATAAACAGTGCCAAATTATTTACAATAGCGCAAAACACACATACTACACATTTGATAGTGCTTACATTAGTCCTCAAAGTGCAGATGCGGAATTTTGATGAAGTGGTTACAACAAAGTGGAAGAGGACAATATGCACACCTCATTAAAGCCGCATTATCACATTCCATATCACTTTCTCATTCACGCAGTCCAATTTCAAAACCCGCACTAATTATATTTGCAAGTAATGATATGGTGTATGGGAATACATGATAAATGATATGACATTGACATACCGGTATCATCACTTGCAAATATAATTAGTGTGGGTTTTGATATTGGATTGCGCGAATGAGAAAGTGATAAGGAATGTCATAATGCGGCTTTTATGAGGTGTGCACATTGTTCTCTTCCACTTTGTTGTAACCACTTCATCGAAATTCCGCATCTTTACTTTTAGGACTAATTTAAGCAGAGGGCTTTAGGCACTGTTGATTGAAAATGTAATGATACACTGATGTCATTGAATTACAAATAATTTCCCTCCTATGGTACTGATATCTTGGTACTTCGGTTCTCTCTATTAAAATGTCACTTGAAGTAGAATACAACGTTTTGCATGCAAATGACACTGACCACTGTTTTGTTTATGATTGATTGATTGTTATTCTAAGCCCGTTTTCATGAGGTTCCGAGCGTTCGAGGTCAAAGGTGTCCCTTGTTAGGTGCAATTACATCCCCGCACATGGAAACAAGCCAAGGTTATAATGCTACCAAAACCAGGGAAGAGCACCAGGCACCCTCAAAATTACCGCCCCATTAGTCTCCCGTCCAACATTGGAAAACTGTTCGAAAGACACTTTTTCGGTTGAAAAAAAAAAAAAAAACAAACAAATTTCAGAAAAGGAACTATTCAATGTGCAATTTGGCTTTAGGAAAGGTCATTCTACTGAACTACAGTTACTAAGGCTTGTTGACGTCTCTAAACAGTTTAACAATGGGGCTTCCACATTGGCACTAGACGTACAAGGTGCATTTGTTCGGTGCTGGCACGATGAGCTAATTTACAAATGGCACCAAAATGTTCCCTGCCTTCGAAGTTATTTATTTTTAATCCATAGCTTTTTAGAAAACAGGGACTTCTACGTTCAAGTAAGTTGTTCCTCCTCGCATGAGCGAATAATGCAAGCTGGCGTACCACAAGGGGCAGTCATGTCCCCGTTTTTGTATATTCTATTTACAAAAGACTTTCTCGTGGACAGCAGAAGCAAAGTTGCCATGTACGCTGACGACACTGCAATCTACAACCACTATAGAAACCCTCGTTTCGGCCTTCTCGAGATGCAGCGGTATACTGACAAAAAAAGCTACATTTTCCGGCGATGGACCTCACGATCAGCAGTCGAAGATTGTCTGTCAGCAAGTGAAATACTTGGGAGTCACCTTAGACCAACGATTGTCTTGGAACGCCCACCTTACAAATGCTGCCAACAAAGGACGCCAACATTTAATGATGTGTGGTCCCGTCTTCAAAAGCAAGGAATTACGGACCCGCTAAAAATTATACTACGCAGATCTTTTATACTGTCCACCCTACTTTACACGTGTACTCCCAGGGCAAATGCCTAAAAAACAGTGCTCAACAAGTTACAAATTGTCCAAAATTTATCTCCTTAGTGAAATGAGTGGTTAGCATAGTCAAAATTTTCACATGTGCTTGTTAGGTAGTGTGAGGTACAATTGTCTTGTGTGTATGCCCCTCTGAAAGCTACATGGCTCTTCTACATACACGGGTTTACATGGTCATTTTCAATGCATGTTATCTAGATCACTGAGAGCATGCATTTTCTTTGTGGTTTGAAACTCTATCACAAGTCAGTGCAAACTTTCATGCAACATGTTTATTTCATTTTTTAATTCTGCCTGGTTATTAATTTACTCCTTCTACTATGCCTGTTTGTGGTAACATATCAGAGGTTGTATTTTATAATTTGGTATTCTTAACCTTATGGAACTAATTTATTTTTATTGTTTAATCTTATATTATCATTTAAGCTATCTATTTCGTCGTTCACCCATTGAAGTGCAGAAGTGCTATATTATTAGCATTAGTTTTACTGTATTCTAACTTAAATTTGTTTTTCTGCAGATAGCAAGTGCAGTTTTTGATTTACACCTGTTTTGCATTTCTGGTGTTCAGATTTTTCAAGTTCTTATGTTTGAGAATCTATATTAAGTTTACATACCTGATTCTCAACCTGAATTCCTAATCTCAGCCTGGTACTTCCTAATTCTGAGCTTACTGTATTGCTAAGCTTGGCATTAGTTGAGATAAACATTTGCAGAAATTATCTTTCTGCTTATTTCCTTGTAGGTACAAGGGAAATGTGGAAACACATAATTGATTGAGAGTCAAATATTTTAAAGCTTTCATATTCTGTTCTCTTTGCTTGGCTAAGATATAAAAAATGAATAGCAAATAATGATCTTCCGTTTGACGGAAGTTCAAGTATTCCAGTACTCACACAATAACAAGGAATATCTCCGAAAATTCATTTGGACATAATTTGTGTGTTTTAACGAATTCCACATTTTACATAATATAGTAAGTTTTGGTCTATCTCTTACGGTTTACAAGTTATTCAAAAGTCATCAAGAGTAAACAGGACTACATAGGCTATAGCCAGAAAATTCAAAATATATATTTCATTTGTCATAAAAATATCTTAAACATATGGCATTTTTATCAACATTTTTAGCCATTATTGAGAAAATAAAAATTTTTGAAACATTTTCCATGTAAAGGGTAGTTTAGGGTACAGCAATTTTCTTCACAAACTTTGTGTCACATCCTTAAAAGATATTAAACTTAAATACCAACTTTGGTTTTTAACTTACTTTTTGTTTTTCAGTTATGCTGTCCACAGCCTGACAGACAGGCACACATACACACACATGAACGTTTTTCAAAAAATGCTCTTTTTTGGATTCAGGGGGCCTCAAAACATATATTTCCAATGAAATCTTGACATTGAATTTTTGGGTGGAATACAATACTTCCTCTACTTACTGTATGTAGTAGAGAAAGTAAAATTAATTTAATGGCATGACTTTTGTGCTTGAATATTGCTATACTTGCGACAGTGATGGTTTCAGGTTTTCTTAGAGGTACATTGGAAAAAATTATGTTGTGGTGCTGATGATGTCACTGCTGTCTTGTTGCCATGGTAATTTTGTCATTCATTTTCTAGCACTGTTGCCAGAAATAGGGTAATTTGGCATGACTTATGCCATCATAAGTAATTTTAATGCTAGGATTGCATAAATATATTTTATCTGCAGTAAAGTTTGAATATTTTAATCTATACTTTTCTTATTTAACTCATAACCTGATAAGCTGTTGCATTCAATTAAACAGATATATGGCATATTTCTATCAATTAATATTTTCAAACCCTTAAGCATACTTTGCCGAGATGTTTTCATATTGAACTTCAAGTTCTTTCAGTACATTATCAATCATAACTCAACAATGATCCAGACTGTAATAAATGGTAGTGAATTCTTGAACTGTCATCTTTTAAAATTTGTATTTCATCTAATGGCTGCAGTTTATAATCTGGCTCAACGTACAGATCAGTCTTACACATTCTATGCACAAAATCACAGCTTTTGTAATTGCATACAGTCAATATTCTAACATGTTTCTTCACAATCTATTTTAAGCATACAGATTTAGCATTCATAAGCTAAAGCATCTCCGCATGGCAGTGGCTTACTTGTAGGGTATACTTTCATTTCTGTACCATTTATTGGGAAAAAAAATGGTATCAAATGTTAGTGATGACAATGTGCAAAAAGTGGCTGCTGAGATAAAATGTATGCTTGCATATAAATTTAATGAGACCTAAGAGAAGATCCAGATGATCGGCTTAATTATTTGAGAATGGTCGGAATGTATATAAAGGATTACTACACTTAATGACTTCTATAATTTAACAGAACACTGTAATGCACGAATCTACAAGGGTGGCTTGATAAGCTTGAGAGAGATTGTGCACGAATCACAGGATTCTTATTGGCACTGAAGTCGTTCATCTATTTTGTATATAACTGCAGAAACTGGTCATCATCTGTTCCTTAGACCATTGCTGGGAGCCATTAAATACTCTAGTTTTGTGTTGCAACAAGATGCACCAAATATACACGTAACGAGATTACATGTTAAGTGCTTTCAGACCTACCATACGCTATAGTAGCCAAAATCTTTGAAACGTTAATTTGAAAGGTTTAATGCTGACAAATCAATATTCATTGTATTGGATTCACATATGCTTAATGCTTTTGTAACTTCCTTAAAGAGCAACTAATTTGGGCAATAAAAGTTTATTATTCCTATGAACCCTGTAGATTTAATTATTCAACCCCTTAGCTATCAATAACATGCATTATATCTTTTTTTTTTTCAATTCTAAACTCAACACTTAGAATAGACATTTGGTAATAATTTATACATAACAGAGACTGACGGCCAATATATAGGACAACTCACAACTTCAGTATGACTAGCAACCTATATTTAGTACAAGCAGTTTTTCATTGTGAAACAATGAATTTGGAGAAAACAACTTATACATGAACATCAGTGATCATTAAGATTCATTCAATTATAAAATTAAACATACATTTAAAAAAAATGTTTCAGTGCAATCTGGGTTAAGAGCTTGTGCAAACAAAATCTTCAGCACTGCACAGTTTTAAGGCTAGAGATTTCTTCTGGATTTAAAAGCCGTGATCTGCTGGAGTTTTGAGGTCCAGACGTTTCGTCCACACCTGCGGTGGACATCATCGATGGTGCAGTCTGAGTCTTCTCGGTGAAGGTTCAGTTGCAACAGAATCGTTTATGACTGGAGGTGCCGTATTTATATGTGGGCTGCTCACAGGGGATTGGCTGGGCTTGAGCAGGAGGTGTGTGTTAGATGGGCGGGCCGTTCTGATTGCTGAATGGTTTACGTGATTTTTCTGCATTAGTGCTTCTTTTTTATGTTCGAGTATCAGATGCCAGGTTTCATTCAATTTTAGAGTTCCTTCCTTCCTGTTAAAATTATTGGGGTGTTTGTAAATTTCTATCGCTTCACGTTGTAGTCTGGCGTGGTAGTATGGCATAGATGAAAGAACAATAGTCTCCTTATACCAAATTATGTGTTCGCCGTCAGCCCATATAGCATGTTCTGCGACCGCTGACTTGTTTGTCTGTCCCAGCCAGCAGCACCTCTTGTGTTCTGTAAGTCGGGTGTTGATGCTGCATTGGGTGGTACCTATGTACACTGCACCGCAGGAACACGGAATCTGGTCAACACCAGCTGAAGCGAGCGGGTCCCTGGGATCTTTGGCCAACTGAAGCAAGGTATTAATCTGTCTGGTACGTTTGAAGATAGTTCTGATGTTGTGGCGCTTGAGTAGGCATTCTATTGTATCCGTGACAGTTTTGAAGTAAGGCAGAAAAGCAGTGCCTTTGCTTTTGGTTGGATCCCGTTCGAGGTTGGCAGGGTGAGGCCTAGGTGGGCATATTGCTCTGCAAACTTCTTGTGCCATGTAACCATTTGAATATAAAATCTGTTCCAGATGTCGGAATTCCTGTTGTAACGAGTTAGGCTTACAGATGCAGGCAGTGCGGTCAGTGAGGGTCTTTGCGATGGCGCGTTTCTGCTTAGTATGGAGATTGGAATTTTTGTTCAGATATTGGTCGTGTGGGTTTGTTTGCGATAGACTGTATGTCTAAGAGTCCCGTCTGCTCTCTTGCTGACCAGAACATCTAAGAAGGCCTGCCCATCTAACACACACCTCTCACTCAAGCCCAGCCAATCCCCTGTGAGCAGCCCACATATAAATACGGCACCTCCAGTCATAAATTCTGTTGTAACTGAACCTTTACCAAGAAAGCTCAGACTACGCTACCGATGATGTCCACCGCAGGTGTGGACGAAACGTCTGGACCTCAAAACTCCAGCAGGCCATGGCTTTTAAGCCCAGAAGAAATCTCTAGCCTTAATTCTAACTCTAGCCATGAAAGCTTCCGACTACTCATGACTGCGTAGTTTACCTGGACCAAACTCTGTTTTGTGCAAGTTATTGCCTTGCCCTCCACATACACAGGATTCTTCATACAAACTGCTTTGTGCAGATAAGTGTGCAGTGTGGTAAAGCCTGCATGTATGGCCAGTACACAAAATGCGATCTCTCAAATTTGCTTTGAATGCAAATCTCTTAAATTAAATGTAGCACTTGTATCCTTCATATATGGAATTGCGGTGGTATGTAAGATACCTCTTATCACATTTTTCACATTTACGTAAGTCTTTTGACCTCATGAATTAATCTATGTATTCTAAGGCTTGATACCATTATAAAGATCATATCCCACTTTTCGCATTTATGTTGTCTCTTGCCTTCATGAGTTATACTATGTTTTTTCACATTTGCTGGGCATGTAAAGGTTTTATCACATTTTTCACATTTGTATGCTTTGGGTTCATGAACTAAATGATGACTTTTTAGATATGATGCTTTAATTAAAGTCATATCACAACTATCACATTTAAATAGCCCTTTCCCTTCATGAACTTGATTGTGTTCTTTCAAATGCAGAGAACTCAGAAAGGTCTTCTTACATATGCTACATTTAAATGTGTGCTGTTGATTTGTGCTCTTATGAATTAAATTATGTCTTTTCAAATTTTCTTCCCTACTATAGTTCCTTCCACATTTGTTGCATATGAATATTTTGCTCTTGTGACTTAAAATGTGCGTCTTCAAGTGTGCGGCCTGAATGAAGCCTTTGTTACACTACTCACATTTATATGGCCTTTCACCCCCATGAACAAAAGTATGACATCTTAAAAGTGATGCAAATGGAAAACTCCGACCACAAACATTGCAGGTATATGGGCTTTTACCCTTATGAATTAAACTATGTGTTTTCAAATGTGATGCAACAGTAAAGCTTTTGTCACACTTATCACATTTAAATGGCTTTTTGCCCTCATGAGTTGAATAGTGAATGTTAAAATCTGAAGCCTGTGTAAAGCTCTTATCACAAATGTAACATTTATATTGTTGCCTTTTATCATCATGGATTACTTTGTGTCTTCTCAACAGTGATGCTGTAGTAAAGTTCTTATAACACATGTTACATTTATGGGGACTTTTGCCTTCATGAAATAAAATATGAGCTTTCAGATATGCTTTACTATAGTTCTTCCCACAAATGCCACACTTGTCCTGCAGTCTATTGCCCTCATGAATCAAAATATGCCTTTTCAAATTAGATACTGTAGTATAGCTCTTTTCACAAACTTTACATTTATATGGGGGTTTGCCTTCATGAATTAAATTATGTATTTTTAAATTTCTTGCCCTTCTGAAGCTCTTCTGACAGATGTTGCAATAAAAATGCCTTCTACTCATAAGTTTGAATGTGACATTTTAGGGAGGAAAGTATTGGAAGGCACGAATGCTAATGGCTTCATTGCCAGATGCAAGGCACTAGAAAACAACAACAACATTTTAAGGAGGATGTCCGACTGAAACATCGGCCGCATAATTTACACTTGTGTGATACTTGGTTACCCACACTGGTTATGTCTGCAATATTAGATTTGCGAGGTGCATTTGTGTCTGATAGTTCATGACAAATGCTGTTATTGTCTATCAATTTTAAAGAATCCTTACCTGAATTTGTGCTGGTGACATCAGATTCATAGTTCTGCACTGCTGGAGTACCCAATCTGGAATAAATCAGGAAAATCATGATCAATCAAAATCACACTACAGTAAAACAAGATTGAGATTGCTACAGGTGTGTGTGTGTGTGCGTGTGTGTGTGCGTGTGTGTGTGTGTGGAGGGGAGTACATGCACAGGATGGGAAATGGAAACACAGTTGAACCTGCTTTATGTATAACTTAGTTCTAAGTTATTCATATTTATACTTATATTTTTGTAGGTTCCAGCAAAATGTAATTTAAAAACATGTTAATAGAACCTTACTTAAATGTAATGCATTTATATGTAATTTGTTGCTATACTTATTACATTTCAGTGAACTGCAACTGAGTTTTATGTAATTATAATGAACATATAGCATATGCTATCTTAAAAGAAACTTGAGGCGTATTTTCCTTATCTCTGTCGACAAAGATGCAAGCTAAGCAAGCAGCTTTCAGCTGCAGAAACAAAAGACAAAGACATTTGATGGTAGAGCCAGCAGCTTTTGGCACAACAATGTTGTAGCAGTAAACAAGAAGTAAAGATAAAAATGTTCGGTATCTGGGGTTTACTGATTAACAGCAGTTTTGTCTTCAGTTCTCAATTGCTTTTATTCAGCCATGGAGATCAGTAAAAGAAAATATACCTATATTAGATCAGGATGCAAAATTCATACACGAGGTCGAACTTAATCCACACAAAACCAAAACCAAAATTGTTTCAGACTTAGGAATTGAATACACTACCTCACATAAAGTCATCAATAACAAAATTAGATACATATGCTTAATAAGAGTAGTTATACACGTGGACTCACTGTATTGCTTTTTCTTTAAATAAAATATGATGCATTATCAAAACCTCAGTTTAAGTAATTCTGAGTTACAAGTAATCTTCCCTCTTCCCCTTCATATTACGCATAAATCAGGTTCAACTGAACTTGTATCAGCATTTGAGGACAATGCGATGATCCAATATGTGCAATTGTTTTTGCTATTTTTGAAAGTTATGTTCATGAGAAAAATTTCACAATGTTTTTAGGATGGCCATTATTCCCTCTCTGACATTCATCACCTGATTACCTAACAAGTAACAGAGCTGGCCCCATCCCTCTGTCCTTTGCCCAGCCCAACCATAGCAGGTGTTGTGATGAGAGGGAAAAATACTGATCACTCTGAAACTTCAATCTATGTAGCCAAACATTTTTATTTTCATGTAACATATCTGATCAGAATTCACAAGTATTCAGGATAATATTGAACACGATGATGATGATGATGATGATGATGATGATGATGATGATGCCGATGACAATGACGATGGTAATAATAATTAGGGCAGGAACTTTAGACACCGAACCTATGAAGTTTGCTACGCCGAGTCCATAGAATTAGTATTGTATTGTATTGTTTACTAAGAACTGAGGGTGGGAGAAGGACGTCGGTAGAGCACGCTACACCTGATTCCGACCTTTGGTACTGTGTGCAAGACAAGAAGGCAAGTCTTAGGAATGCGTAGCGTAATCATTTTGTGCTTCCCGCGCGGTGTTTATGCCTAGTTTCCGAGTATGACAAGGATGCTAGGCTCATTTAAAATACACAATGTTGTCACATAACTCACCTATAGCTAGAAATATGCACTCTCATACACTCATTTCCTAGTAAACAGATCTGCTACCAGAGATCAATCACATGTAATGTTGCATTCTTTGTTGGCGGCATTGTAACACACCTTTGCTGAATGCAACTAGATGACAACGGAACACCTCGGAACGTGACTGTACATCAGGACGGCAGTGGATCGCGAGGTTGTATAGTTCAGAGTCAGGCAACCTGTACCCGCCTCGTTCCAATGTTTTGGTGTCCAAAGTTCCTGCCTTAATAATAATATTTATTTTATCCAGTTTATCACACATATGATTTTGGACATGTCAGAAATACAATTACATATTTACAAACTGGTTTCTCAGATTTCCTTCAAGTCGTATAAACATTTATTAATCAGATACATCAACTTCCTTTCAAATTGCTGTTTAGAAACATCAGCTACAGATTTAATGTCTTGTGGTAGTTTGTTGTAAAATGTGATTCTGGAAATATATACATCTTTTAGAGATACACTTTTATTCATGGTATGCCTAAAATGGTCCATGTTTCCTCTTGTATAGTGTTCATAAATTTGATTGTTTTTGATTGGCTTAAACTCATCTGTTACATATATTATTGCTCTGAATGCATAGAGAGAGTAGATGGTAAGTAGTTTATTATTAATAAAGGTTTCCTTACATGATTCTCTTGCTTTTATGTTAAACATGATTCTGATACATTTCTTTTGATATATAAGCAACTTGTCCATATGCGTTTTTGCAGCAGCACCCCAGATTTCAATCCCATAAAGTATGTGTGGATAGAAACATCCATAGTATATTAGTTTCAATATATTACTGTCACTGTAATTGCTGAAGTATCCAAGTAGACTGTTTTACTAATTTTCTCACATGTGTTCAATATGTTCAGCCCATGTTAGCCTATTATCAACAATAAGACCTAAAAGTTTGTGTGTTTTTGCTTCAAGAATACTGTTACTATCTACTTTTAGTGTCATATTACTATCATCTTTATTGAATTTCATCATTTTAGTTTTTTGCATATTGCAGTGTAGATTTATTGAGTAATTTAACAACTAGGAAGTGGTATTATTTAATATAGTATTTAATCCTTGTACCGTTTATTCCAACATACAGCTGTGGTATCATCGGTGTAACTTATCACTGAAGTATTCGGGGGATTTTTAATAGCATTAATATAAATAATAAACAGTAAAGGCCCCAACACTGTCCCTTATGGTATACCATACTTCACAGTTTCCAAATCTGATTTTACTTTTTGTATGTATCTCCTTTTTTTGTATGATATTTCAGTAAACTGCTTTCTTCCAATCAGATAACAACGAATTAAATCCAAGGGTAATCCTCTTATGCCATAGTTTTCCAATTTACTAATTAAAATATTATGGTTGATGCAATCAAAGGCCTTATATAAATCAAAAAATAATTTACTGACCTTCTCGTTATTTTCTAGATTCTCAATTATTTCACGTATCGACTGACTAATAGCTGAAATAGTGGATCTCCCTTTTCTAAACCCATGTTGAAAGTTTCTCTATAATTATCAATACTTAATTCATCTCCCTTTTTAAATATCAGCCTAATTATTCCTAATTTCAACATTTCTGGAAACTGTTCCTGTTCTATTGAGAAATTAATTAAATGAGTTAATGGTTTTGCAAATATACATTTACATCTTTTTAATAAAAATGAGCTAATTTCATCCCACCCACTACTCTTTTTATTTGGTAAGTTATTGATTATCTTAATGATTTCATCTTCTGTGACTGGTTTGAGAAAGGAGGAATTGCTTGTAGTGTTTACATTTACAGAATTTCCCCCACTAGCCGTATGTATGGGCATATTTATGAAATAGTCGTTAAACTTTTGCCTTATAGTAACAGGATCATTAACCACATCCCCATTTAGGTTTAGATTATACTCTACATTCTCCTGCTTTCTCTTTATGGTGTAAATATCTGTGGGATGTGACCACCTCAAGTAGTGTCTTGGAAGGTTTAATTTTGTTTCCTTCCAGTTGTCTTTCTTAATTACATAGAAACATGCCAACTTTTGAATTTCTAAAACTATTAGAGTGTTTTAGACCACCTCCGTAGCACACTTGCCTCTGGCATGGAGGACCCAGGTTTGACCCCAGTAGCAGCATGGGGACTTTTCCACCGCTGGGAGGTCTGGCACGGGGCGCACTCAGCTTCGTAAGTCCGGGGGACCAATTGAGGAGCTACTTGATGGAGAAGTAGCGCCCCAGGTAGCGAAGGCCACATAACTGGACAGGAGGGGTCAGGGTGCTGACCATGTCCCACCCTCCAGTACTGCACTCCACCAATTATGCCTTTAGTGGGCAGAGGTGAGGGATGCAGTGGCTCGGCAGCAAGTCTTGGCCCTTCATGGGCTGTTGCGCTAGGGATTTTATTGGAGTGTTTTTGTTAGGACACATAATGCTTCATGTGATGTGGTGCGGAATGCCTTGGCTATTCTAATATTTATCAATCTCTGTACTCAATTGAGTTTTACTGCATTATGTTGTTTGTTAATAGATTTAATCCAGACCGGAACTCCAAATTGGCAATATAGCCCCTTTGTAGATTATTCTCATCACATCCAACTTCAGTTCTCAGTTTATTTTTGACGATTTTGTCAGTACATGTATCAGATTTGTACTTTTTTGGGTTAATAAATCTATGTGTTTGTCGAAACAAAGCTTATTGTGAATTGTTATGCCAAGGTATTTTATACCTCCCGACTGCTGTATATTTCTGTTGTTTAAATAAATTTTAAGGCACACGCCTCCCGGCATCTTCTTTTTACTATTATCAGTAGTCTTGATTTCTGCTCCTTGAACATAATTTTTTGTTGTTTTGCCCAACATTCCACCTTGTACAAGTCCAACTCGAGGAGGCTTTTTTCCTTTAGTGATCATCAGAAAATCATCTGCAAAGGCTAGCCTTTTGTATATTGAGTGTATTCTATATTCAGTAGCCAATTATACTGGATGTTCCAGAAACCCGGCCCACAGCAGGACTCTTGTGGGAGCCTTTGCTGATTGATTTTAGAAGTGACATGCTGTTTACTGTTAATTACACTGCTGTTCCATTACAAGAGCTTTCGGACAGTTGGTATAAATTTTCATGGCACCTAGCTTCTCTTAAAGCTGACAATATACTTGGGCACTATTCAGCGTCAAATGCCCCCTTGACATCTGAGCTGACTAGAGCTGCATATTATCTATCATTTATGATGTCTTGTACAGTTTCCTTTAATGACAGCACTGCATCCACTGTACTAGTTTGAGGCTTAAACCCAAACTGCTTTTGACTTATTACGTTGTTATTGTACATATGATGCATTATTCGATTTATCAGTAATTTTTCTAGCAATTTTGCTGTCACATTTATAAGATTGATTGGTCGGTGCTTCGATACTTCGTCTATATCTTCTTTTCCTGGCTTTATGATAGGTATAATTTTGCCATGTTCCCACTTTCGAGGAAAACACCCCACCTTGAGGCTAGTATTATATATTGCAGTGAAAAATTTTGGCAGTAGACTATACACTTCATGTAGGATTTCGACTGTAATGTCATTTTCATTAGATGCTTTACTTGCGTCCATTGTTTTGATTACCATTCCCATTTCTTCTATTGGAAATAGCCTATCGTTGGATGTAGTTAGTTGCTTTTCTACTTCATTTCTCAGTTGCACATGTTGATAACTGTCATCACTTTCGTCATCTATAGTCAAATTTTTTAAGATTATTTGTTCTTACCTTTCAAAGGGTGGTAACTTTGTAAGAATTAGTTAATTAAAATCAGTTATCTAGACATCTTGTTTTATACTTAGAAAAAAGGGGGTGGGGGGCAATCCTCTCTCAGAATTGGTCCTGCAAATTACCCAGTATTAGGGTCCTTGTCCTTTGTCCTTTTGACAATTGCACCACCACTCCCGCGGTGCAGTGTCTGTGTGTGTGTGTGTGTGTGTGTGTATGTGTGTGTGTGTGTGTGTGTGTGTGTGTGTGTGCATCTGTGTCATGTCTGTGTATGCATCTGTGTCATATCTGTGTGTCTGTGTTTGTGTCAGTGTCATGTCTGTGTGTGCATGTCGGTGTCTGTGTCTTGTCTGTGCATGTGTGTCTGTATCGTGTGAGTATGTCTCTGTGTCGTGTCTATGTGTGCTTGTCTGTGTCATGTCTATGTGTGTCTCTGTCTCTGCATGTGTCTGTGTGTGAGGATGTGTGTCTGTCATGTCTGTGTGTGTCTGTGTCATGTCTGTCTGTGACTGTGTGTGTCTGTGTCATATCTGTCTGTGACTGTGTGTGTCTGTGTCATATCTGTCTGTGACTGTGTATCCATCTGTGTGTGTGTGTGTGTGTGTGTGTGTGTGTCTGTGTCATGTCTGTCTGTGACTGTGTGTGTCTGTGTCGTATCTGTCTGTGACTGTGTGTGTCTGTGTCGTATCTGTCTGTGACTGTGTATCCATCTGTGTGTGTGTTTGTGTGCACACACGAATGCAACTCAAGAAAATGTCCGTGTGACACCATCCCCATTATATAAGAAGGCCAGTGGAGTGAGATTTTAGACTTACAGTTACAGGCACGAGTCAGTGAGTGTGTCAGTGAGTGCAAGACAGCTGTGCATACGTGTCGTGCTGGTATGCCATAAGAAGATTCAACGAGCATTGCAAGTGATTACATTGTCGTGATTAGTGCATGAGAGACAGAGGAAGTGAGGAAAGACACAAAGACTGAGCAAGGTTATGAGAAGTAAAAATTCTGAGTTGTGATAACCCAAAAGACTAGATTGAGTTAACAACAAGAAGAAAACTGTATTTGTGGTAAAATTTTAGAACATAATAAAGTGATACAAAAGTAAGAGGACTGATTTTTGTCATCTTTGTCACAATAGATTAAATAAAAAGTCATAAAGCATAAAATACTAAAGAATATTCTTATTTCTTATATCAAAATAAGATGAGCTAAAAACAATAGTTGGGGAATGAAACAGCACTGCCATAGCTGTTATCTTTAGAATGCCATGTTTCTAAAAATAAATGAAATTTTTTTATACTTCACAGCCATTTTTTAATGTTTTACAAGTTGATTGCCCAGCAGTTTGTTCAATTCACTTTGACAGTTTAATATTTATCATCATTTGAAGATTCTGTGTTTAAAGATTTCTGGGGTACAATGTTTTATGATTTTAAATTGTCATTAACACCTAGACAATGTGAAGATCAGCTTAGAAATATATTTGGCAAAGAAGCCCCATCTAAAGCAACAATTTATGATTGGTACTGCCAATTTTAAAGAGCTTGATTTTTTCTTAGTGATGAATTTCATGAAGGACACTCAAGAACTGCTGTAGCTGATGAAAATTTTGCCACTGTTTGAGCAATGCTTGAAGAAGATCAAGGGAAGTCCTATGAATTTATATGGGTAGCATTGGACATTGATATGAATCAAATCCAAGGGATTTTGCAACAAATAGACATGAGAAAACTTTGTTGCCTATGGGTTCCACATAAACTAACTCCTGATCCAAAACAACAATCTACTGATTGGTGCAGTAAAACTCTGGAAAAATTCCAAGGCAGCACTTCAAATTTGGTTGGAATATCGCACTGGTGATGCACCTTGGATTTATTGATATGATCCTGGAAAAAAGGTCAATCACCTCAATGGGCCTTCTGAAACAAAAAAAAGGTCAATCACCTCAATGGGCCTTCTGAAACGAACTTAAGCCTTGAAAAGTCTGACAGATCCAGATAGATGGTTGTTAGTCTTTTCTTTCTAAAATGCATTATAGAGCTTTACAAGATAGACATGCCATTACTGCCAAGTTTACTGCAAATTTTTTTAAAAAAATTTATGAAAAATACACAAAAGAAAAAGTAATTTTATATCAAGACATTGCATTGTTGCATACAGCAAAATAATAACTGAATATATGGATGTCCTAAAGTCCAGCACCACGGATGTGATCCTCCGTAGTCTAGAGGCAATACGCTAGCCTCTGATTGCCAACATCATGGGTTCAAACCTGGCAGAGGCAATGGATATTTTTGGATGCAAAAACCCTTAACGTGGTTCCCTTGGAAGGGAAGTAAAGCTGTTGGTCCAGTGTTGTAGATTTATGGCAAAATAAAAGAACCTCAAGCCTGCTAAAGGCGCCTCTAAGCAAGTGGTCTTTCACGCTCAATATAGAAAGGGACGCTGAGAACCATAGCCGCGAAAGAATGACTATAAATAAATACATGAGCACCATGGACACTACACCAGGAGAGCCCTTGCTTAGCAGCTTGTGATTTCTTTCTGTATCTCAAAATAAAAAGATAAAATACATGGAATCACTTTTTCATCAGAGAAAGCAGTGGAACATTATAAAACCCTGGTTTCTGATGTGCCACTGGAAGAATGGCATGCTTCTTTAAGGATTGGTTTCATCAATTGCAAAAATTGATAAATGTTACAGGGTATATTTAGAAAACAATAAAATCATTTAATCTTTTTAAAATTAATTAAAATTAAAAAAAATTAAAATTTTAAATTAAAATTAATTTAAAATTAATTCTTGTTTGAGCTTCCAAAGATTATCAGTGTTGGCCTTGTTATACTTCAGCAGTCTTACCTTGTTGATTCAGGCAATGTGAACTCCTGTTCTCCCTCTGAGGTGGTATCCTGTAACAATAAAGTACACTTTTGGTATCTGTTTGTGTTTATACATTATAGGCTTTCCTATTACAACAAAGAAGCTTATCAGAAGAACCATGGCATGCACATCAGTTGCACTTCGGCAACTTTCGTGACCATTCGTACACACTGCCGAATGGGACTTAGCCGAAATTCTGACCAACTCATCGCGGGAACCTTTCTAAAGATTATCCCAAGTAGCTTCACACAAGATTATATATATATATATTAATGATAAAAGTTAAACCCATAGCACTACAGTCCATATTGGACCAGGGCCTGCCAACCCGACTGCCGGCCTCATGCCCACATATGCAAGGTAGAGGTGGGCGATCATCCAACTGATACGGGGAGGAGATGTGTTCAGCATCTCGACACCCCCAGCCCTAACCCTCTATGCCACGACACAGGACACATATTAATGATGCCTTACTTTAATTTTATTAGTTCTAAACAATTACAACATGAACATTTTTTTTTTTTTTTCACTGTGAAGCATTAAGATCAGAAGAAACTACAGTTCAAAAGTATTGGAAAGCACGAATGCTAATGGCTTCATTGCCAGATGCAAGGCACTAGAAAACAACAACATTTTTTTTTCAAAAGTGGACCGCTATGTGACAGCCTTGAAATTCTGCACTCTTACCACAGCAGAGTGAGAGAGAGAAACAATGAATAGCAACTTACCCATTGAAAAAAGTTAGATGTTTTACATTCACATTATTTTCTCTACTATAGTTCATTTTTATGCAGCTTCTACAAACACTTTCTATAGAGCTTCTTTTTCATCTACTTCATGTTTGTTGAGACATATTTTGAGAAAAAGTTTTAATACAAACTTTGTTGTAGGTACAAGGGGAATAGAGGAAATTGAACTGATACATAGATTGTATTTTTTGCCAACCAACTTACTGATAGTTTTTAAACATACAAGCCATGTGTGGGCTATGTATAAGAGGTAGAATGAGGACTGAAAAATTCAATGTTCTAGCCGGGATTTGAACTACAGATCTCTTGCTTTATGTGTGGCTGCCCATTACCAGTTTTGAAATTACCAGTGGTGAAATCTTGATAACAGCATCTCAATCTAACAAACAACACCTTGAACAAATACAAAATCAAGCTTCACATTTAATAACTAGAGAAGTTAAAACTTCTCCAATTACAGGACTGCAAAAATGTACTGATAATAAGTATAAAGGAACTTCAAAAGAAGTTTTTGTTAAATTATGAAAAACTAAAAAGATTGAATTGAATTGTGAGAAATGGAAACAATAACAAGATCAAAACACTGCAAATATTTAAACTGGATTGATGCAAGAAATAACAAATTGAAAGAACATTTCCGAAATACCTATAGGCAAAGAAAATTTATTACTCAATAATCCATTGGATACTATTGCAGTTAATGACAATATATTACAGTTAATGATAATCTAAATTTAGATACAGAAATATACAAGATCTCCTTTGGAAGCAAAGTTTAGAAAACTCTTCATCAAATTATCCATATAACAATCAAACTGATATCTATACAGATGTTACTCTTTCTAACAACATTGAAGGAGCTAGAGTTGGTGGGGTTTGTAAATTTTCTCTTTTTATAAGAATCTGAGGTTGAAGCTACTCATACCACCCTTTAAAACATACTTAGCTGATTACAACACTGCAAAATTGTCATCTTATCCGATTCAAGAGCTGCAATTCAAGCAATAATGTCAAACAGCTTGTGCTAAGATGCAAACAAATTGAAGAAACACGGTTCAATAGATATAACTTGACAAATTGCTTTTCAGTGGATTCCATCATATTGTGACATAACAGGGAATATGAAGATTGGCATGTTAGCAAAAAATGGGTCCAAACTTCAGCAAAAACCAAATAAATTTTACTATGCATCAATAAAAAGGATTATAAAAAAAATTGACCAAAAATGTAAGTTAACAGAACCTAATGAAAATTGTTGACTGAAGAAATTTATTGAAGACATGCTTTAGTTTCAGACTTAGCCCACAAAACCGTCGTTGCGATGTTCCAGCTAATTACTGGACTCGACTGCTTGGGTAAACATCTTCATAAGATTGGAATACTGCCATCACCAAACTGTTTGACACTGTGTGACTCAATGACAATGTGCGGAAGCTGTCTTAGCTCCCCTCCCCCCCTTGGGCTTGTACCATCAGTTGGGGGGGGGGGGGGGGGGGCAAAACCAGTGGCTTGCCTTCCAATCTGGGGGACAAGATTTCCAGGGCACACTTGTTCCCCTACCATGCTGCTGTCGCAATGCTTGCCAACGCTTCCAACCATTAAGGAAACCTAACGAGATGAAGGGTGAAATGAAATGATTTATGTAACAGAATGGAGGGAAAGGAAATTCGGAGGATATGAAAATCCTTCCCAGCATTTGCCTAGCAACCTGGAGAAACCTCCGAAAAAAAAGAAAAAAAACTACCCATGGATCAAGAAGGTCGGCAACAGGGATCAAATCCATGACTTCCTGAATGCAGACCAGACATTACTGCCTCAGCCATCCTGCTTGCTAAATTGTTTATTATGCTTTGTACAAGTTGAAATGGACATCAGGGTTGCCAACCCGTACGATAATTATGGGGGCATACAATAATTTTAATGTTTGTACTTATGGTAACCAACCCGTACGATAATTTGAATGCTGATAGTTCGATACCGGCGAAATATCATTTTCACTGGTTTGTCACACCAGCAAAATAAAATTAATTACAAATAGTGACCCCACTTTTGCCCTCATGGCCTATCTCCACCACTCTAAGGTAACCATTTCATATCCTACTAATCCTTCTACCTTTTATCCTCTTGTTGCCAGTGTGCCCATATCTGGTAATCTCAATGAAAAAGGCACTGTTCAGAAAATTGATGAACGGAGAAAACTAGGAATAAGTGATATTCCGTGTGAAATAAAGAACATGCCTGAACCTGACAGTTTCTGGAGTGTTATTAAACACATGTGTTAGCTAGGTGGAAATACTGATTTCTAATAAGGGGCAGCGTTTGCATTATCAGTGATTTCGTTGCCCCATAGAAACGTTTCTTGTGAAAGACTTTTCCAAACTAGGTTTAATAAAAACCAAAATTAGAAATAGATTGGAGCTAGATACGGTAAATGGACTTATTTGGTCGTCTCAGCTTATGAAAGAATGTGGTGGGTCCGAAAATATGCAAGCTGCTCAGATGTTAAAGTTTGGTGCTGTTTTTATAATTATAAGAGGATGATGGTGCTGAGCTTTTGACTCTTTCGTTATCTTGGGTTGATGGAAGATGTACTGTGACCTCAATTTTAGGTGTCTTAACAAATCATTACTGTACATTTTTCTCTTTTACCTTTCTTTTATATTTCTATACTCGTGTTTGTAAATATTGTAGACTTATTTTAATCCTTAAAGTTGTAACTATAGTGTATTGACGAGTCACCAATTTACGAGCACCTGCTCACCCATGTAAGTGTAATGTGACGAATAAAGTATAAGTATAAGATAATAATAATCTAAGTTAACAAGCTATTGTTATAGCAAGAACTCACCTTATTCTGTTCCAAATCAGTTAACGCTGTTTCCAGGTATATAGACTCCTTTAGGATATCAATCTTGATATCCATTTGATTATCATTTCCAAGTATGTCAGAATCAGACTTAACTATAAAATCTGAAGTACAGGTGATTAAGTCATTCATTACTTGAGCATTGGAGTTACAGCTCTCTTCCAATCCAGACTTCTGTTCAACTGATAAAGGTTCTTCCTTGATCTTAATTTTGGCATTTGCTTCACTATTGACGTCAACTATGTCAGACACTCTAGCAAAACCATAGGCAGAAGAGGCCAACTTAGACTTCATAAGAACATCTGGAATAATAATCCCTTCTGATTCACATTTTATTTTAGTTGAACTGTCCAGAAAACGAGGTTCTTGTTTCACTTCTATTACAGCATCCATTTTATATACGTCAGTATCACTCTTAGATTCCATTATGAACTCCGGAGCAACGAAACCATCCCACGAATGATGATCTTCTGGTTGAATGTACTTCAACTGAATTCTTTGTTGCTAAGAATCTCTATTAGTCATCTCCAGTAAGGCACAGGATCTGAAAAAGAGAAATGCATCCAAATTAATTGAGAGGACTCAAAATAGAGAAGCACTTGAATAAATGCATAAAATATTTGAGCTGTGCTTTTACACTTACTATGCAGCTCCACTTATCATTACTTCCCAGTACATGTTTTGAAGACCACTGCCCCACCAATAGCTAAGTGTCAACTGTTGGTTGGCAGTTGGACTTGAAGTAAAGAGAGAGAATGTACGGGGGGGGATTCCACACTGAGCCTATGCAGCTTATGCATGTCAAACGCCTGGGAGGAAGGGATGGAATGAGAGTGCTCTACCAGTGCAAAGTAACCCAGGCAAACAGCGAGCCAACATGTGCTGGAGATTGTTCGTTTCAACACCAGTGTTTGCCAAGCAGCCACCAGCTGCATGGGTTTCGACAGCAGTCCCTCACCCCCCTCCCAGCAGGCCTGGCAACTACAGGGCCACCCATCTGTTGAGAATAGCAGTTACAGTGTGCAAATTCCACACACCCCCACAAGCACAACCTGAAAGACTGGATTGAAAGGAATTTGAAATAAAATGGAGGGATGGGAAATTTGGGGGATGTAATTTTCCTTGCCAACATTTGCCTGGTGAAATCCCCCCCCCCCCAAAAAAAAAAAAAAACATGCATCAGGAAAGTCAGCCACAGGAATTGAACCCATAACCTTCTGAATGCCAGCCTCATACTTTACTGCGGAGTCATCTCGCTTGTTTCTTGGACTTGGATTAAGTAGCTAGCTATTTGGTGTCTTATGTCGTCCCGGAGGATTTTGGATGAACTTGAATGTGGTACTAAAGTAAGAACAAATTAGAAACTAAAAACTTCACTTATCTTAGTAATGTTGCATGTTCTCCTTGAACAAATGGCACAGAATGGGAGCTTCACCCAAACCGAACCAACAGTCAACATCCTGCTGATGACAGGGGTAGAATATTCGTATTTCCATAAATACCCTGGTAACCTAGTGTTCTACAGCAAGCAAGCCTTTTTTCAAATGTTCCACTAGCCTGCCATCTGTCATCAATTGCAAATTAAGATAAACCATAGGTTATAAAGGCAAAGAATCAAGTTTGCTCAGTGTTCAGACATGCTAGATGGCATAAAGTAAATGTATATATTATCAGTAGTAAGAGTTGCTCCTAAGGTAAGTCAGGGTGTTTATGAGAGTAATCTAATTCTAATGTGCTGAGAAATAGTGATAAGTAAAGCTTGGATTTCTAAGCACAATAAAATAGTAACATAAGCATGAAAAATGATGAAAATAAGCACCAAATTAAGCAAAAACGAATACAGGCAAATATGATGATAAATAGTTTCAAACCACCTGCATCAAGGAATTATTTTGAGCTTCCAACTGCTTTTAGGTATTTTGGAGAAATGATTATGATGTACTGTATCTTTTCTTTGGTGCCATTTTTAGCAAAACATTATTGTGCTGTGGGAATACTGACTGCTTCTTCTGCATTTAGAAAATTCAAAACGATTTCTTTCACCGAAATTTTCTGAGTAGTATGACAGCCTCTAACCACATTGCGCACTGTTCTCCTTTTTCTCCTTCTCAAGCATTTCTTTCCTATACATTTAGCCGAGAAAATAGCGAATCACTGATAAATCACAGATAACTGTAAAATATGCACTTTTAAATTTACAGTTTGGAAATCCCTGAGTATCCTCGAAAAATGGCAGTTGCAACTTTCAGGTTGATTATGGGACATGATTGTCTGGCAAAACAGAACAGAATTGGATATGTTCTTCACCACTCTGTCCTCTATGTGGTCTGCAAGAGAAAATGGACCAAGACAACAGTCAAATATGTCCAGCCACTCCTAGTGCCCCATCCATCAGTGAAAAATATTGGAGAGCAAAAGGATTAATGACTTCATTGTCAGATATCCTGCATTAGCCAACAGCAACAACAAATTTACAGTTTTGCATAAAATATGGTGTTTTAATTAAACAGACGTGTCTTACAAAGTATAACCTTCCTGCTTATCCTTAAACGTGTGGATAAAGTTAAGCATTTTGCTTAGAAATTCGGGCTTTAGTGATAAGTGAAGCTGGATAATGTGTGTAAAAGTGCAGCTCCAACATTTTATAAATTTAATGAAAATATATCAGAGAACAATTTGCAAATAAACATGTATTTTGATCACACCTAAGCAAATGTAACCAGAACATTACACGTCAGTTTATGGACAGCTAAAGCTGCTCTGCTCAACAGTACAGTGTGGGACCATTAATCAGTAAAATTATGCGGGGCAGTCAGACAGCAGTGTCTCTTTCTTTACTTTCTCTAAAGTAAGATGTGCAGGCGGTACTGTATGCCACACAAACTTGGATATCTCAATTCATCCACAAATGCATGTTTTGAGTGCTGCTGAATATAAAAGAAGCATTTTTAGAAAAAGGTGTGCGCTATGAACAACTTAACTCAAAAATGTGACGTGTTTCACTCACATGACTTTCTCTACTCTTCTACTAACGATTTTTACTAACTCTTATTCTGCTATATTCTTAATCTTGTTGAGATAAACATTTGCAGGAATTATCTGATTGCATATTTGCTTGTAGATGCAAGGAGTATATGGGGAATATAGTAGGCTTTGAGTGTCAGTCAAATCTTTTAAATATTTGAAATTCTGTTCCCTTTGCACGGCCAACAGATAAAAAAGTGAATAAAAACCTTCTGTTTGAGAAAAGTAGAAGTATTGAAAAACTCACACAAATAAGGAATATCTTCAAAATGGTTCACTCCATAAAAAATGCATTTGAACATAACTTGCATGTTTTAAGGAGATCTACATTTTTTGTATAGCAAGATTTGGTCTATGTTGGCTTACCGGTCATGCAGAAGGCATCAAGAGTGAACATGACTACACATACTATACCCAGAAAATTCAAAATATACATTTCATTCACCATAAAAATTTCTTAAACATATGGCATTTTAATAAAAAATGTTAGAGCCATTTTCGAGAAAATAAAAATTTTCAAAACATTTTCCATGTAAAGGGTAATTTAGGGTGGACGAATTTTCTTCAAAATCTTCATGCTGCATCCTTGAAAGATATGAACTTAATTATCAACTTTGGTTTTTAACCAACTTTTCGTTTTTGAGTTACCTATATTGTTTACAGACAGACACACACAGACCTTTTTCTAAAAACCCTTTTTTTTTGGATTCAGGGGGCCTCAAAATATACATTTCTGATGAAATATTGACATTGAAATTTTAGGTAGAATACAAATACTTCCCCATCTTAGTATACATAGCAGAGAAAGTAAAAATGAACTAAGAACCAACCACAGACTGCACGAGCTCTGTTCAGCTGCTGAAAGAGGAAAATTCCAGGCAGAATCACTCACTCTAAACTTCCAGTTAGCGACATATTCTACACAAGGCACATGTGGCTGTATAATCAATGCATAATGATTACTTCTAAAACCCAAAACAAGGATAATACAATATATTATGCTCTCACAAGCATAATACTTCCTTATATACATGGTTAGAAACTGAATCAGCTGAAGGCTGCAACCAGGTTGCCTCTGCTTTGCACCAAATCTTGTTGGAACTGTAAGAAAGGATATCTAAGAATGCTCCTTCTATCATTCATTTATTTTCAGACTCTTGCTCTAGTCAGCACAAGAATAGTGTGATGATATGAAAAATTAAGCTATTAACGAGGAAACAAATCAATTCTAGTTGTAGAATAGTATAATGATTAGAGGCAATCTATTTTTGCATTAATTTGTTTTCGATTCCTGATTATATATATGTATATATATAATTTTAAAATATTTAGTTTTTAAATGCATTTCTACATGTATCTCTTTTTCGCATTCCTGACAAACAAACATATTGCTCTTTTTTGCAGCCTAAATAACCTTAAAGCAAATGCTTTTTGTACTATGCCTCATGATACAACTGCACATCTCAAGTGAGAGTGAATGAATATGAAGTTGTGACTTCTTTGTATTGTATTCCATATGTTTGATACATAAATAAAATAAATAGTATTAGTGTGCTTATAGTGATACTTTCTAAGTTATATGAGGGCTATTTTTTTTTCAAATCTGATAGGACACAAAATCAAAATCAATCTGAATAGCAAAATAGTTTTATTGATGAAAGTACACTACACCCATGAGCTACTTTTCAGTTTAATCTCAAGAAGATTAAAACCTTCCCATACCCATGCACCAGCTTTCCAATACCCTCAGCAAGAACACTTGCCATCTGTCTCTTGAGCTAGGTCTGCACTATGTTCTTAAGATCACTGGAATGGAAATACTATCCCTCAAACAGTTTTTCACATGTGGGTAAAGATAGAAGTCACTTGATGCTAGGTCTGGGCTGCAGGGAGGGTGTACAAACATTTCCATTCCAAACAATCTTCAGCATGAGGATCTGTTCGGCCATTTCTAAATTTCCTGAACCACACCATCACTTATAAACTTCTCACCATTTACATGGTCATTTTGTGTTGGATTTCCATTACATTATGCCGCTGCTCCTGTAGAAATGTAACATTATATCTAACTAGTTAACCTGATCACTGGTACTGACAGTGGCAAGAGGACAGCCAATGATGCCATATGATACCCCATCTCCTCACAACTTGGACCACATGGCAGTGCCATCAGGGTTTAAAAAAAGAATAGCCCCTGTACCAATTAACTAATCTGTATAAATGTGAATATGGTCGTTGTGTATTACGAAGAGGTGAAAATAGATAACAAAGAATTGTGTGACCAGAAACTACCACTATTATGCCGACATTGGCAAAATATTGTATCAAACGTTCAAAACAAAAGTGAGTAAAGCTTAAACAATAAATAAAGTATTAAAAAATTAAACATAGGTCAACATTCCGGCTAAGCATTTAATAATTCTATGTCCGCAGAAAAGTTATTCCATAATAAAGCTGAGTAAAAATCTTTGTCCTTCACAATAAACAACAAATATCTTAAAATCAACATACTAATTTGACACTCATACAGTAAAGTTAAACAGCATCTTTCAGCTTTTTAAAAAAACTCCTTAGTCTTCAACCTTCAAAATTCCACTAGTCTTATTACTTTCTCTACTGGTAAGTAGAGGAAGTATTGTATTCCACCCAAAAATTTGATCTCAAGATTTCACCGGAAATATGTTTTGAGATCCCCTGAACCCAAAAAAAGCATTTTTAGAAAAAGGTCTGTGTGTGTGTGTGTGTGTGTCTGTCTGTGGACAGCATAACTCAAAACTGAAAAGTCGGTTAAAAATCAAAGTTGGTATTTAAGTTTAATGTCTTTCAAGGATGGGACACGAAGATTTTGAAGAAAATAGCCCCACCCTAAACTACTCTTTACATGGAAAATTTTGATTTCCTTGAAAATGGCTCTAATGATTTTGATTAAAATGTCATATGATTGAGATATTTTTATGACAAATGAAATGTGTATCTTGAATTTTCTGGCTATAGCCCCTGTAGTCGTATTTACTCTGGACGACTTTTGCATAACTGGTAAACCATTAGAGATAGACCAAATCATACTATACAAAAAATGTAGATCTTGCTAAAATACAAATTTTATGTCTGAATAAATTTTCTTGTAGGTTGAACCATTTCGGAGATATTCCTTGTTATGTGTGTGAGTTTCGGAAAACTTAAAACTTTCGTGAAACGGAACATCGGTGTTCATTTTTTAATGTTAAGTGTGCAAAAAGAACGGAATCTCAAAGCTTTAAAAGATTTGACTATCGCTCAAAACCTACTTTATTGTAATATTCCCCTTGCACCTACAAGGAAATAAACAATAAGATAATTTGTACAAATGTTTACCTTAACTAACATGAAGAGGATACAGGAATACGAGTTTTGTAAGAATGGTTAGTACAAGAGTAGAGAAAGTCATGTGAATGCAACACATCAGATTTTTTTTAAAAGAAAATTCACGGCAGCTGTCAGCTTTTTTACATGGAGAGCTGTAATATTGTCAAGAAGCAGATAGCAAGTTAAGTATACCTCCTTGATACTCAGAACTTATGAACAAGCACTCGAGTTTATCTCATGTCAGCAAAAACATGCAGATGTAATATATATTAGGCCTACTTTCTGAAAAAGAGTGATTTGTTCTCAATATAAATTCACTGTGTCTTTGCATCTTGAGCAGCAAAGAATCATCAACAAAACCATGCAACTTACCAGCACGACCAATAATAAAGTGGCCACGTTTTCTTATGGGGCCTCTTGTGGTACTGTCAAGCACACCAGCATTCCAACCCTTTGGCACGGTATGGCTGGCATTTATCTGGATTTCATCTAAACACTCTATTTCCTCAAACTTCTTGTTTTGCACTTCTCTTAAAAAAAGCCCTTTGCGATACAATATCTGATCTTTCTAATATACATTTTTGGTTATTTATTATTTTGAATTCAAATCCCAGATTGTGGAGGATCTTGTTCAAAGAGCTAAAGCTTCCCTCAAACAGCTTTTCTTAAAGAGAAGCGAGAAGCTTATATGTGATAGGATGCTCTTTTTGCTTGTAATAGATATACATGTGACTTATGGCATCTGACTGAAAACTGTCCACTTGTGTAACTGGAGATGTTCTTGGTCTCTTTCCCAGGAGTTACAATTTGTGATGGGCCCTAGCTGTAGGTCCCTTTTTTTAAATGTACTCAAAAACGGTCACCTGATTTATTTTAAGAGCCTGTGCAGTTCTTTTCCTCACTTGGTTGAAAGGAATAAGAGGTTCATTGTGAAGGAGCATATTCTCCTGTTCCTGTTAAAAGAATTCCCTAAGAGAACAGACAAATTCTCTAGCCTGGCTGTGCTATGTAACATTCCGACCCGAAGCTGATCTTTCTCTTGGGCTATGAATCCTTGGTTAACCTCAACCTTCTACCTCCACCTCCACCAAGTCTTGCTTCCACCATAACTCTGTCTAAGTTTTGGCAAAGCAGACTAACAACACACAATCCAACTGAACGTCTGAGCAAGCTGTTTCCCGCGCACACCTAGCGATAAATGACCTGAGAAGCACGTGGTTCTTCAGTGGCAACCTTCGTTCACATTTCAACACCAACGGCCTTCCGCTCTTACCCCTTAACACCTTTATATCTGCCATGTATTTTCTTATAAAAATTAGACTGTAGTTAAACTATCAAACGATTTGTAAGTATTGTTGTAAGGGTTCGGCATACTTTTCTTACTAGGGTTGTAAGGAGATTGTACCATTCGCTTCTCACCAAAGCGGCCCGGGTTCGATCCTAGGCACCGCATGTGGGATTTGTGGTGGACGAAGCGGCGCTAGGGCGGGTTTCCTCCGGGTTCTACGGTTTCCCCCGGCATCTCATTTCACCGGTGCTCCATCTTCATTCCATGTATCATCAGTGTCACCGCCTGCGGTGCCGTATGTAGTAAAAGTGGGCGTTAAACACATCATCAAGGAGAATGCATACTTTTTCTCAGAAACACATTTTTGTGCATTCTAAAGTTTTGAGAAAATGGTCAATTTATAAGCAATGAAGTAAAAAACATTGTTTTGTTATGAATATATGAAGCCTTAATCGCTAAAAAAGATATAGATTTGAGTTAATCGCTAGGAACGATACAGATTTGAGTTAATCGCTAGGAACGATGCAGATTTGAGTTAATAACGCTTTGCTAGCTTTTTCAAACCCTAGTGAGTCTGAAAACCGAACTTATAAGGCTCTTACTTACCCATAGTCACTAAGAAAACCAATATATTCTGAACTTCAGAAGCTCAGAACACCATGGATGTATGAGAGCGTGTCTGTTTATGTTTACGACCATAGAGTAATAATAGACTAGAGCGCTACTCTGGTACCTTGGTGTACAATAAGTAATGCAGCACAAATAAATGATCTCTCGTTCTTGCCGATGTATGATACGTTGCTGGCTTGAAGACATGATTGCATCTAAACAGTGTGTACATACATTGAGTCTCGTGTATGTGCCATAAGCTCGCGTAAATAACTCCTCAGTTTCACATTCTTTTAGATACGACTCATGGGTTCGTCACGTAAATACTGCGAATGGGGGCAAAACATGGGCGTCGCGAAGAGGGGGGGGGGCAAGGGGGGGGACCGCGGCCCCTCCCTGGAAGTTGGTCAACTTAATGTGCAATCAATTACTGACTATTAAACTACTATTTTAAAAGATCAGTTTCTATTTAACACAAATTAACGTGGTTATATGCAACGATTATTATAAATTTTGACAATAAAATAGTGAATTGATATTATCTGATTGCAAATTTGAAAATGTGGTCCCTCCCCCTGGAAAAATGTCTGCTGACGCTCATGAGGCAAAATGCAATGTAGAAGTCACCTATAGTCCTAGTACCTATATGGGTTTGGTGAGAGCTGTGTCCATTGCAAAATTCGCAAATAGGTATAATAGGCACTATATTTTGGTAAGTTTCCGTGATTTCAACTATAACGAGCAGTAAAGTGCTTTTTCAGACAAACGGAAACTATGCAGGTGCGCTTTAAACTACCCTTTTTATGCAAGAAGTTATTTTGTATATTCTCAAAAAGGGCTCTAACGACTTTTATTTAAAGTTCATATGCTTGCCATCAACATAATACAAAATGTATATATTGTAGCTTTGGGAATATCCTGTGTACTCAACTTTCTTCTTCCACTTCCCTAGATGTAGGATCGTAGCGTTAGGATATTACCTCGGAACCATCTTTTGAATTTGCCTCTTTCCTTGGCTATTTCTTCGAGCTGAGCCATTGACTTTCTTTTCAGCTACTTGCGGCACTACCTCTTTCCATGTCGTTCTTGGTTTACCAACTGGCCCTTGTAGTTGTTTTACCTCCTTAAATTAAGGGGGTTTCTGATCTTCTTCCATTCTTATTACATGTCCGTACCATGTAAGTTGTATGTCTTCGATTCTTTTACTTATTGGAGATAAACGTAACACATCTCTTGTTCTTTCACTTTTAATCTTTTCTCGCCTTGTTTTGCCTTCTTAGGCACTTCATTTGGACTGAGTTAGTTTTACCGATATCACTCTCATTGATTGTCCTGCTCTCACCACCATATAATAGCTTCCAGTACTGCATCACACACCCGGATTTTGGTCTATCAACTTCCCTTTTGCCTAATATGCATTTGAGCTGTTTTGTGCCCGCCTCGGTAGCGTGATGGTTAGCGTGTCTGCCTCACGTTCAAGAGGTCGCGAGTTCGAATCTCGCTTAGGGTAAGTTTTTTCCGAGGTTTTCCCTATCCTGAGAAGACGAATGTCGGGTAACTTAAAGCTCCATGGACCTCGGGCTTATTTGAGCATCATTTCACCCATTTCATTTCATTCATTCGTCCGATATGACACCGTGTTGGAGGACGTTAATTCAAAAAAAAAAAAAAAAAAAAAAAAAAAAGAGCTGTTTTGTACTCTTTTTCTTATTTCTTCTTGAATTTTACCAGCATGATTTACAATAGTTCCAAGATACTCATTGCTTTCTATCGTGCTAAATGCTGCCTTTATTAATTATATTTTGTTCCCAATCTTTGGGAATTCGGCCTTCTTTTCAGATTACCACAAACCGCTTCCTCAATAAATTCTTCTATTAGTGTATTGCCACTAACTTTGATCATATGAAGGACTTTCCCATTCTTCACCCTTTCTATAGCAATTTCTACATCCTAAAAGTAAATATTTTCTTCTTCCATTATGTTTTCTTCAGTACTAGGTAATGCTGCTGCTAATTCTTCTTCTTCTGCTCTTCTTCTTCTTCTGTTTCTTCTCCTTCTCAACCTCCTCCTTCCGTCATCATCTTGTTCTTCTTCAGCTCTCGATCGATTTTCTTTCACTTTGTCTTCATAGAATTCTCTCCATACTTCCAACACTTCTGGTATTGTTTTTCTTGTCCTTAATGCTATATACATTCTTTCTATATTTCTCCTTTAATCTTCTTACCAATTTCCAGAATTTCTTATTTTTATTTTTATTTATTCTTATCTTTGTTTGATTACCTGACTAGTAAACAAACAAATCTGATGGTTTTCCAACACGGGAACAGTCAACATACAATTGGTCATGCGAGAAACCTGGGTTTTCAAGATTAATCCCACAAACATTCAATGACTGCCCCTGGGATTTATTTATGGTCATAGCGAAAGCAAGCCGCACTGGAAACTGCAGTCGTTTAAATTAAAATGGTATGTCAGTCGGAAGCATTGAAATGCGTGGTATCAAAATGTCTTCTCCTTTATACTTTCTCTTTAGAATGGCTGCTTCAATCAGTTTCTTAAGTATTTTTTTCACCGCTAGCCGTGTGCCGTTTCAAAGACGTGGTTGTTTGATATTTCGCAACATTATGATCACCAAGCCGACGTTTAATTGAAGATTGTGAGGCGGCAATCATGGCAAATCCAGCGAGTTCAAAAATTCGGGTGGACAGTTGACGGCATCATCTTGGTTTGTAGCGGAATCAACGTATTTGTATGTCCTCAATTCACCGGCAATTTTATTTTGAAATTTAATTCATTTACATCCATGTTCTTGGCAGCCATAGCTCGTTCGCTCAACCAGATATGATCTACGTATGTAATTCTGAGCAACGTTTGGTAATACCTTTTGAATGACTTCGGTTTTTGATTCAGTAATCTGACAAAAATTGTCAGGAAAGGTAATGCAGCCAGTAAAAACGTCTAAAGGGAATTTGCCATTACTCAAGTCAATGAGCTGTCTTGAAAATATATCTCCAGATTGATCATTTTGCAACTCGACGCGCATATTCTTGCTTGAATTTAGTATCTTGACCTGTTTCCACAAAACGGAGGACTTTAAACATGTTCATCAGCTGGCGTTGACTAGCAATGTTTGACGAAAATCTCCTGCTAACAAATACATCGCACCACCAAATCGGTTTCGATTGTTCCGCAGATCTTGCATGGTTCGGTCTAATGCCTCAAAAGACTTTCTGTGTGCATTCATCCCACACTATCAATTTACATTGGTGCAAAACCTTTGCCATTGCAGAGTTATTCGAAATTTTACAGATCGGAGTGTCAGTGCTTTGCATATTCAACGGCAATTTTAGCGCTGAATGGGCTGTTCGACCATCTTCCAACAATGTAGCTGCAATGCCTGATGAAGCAAGTCAAGGCCACCTCTAAGTAACGGACCTGGATATGCGATTTGTGACGTCACGACGCGAGGCCGACGTTCCAAGCAATTCATACTGAATAAACACATGTTTTATAGCATTTCTGCGCTGGAAGAAGCGTGCATTCATTTATATTTTCACATTTCGTATTAAAAGTTAATGTGTGTTAGTATGTTAGTAGAAAACATGCTTTGCATAGTTGTTAATGGCAGAGCATGCTTCTTACCTTCTCAATGTGAATATATCTCCAGGTTTTTTTTTTCTCCCTGTAGATAATACCAAACTGTCTTGTTTAATAATGCAGTAGTTTTTCAAGAGGATGTTGGTTATTACTTTTATTATTTTCCTCGCCAAAATAGTACCCGTTAACTCGCAATCACTAGCATTATAGTCAGCACCGTTATTATTCATGTCACATGTCTCAGCACCTAAATGTAGAATTAAGTTTCTCTAGTTTTCTACTTTAAGAAATTCTTGTTCATATGTCTCAACAAATTTACTTTTTCGTGATCACTAAGCATTTTCACCTTCTCTGATAAATATTTTAAATGCAAGAGTTTTTGTCAGGACTGAGGGGTTCAGAAAGTTGTCTGAGGTAATCAGAATGGGGTAAAGAAAGAACATTGGATCACGTAACTGTCTGTAAGCTGCTGAGCGAGAAAAATAAATTGAGCACGCTCATAACAGGGAATCAGGCGTATATTTAATTGACTTTTGACTGGCCAATTTTACTTGCTCTTCTAGGAATTTAGTTTCTAGATGTTCTGCGGGATCTTCATGTATGTCCTTCCCAACATTCCTTTAAAATGTTGGCGACCTAAAGTAGTTTATGTTCTGTTTGTTCACTTGCTATTGTGAACCAAAAGAGCATCAAATTTAGACCATTTATCCAATATCATTTGTTTATCGAGAATCCATTTAAACTTAACTTAAACTACTAATTTTATCCTATATGACCTAAATAATAAAATTGGAATTAATTTTTAATGCTGCTACAATTTTAGGAATTTCTTCAGTATCAATTTTTACAAAAACTATATCGTTTTCTTTTATGATGATGTTGAATACCTCTAATTTTATGTCAGTAATTCCATTTTTAAACCTCTGAAAACCAACAATTTTGTCATCTTCGAGCCATTTACGAAATGCTGCTGCATCCCTTTCCAACATTTCCCCTCTTCTTTCTTCTAGATCCCTACGTTTGGATGCTGGTTCGGAAGTTAGGTACGATGGTAAATTAGGAAGCAGTGTTGGGCATGCATCTTCAGTAAGTTTAGGAGTTGTTCTGGGTACTACAAGAACGCTTCCATCATTTCGCGTAGCAGTAAATTCCTTCACTATGTGCTGTTCAGAAAAATGTTTAATGCATACTACACCTGGTTCATAGTTATTCCTGTGAATAGCACGTACCCACTGCTCTCTCCTGTGTGGATCCTTTAGAAACGAAAACACTGTAACACACTTTTCTACACTTATTTTATAGTTTGAGGTATAACCTGGTACACAACACTTCCTAGGCATTTTGTATTAAAAACTACACCACTTTGTAATTCGATTTTTCGTTCACTTAATTGTTTACTGACACATTGTAAGACACAAGCAACTTCTTAGCGTTACAACCACGCAATGATATGTTGCATTCCCGTATTAAACATAGGTGATAAATATGAGCCTCCCGTGATGACGTCATTAACGTAATCTCTTTCCGTCTTCAGACCTGTTTAGATAAAGATGGCCTTGAGCAACTGCGATTGCAATTTCATCGTGTGAGCAAATTGTTGCTAAAATCAAAGAAATAAAAAAAGTTTTACCTGTACCACCGGGAGCTCCAGTTCCATCATTTACAACTTACATAAGAGCATAAAATACACACTTTTTTTGTTGGTTCAATTGCGGAATATTTATGTGAGCTGATTCTCTTAAAGCGCCAAGATCGTACAGTTTTTCGCGTTGTAACTTTTGATTAAAAGCGTCGTGCATAGGGCAATTGGGTGCGGCCATGCCTAATTGAGATAATACTTTATTTGACATCAAGTACATGTCCTCAATTGTATGAATTATATGTTGAAGAGCAAGTAGAGAAAGAAATGTTATTGTGTTTAGTAAAACAAACATGAGTAGAGAAAACCGTGTGAATGTAATACGTTGCATTTATATTTTAATCATAGAAAAGTGGATGAGTATTATGTTGAAGGGCGAGTAGAGAAGGATATGTGAATGTGTTACATAACAGAAAAAACTATCACAGAAAACCATGTGCATGTGATACGTTGCAAAGTAAACCGGATCACTTAAAAGCCTCTATGAAGAAACACTTAAATGTGCCAGTTTTAATGGTGATCTGTCAACCGTGTTGAGTTTTTCAACTTCATACATACCAACATCCCTTTAATTGTATCTCAAAGAGTGAGTAGAGAAAAATATGCAAATATGTCACGTAAAATAAACATGCCATTTATGAATGTAATATGTTGCATTTCTATTTTAATCATAGAAAAGTGGATGAGTATTCTGTTGAAGGGCGAGTAGAGAAGTACCGTATTTTATCGCATAATTATCCCCCCTTTTTCTCGAAAAATTTGCTTGAAAACACTGGGGAGGGAATTATGCGAGTGGTACTTCTAGGAATTCAGAAAGGAAGGGAAACCATGTAGTATTATGTAAAAGTTCTATAGGTATACAGTAATTTGTGAATGAACTGGACACATACCACGGTTTCATTGGGCCCACAATGTATTTTGTTTCATCGTTTCTTTTCTCTGACTGTTCTGTGGTCTCACTTTCGTCACTGTCATCACTATTTTCATTTATATCTGGCTCAGATAACACATCTTCATTTTCACTATTCCACATCTCGTCAAAACCATTAATGGCACAAGAAATGCCAGTTTTTTTAAACTCTCCTTAACAATATGACGACTTGTAACAAACTGACTTAGAAACACATCTGCAACTTCACATTTTAATGTTGTGACAATGGCAATACAAGTATTTTTGTGGTAAGCACTGCATCCATTGTTGTCTGTGACAGGCACTGCTGCGTCGATTGATGGGTATTATCAAGTCATTTCAATAAGAACGAACCAGGAGAGGGAATTATGCGATGTTTAATAGGTAAATAATTTTTAGTGATGAAAAATCATAGGGGTGGGAAATATGCAGGGGGCCCCCCCCCCCTTATGCGATAAAATACAGTATATGTTAATGTGTTAGGTAGCAGAAAAGCTATCAGAGAAAACTATGTGAATGTAATGCGTTGCAAAGTAAAATGGATCACATAAAAGCCTCCATGAAGAAACACCTTAATGTGCCAATTTTAATGGTGATCTTTCAACCGTGTTGAGTTTATCAACTTCATACATACCAACATCCATTTAACTGTATGTTAATGAGTGAGTAGAGAAAAACATGTGAATGTGTTACATGAAAGATATGTGAGTAGAGAAACCCCTATGAATGTAATATCTTGCATTTCTATTTAATCATAGAAAACTATGAATTGTATACTGAAGGGCGAGTAGAGAAATAAATGTGATTGTGTTACCGCTTGGCCACTGCATCCCCCACCTCTGCCCACTATAGGTGTCATGAGTGGGATGCAGAACAGAGAATGGGATGTGTTCAGCACCCCAAGCCCTCCCAGCTAGTTATGCAGCCTTTTCGATCTGGGGTCGCTACTTCTTATCAAGTAGCTCTTTAATTGGCCCCTCTGGAACCTAATGAGGCTGAGTGCATCCCGTGCCAAGCCTCCCAGGGGGGGAAAGGTCTCTACGCTGGTACTAGATATCAGGTTTGGGTCCTCTGTGCCAGAGGCAGGTACGCTACTACTGCAGTATGGAAGTGCTCTGCATGTGTATATATATATATATATATATATTGTTGTTGTTGTTGTTAGCTAATGCTGGATTTCTGACAATGAAGTCATTAATCCTCTTGCTCTCCAATATTTTTCACTGATGGATGGGGCACTAGAAGTGGCCGGGCATATTTGAAGGTGGTCTAGATCCATTTCCTCTTGCAGATCACATAGAGGACAGAGTGGTGAAGAATATATCCCAATTCTGTTTAAATGTTTTGCCAGACAATCATGTCCTGTAATCAACCTGAAGGTTGCAACTGCTGTTTTTCGAGGGTACTCAGGAATTACTGTTTGAATGTTTGGTAGTTCCCATCTTTTATTCTTTGATTTTTCATAGTAATATTTTGCAATAATTTTTTTGAATTCAGAGTTGACTAATCTTTTAGCTGCATAAAATGGTAGATTAACTATAGATTTTTGTACACCGCTGGTACCCTTTTTTGCAAGAAAATCAGCTTTCTCATTACCACTCAGTCCACAGTGAGCTGGTATCCATTGGAAGACTAGGTGTTTTTGAAGTGCATGTATATATACATACTTCAATAGTCTAAATTTTTTTTAATTAAATATGGGATAATGTATAGCATTGATCAAAACTCAATTTTTGTCACAAATACTTATGTTAGGGAATGTTGAGTGCCTTGATATGTTACATCAGTACATTATTATTGTTTTAAGATCATGATATTGCCTCCTGGAAGTCTTAAAAACATACAAATAATCTTTTTTCAAACCTCGTTAGAAAGCAGATGATGGCACATAGAAGGGACATAAGCGAGGTATGGGAAGGTGGGGAAAGTGGAATTGTCAACATATAAAGCCCAGGAACTATGTCAACAACACATGCAGAAAATGGCGTGCATGCTTCTGTGTTGAGAGGGAAGGGATGCAGTGGAGAGGAAAGCTCCCTCGATACCATGGGTGAGGCACATGTAGATAATTTTGTCACTTTCTGCACCTTGCCTCAATAAAGTGCAGTTACACACATTTACATAAATAAATTACATATTATGTGTGTCAATTATTTTTCCTGAAGGTGTATTCTTAATAATTGTGCAATATAGTTTGAGAGGTAGAATTGGAACTGAAAAATTCAATACCACAGCCAGGATTTGAGCCAAACACCTTCCATTTACCTTCTCGTATGTGAGACTATGTGGTTCAAATATCAGCTGTGGCATTGAATTTTTCAGTTCTGATTCTAACTCTCAAACATTGCCCATGCACAGCTTGTGTGATTAAAAACACCAAAAGTAGGTTTGTTGGCATAAATCAATTATAAGTGCAATATAGTGTTAAAAGTGTGGGAAAATATATTTGAAGTGTTTTCGTCAATACTATACATTATCCTACATGTGACTCCAATAACAACTAGCTAGTATTTTTTAATTAAATTTCTGCTCACATCTCATTATCCTTGAAGTAATATGACAGCTTTGCATGGACTCACTACTCATTATTTGCTTAACAATTCACAACTAGCAAGAAATGGTCACTCTGTGTAATTCAGTTGGTTAGGTGCTAGCTTATTGATCCAAAGGTCATGGGTTAAAACCCAGGCCAGACCGATGGTTCTTATGTGTGCTAAAAGCGATAGCCCCATGTTAGTAGATTTAATAGCATGTAAAAAACTCATGCGGGATGAAATTCCAGCACATTGCTAACACTGATATGATCCAGGTAATTGACAGCATAGTTAACAAATAAAATATTTATTTATTCAGCAACAACATAGACATCTCATTGGCAGTGTGATACTCTACCAATGTTTTGGAATGACATTACACGGAAGCAATCAAGTGGTCTACAACTATACAAAAAAGATGGTAGAACAGTGACACTTGGAGCTGCAAATTTAAATTCTCTCTGCACTCTGGCATACACTCTTTACCATCAGAAATTAAACTTCACGATTTCAAATTCAATTACACTGGTGTACATAAAATTCCAGACACTATAATTTTGCATTTTAAGACTATCATAAATGACTGATAAAGTGTTCCAATTAAGAATAACCTAAAGTCAAATGAAACATTACATTAACAGAATAAAAAAAACATTGGATTTATTAAGAATTTACAACAGGTTTACCAGGAAAAATACGAACTGGTTTGAGAATTTAATGCCATTCTGGCAGTTTGTCACAATAGCTCAGTGGTTAGAGCGTCCGCCCGGTAAGCAGAAGGTCTGTGGTTCATATTCCAGTTGTGGCATTGAATTTTTAAGTTCCAGTTCTACCTCTCAAATTTACAACATTAATGAACTCTTTTTACCATTTAAAGCAAACAAGTGTTCTGTATTTTGTTAAGCATTTTTTGAGTTTTGTAACTTCAGTGGCATGTCTTGCTACTCCTAGCTCTAATGACATCTAGGCAATGTGGCATGCTCCTGGTTTTTCTTATAATTTCTTCTTGAGGAATATTTTTCTATTCCTCTTACAGAGCAGCTTGAAGCTTATTTATAATTTGAGGTATACTTCTTCTTTGGTGGACCCTCCTCATGAGCATCCACAATAGGACTGAGGTCAGGACTATTTGCTGGCCATTCCATCACCAACAAATGGTGCATATGGATGACTTTTTCATGAATACATTCTTCAACCATAGTACTGTTAGGTATACAATGAAGTTCCTTGTGGCTCGCAACAGAAATTCCAGCTCAGACCATAATAGAATCTACACTGAAGGGCACTATTGTTTATAATACAGCTTCTGTGTAGTGCTTTCCTCATCTTCACCATAACATAGTCAACCTCAGAAGAATACAGAGTCAAACAGGACTCATTCATAAACAAGACAGTCTCCCAGTCTTCCATGGTCCAATTGAGTGTTGACATGCAAAGTTCAGATGTGCAACTCTAAGCTGTGGGAGAAGTTTTAGTAACTTGGAACAGCGGTGTAGCTAAGGTTTTGGGGATCCTCCTGCAAATAAATTTTGGGGTCCCTACTTACTAATAAAACTTAAAAATGGAGAGATTACCGTGTTACATATTTACTCACATAGAATAAGTGTTAAAATAACACTCCCTGATTACCAACACTAATGGTTATTTTTCCTAAATAAAAAATACACACTCGCTAAATGCATAATACACATAGGTGGAACAAAATCTTTACCTGTCAATATTCTGGGTAACTCAAGTATTAAAGGAAGCAAACTTCTATTTGTGTTACTTCAGATATCATTCAGGAGCAATAACCTGAACAACTGGTTAGAACAACACATATTGATTCATGTTTATACCTGACCAAATTCTAAAATAATACAATTTATTGGCTAATCAAGTGCATTTTCAGATACATAATAGTCATACATACTATGTAGTTTGTTCAGTTTTTATAACAACGGTACTGAATAAAATACCGTGCTTTAATGAATTTCTCTTTATGATTGTGAATGCTTTAGAGAGCATACACACCTGAAGGTAAGCTTGTTTCAGACTTTTAAGCAAGAAAGGGCAGGAAATGCTTACACGGTACCCTTCTGTTGTCAGTAAGTCATCAGTGAACTGCATCTGTTCCAGCATTTCTTTCTAGAGATTTTACATGGTTGAATTGAATATGTTGTTAGCTAATGCTGGATTTCTGACAATGAAGTCATTAATCCTCTTGCTCTCCAATATTTTTCACTGATGATATTGAAGAGAGCAATAGCAGTAATAGTAACCGCTTTTTAGAGAGCACCATATTTTTATGTTTTGGCGGTCACATCGCTCTCTCACAACCCCCAGAATGTCTGGAGGACCATACCTGTCGTTGGTTTACGGGTCTCACCGACCTGACAGGGAGAATTATCAAAATAAATTCACCGACCATATCCTCTGATCACCAATCAGAGGACGTATTACATGCCATGACAGGTCAGCATGTTAGGGGTTAAGATTTTATAGAGAAATGGAGAGGTTGGAAAAATAAAGACTCCCTAGCCCTCGGGAACCCTAATAGCATCGGGGTCGGAAGAGAACAAGAGATGACCCAGGTAAGGTCAGATAGAAAAGTTACAGTGAGGAGCAAAACACCAGTAAGTGGAAGTAATGTTCTGCTCAGCTTGGGTACCTTGTGGTCGCTATTCACATATCCCCATGACGGAGACCCCTGAATATAAATGTCCTAAAGTAAGAACAAATTAGAAACTAAAAACTTCACTTATCTTGGTAAGATAACATTACTAAGATAAGTGAAGTTTTTAGTTTCTAATTTGTTCTTACTTTAGAATCTTGTTGCTTCACTTTTAATAGCTTCAATTTCCTTAATAAAATGTCCTTTTTAAGAAAACTATTAAAGGCAGTCTGAGGGCCCCTAAAGATCGGGGGCCCCCATGTCATAGGGTTTGCAGGGGCATTATTTGCACCAGTGCCTTAGAAGGTCTTCTTGATATCAGTTCATGTTACCAGAGTGTTCTTCTTATTGTACTAGAAGACACCACTACATCTCACACTTCTGCTAGACCACAAGCAACTGCTGATTTCATAAAGTGGTGAGGACGACATGTCTGTCATCTTGTTTGCTTGTAGACCATTGACGGCCAGACCCTTGCCACCTTTTGTATTCTCCAGTCTTGTGGTATTTTCTTATGGCATCGCTAATAGTGCTACGAGGAATATCCAACACATCAGAAATATAACAGGTGCTGTGACCATCTTCATTTAGAGCTATGGGCTTTGTGATGTGCTTCGGTATCATGATGGTGATGGCAACATAATAAACTTGAGAATTCTCAAAATTTGGTGCAACTATTTCATCAAATTCATGACAACAGTAGAAACTATGTAACAATAGATCAAAATGAAGGATCAAATAATAGAAGTTAAAACAATAAAATGACAATAATTGAGTTATAGCAATGCAAAAATGGAACGAATGTAATAGTATTTTCCAGATAAAGTAAACTGAAGTTTAATGACGTTATTTAGCAAAGTGTTACAAGCAATTTTTAAAAAATGTAAGTGTCCGAAATTTTTTGCATACCAGTGTATTTTTTTAAAACTACTAGCACATTTCCTACATTTAAACAATATTTTCTTGGCCTAAGATATTCAAAATTGATGCTGTAATGAAGCAATTATGAAACATTAAAACATATGTTACATTTCAAATGTTTATGGTCCTCAAACATTAAATTATGAGTTCCTGAATATGCTAATTTTATACAATTATGCTTGTATTGCCCTTTCATGAATTACATTATGTCTTTTCAAACTCGAAGCTGTATGAAAGCTCTTGTCACAAATGTTACATGGGTGTTGTCTTTTGGCCTCAAAAATTAAAATATGTGCATTTAAACTTGATGCTGTAGTAAATGTTTTGTCACACTTGTCACATTTAAATGTTCTTTTACCCTCGTGGGTTACAATGTGCATTTGTAGACCTGATGCCAGATTAAAGCATCTGCCACAGAATTTACATTTGTGTGGAATCTTGTCAACTATATGAACATCACTTCCAAGAGCTGCATTTGTATTGGATGTTTTATGACAACGCCTGCTGTTCTCTTTAAATTTTAAGCACTCCTTGTTTGAACCAGCACTGGAAACATGACATTCATAGTCCCTCACAGCATCTTGATCCAATCTGAAATGTAACAGTAAATCATCACATGAGAGACAGAGATGAGGGAAAAGTTGAGGAGAGGGAGAGTGGGCAGATGAGGTACAAAGTTTGCTAAAACTGAACAACATGCTCGTGCACATGAAAAAATAAAACCAGTGAGTTTTATGAATGGATATGGATACGCACGAAAGACATCACAAGTTAGACCTCATTTGCCTTGGACATATGATATTAAAATAATGCAGCACAAATGCAGAGCTGCTATGGGACCATTCACAATGAAGATGTAATATTCACAAAATGCAGTACAAGTGCAGGTGTGAGGTATGAACATTCACAATGAAGATGTAATACCAACATAATGCGGTATAACTGCAGGTGTGAGGTATGAACATTCACAATGAAGATGTAATACCAACATAATACAGTTTGAATTTAAAAATAGAAGCACTATTGACAGTGAAGTATTCTTTATGTTTGATGTTATTTTGAGTCACTTATTTACACTCACCTTCACTACTAAATTGCTTTTTTAAAGCAGAAACATTTTCAGGACCATTCGATCCCATCATCAGCCATTGGTTGACTGACATTCTCTTGTTCCTTTTCTCTGTTGTCTCTATTCTGCTGCCATATGGTGTTAGGGGCGCAGAGCTTTAACACTTCATTCAACTTCATTCACACTGCACTGAATGAAGTGTTAAAGCTCTGCGCCCCTAACACCATATGGCAGCAGAATAGAGACAACAGAGAAAAGGAACAAGAGAATGTCAGTCAACCAACGGCTGATGATGGGATCGAATGGTCCTGAAAACGTTTCCGTTTTAAAAAAGCAATTTAGTAGTGAAGGTGAGTGTAAATAAGTGACTCAAAATAACATCAAACATAATACAGTTTAAGAGGTAGAACTGGAACTTAAAAATCCCAGTTGTGGCATTGAATTTTTAAGTTCCAGTTCTACCTCTTAAGCTTTGCCCACACATGGCTTGTGTGTTTAAAAACACCAACAGTATGTTTGTTGGCATAAATAAATAATAATTAATACAGTTTGTTGCAGTACAACTGCATGTGTGAGGTAAAAGCATTCATAAAGATAAAAGTATACAGACAGAAAAAGAAATGCGTGGTACATTTAAAAAAAGGCATTATAAATCTGAAAAGATCAATCATCATATATTTGAATACCAATATTTAATAAGTCATACAAATTATGCAATATTAATTTTACAGGCTACCAAAAAGTATTAGTGCAAATGTTCTTGTATTAACTCTGTCAACAATAACACAACTGTAATGAAAACTGTGACTTTTCTTAGATGTGACAAAGGCTGTTGGAAATAGCCATAGTTGCTTGTCACAGAGTAGAGTTGTGCTGTTGTTAACAAGTGTTAATTGAAAAATAATTTTTGATGGTTAACTATCTTTTTAAAAACTTTTCAAAAGTCAAAGTTAGTTGAAAAAACATTGGCACCAAATCCACTAACATAATGAAGTTTAATATAAGTGCTGAGGCTTTCACGGCCGGCATTATCAACTATGTTAAGTAGATTTTCCGGGTTTGTGGGCCGTGGTCGAGTTGGATTACCTTCCTCCGATGTTTCGCTGAAAACTGCGTCCAGCATCTTCAGGGTCAACCTCTGTTATTAGCGGCTGCACATAAACTAAAGTTCACTGCAAACTTTCATATTCATATTTGTTTGTTTGTTATTAGTGTCCATGGTAACACAAATTTTCACGATCGCTCGTTCTCATGAATACCAACATGAGATTATCGATCTCAAAATGCTGGCAAATGGGACGTCTCTGATCATGGTATAAAGGAGAAAGCTTTCCGTGTCTCGGGTTTTCTTCTCCCTCTTATTAGAGCCGGGAGCCAAGTTTTGCTTATCTGCTGTCTCTCTTCTTTTCGAGTGTAGGAGTTTTTATGCATAAAAATCTCTATCGCTTCCCGAGTCAAGCGAGCCTGGTAGTGGCTTGTCCTTGAGAGTACCTCCGTGTCTTTGTAATTCACGTCGTGGCCGAACAATAGAGAGTGTTCTGCCACCGCTGACTTGTCCGTCTGCCCCAACCGGCTATGTCTTTCATGTTCTTTTAGTTGAGTGCTGATACTCCGCATGGTGGTGCCTATATATACTTGTCCACAGCTACATGGTATTTTGTAAACACCGGCCGTGCAGTGTGGATGTCTTTTATCCTTAACGGAGTTAAATAAATCTTTGACTTTCTTTGTTGGCCTATAAATAGTCCTAATGTTGTACTGTTGCAGCAGTATTCATGAGAACGAGCGATCGTGAAAATTTGTGTTACCATGGACACTAATAACAAACAAACAAAGATGAATATGAAAGTTTGCAGTGAACTTTAGTTTATGTGCAGCCGCTAATAACAGAGGTTGACCCTGAAGATGCTGGACGCAGTTTTCAGCGAAACGTCGGAGGAAGGTAATCCAACTCGACCACGGCCCACAAACCCGGAAAATCTACTTAACATAGTTGATAATGAAGTTTACTTTTTAATGGTTTGCTGAATTTACATATAACTAAATGATATGCCTGCTTTCATAATCCACAATTATCACTATGTTTTCCCTGCATGTTTTCTGATGCTGGGAAACCCATTTGCAAAGAGAAATGCTGTTTCCTTAGCAAATGATTAAATACAATAAAACAAAAGTTGTTCACATTCCAACACAAAGGGCATTTAAGTTCCAAGACAGAATGGTGTCCATCATTTTTAACCTTCCTGATTAGAACTATTGCACATAAAAAGGCAAAAGAATTGGTGTTTATAATTCAATGAGACAGTTAGACGTTAAACATATAAAATAAGCAAAATAAAAACAACTTCATAAGACAAACATGTTTTGAGAAATGAGAATTTGTATGCATTAGTATGCATGCTCTTTCTGCAATTTTGATGTCGTAAAACTGGTTAAGTTGCATTGCGTTGGTGAACTGCAAGCAGGTGAAACAATGCCATTGGTCATTCAACAACAAATGACACCCCAATATGTTCTATTAATTTTCCGCATTGTTAGTGATAAGCATACATTTCTGTTCACAATGTTCAAATTTCTGCTATGACATTGAATCTTTCATTTTTTATTATTACCTTATTACCTTTCAAAGTTTACATTTCTTTACTGTCCATTCTTGTTCTAGTTATCATTCCCAATTTATTGAGAATCAGCCGTAACTATCTAATTTCATACCCAAATTAGACAGCCACCTAAGAAACTTTTACATTTTAAAATATTTGTCACTTTTAATTTTCTCAAAAACAGCTGCATCTGTTTTAATTAAAATATCATTCTTTGAGATATGAAAAAGTTCATTCAATCAAAATGACAAAGTACAGAGGCACAAACATTACTAGATTCTGTTTTAATTAATTTCCGAAGAAATATGCTAGTATATAATACTCTAGCAGCCTCACCTTGTTGATTCAGGCAATAGAAATTCCTGACCTCCATGTGAGACATTATCCTGTAACAAGAAAATACACTTTACTATCAGTTTCCTTCAGTACAATGGTTCAGAACAGAAGAAGATTGCAAAATACCAGGTGAAGCACCTGCCCCTATTTTTTTAAATTTATCCAACCTACTACTAAGAAGCACATGTGCCTTTAGTCTATCTCAACCGTACACTCTACACTTCGCATATGGGCATAGACAGAAGGTGGCTTAACATCTCTGTAGCTGCACCGTAGCCGAGTGGTTAGATCATTTGCTTCTCACCAAAATGGCCTGGGTTTGATCACAGGCAAACGCATGTGGGATTCGTGGAGTGCTGAGGCAAGTTTCCTCTGGGTTATTCGGTTTCCCCCACCATCTCATTCCACCGGTGCTCCATCTTCATTCCATGTGTCATCAGTGTCACTGCCTGCAGTGCCATAGTAGTAAAAGCGGGCGTTAAACACTACAAAAAAAATCTCTGTAAGTGATTTAAGGAGCAAAGGGTATTTGCGATGTAAATCCATTCCAAAAGCATTGTATTCTTATACTGAGACTTTACCTGGTTTCTATGGGATTTATAAACTTTTTTAGGCTATACATTCGACACACACCTTCCTGAAACTCCTGTTGAATGAGCACCAGTCGTAACAGATTCACTTTCAAAATGAGTTAAGACAAAATGGCAGAACTGTGCCAAGGGTTAGTGATAGGTTATGACTAATTAAAGACACAGCTACATTCATAATGGAGTTGTACAGTCTCAACAAATGCTAAATAGTAATTCCATGCGTGAAGTGGAAGCTCCGTGGTACAAATCCCAGCTGTTACACTGAATTGTTCAGTTCTGATACTACCTCTCAAATGTTAAATAGTTCAATAATTCAATGTTGGCATAAATCACAGTACTTACTAGTTTGTATAGCAAATGTAGTAGCTTGAGCCAGTTTATTAGTGAAGGTAGAATACTAATAGAATCTTAAATTTATGCTAATGGGTAGTAATCTGACAGTAAAATTATGCAGTGACGGAAGTTCCTGCATACCTCAGCTAGCATTGGAGTTTAAAAGGCTGGTCCTTACAGGGTTGTGTTGGTCAAGCAGAGTTATTACGTTTCAATCACGCCGGTGATCTGAGGACTTGAGTTTGATCTACAATAAGGGATCAAAGCTTTTTTAATCCTTAATTTCACTTCTTTCAACCATTGATAAGGTATTACAAAACAAATTACATTTAAGAGATGAAAATGCAGTTTGAGCATTTACTTTATTAATGAAGTAACTTTTGAGGAAGAGATATATGTTTAAGGGTGTTCAACTGCGTGATCATCAGTGCCATTAAACAGCATTTCATGGCAAAAGCCAGATATAAGCTTCAATCAAAAATAAAAATACTAGTAAAAAAGAAAATACATTTTTGTAGATGCAAAGTTGATTTTCTGATCTGTATTATATGTGTGCTCAGCCACTGCTGATTTTTCTGGATAATCTAGTCTAATACAACATTGATGTTCTTTGTTGCAATCTTCTACAGTTCTGCCTGTCTGGCGTATTATGTTCAACTGGATCATGTTGCTATGGGTTCTCCATTATCTACAGCTATAGCCAATTTCTACATGTAGGAATTTCAGCATGTGGCATTCAAAACTGCACCGCTAGCTCCTGCTTAGTTCTTCTGCTATGTGGATGACACGTTTGTGGTATGGCCACATGGAAAAGATGCCCTGACAGCGTTCCATGAATTTCTCAACAGCATCCATCCCAACATCAAGTTTACCCTGGAGACTGAACATCAGGATGGCTTAGCTTTTTTGGACTTATTTATAGAAAAAATGATGGCCACCTGGGTCACAAGGTTTATAGAAAGCCAACTCACACCGATCTAGACCTTAATAGCACCAGTTGTCATCACCCGGCATAAATGCAGACAGTCCTCTCAACACTCATACATCAAGCAATTGCCATTTCTGATCTGAGAATCTGCCACAAGAAATACAACACCTTTGCACAGTTTTCAGGCAGAATCAATACACTAACCAGAAAATAAGTATTAACTTTTAACAAAACTTGCTCTAAACGCAACCATGAACCCAATACAAAGGAAGAACTTTCAGGTTTAGCAGTCATTCCATATTGTGGGGCCCTGCCAGGAAAAATTGTGAGATTACTCACAAAGTATGAAATAAAAACTATGTTCAAGCCTCCAACAAAAATATAACAGTTTTTAGGTTGTGCTAAAGATGATCTGGGTCTATGTGCACCAGGCATTTATGAAATCCCATGCAGTTGCGACAAAGTTTATATGTATAGGACAGACAGGCAGCATTGCAGAAGATCACATCAAAGAACTTAAACATTGTATTAGACTAGGTTACTCAGAAAAATCAGCAGTGGCTGAACACACATATAATGCAGATCACAAAATCAACTTGCCTCTACAAAAATGCTAAGAAAGTCCTCTAAATGCTATGACAGGTTGATTAAGAAGCTCTATACTTAAAGCTAATAAAAACAACTTTAACAGAGATGAAGCCCTTAAAATCAGCAAAGCATGGAGCCAGTCATTCAGCACGTGACTCCAACACAGTGTAAGGAAGCCTCAGCAATCATCTGATTGGTTCCACACTTGTGTCTCCATTGGCTGGAGCTCGACCAATGGGAAGAAAGAAGGCAATCTTATCCAACGCTAGCTAGGAATAAATATTATGACATCAGTAGCCTAGCTTCAGTTGGTCTGGGCCAATGTCTCCAAAACTGCCTTAAAACAAATCCAAATCCCCCCCATCCCAGAGGCAATATCCAAAAGAGCTTCTGCAACGTGGGCATGCATTAGAAATCACCGAAATTATGTAATTGCCAACATTTGCAATGGCGAGCCAAAGCACAGAAAACATTCAAGAATAAAAATGTTTTAAATGTTTTAGACGTTGCATGGCTCACCAAGTAATGCATTTCTTTAATAAAGTAAACTGGAAACTGGACTGGCTAGTTTGGGTTGCAATTTCCCGACGCATTACCGGTTTAGCTGCAACCGAGCTACAGGTACCGGGGGCATTCTCGGGAGTTTGCTGGATATTCTCCCCTGCAGTTAACACAACTGGGATGTGATTTACATTCATCGTCATGGGCGATGCCTCCACAGTTCACGCAGGTAGCTCTACTACTGCAAGTGTCACTTGTGTGACCAAAGTGCTAGCATTTGTAACATCTCAACGGATTCGGGATGTAAGGCCTAACTACAATGGCCTCATACCCGGCCTTAAGCCTTTGCGGGAGATCAACTCAATCAAAAGTAAGGAACAGGGTACAGGTAAGCAGATATTCGCCTCCATCTTTTCTCTGAACCCGATGTCACTTGTGTGACCAAAGCGCTGGCATTTGTAACATCTCAACGGATTCGGGATGTAAGGCTTAACTACAATGGCTTCATACCTGCCTTAAACCTTTGCGGGAGATCAACCCGATCAAAAGTAAGGAACAGGGTACAGGTAGGCAGATATTTGCCTCCATCTTTTCTCTGAACCCGATAAACAGATATCACACCTTGATTTTATAGGTTCTCCTTAATTTCTTCATTGGACATGTCCAATGGGCGGGTGTTCACAACACCGCGGGAGGAGTTCAGAGTACTATGCATTTCTACATGCACCAGATAGCTGGCTAAAATGTTGGCTTTTAAAATAGTAGCTGTCTGGACTGCTGAATTAGATTCAACCAGTAGCGTGTCATTGCGAGATCTTGTGCAGTTTTTAACTGGGTCAGCTATCTTATCCAGACCCTTCTGTATCACGAATGGATTTACCAACCTAAGTGTTTTTCCTTCCTCTGTTCTAGTTATAACTAAGTAACAAGGACCACTCAACTCTGCTACTTCCCTTTCACTAAATTTGCTGTTTTTTTTTGTTTTTTTTTTTGTTTTTTTTGAGTTTTCAAAGAACTCATGTCGATGATATCCTCCACCATTGCAAATGTCTCCGATGGCATGCTCACTTCCTGGGTGCCACCCTGACTTAGGTGAGATTCCTGGCCTGGCCCCTCACCCTAGAGTCTCACCTCCCAGTGTATAGCCAGAGGGATCCAATCGCCTTCAGGAGTGCATCAGCTCATGCAATGGCCCCTCCCCAGGGCTGACACTTATCAGTGGATACGAACACAGATCCTACATGATAACCAGGGGCTGGGAATTATGCGGTTACCCAGTCACCCCTTGCATCTCCCCATGCACCTTCAACCCACGCGTAGATTATCCATCAGACTGTGTACAGGGAGGTATTGGATGGGAGGTCAAACACAAAAGTGTACCAAAGTTAATTGGGCGTTTAACATATGCTCTCTCACCTCTTAGAGGAACCCAATTGAGAGTATGGCTCTGGACCCCGAGTACACCAAACCTGTACCTACCGTAGTAGGCTCCTGGGGGGTCCAGGGTGTGTCTTGTGCACTTTATGTTTTAAGTTACTCCAGAGGTAGAAATCGCAGGTTAGTTCTGGTGACCAAGGGGACCACAAATCTCTACTAATAGTTCTGTCCTGAAACACACTTTCAATTGTTCTCATTGAAAGATTAGCTGCAAGAGCTGTTGCATGGTCTTATTGAAAAAAGGCAAAATCACATTCCCTGTCTGTTAATTCTCTGAGAAAGGGGGCAAAATTGTATTAATGTATGTATGGGAATCAACTGATTTAAAAAAGTAGGCCCTGTAACTCAGAACCTAATATTATTCATGAAGTACCCCTTCATGACAAAAAAAAATTGGTGTATGGTGCACCATTAATGGAGAAAGGAACCATCTGATATGACACAAAGTTGGAGGACATTAATAAAAAAAATAAGATAAAAAAAAGTGGAGAAAGGTTTCTCAGAGCTCCAGTACGCCAGTTTTGGCATCTCCTTTCATAAAGTTGGTAAATAAAGCCTTAAAAGCAGTTGTAAAAATGTTGTATGCCTTCATCTTCCTATGATAGCGGCAGACAGCAATGAGTGCTAAGGATGTGGACAGGCAAAACAACACACGGCCAGTTCTTAAGTTTTTTGTTCTTCTGGTAGAAAAACAAGATCTGTTTTTCTTTCAGTAACATACAAGATACATATGACAGTAAAGTATAATGGGTAGCAAATGTGTGATTAAACATGAGATTTCTTTCTTTCTTACCTCTGTTTCAAAATGCACATCTCTATCCGATCCAGATTTCAGCTCGGCCGATGTTCCTTCCAACCATACAGGTTCATCTTTTATCTCAATTTTTATATCTATTTCATGGTCATCCTGGTGTATTTCTGAATCAGATTGCACTATAAATACTGAAGCAAAAGAGGGCAATTCACTCTTTACATGAACATCTGAATCATGAGTCGTTCCTGATTCACATTTCACTTCAATTGATGTTGTCTCCAGAAAACAAGGTTCCTGTTTGAATTCTATTTGAGTGGCCATTTCATGGACACCAATATCGCTCTTGAAGTTTGTTATAATAGACAGGTTATATCATTCTTCGAAAGAGAATTGAAGAAAGATGTTTTGAGAGTGAATTTTATTGCACTTGAGTTCAGTTGAGTGTTCGTAGCATCCATTGCAGAATCTGAAGATGAAAAAAAATCATAATATTTGTTATTAATACAATTCTTTGAGCTCAAACCATTAAGGTAATGCATTAGTGCCATTTGGTTAAACATTTTTGTTTCTTATCTTTTGTGGAGCCCAAATGACCTAGCTGTCGACAGGCCCTTGAACCCCACTCACTCCTCATTCTTATTATTTGCATTTTTATTGTACTTGTGTTTCTATTCATGCTACACATTAGCTTTTCTGAATATCAACCATTTTAAATCATAAATGGCTATTTAATCTTTCCTGTACCATTTGTAAAGCATTGCACTGAAGTTAAACTCCGTTTTTCTCAATTCCTTTTTTGTTGCATTTCTTACTATTCAAAATGCTCCTTGAACCAAGTTTATAACTTATTAGCTTGAAATTTTCAGGTTTCAGGAACTATGTATTTAAAAATTCTGCACTAATTAAAACTATTAAATGTTTAGGTGAAGTTAATTATTTCCAAAACTCATACTGAAAAAGTTAAACAATTTAATAACAAGTATACAACTAAGCAAAAAACATTTTCCTTTAAATTAAAATTAAGAAATGTCTGGCATATAATTTCTTTAACTTTGTATACTAAACTCAAATTAAAAATTTGGGAGCAATACAATAAATAGTTGGGTCTGAGCAACATCTCATATTACTGTATCAAAAAGTGATTAATGATGAATAAAAAGTTAATATCTTAATGGTTTGACATAGATTATTAAAATTTATGTGCACAATGTTCTTGGTTTAATATCAGTTATAATTATTTCTTTTGTCATAATGGTATTGACTAAGTTTTTATCAATGAAAAATATTTAAGATCGAGATAAAAGATCCTTTGAATGAGTATATGTTTTATGATCAGAGTATATGATACAATAAGCCAAAGCAATCAGAAGGAAGCTAGATTTTTGAATTTTCACACCTGCATTGCCTTAAATGAATAAGATGATAACTAGTGAAACATGCTAGTCCAAGAATACCAAACGTTACACAATTATCCTAATAGATATGGAACATTTATTTAATTTTTTAAGGCACACAATATAAGCAACATTCCTTTCTGTAATGCAATAATTAGTGTAAGGTTCACTGTCCCAATCTGACAGGCATTTATACTCAAATCTCACCTGAGTATGAATATCACATTTAGAAACAAAGCTCAAAATTGAGTGGAGAATGAGTGAAATTGAATTAGATTCAAACATAAAGGATAATACTTAGTGATCAACAGTAACTGGTAAAATGATTATGTTGACAAAACTTTATACAACTTGTGTTAATTCAAGAACAAAAATGTTATGTGTTGCACTCACATGACTTTCTCTACTCTTGTACTAACCATTCTCATGAACTCTTATTCTTCTATCTTCTTTATGTTAGTTGAGATACAGATTTGCAGAAATTATGTTATTTTAAGAGGTTTAATCAGGACTGAAAAATTCAATGTCATAGTCCTGATTCCTAATTTTTCAGTCCAGATCCAACCTCTTAAAACATTGCCCACACATGGCTTGTGTGTTTAAAAACACCTGCAGTAAGCTTGTTGGCATAAATAAATAATAATAATTATCTTATTGCTTATTTCCTTGTAGGTGCAAGGGTGATATGGGAATACAGTAGGCTTTGAGCGATAGTCAAATCTTTCAAAGCTTTGAGATTTCATTCTCTTTTCACGGCTAAGATATAAAAAAATTATTCACAATCTTCCATTTCACGAAACTTTTAAGTTTTCTGTAACTCACACAAATAATAAGCAATATCTCCGTAATGCTTCGCTCTACAAAAAGATTTATTTGGACATAAATTGTGTGTTCTAGCAAGATCTAAATTTTTGTGTAGTAAGATTTGGTCTATCTCTTATGGTTTACTAGTGATGCAAAAGTCACTGGGGTAAACAGGACTACATAGGCTATAGCCACAATATTCAAAATATACATTTCATTTGTCATAAAAATATCTGAAACATAAGGCATTTTACTCAAAATCATTAGAGCCATTTTCAAAAAATTTTCCATGTAAAGCGTAGTTTAGGGTGGAGCAATTTTTTTAAAAATCTTCATGTCGTATCCTTGAAAGACATTAAACTTAAATAACTACTTTAGTGTTTAACTAAATTTTCGTTTTTGAGTTATGCTGTCCAAGGACTGACAGACAACTCCAGTCAATATAACATAACTTGCGAGGTGCATCACACAGAATGCATATGCTAATAGTAATGCTATAGTTCTCTCTCACAAACAGCTTGAGATAAACTGAACCTTTGACAATGCTCAAGGACAATAGTGCATAAGGTATACAGAGGTGTAAAACAACAAACACAAAACAAAAAGCCACTGCAAAGATTTGAAAATATTGATTGGTAAGGGAGACTGCATCTTACAAGTTAAGGGATAATGATATGAGCTTTTTAGGAAAACAAATACAAAAATATTAGTATTTAATATGTTTACATTAGGGGAGTTGAATGTAAACATTAAAATTACAACAATGAGCACAGTAAAACAATGTTCTACACATTATTTTGGACATATGTAATAAAAACTCAGAAAGAGTCATAAAATATGTCAGTTTTCTCCAGATAGAAATTTCAGAGAAATATGTATCTGCCAGAATACCTATTTACCAAGTTCCTATTGGTTGCATATTTTTACTTTCTCTACTAAGAATAAGTAAGTAGAGAAAGTATTGTACTCCATCCAAAAATTCAATGTCGAGATTTCACCGGAAACATGTTTTGAGGCCCACTGAATAAAAAAAAAACAAAAAAGCATTTTTAGAAAAAGGTTCAGGTGTGTGTTTGTTTCTGTCAGTCTGTGAACAGCATTACTCAAAAATGAGAAGTTGGTTAAAAACCAAAGTTGGTATTTAAGTTTAATATCTTTTAAGGATGCGACACAAAGATTTTGAAGAAAATTTCTCCACCCTAAACTAGCCTTTATATGGAAAATTTTGATTTTATCAAAAATGGCTCTGACAATTTTGACTAATATGCCACATGTTTAAGATATTTTTATGGCAGATGAAATACATATTTTGAATTTTCTGGCTATAGCCTATGTAGTCCTGCTTACTCTGGATGAGTTTTGCATAACTGATAAACTATAAGAGACCAAATCTTACTATATAAAAAATGTAGCTCTTGCTAAAACACACAATTTATTTCCAAATAAATTTTATTGTAGAGTGAACCATTTCGGAGATATTCCTTGTTATTTGTGTAAGTTTTGGAAAACATTTTCTCAAACCTTTAAAAGATTTGGCTATCGCTCAAGACCTACTCTATTCCCACATTCCCCTTATACCACCAATAAAATAAACAAGATAATTTCTGAAGATATTTATCTCAACTAACATAAAGGCGATAAAGGAATAAGAGTTTGAAAGAATGGTTAGTGCAAGAGTAGAGAAAGTCAGGTGAGTGCAACATATCCGATTTTTCCTTATATTATCGAATATTTGAAATCGTTGTGTACTATAACATCTTTCAGCTATAATAAAATAATTTTGAATATGGAAGGAAATATTTAAATATTCATTGCCCTTAAATATGTGGATTCAACGATGCCTGCACCTGTTGGTCTGGATGGCTCCGTTGGTTAGATGCTGGCCTACTGATACAAAGGTCATGGGTTCAAAACCGGCCCAGACCGATGGTTTTTAAATGTGCTTAAAAATGACAACCCCATGTCAGTAGATTTACTGGCATGTGAAAGAACTCCTCTGGGATGAACTTCCAGGACACCAGTGCCACTGATGTGATCCTGGGAATTGACCACATCGTTGAAGAAGAAGAAGAAGAAGAAGAAGAAGAAGAAGAAGAAGAACAACAACAACAACAACAACAAGAAACAGTGAGAGAGAGAAAAGGAAGGAAAAATATCCCAAAATACTTGTTCTCCAGCTGCAGGCCTCCGATGGCAAACAATGTTAAAATGTCCATGCACATGCACAATCCCCAGATCCAAAAAAGCATTACCCCATGACCCATAACTGTTCTGGTCCAATGGCAAGAAAATGTTAGTCCCCACATAGGCGCATTTGCTAATTTGAAATAATGTTGTTTGATATCTGATATTTTCAACTCTCCCCCACCTCCCCCCCATACTCATACATAAAAGTAATTGTAAAATGCTAATTTGGGTTCCTGGGTAGCTCATTATACTTGTCGAGACCAATTATTCATGTAAAATAAAAAAATTACCTCCAAAATTATGGTTAGATATTTATTAGATATATGTATCTACAAATACATTTTTTTTAAGATTAATGAAGTAAACCTGCTCCAACCCATTGAAGTATAATATGTTTTGGCTTTGTTGTTGTTGTAGTGTTTAACGCCCGCTTTTACTACTACGGCACTGCAGGCGGTGACACTGATGACATATGGAATGAAGATGGAGCATGAGATGGCGGGGGAAACCGGAGCACCCAGAGAAAACCCGCCCTGACGCCGCTTCGTCCACCACGAATACCACATGCGGGTCCCTGGGATCGAACCCGGGCCGGTTTTGGCTTTAAAATATATACTTAATAATATTTTGGAATTTTTATTTCACTTTTCATATTTTTGCAAATTTATCTTAACATTTTGCCTATCTCTGCATTCGAGAGATCACCTCATCATGGTGCTCCTTGGAAAAGATTATCTATATCAGCTAAGGGTCTATCTCATACAGAAAATCAATAGGAAGGACCAAAAGGCCAAGTTTTGACAAAATTTGATTTTGTTATGCCAATGCAGAGTAACCATGTAGGTAACAGACAATTCAGCACATCCAAAAGTAAAAGAACCACATTTAGTGCATCTTAATCAGTTAAGAAAAAAATCTGATGTGTTGCACTCTCATGACTTTTTCTACTCTTGTAGTACTAACCATTCTCACAAACTCTTATTCCTATATTTTCTTCGTGTTAGTTAAGATAAACATTTGTACAACTTATCTTATTGCTTATTTCCTTGTAGGTGCAAGGGGAATGTTAGAATACAGTAGGCTTTGTGCGATAGTCAAATCTTTTAAAGCTTTGAGATTCTGTTGTCTTTGCACACTTAACATTTAAAAAAATGAACGATGATCCATTTAATTTAAAAGGTGAGTCAATAACACTGAATAATACTTACAACACTTGTAATTAAATTAATTACAACAACACTGTTTTCAAACTTCTATGAAAGGAAGATGACGATGATCCATTTCACGAAAGTTCTAAGTTTTCCGGAACTCACACACATAACAAGGAATATCTCCAAAATGGTTCACCCTACAAGAAAATTTATTCAGACATAAATTGTGTATTTTAGCAAGATCTACATTTTTTGTATAGTATGATTTGGTCTATCTCTAATGGTTTACCAGTTATGCAAAAGTCATCCAGAGTAAATACGACTACAGGGGCTATAGCCAGAAAATTCAAGATATACATTTCATTTGTCATAAAAATATCTCAAATATATGACATTTTAATCAAAATCATTAGAGCCATTTTCAAGAAAATCAAAATTTTCGAAAAATGTTCCATGTAAAGGGTAGTTTAGGGTGTGGCCATTTTCTTCAAAATCTTTGTGCCGCATCCTTGAAAGACACTAAACTTAAATACCAGCTTTGGTTCTTAACCGACTTTTCGTTTTTGAGTTATGCTGTCCACAGACTGACACACAGACACACACATGGACCTTTTTCTAAAAATGCTTTTTTTGGATTCAGGGGGCCTCAAAACATATATTTCCGGTAAAATCTTGACATCAAATTTTTGGGTGGAATACAATACTTCCCCTACTTACCAGTAGAGAAAGTAAAAATGTACTGGGAAAAGCATTGAGGCTTTAAAAAGTATTTCAATATGTGTACTTTTTAATTATTTTACATTTTCTGCTTTGGTACATTTTTAAATATACCTTGCAGTTTTAGAAATTCATTAACAGAAAGAGTATAGGAACTCACAACCCATCCCCCAAAATTCAAGATATATATATATATTTTTTTTTTCATTTTAATATCTGAAACATGGTATTTTAATCATAAAAAGTTAGACTAGTTTTAGAGAAAATAAAACATATTGACCACTCTCTCACGTAAAGGATAGTTTCCCAATGATATCCTTAGAATATTGGAGAATATTAATTACATATAAAATATAATATAAATATAAATTGGAGAGGTATAACTTAAACATAAAATTTTGTATGAACATTTCTATAGTTTTCCTTTACAAATCCATAATCTCATAAAGAAAATTTAACACGAATTCATCTCAGGCTATTAGTCAGATGAAAATTAGAGACATTTCCAAGCTTGCAATATGTAACAAATTACGGTGAATAACAATATAATACAATTGCTCCCAAAATTGATCTGCCTGTAAATACAATAACATGCTGAATGAAACAATTTTGTAAGTTGTAATATACAGGTTTCTCTGGAATATTTTCTAGCATAACGACAAATTTCACCTAACTTGTTGTTTGTCTAGGGAGCCCGTAATTACACACAATTACAACAAAATTATCTGCCAACTAAATGCCTAAGTAGTACAAATGCTGACAGATTATCAATATTACAGTAAAGATGTTTTCTAAGGGGCATATTCCTGCTCACACAGGTTAGCAGCAAAAGCAAATATAAGTACATTCAAAGCATGAGAATTGCCACTGATGCATATCTGCCCTTTCCCTTTGGAGTGCACAGTGAGTCCCTTGTTTTTCATTACACATGCGCCAGAACTTGGAAAACGCAGATTGATCCAATAGACCTACTCGGTTATCCTGTAGAATAGCAGCCTCTATCTGTGTATTGTACGGCCTAGCTACAGCCTAGCTCCTTCTATTATTATCTGCAATTGCTGCTACACGTGGATGACAATGTTGCCAATGATGCCACTGTGAAATCCGCAGAAGCTAGTGAATACAGGAAATATCAATAGCAGATGAGCTCTTGTTCTTATCATTATTACTTCATAATCGTTATGTGAGATTAATATAAATAGTGGAATATGTATGTCCTTGGTGGAAAAGAACTAATGTCACTAAAAGGATTACAAAGTAATAATATGAATAACAGCTCTTAATGCATTCGAGTATCACAACTTTCATGATGCAGTGTTGGTATTTTCAGCGCGTTCATGTTTCTTCAGTTGGCAACGCTCTCGGCACCCAGGCCACGCCCTCGCCTTCAGTAACAGACGACAGTATGGAGTACATCACCTGAAGCCGCTATTCTACACCATGACCGACTTACAATTACCTTGTGCCTTAGTTACAATATTTCCGCTATGGTTTGCCGCCGCTTCACAGTTGCAGCCAAATGCTTCACTGCTCTTCTTATAAAAAATATTACTCGTCTACGTTTTGCTGTTTGTGGCCCTCAATCCCTCGGCTATGCTTTGCATTTGAATCCTGTCTCGTTATCCGTAAGGATGGTGGTGTTAGTGTCACTTTGGCAGCTGTGCAACTAGTATAACGAAAGACAGTAGGATCGAGCAAGTACGTCATTTTTTCCGACCAAGTACTAAAAAATACCCGCTTCTGACAACCGACTAAAGTGTCACAATTTTTGGATCGTCCGATTTTCTGGTACTTTCCACCAATACTTCTATAGCAAAGTACTTTCAGTTATTGATCCTTAATTTAAACTGACACCGTGGGCAATTTAGTATTTTGCTTTTTTCTTGTATTTATATTCATTTCCAGGTTTGTATGTTGTAGAGCGACATCCCCAAATTTACTTACCTCCTTCGTTATTACATATCCTAAAAATCTCCATTTCCAGATCCTGAAGGCGAACTCCTCCCTGCACACGGCAAAATCTAAACGAATCTAACAATATGAGCTGCACCACAAAAAGAAAAGCAAAGGGTGGATCTACTAGTGTTCTGTGGGGTGGATCTGCCATGAAAATCATGGAGACCTGTGCTGGAGACAGAACACCAACCTCTATTTACCCCACAGAACATTTATTACTCTGTGATCGAAATAGTGCATCCATAAACCTTAACCTCAACAACTATTTGGCCACCCTTTCCGTAAACACCACCACGCGGAGTTCATAGTATTTTACGCAGCAAATGTTGACGGTTTGGGTTGAAAGGCCTGTAAAGCTTAAGAAAGTTCATATATTTGTAATTTTTGTTCAAGGTCGAACGCAAATTTTACTTTTCTCAAGACGTTCTCAACCCTTTAACGCTTATGTAAACTGAAGTTACTGTTACTATATGGCAAAGCGAACAGGCGTATTATTGACCTTCTCTGTCAGAGCGCCGCATTCGCTTGTTATCTGTTTAATAGAGTTGCGAAATACTAAAAACTTGGCGTACAGTAAGTATTGGAACACAAATTGAGCATTCGGGAGTTGCGCATGTCTGATAGGAAAGGTTAGGTAATTATTATAAGCAACTAATCGCACAGTACGTAACAGTAAAAAATAACTCCAATGATGGTAAATGTATTGCATACATTGTAACTTCATACTAATTGTTTATTGTGACATTTTTCAAAGAATGAACATGAGACTAAACATGAGAAAACAAAAGGAAAAAAAAAAAAAAAAAAAAGGAAAAAAAAGAAAAGAAAACGAATTGAATTAGTTACCAAGCTTTTCGTATTAAATAACTTTTGCAACTAAATGAAGTGCATGGTAATATAACAGAAATTTTCCTAAGGCTGATCAGATTGTAGGGTCACCTGGAATAATGTCTAGAAAGTGATTTACTCAAGTAGCAAAGGTGTAATGCAAGCATTTCATCAGCAATGTTCTTCACTGAAACATGCATCATTGTCATTGTTGCTATTATCCTAAAAAAATCATCAATCTTTCAAGATCTTGTTCCAATAATCCGTCTTTTTCCCAATAATGACCAACAATTCTTTAGTCTTCTCAATGCCAAAACTCATTTGACATACTATATCATCTCTTGCACTTGTCGATGAATAAAACTACCTTCATTATGACATGATTGAAAATATTGTATCTGCAGCGAGTGTACTTCAACTGAATTACTATTCCAAGACATAAGCAGTCCAATGTAAATATCATTGCTGTTTCACATAGTTTATGATCGCTTTGCCACATAGTAGTAATAACACTTGGCTCCTGTTACTGCACTGTGTTAACCTTTAGGAAATATTTTTTTTGGTAATACATGTTCTGTCATCTCACTTATGTTTTACCCAAAACTGTTTGTCCACGTGTCATTGCCCACCAAAGAGAAGACTGGAAACAAAATGCATTTTTTTGCTGACATCCACATAGTCACAAATGCTTGCCACAAATTTCACTTTTAAGTTTTGTCTTGTATGCTCACTTACACCACTTTGGTTGGGCAAAGCTTGAGAAAGGGCAAGCTTGGTCATTGGATAACCCGGGCTTCAAGCCAGGTGTAGTGATGGAGAGCAATCAACGTTTTGGGAGTGTGCATCTCATCCTTGTTAGACATTCATCATCCTGATGATGGAGCACACTCCCGAAACATTGATGGCTCTTCATCACTACACCTGGCTCAAAGCCCAAGAACATCTTGAATATGTTCATTGCCAGGAAAGCTTTAGATCTTATTTCCTTTAATTTCAGTTCATAAGGGAAACAAAAATTGATATTCTGAATTTTGCATTCACACTTGCACTAATTTGCTCATTAGTTTTATTCCAAAGAAATGTGTATATACACTGAAAGCGGGAGTGATGCAGCCCTTATGGATAATGGCCCCTACTAATTGGGAATACACAACACAATTTGATCAAATAATGCACAATGGTTCCAACATTTCACTATTTTTAGGCACTCTTAGTCAAATAATCACATATTTAGAAAGAAGGCTGCATGTGTGTGCATGCTTCATTTACACAGAACATTTTTTGTTATTCTACATTTACTTAAAAATGACTGTGGTGGTTATAATACTGTATGTTTAGGATATTTAAATGTCTAACAGAATATATTCTTTTAAATTTTCTAGAAATATGCTGTCAAGTCCTTTTTGGTGTGAATGACTTTTGTATAATGATAAATATAGCTAATGATAAAACCTTACTGCACAAAAATGTATATATTTTTAAAATACACAATTTATTTCAAATACTTTATTTTTTTCTGTTGACTGATTCATGGATAATAATCATTGTTATTGGTCTGAATTTTTCAATACTTTTGTCATTTTTTTAATGGTCACCATTCACTTGTTTCTCATGATGTCATGGAAAGAGTATGGAATTTCAGTGCCAGCATAATCGCTTCACTCTCCTGTATCCCTTTAAAAAAATTATTTTGTTGTTTAATGATGCTGTCAATTGCCAGGATCACATCAGCATTGCCGGTGTGCTGGAAATTTGTCCTGCAGGAGTTCTTTTACATGCCAGTAAATCTACTGACATGGAGCTGTCGTATTTAAGCACACTTAAAAATCATTGGTCTGGGCCAGATTTAAACCCATGACTTTGGAATCAGTTGGCCAGTGTCTAACCAACTGAGCCACCCATACCGACTCCTGTACCCCTGTTGTAACTATAACAAGATATATAATGAAACCATTTCTGCAAACATCTAATTATCTTCAGAAAGAAAAATAAGCTTTTGTGAGAACTTTTTATAAAAAAGAGAAAAATAAACAATAGCAGCTAGAGAAAGTCATATGAATGTAACACCTCAGAATATTTGGCTTTAGAGACCATATCCATTTTATTCTTCCAGCCAGTCACAATGAATGTTTCATGGTCATCCTGTTCAATAGAGATCTGTATGGTCCAGCGCATCTGTTTACTAGTAGCATTTATGATTTATTCATCCATATGTTTCTGTTACATAGGATATATCAAGAGTTCAGAAGAACTTACCTAATATGTACATATAAAGTTTAATTACAACGTTTATTTACAAATCTGTTTCAATTTCACGTACCTGTAAAATACATCTACACTCATTTACACATAGCATCACATTCTATATAATCTTTCCATAGTAGCTGGAGAATGGATCCTTATATAAACAATGCACATAATTTCAATCTGTGCTGTACATGTGATAAACACTTGGAGGAGCTTCCTCTCATCTGTCTATTGTTTACTTTGGAGAGTTCAAGAAATGGCCATTACCACCTCCCAATTTTAAATTAACCACATGCTATCTTTCACTGCACCAGCACAGTACATGTCCCCATACTCGTTAAACAGATAATTTAAGAATCAATAAAATTTTATGAAATATACTTTATTACTGTTTTACTGCAGAAAAAGGAACTCATTGTTTAAGATAAAACTATGCATGTAGAGATGCATGCCACTTTTCACAAAGTTGTACAGTTTGTCTAAAACACTGCACATAGATTCTGCTTCTTTTTCGGGGCTTTTCACTTGTCCTGTCCCCTTCACTTCCTCTCAATGAAACAGCATTCACAGACACACAATTATCAGGCGCGGCTCCTCAGGGTAGGCAGGGTAGGCATTGCCTACCCTATCGTAATACATCAACAAATAATGTTTAACTATGATTCTGCATTTTATCATTTGAAGCGTCATTTTCCCCTAAATTGCAGTTCAAGAAAAGTTTTCTCGGTTATAATGACCAGCGCATGGTCAAATCCTTTAATCTCAATTCCGATTCATCAAAACTGCACTGTGTGTTTGAAACGCGCGGCAGAAATGATACGCATGGAACCTGGGTAGTGGAGAGCAGGCTAGCTTAACTTCTGCCTGCCCGGCCCCATTTCCTCAGTACGAGGCCCTTGAACAGGGATAAGGAAACATTCGGTCTGTATATGCACTCCGAGCATGCGTAGACGCGTCTGCCAGCAGTCCGAACACTTGCCTGCCCAAATCCGAATTTATGCGACATTTTCCGAACAGCCATACTCCACGAACGAAGATCTCAGAGATCTGAATCTGTCATTATCTCTGTGTAATACCAGTATGACTGACTTAATTAGTGAACTATTACAAATTCCGCTTTCGCGGCGCACTGACAATGAAAAGAGGAGTGTTTTAGCCATTTAACACAAAGCTGCAGTCACACACTTTTCCAATTTCTTAATCCATTTTAGTCATGGGCGTCGCGAAACGGGGGCAAGGGGGGCCACGGCCCCCCCTTGGAAGTTGGTGAACTTAATGTGCAGTTACTAACTATTAAACTATTATTTTAATTTTGATGTAAAGAACAATTTTTGTTTAGCACAAATTAATACGGTTATCTGTAACAAATACTATAAATTTTGACAGTAAAATAATGATTTAATATTATATGATTGCAAATTTCCAACATGTGTCCCCCCCCCCTGGAAAAAAGTCTGCCGACACTCGTGATTTTAGTTCTGGCGGTAATTCGTCCGTAAGTCACACTCATTCACTCTGCTCTTATTAAACAACCAAACAATATATTTCGGGGTTTATTATTATTATTATTATTATTATTATTATTATTATTATTATTATTATTATTATTATTATTATTATTATTATTATTATTATTATTATTATTATTATTATTATTATTATTATTATTATTATTATTATTATTATTATTATTATTATTATTATTATTATTATTATTATTATTATTATTATTATTATTATTATTATTATTATTATTATTATTATTATTATTATTATTATTATTATTATTATTATTATTATTATTATTATTATTATTATTATTATTATTATTATTATTATTATTATTATTATTATTATTATTATTATTATTATTATTATTATTATTATTATTATTATTATTATTATTATTATTATTATTATTATTATTATTATTATTATTATTATTATTATTATTATTATTATTATTATTATTATTATTATTATTATTATTATTATTATTATTATTATCATTATTATTATCATTATTATTATTGTTATTATTATTATTATTATCACCATAATCATCATCGTCGTCGTCGTTGTTGTTGCTGCTGTTACACTTTGCCTACTCTAAAATTTTGACTGCGAGCCGCCACTGACAATTATTCTTCTGGTATTGATTTAATTTCATTAATAACGCTCAAACAAAAGTTCAATACATTCAAAACTATTGTTTCATCACATTAACATGGGTTTGCCACTTCACTGTGTTAACTACACTCAGTGTTCAAATCAGACTTTCTGATGAGGGGGGAAACATAAGTTTGTGTTATACTTATGACAATAATGGTAGTAATACCAGTTGTAGTAGCATTGGTGTATCATATAAGTAGGTTTACTACAAAACTTGGCTGGCAGGCACACAGCCCCTCTCGTGGACACATACTGCATGACTTTGTTTGCAGTTGCACAACCCATCTCCAGTCACACATGCATGGAGGACAAATCAAGTCTCAAATCACATTAACAATTATCAGCATAAATATAAATCATGCCTTATGACAGATGTTGGAAATGCCATCCATCTGCATCAATAGATCTACAGCATCTTGTGAGGAAATTTTCATTCACATACGTTAGTTCAGCTTCTGAAATAGTGTTAATTTGTCTCCTGACATTTTGTTTTAATTTTGTCTTGTGCAAGGCACCTAAGAGATTTTCAAAGTAACCATTCTAACCTTTATCCGATTTCATGTAAATTCTGTACCGTAAGCACATGCCATTTTACCTTTCTTTTCCTATCATGAATTGATCCTGTCTCCCTGAATTTATTTACAAGCAAACAAATGGCCTCCTACTCGGAACACACATGCCAGGAGATTTAGTTTCAAATTTTCTTACAACTTTCCTACAAATTAATGTAAGCACTTATGTATTGTACATAAACACTCTATGTTGCACTGCATACTGCAGTCAGTTCATTTCGAAAACACTTCTAAACACCCCTAATGATATTCATGTGTGAACTGGTCTGCAATAGCACAGAAACCTACCTAACAGAAATAAGATTGATGTATGTGTAACAATTAGCACACACAGCAGGGAAATGTAGCGAAGGTCACATGGGCTGTGCACCTGCCGGCCAAGTTCTGTAGTAAATGTCCTACATAGAACATAGCAGCAGTGGCGGCAGTAGCAGCAATATGCATTTTATTGTCTTTAAGAGCACCATTATTTTGTATTTCAGAGTAGTACAAGCATAATATGTTGTTGTTGTTTTCTAGTGCCTTGCATCTGGCAATGAAGCCATTAGCATTCGTGCTTTCCAATACTTTTGAACTGTAGTTTCTTCTGATCTTAATGCTTCACTGGTCTTCAAGTGGTCTTCGTTCATTTCTGCTGGATCGTTACACAGGACACATATTGGTGAGGCTGAGATACCTATTCTGTAGAGATGACTCGCCAAGCAGTCATGATTTGTCAATAGTCGGAAGGCTGCAACAGCTGTTTTCCTTGGTCTCTGGGGGATTATATCTGGATTGGAAAGTAGTGTAATCCATTTTTTATCTTTGGCATTTGTTTCTATTTCTTGTAGATATGAATGACAAAAATTTTTTATGATCAAGCGTTTTATTGAGGAATATGAGAAATTGAATTTAGAATTTTGTTTTATTGTTGTGCCTTTCTTTGCAAGTGAGTCTGCAGCTTCGTTCCCCATGACTCCACAGTGTGCTGGAATCCATTGGAGATGAACAGTCTTATTAACTTTTTGGAGTTGTGTTAACATTTTGTAGCATTCTCTAATTTTTGTTGACTTCTTTGTAGTATTTGAACATATTCCCTGAATTGCAGCTTTAGAATCTGAAAGAATTACTGCATTGTTAAATTTATTTAAGGGAAGATTTAATAATTGTCGGAGAGCAATGTATATAGCCTCTATTTCTCCATCATAATTTGTTGTGTCTCTGCCAACAGAATGATAAAAGGAAAAATGTGAACACGTAACTCCAGCTCCAGTAAGGTTTTCCTTGGAGGATCCATCAGTATATATGTGCAGCCATTCTTCTGTGGGATACCTAGTATTGATTGTTTCCAGAGCTAGAAGTTTTTGTATTTCTTTTGGTGTGTCTGATTTACTTATTTCCTCTATTAATTCCAAATTGAAGGTAGGTTGCAATAATTCCATTGGATTTTCTCTTATAAGTAGATTTTCTCTGGTGTTAGGAATGTTCAATTTGGATTTAATCTGTGTTACCTTTTCTAGGAAAGTACTATGAGTTTTAAGGATTGAATGGGGGAGGTTCTCTTCTTTCCATTTAGAGTTTGGCAGTCGTAACATTTTCTCGTGTTGGAGCAATGCTTGTTCTTCTATTTTTGTTGTTATTGATGGGGTCCGTGTTAAGGCAAGCATGGCATCAATAGGTGTGGATTTAACTGCTCCAGTGATTAGGCGAAGAGCCTGATTTTGTATTTGTTCAAGTTTATTGATGTTAGCATTTGCTGCTGTTATTAAAGCTTCAGAACAGTACAAGAGGTTTGGTTTAATATACATTTTGTATGTTGTGTTAAGGACTCTCCTTGAGCAGCCCCATTTAGCACCAGCTAACCTTTTCAGGATTTGCAATTTCTTTTCAACCTTTTCTGAGATGTTTGTTATATGTTTTTTCCAACTTAGCTTTCTGTCGAAAGTGATGCCTAAGTATTTGGCATCATCAACTGCTTTGAGTGGTTTACCATTATAATTTATGCTAACATTAACTGGTTTGTATTTTAGTGTAAATAATTCATAATTTGTTTTTTCCACATTGATAGTCATGAGGTTTTTGGAGCTCCATTCATGTACTTTGTTTAGGGCTGTTTCTATTCTGTCTTTAATTGATTCAGGTTTTTTTGAAGAGCCTGAAGTCCAAATGACTACATCGTCAGCAAATAAAGCAATTTTGGTTTCTAAAGTTTTTATTATTGATGGAAGGTCATTTATATATATGTTAAAGAGTGTTGTGCTCAGAACAGCACCTTGTGGAAGTCCTCGGTGTGTTTGTTTATATTTGGAAATGTATGTATTATATTTTGTGGCACAAAATCTTTGTGAAATAAACTGAGTTATCCACTTAAGCATGTTACTTTTCACACCTATTGATTGCAACTTCTCAACTAATTTATTTCTCCAGACTGAGTCATATGCTGATTTAAAATCAATGAATACTGCCAAGGTATCCTCCTTTCTATTGAAAGCTTCCTTGATGTCTTGGCTTAGTAGGAGTACATTTTCACTTGTACTATGATTCTGTCTGAAGCCGGTCTGTGAACTATTAATTAAGTTGTAATATTCTAGAAACCAGTTAAGTCTAGATGCCACCATTCTTTCCATCACTTTTGCAATAACACTGGTCAAAGATATTGGTCTGAAACTATTAATATTGTTTGAGGGTTTGTTTTTCTTTAAAATCGGGATGATAATGGCTTTTTTCCAGTCGGAAGGTACAGTCATTCTCCAACACGTGTTATACAAGCATAATATAACTCTTCCAAAACTGTTTGATGAAAGTCAGGGGCAATTTGTTTTCCATTTTTCAAATCTAGTTTTGTCTACACGTTCCCAGATTAGTGTAGTGCACTTACTTTCACTAACACATTTCACTTCCAATGCTGCAGTTTTTACCTGAGAAGCTGTAACATTAACACTGCTTGAAGTTGAAACGTGAGATTCAAACTGGAATACATCATTGTCATTACTTATTGTTTTTTGTCACAAATTTATCCATGCTGATGAACAATGGAACAGTGAGTGGCAAGAAACAACGGAATACTGCAAGCTGCAATCATTATTGCTGGTGCAGAATTTCTGGAATTGGGAGCCTAAATGCCAACCCAACTAATGAACCTGAGAATTATTTATTGTCTAGCTTACTTGCGATGTGATACTTTTGCTTACTCACAGTACACACTTATATAGGGTTGCCAAATCTCCTGTATTCTATGGGAACTACCTTATTTCATGAATTTTTTAAGCTATCTCCCATCTCCTGTTTTGATTTAACCTGGGAGCTCAAATCTACTGTATTTCAGAAAATGACACTAGGTTGACTGTTAAACCTGCCACGCATTTTTTAAAAACATTACTTCCTGTTATTTTGTGTACCATTGATTTGTATTAATAGTAACAGCGCATGAATCGATATATTGTAATATTGATAGCATGACTTCATCGAAATGAGGTGTTATCTGTGACGCCATATCTGTTTACTGATTTTGCTTGTGCTTCGGTTGAGTTGAAGCCATTACCTTGCATTTATTTGTTGTAGTAAATTCATTAAGCAGTGAATTATGGATGAAGATGGACACAAAACTCCTCCTAAAAAGAAAGGGAATTATATATGTGTGTGTACCCAAAGAAGTGGGAAGAAACTTATTCATGGATTAATCCAGTAAAGAATAATTATAAAATGCATTGTTCACTTTGTAAGTGTGACTTCAGCATTACACATGGTTGCAATTCAGATTGTGTGCAATATGAAAATACTGATGGACACAAACGTCAAGTTTGGGGAATTAACTCTTATAGCAAGATATCCAGTTATTTTCAGTCTTTGGGTGAAAGTAGTGAATCTGAGAAAACTGCAGTAAGTGAGTTAGCAGTGGTCTATCACACAGTGAAAAATAACAAAATTTACAGTAGCTTGGAGTGTGCAAACAAACTAGCAGACACTATATACTGTGATTCAGATGCAGTAAAAAAATGCATTGCTGAAGAACGAAGGTAGAGTTTATTGCAAGAAATGTGTTAGCACCAGGAAGTGTGGGTGATTTTTTGGATATACTCTGTAGCTACAGATTCCTCTAATCACAAAAACAGAAAATTGTTTCCATGGTTATCAGGCACTGTGATCCTTTTATTGATATACAAAACAAACTGTTAGACTTTGTGGAACAAGCTGACGAGACTGCTATTGGCATTCTCAAATTGATAGTCTTCAAACACACTCTCTAAAAGTAAATAATATAACAGCATATTGTGCAGACAATGCAAATGCAAATAATGGTAATACTAGATTAGTGATGAAAGTTTGTGTGATGATAACAATGCAATATTAAAACCAAACTGCTCAAACCATATTATTGATAATAGTGCTAAACATGCTGTTGATGTGTTAGATGTAGATTTAGAGATGGTAGCCATTAAGGTTTATGGTCACTTTTCAGCATCACTGAAAAGGAGGGAGGAATTGAAGTCTTTCTGTGCTTTTGTAGATAATGAATGGAGTGAAATGTTAAGGCATGTGCCAACTGTCCCTCACATCAGCTATTGATATGCTGTTAAATAATTGGGAACTATTAAGTTATTTTCAAAGCACAAAGAAATTCCTAAACCATTGAAACAATAATTTACTGATGAGGAGCCAGATAAAATGTTACTGCTTGAGGCATATCTATAATTTTTTTCTTAAATAGGTAATATTCTTGTTGGAACTTCTAAGTACCTTGAAATTTCAGATTTAACTATCATGGAAGCACTTACTGCTATTGAAGCTTTGATGACAAAGATATTGGAGAGAAAAGAAGATGCTTTTTTTTGGAAGCAGTACATGGAAAGTTTTAAATGTTGTTGTTAGCTAATGCTGGATTTCTGACAATGAAGTCATTAATCTTCAAGTTTTAAATGTTAGAACCTGCCATTAAGAAAAAAAAATTCAAATTATTTTGTTCAATTCAACGAAGCTCTATGCTTATATTTGTTGAAACATACAAACATTTCTGACAATGTAAAAATCCAATCCTTGCTGCCATTGACATTGAAGAGTCAATTTTCAAAATTTTCAAAATATTCTTGTTTACTTTGAGGTTGACATAAATGAGGATAACCTGTATGATGTGGTTAGCTCAGTGGTTAGAGCGTCCGCCCGGCAAGCGGAAGGTCTGTGGTTCAAATCCCAGTTGTGGCATTGAATTTTTAAGTTCCAGTTCTACCTCTTAAACCAAAGTTAATATTTAAGATTTTGAAGAAAATTCCTACACCCTAAACTCCCCTTTATATGGAAAAGTTCTCGAACATTTTGATTTTCTCGAAAATGGCTCTTAACAATTTTGATTAAAATGCCATATGTTTAAGATATTTTTATGACAAATGAAATGTATATTTTAAATTTTCTGGCTATAGCCTATGTAGCCCTGTTTACTCTGGATGACTTTTACATAACTGGTAAACTGTAAGAGAGAGAGAGCAAATCTTACTGTACAGAAAATGTAGATCTTGCTAAAACACACAATTTATGGCCCTTTTTTTTTTTTCTTCTTTTTTTTTCTTTGTAGAGTGAGTCATTTTGAAGATATTCCATTTTATTTGTGTGAGTTTTGGAAAACTTAAACTTTCTTCAAATGGAATGTTGTTATTCATTTTTGTATATGTTAGCCATGCAAAGAGAATGGAACCTTAAAGCTTTAAAAGATTTGACTATCGCTCAAGGCCCACTGTGTCCCCTTATTCCCCTTGCACCTACAAGGAAATATGCAATAAGATGATTTCTGCAAATTAGCAAAATATGCTTCTGGTCTAAGAGGCCATGGTTATACTTATAAAGACAACTTTAACAAGAAAGAAGAAGCTCTCAAACTTCACAAGACATGGTACCCTGCTCTACTAAACAGAGCCACAGCCAAACCCCTTGGACCAATCATAGAAAATCACAGAAAACAGGTGGACCAATCAGGTTATGGGAGGGAGGTACAGCTTGATCATTTAGACCTGACCCTGCAGAAACGCAGAAGAGGAGAAGTTACTCTAGGGTGGGGGACAAAGGCTGGCAGTATCCTCCTTACCTGCTTTTGTTACCTGCATTGTGCACATGCTCGGAACTCTGCTACTACCGATCCAAAACCCCTCCTAGAAGATAGTGGACTAGTCCAACTACTGCGCATACAGCTAAGCAGGGTCAGGTCTAAATAATCAAACTGTAGCTGCCAGTATATATAAACCTGCTCTTTCTCCTGGCAATTCAGTAGCAACCAAGAGACCTAGGAGAGTTATACATTGCCACTGATGATGCTTGCCGCAGCTGCAAGTGAAACGTTTGGGAGAGGAATGAAGGAGACCAGTGGACCACTGGCTCTTAGCCCAGAAGCAAATTTTGCTAATTATGACTCCGGCCATGAAAGCCTTCGTTTATTCATGAATCTCTGCAAATGTTGATCTCAACCAACATGAAGATACAGGTCATTGACATTTCTGGTCAACTCAGCACACCATGAAACAAGATGTTGAATTATTAAAACATGTAAAACCTACAGTTGAACTTTTGGGATTAAACACACATAAAGAAAAAGGTTCACCTAGCCATGAATTTTGAAATGCAAGCAAACATCCTGACACACAGCAACCCAGATAGCAGCACAATCACAGCCACAACAGATTCTTTGTCTGCACGAAAAGTAAATTAAGTAAACTAAAAGTGTCTATAGGTCAACTCAAATACTTCTTTAAAATCATTTGAAAAATTTCACTGTTTATATCCCTTCATATATGTTAAGTGGAAATATCAGATTGTTCCTATTGTGTAGTACTTGGAACTGCATTAAAGAAGCTTAAGAAGGTGGTGTCCTGTGCAAATGACGGTAGAAAGTGATAGAATCTAGGCTATCTGTAGTACAGTTAGTTTTGCAGTTGGTGAACAGGGGATATGCAATCATATTAGAACAATCTGTTGAACTAGAGAAGTAATTGTGATTTATGTAATGAAATAGTTAAGTTATGTCAGTCAAGATAATCTAAAACTGAGCAAAATACTATGATTGGGAACAAGTACTGTAACTGCAAGAATTCTTGCATTTGAATATATTGTATATTGTTTTTCTCCTTTTTCAGATTTTGCAATGGACTCTAAGAATACCTGAAGATTTTTTGAAGAAAAGAAATTAAACCAGTGAAATTCAACTCTGAAGAGCATGTTTCTTCAGATTCTGATTTAAAGAATAAATTGTTCATGCTTCATAATGGAGGATAAGATTGATATTGGCATGCATGAAATAGAAGTGAAAGAAGAACCTTTTTTGATAGAGGGAATTTTGAATACTGAATTTAAATCTGAGCCAGAAGAGACTTGGGGTTCAGATGTTTCTATAAAGAGTGAGTCAGGTTCTCTTAATTCAGTTTTTATAGCGCAGCCTGAACATGAAATAGTTACCAAAACTGAGATCGAAGAAGAACCTGACTGCCTTAATCAAACATCAACTGAACAGAAATCTGAACCAGAAGGAGTAGACTTAAATTTCCTTACAGAGGTAAGATATGCAGAAAAACTTATTGACTTAGAACAAAAGAACGCTTTTCAACATTAAATTTATTTTCGTTTTCGCTAGCACCTATTTGTAGTAGTAGATGCATGTACAATTTTAAAAAGTGGAATCAGGACTGAAAAATTCAATGTCATAGCAGGGATCTGAACCACAGATCTTCCACTTATCGAGCGACTGCTTTAACCACTAAGCTACTATAGCCAACTTGCCAGTATGACATTACAGTACAGTAGCACAAGGGTTAAATTTGTATATGGATCATTATTATTTACTTATACCAACAATCTAACTGCTGGTGTTTTTAAACACACAAACCGTATGTGGGCAATGTTTAAAAGGTGGAATCAGGACTGAAAAATTCAATGCCACAGCCGGGAGTTCAGTGAATGCTTTATTTCGTAATTGCAACCCGAGATAAGAAAAGAGTTCTCATTGCTCTACCGACTGCTTGCCGAGGCATGCATAACTATCTCACAGTGAGGCAAGATAAGAGTCTAAATAAATCAATCAAGAATCTATTAAAAAGACTGCACCATATTCATCAATATTGTTGTCATGCTATAGTTGGTTTTTCATTGTTGAGCCAGGAAAACAATAAGAACAATGAATTTATGACAGTCTTTGTTGTTATTTTTATCTGTGGCATTCTTAGCTTGCACTTCTGAGTGTAAACATAGACAAGCATAACAGCCTGCAGGAGTTTGAAAGGAATTATAAATATTGATAATCCAGATGATCTGTGTGATGAAGATCACAATATGTATAATTTGTGGTATGATGATGATGAAGTTATTGAAGAAGTTGATGTCATCGAAATAAGTGAAATGCATCAAATGGCAGAGCCACCAGAGACAGAAAAATTATCAGATGTCACTGAGGATGAAGCGCTCTAGCATGGTTCTACACTCTTCCATCAAGGAAGAAGGGTGGTTCAAAATATTCTGCGACAAAACCTGGTCTAAGAAAAGTGAGCTAAAATATGCATGTTTGGACAATATTGCTTCAAATATTTAATAAACCATCAATTTACACTAATAATTGACATTCTGAATTAATTTGTATGTGACCTGTAATAGCAGAATAGTTTACAATGTTGACAAGGGGTAGTCATGTTACTCCCCTTGGTGACTGGAAGGCGTAAAATTATCTTGGTAGCAGAAGGGTTAACATGGAGATTTCACTGACAATTTATGCTCCGAGGTCCACTGAATCCAAACAAAAGAAGTTATTTTACTTTCTCTACTATGTACTTATAGTAAGTAGAGAAAGTATTATATTCCATACAAAAATTTGATACATAGGTTTCATAAAAAATATTACCTCTGAACTCTAAAGCATTTTTTACTTTTTCTACTGGGTACTTCATTAACCAGGGAAAATATTGTATTCTGCCCAAAAATTTGATACCGAGATTTCAAGGAAATATTTGTGTTGAAAACCGCTGAATCCAGAAAAAGCATACTTTTTAGAAAAATATATATTTGTTTGAGAGGTAGAATCGGAGTTGAAAAATTCAATGCCACTGCTGGAATTTGAACCACAGCCCCTCCGCTTACCAGGCAGGATTTGAACCTCAGACGCTCTGCTTACCGGGCGGGTGCTCTAACCTATTGTGACAACCTGCCAGAATGACATTAAATTCTCCAACCGATTCATATTTCTCCTGGTAAACTACAAAAGCAGTTTCACATCAGAGACAATTAATCCAATGGTGACTTACTATCGTAAGTACTTTATGTCCCAGGATTAAATAATCTAAGGTGGTAATTATTATTTATGACAACATGCAACAAATATTAACACACAAATAATATATATTTGTGATTGTGTGTGAATGGGTGGGGTGGATGGTGTTGATGTGTTTTTTTTTAATAAATTTATTGACAGCATGTTCCATTCTTTGTAGAATACTACATGCTAGGAAATACATATTATATAATAATACATATTTGATGTTATACTATTTACAAATTTGCAAAAGTCTTTCAAATAGTTTTCCACTATTCATGCTTTGGTATGGGTCAAGTTCTTCCTTTGTTTCACTATTTATGATTGTTTTCTTTCTTTTTCGAAGTTCTTACACTGTAGTAATAAGTGATCTGTTGTTTCTTCACCAGCATGTTGCGTCTTCTATTATTCTGAACCACTTGTAGTAGCTTTTCAGTTTACCATGCCCAGTAACCATGGTAGTTAAGTTACGATCCTCTGAAGTCGTTTTATGACATCCAGGAAATAGAGTCTAGTTTCTTTGCTTTGTGTGAAATCTCCCATTCTTTTTGTCAGAGATATGTTGATCTCTGATTTATTTTCATAGTATTGCTATAGGTATTTTTTGATAAGCTAGTTGAACTCCTGTTTTGATTGCTTCTTTTGCCAGTCTGTCCACCACCTCATTTCCTCAAAGACCAGCATGTCCTTTTGCCCATCCCACATGTATTTTTCACCTGTCTAGCTCAAGTAGTCTTATTTGATTCCTGATTTGCTCTATTAGGAAACTATGATTGTGTAGGTTCTTCAAGAAAATCCCCCCCCCCCCCCCCCCCATCTCAGCCCACCCTTTACATAGAACATTTTTTGAAAATGTTTATTTTCCCAAAAATGGCGCCTACACTTTTGATTAAAATGCTATATGGTAAGATATTTTCATGACAAATGAAATGCATATCTTGAATTTTCTGGGAATGTCTTCAAAAGCCATCTGCAGTTTGGTGACTTTTGTGTATCTGGTAAACCATAAGAAAGACACAATCTTACTGCAGAAAAAATGTTGATTTTGTTAAGACAATTTGTCAGGTACATCTTTTGTGGAGCAACTATTTCCGAGATACTCATTATTTGCTTGAATTTTCTAATATTATATTTCCTTCAATGGGAGATAGTTCTTCATTTTTTATACCCTGGACATGGAAGGACAATGCATTTCAAAGCCATCACATAGTGTCTAGCTCTTAAAAGATTTGACTACCACTTCAGCCTACTGTATTCCCCTATTACCATTGTGCCTAGAAAAGGTATTTTTAAGCGTAAGAGTGAGTAGAAAAAGTCCTGTGAGTATGCACTTGAGATTTTTAGAAAACGGTTCATGTCCACGTATAGTGTGTCTGTAAACAGCATAACTCTAAAGTGAAAAGTCTGTCAAATACTAAACTTGGTATTTAAGTTCAGCATCTTCCAAGAATGTGACGAAAATTTTCAAGAAAATTTCCCCTACCAAACTGTCCTTTTCATAGGAAATTTTTAAAACATGATTTTCTCGAAAACAGCTCTTAAGAATTTGGATTAAAAATCCATATGTTTAAGGTATGTTCATGACAAATGAAATACATATCTTGAATTTCCTGGAAATAGCCTCTGAAGTCTTCTTCATTCTGTATGACTTTTACATAACCAGTAAACCATAAGGCACAGAATGTTACATCTATGAGGGTCGTTCAATATATAATGCCCCATATTTTTCTTTTTTCTCTGAACATATTTATTCTTAAGAGTCAGAAGTTGGTGACATATACATCAAGATTTCTTGCCCATGTCCTGTTTTTCTACGTAGTCTCCATCACGTCCTACAGCCTTACAGTAATGTTTTGTGAGAGCGTGTATTCCCTGCCAGTAAATGCCCTTGTCCTGTATGTGTAGGCATGTTTTCACTGCATGAATTACGCTCTTGTCATCTTCAAAGTGAATCTTTAAGTGACTCAAAGAGCTGGAAACCCAACAATTCAGATGAAATGGCCTTTCTTTGAATCTTGTGGTCTGCTGTGAACATTTGTGGAACTCATCATGAGCACATCCTTGTATACCTGAGAATCTCAATCATTGCACATGCTGACTGATAACTGCAGAGCCAATATCAAGTTGTGATGCACCAGTCTGCATTAATAGTGGCATTTGCACAGTTCAGCATGTCTGCAGCAGTGGCTGTACAGGACGTCCTGAGTGTGGGTGATCTGTTTCTGCATTTCCTGCTTTAACTTTCTTTACCCAACGTCCAATTTCACTCCTATCAACTGCATCATTACCATACACTGCACACAAATATTTATGGATGTTCACCACGGTTTCTTTTTCCACACACAAGAATTCAGTAACGGCACATTGCTTGTAACAAGAGTCATTTGTAGATACCATTTTGACACTGTACCATGGCTCTGCCATCTGCCAGAATGGTTCGAAGCTTCACAGGCACACAGAAGAAACATCAAATGTGAAGGACCTACAAGGATGTTTGTCTGTATATATTAAAGTCTACTGTATTCCCATACTCCCTTTGTACCTGCAAGAAAATTAGGAATAACATCTGCAAATGTTTATCTGGACTAATATGAACAATATAGAGCAATAAGATTTTGTAAGAATGGTTAGTACAAGAGTAGAGAAAGTCATGCGAGTGCAACATATCAGTTTTTTCTATCTTGTGTCCATGCAAAGAGAACAGAATTTCAAAGCAATTACACAGGGACTGGCTTTGAAAGGATTTGATGGTCATATAAAGCCTACTATATGCATTGTATAACTAGAATAAAATATCTAAGTAAGCAAATAAGTTGTGGCATTGAATTTTTAAGTTCCAGTTCTACCTCTTAAGCAAATAAGATTTTTTTTGCATTAATAAGAAGTAGATAGAAGAATAAAGTTTTGTATGAATAGTTTGTAGAAGTGTGATAGAGAAAGGTCATATGAATGTAACACATCAGAGGTGTCTCTCCCTTCCTCCCTCCTTCCTCTCTGTCACAATTAAACAGATAGTTGTTATTACTGCATTAATGTGCATATACTTTGCCACAAAATAACTGTTGCACTTCACCATGAAGGTGGCTCAAATTATAGGAATGTCTTTTTTATTATTTTCAATGAAAACACTCCTTAAATGCTTTCTGTATTGTGTACAGTTTTGGATACAGTCTAAACATAATACTGTGAGAAATGACAAGTCCAGTTACTTTTTAACGTCACTTTATTTCCTCTAAACCTGAATCACAATTCATAACTTGTGACCTTACAACTCACAGTTGTTCTGTTCCATTAACCTCAGCATTGAATTTTTAAGTTCCAGTTCTACCTCTCAAACTGTTCAGCTGTTCACAGGTCACTGACTTAAAGATGGGGTATAAATGAAACAATTAAAAAAGATGATTCATAATACTTTTTGTTGCTAATACAATCATTCATTTTGATTTTGCAATATTTCCAAAAGTTTATACATATAGTTCCACAAATATGAAAAATTGATCAACTACATAGGTGCTGTGGCCGAGCAGTTAGACCATTCACCAAGGTTGCCCAGGCTCGATCCCAGAGACCTGCATGTGATATTCGTGGTGGATGAAGTGATGTCTGAGTGGTTTTCTTTGCATTCTGTGGTTTCTCCCACCACCCATTCCTCCAATTGCTCCATCATCGCCTTTCCATTCATCAATTTTGCCTGCATTTCATATCCTGTTACTCACTATCATACCTGGTGATGGGATGACCATCCACTTTCAGGTGTTAATTCTGTCCGGTCCATAGGTTCCTGTGCTCCCCGACAGGTGTCTGACCCTAGGCACTGGCTGTAGGTCCTACATAAGGGGAGGGTAACCAGGTAAAGAAGACAGAAGAAGTTGTTAATGACCATGTCTGACATCCATAGAGTAGTACTGGGTAGACACAGATTTCCAATACGTGGAATTTAGTTTGTCACCATCCATTAGGCTGTGTTAAACCAAGCCTTCCTATCTAACTTGTTGAAGCAGGAGGGGAGGAAATGCTGAGTTTTCCTTCTCTGTGAAATCTGGTAATGTTTTCATACCTGGTACGAGTCCACATTTAAAACCTGTTAAAATTTAATTCTCATTAGCTGTGAAGTGGTTTACAAATAGAGCTTTGAATTTTGAGGTAAAAAGTTGTTTCTTCAAAAGTAGAAAAAAGTTTAGAGGAGATTCCTTCATACCCTGTGAGAAACCGCCATTGGATCTGGGATATTAAAGGTTGCATATAATGGAACAAAACGTTACATTGTTAAAGTTTAGATTTACTACTTATTTCAGGCAATGCAGGAAGTGTATCAGGCTTTAGAGAAATACACAACACCCAATTCATTGTCTCCTCCAAAGAGAAAAGATCCAGCACCTTCACCTGCACCAAATCTTGTAAAGGGAGTTGATGGTACTAAGGTAAGACAAAATAGTTTTCACATGCAAATTGTATTACATTTATAACATTCTTATATGCAATTGTATCATTATAGATATATTGCTACTGTATTTATCATGCATAATTGACTTATTATGGCATAGGTCCCAATAATAGCAATCATTTAATACAGTGGTGTTTAATGTATAATTAATATTTTTTCAGTGTGACCCTGTAATCCCGCGGCACAAGAGCCCATCTGGACCAAAGTCTACTACCCGACCACTGCGTCCCAAACCTCTGCCCATAATAGGCGTCATGGCTGGGGTGCAGTACTTGAGGTGGAACGTGGTTAGTGTAGGGGTGAGCAAAATATAATTTGTCAACTAGAGATAAAATTAAAAATATTCTGAAAATATGCTTTTAGGTAAAGCATAAATCAGCATGTGCAAATGTATATGTAATGTTACATAAACTGCATTAAAATATGGAATATGCTCAACTCACCTCATTTGTATCATCATCGTCATTATCATTTTACTGTCATTAAGTTTATACAATAGACTATGTTCAAACAATACATACAATAGCAATACATGATTGCATTATATCACTGCTAAGGGAAATATTAATATTAATTTTGGAAGGAATGATTGATAATTCAAGTGGGATGTTCCTTGCTTTATTTTCAGCAATTATTATCTTATAAAGCATTCAGTTATAAAATTGCAATCATACTACAGCATTCATAAGACAGCATGAAAAGTTAAACACTATGTGGAACAAACATACCTAAAGGAGGAACTTTATCAGAAATAGATTCCACTAGTTTGTATAATTTTATATTTCCCACGGGTTATATAATGTTTCCATTGGGAAAAAAAAACATTAAATGGGATTCAAACTAATTATACTGTTCGTAAAAGTTAAAGGCATGTAAACGCTAGTCAATACTCAAGCAGAGCGCTGTTGCCAAGCATAGTGCATGTACCGGCAGAGATTCTGAGCATGAGCATGTGAGATGCGTGTACCACATTCGGCAGCGCTGGTAGGAGGTGCAAGCCTACGATTCGCTGGAGTCTGCAGTACGGCCCGCCTCCATATGCCTTTAACTTTTGCGTAGATTATAAGGAAATTGAAGCTATTAACAGTGAAGCAACAAGATTCTAAAGTAAGAACAAATTAGAAACTAAAAACTTCACTTATCTTAGTAATGTTGCAAGTAATGTTGCAACAAGAACTTGCAACATTACTAAGATAAGTGAAGTTTTTAGTTTCTAATTTGTTCTTACTTTAGGGATTCAAACTGTTTACCCACCAGTGGTGATTTGAACACGCCTTAGCCAATTTAAACCAAAAAAGGTGAGTCAACTTTCTTTCACTATCAAGCCTTTGAAACATTTTCTGGTAAAATATAAGTAAGTGTTGCGTAGTGTTATTAATCGACTCACCTTTTTGGTTTAAATTGATTATTACAACACTGTTTTCAAACTTCCAAGAAAGAAGATATGCCTTAGCCAGTTCTGCTATAGCAAACACACGAACTTAGTCTCACTAATTAAGCTTACATCTGTAAGCCTAGTGCCCAACACTGGAATCATTTTTACTTTTAGTCCATAACTTAATAGAAACACCTAAGAACGTACTTTTTTACAGATGCACTGAAGTTAAATTTACAGTATTTGCCCATTAATGTAGAAGGATAAGGGTAATCAAGATAAACTAAATGGATGATAAAAACTGGTAAATAGGGCCCAATAGCTCGAAAACTATGGTGTTGGAGTATATGGGCCCAGAGCAGTTCAATGAAGAATTGTAAGTGATCTGTAACTTGGGATATGTAGGGATATGTAGGGATATATGTAAATAGTATTAAATTGTAAACATATAGGAATTTGTATCCATGATGAAGTTTAATAAACATCTTTTCAAAACTGTGTGATGAGCCCATGGCTGCCATGTTCTCTGAACAGCAAGGGAAGCATATGACTAATTTAATTCTCATACCATCTATTCATGTAAGCCTGGTAATTAGGTAACCCTTCGCATAGGTCTCACTGAAGTTGGGTATTTACTTTTGTGAAAGATAGTACCTAATTTTAATTTTAAAAACTTATGAAGCTTTTTGTTTTTATTGAATTTATAAAACTATGTAACAGAGAAACTGCTTGATATGTTCCTAAATTATAAAATCAGGCAAATAGTGGTAACATTGCATGTAGTAATGTATAGTTTGCATTCTCTGGTTTTTGTAATACATTTGAAGGGCCTAAACATATTTGAAAAACTTTCTTTGAATATTTGTAAACAAAACTGAGAACACAGCATTTTCTTGTTACAGGAGAACATTCTAAGGGAAGATCAGAAGTTGCTATTGTCTGAATCTACAAGGTAAGACTGTTGGGTTTGTTGCAATATGGTGCTCCTACTTGTTTATTTTACCTCATACAAAATAAATGTGAAAATTAAATGTTCTCTACTTCAGAAAATGCAAAATATGTACGGTTGAACCTTAGTTTTTGCATATATCAAGGGGGAGAGGGAAAATTACTTGTAACTCAGAGTTACTTACAAATGAGAATTTGATAATGCATCATATTCTGTTTAAAGAAAAAGTAATACAGTGAGCCCACGTGTGTAAAATTTTACAAACAACAAAGATATGTACAAAGAAAATATTATTTTGAACTTGGTCCAGCTTTAAAGAAATCAGTTAATTTGACTTGTTCCAATTTTGTTACATTTAAGTGCATACACCTCATTTTGTTATTGATGACTGTACATAGCATGGCATAAGCAATGCCTTCTGAAGAATTTCAGTTTTGGTTTTGTGTCAAAGTTCCATCTCTCGTAAATTTTACTTTCTGACCTACTCTATAATATTTCCTTTTCCTGTTCTTCATGGCTGATTTAAAACAATTGAGAACTAAAAGACAAAACCGCTATTCAACAGTAAACACCAGATCTCAAACATTTTTATATTTACTTCCCCTTCATTGCTACAACATTGTCAAGATAGCACATGCTGTATGCTCATTATAATTATGTAAAACTCAGTTGTATTTCACCAAAATTTAGTACAGTAGAATCCCGAAATAACGTGGTTGTTGGGGCACATGCCTTAGCTCCTCCTTATAACAATTCTGCAGTAATAAATTACAGTACATTGTAAAGTATGTAACATACGGTAAAGTACACCACTTTTAAGTGCAGTTATACACCAGTTATGTTAGAGATGTATTCCAGTCCTGCAACCAATCTCAATCTATACAGTACATACAATACACTGCACCCATTTTACACTAAACTAATTTTGCATTGTCTTAAAGAAATCAGTGAGTTTTGTTTGGCGACATAATTCATGTTTTTTTTTCTCCGCATATTGTTTGATTTTAACAAGATGGTATTGAATGCTGTTTGATTCATTTTGCTTCTCCATATGTAGAATCATCTTATTTATGGTACTTATCACTTCACTAACATACAGAATATCTTCTTACGTGTGCATGTCTCATTAGTTCGAGAAATTCTTAACAATGCAGTTGTCTAGGTAACACTAGAGGTAGCAAAAATTATATTCCAGTACTGCTCTTCGAAGAAAATTTTAAACTCAACTTTCAAAAATAAATAAAAAGTATGGTATATTTCTGAGGGACATACTTTCCCCCGTGTTAAATATGAATCCACTGTATTTCAGACCATGCTATTTTGGGCTTCTACTGTACATATAACAGCATATTACGTATAAATACATTACATATAAATAAGGTTCCCTTAACATGTTTCTAAATTACATTTTGCCGGGACTTACAAAAATGTATATATTATTGCATATTACTTAGAAGTGGGTTATGTATAAGCAGGTTCAACTGTATTTTGTCAGCTTACACTGGGGACACATGCATTTTAGACATATAATATGTATGTAGCTTAGCATAATCAAGCATTTACTGGAACTGCACACATGCTCAGTGTATATTCAAAGCCATAAAAGGAAAGTGAGCATAAACACGCATCTTAGCTGGGAGCAGAATTGAAATGCTAGAACACACATAATCTAGAAAGTGTGTGGAGATTCTCTCACTAACATAAAAAGGGAAGAAGTGGAACACTTCACATCATCAGTGCATTTATTTTGCATTCTGCTTCTCCAAGTGCCTCTGCAATTGCAATGATGGAAGCAGAGAGATTACACATTGAGACTGAAGCTTGTCCTGTGTTATGGATATAGTTTGTGATGTACATGATAAAATGAAACAGCTGCATGGCACAGCTTCTTGTTGTTTTACCCCTAAACTTACAGCATCTATAAAATAATTAGTGAGTGTATTCCTATAGCAGTTGTCATATCTATTAATGTTAACACTACTGTCAAAATGAACATCGTGAGCCTGTGAACGATGGTTTGATTTCAACATTGTAGCTATCCATGGCATTTGTGTACAAAATTGTGTAGGTTGTACTTTTAAAAAGAAGTTCATAAATAAAGAAGCTGAGATTCTAAAATGATTTAAATTCAAAATTACCATGAAATGCCTTTCACTATTAATTGAATGCACTCACCACCATCTTTGTATTTTCCTTCTCTCTAATACGAGATAGGCAAGTTGGACTGGAGCAACTGCTACCTGAGAACTGAAGCAAGATAGAATGGTAGCGTCTCAGCCATGTGTATGTACATCCCAAACATTCTCAAATATCATGAACAAAACTTGACGTAAAGATTATGCTTGTGTGCCACCTGTGTTAAAACCGTAAACCTATGCTGTTGTAATCACAATTATTAAAGTAATTTTTAAGAAAATAAAAACATTGAAAGAATTTCTATTTACCACTGTTAGCAGCTGAGTATGGTTTTTAGTTCGGATATTGTTTAGAAAAGCTTACGCAAGCACTTGGTCAGAATTTTGGCAAAGTCCCACTCGGCAGTGTGTACGAATGGTCACGAAAGTTGCCGAAGTTGCTGTGTTAATGCAGCACTGCCAACAGCAGAATGTCCCTAGGAGTTTGTTGCCAATAGTAAGTTTGAATGTTTTTGCGGGAGTCGGCAGTATGCTGCTGACCTTCTTAGAAGCAACTAGTGCAATGGATCACTTTATCAGTATATTAGATTTGGCACCTCTGTGCTTTAATGAGGAGTCATGCATGCAGTTCCTGTAGGACGAGGGCCTGCTGAGGACTCGAATGCTATGCAGGGAATGTGATGTGCCCTAGGGCGAAGCCTACAGTCCCCCATCTGTGCCATCCCAGCGCATGGGGCTCCGTAAATGGATTTTTTCTCCACTCGAAAATTAAAAAATAAATAAAAATAAATAAATAAAAAAAAAACGATAATTAATAAAAATAATATAATACTATTAAATATAATATTATATGTAATATAATATAATATTAAATAATAATACAATAAAATAATATAATATGTTGTTTTCTAGTGCCTTGCATCTGGCAATGAAGCCATTAGCATTATATTATAATATAATATAATATAAATAAAAAAGAATGATAAATAATAAAAATAATATAAAGATGATATATATAATATAAATTTAATAACATTAAAAATAATAATATAAAATAAAATAAACAAAAAAAGAACGATAAATAGTAAACATAATAAAAATATAATAATATTAAATATAATAAATATAATATATAAATATATATAATAACATTAAATAATAAAATAATAATAAATATAAGTATAATATATAAATAATATATATAGTATAAATGTAATGATCATCATCATACGCGATAGCGGTATGTCTGTGGCGGCAACGACGCGAGTGAGTACATTTGTGTTTAATGTGTTGGTAACGAAAACTAGTGTAGTGTAAAAAGCAATGTTGGCAGATGTGAAAATCGTCTGCTAGTCATGCAGTGAAATCTAGTGGGCGATTGTGAAACTACTGTCGGCGCATGCACAGTAAGTAAGTTCGAACTTAGAATCTGGCTGGCAAGTGGAAAGTGAGCTGTTCTAAACTTGAGCCTTTAGTTCTGCTTTGCCCAATAGCTATTATTTCGCTTTTGGGAATCTTCTCTCTCTTTCTCCCTCTACCTCCTTATTCCTCTCTCTTGCACTTTTCTCATTACCTCTCCCTCCCTCTACATATACCTCTGTCTCACCCTCTACCACTCCCACTCTCTACCTCTACATCAACCTCTCCTTCCACATTTCACTCCTTTCCTTTACATAACCCTCTACCTTTCCCCTCTACATCTCATTCCTCCACATCTCTCTCTTCCTCTCACCCCTCTCTCCCTCTACATCACCCTTTCCCACGCTCTCTCCCCTACACCACCCTCCCCTACCTCTACATCTATCTCTCCCACACTCTGCCTCTACATCCCCTTCTCCCTCTTTCTACATCACCCTCTACCTCCCTCCCTTCCTCTGTCTCCCTCTAGAGCTCTTTCTCTTTCAGTCTAAGACCTGCATCTCCCTCTCCCACCCACCCTATACCTCTTCCTTCCTCTGCATCTCCACACTCGCCTCTCTCACTCTACATCACCCTCTCCCTCCCTCGACATACTCTCCCACTCTCGCTCTCCTTCAAATGCTCCCTCTCCCTCCCTCTACATCTACCTCTCTCCATCTCCCTTTCCCTCTACATCACCTTCTCCTTCCCTCTACATCTCCCTCCCTGTACATCTCCCTCTCCCTCTCCCATTAAGTATGTTTTGATTGATGTTTTTCTGCTACATTTCAGATTGGTCACAGAAGCAGCTGGGAACTTTGAACCTGCTGTCATCAGAGCAGGTATCAATGGCTCCTTAAAACCCACTGAAAACAGCAACCCTTGTGTGAAAGCTAACACAACTCCAGCACTTGGAACCAATACTACACAGATGTTCAGCGTGCACAATAACGAATGTCAATTCTGTGGCAAGTGCTATAGCTCAAAATCAAATTTACAAAGTCATGTTGTAACTCACCAAGGCATAAGGAAACACTGCTGTAGCATTTGTGGCAGGAGCTATTTAATTGCAAAATATTTAAAAGAACATATGTTAACTCACGAGCCCAAAGGTAGATATAAATGTGACAAGTGTGGTAAGCATTGCTTTACAGCATCACGTTTGAAGTCACATAAGGTGATGCATGAGGAGAAAAAAGTATTTAAGTGCAAACTGTGTGAGCGTAGTTTTCTTCGTGCAACAACGTTGAAAAGTCATATTCAAATTCACAGTGGCGAACGACCATTTAAATGTGATAAATGTGATAAGAGCTTTGGCAGATTAGGGGGTTTGAAAAACCATTATTTTATTCATGAAGGCAAAAAGCCATATAAATGTACAAAATGTGAGAAGGGCTTTACCCAGTCATCACAATTGAAAGCACATATGTTAATTCATGAGGACAAAAGGCTGCACAAGTGTAGCATTTGTGATAAAAGTTTTATTCAAGCATCAAATTTGAGATCACACAAATTAATTCATGAAGGCAAACGACCACATGTGTGTGGATCTTGTGGGAAGAGTTTTACTCGTAACACACATCTGAAGGGCCATATTAAAATAGTCCATGAAAACAAGTCACCAGAGGAACATCTGTAAAAATGCATTTATGTTTTAGGATGGCAAAAGTTCACTGAGCCATTGCATTCTTATTTACTGTATTTCATTGCATAATGGTTGCACCTTTACTTATAGACAGGCAGTCAGGAGTTAAACACTTCACTGCATAATGTCGCATTAATGTTCCAGGTGTTCCCTATCGAGAAATACATTGCAGGAGGAAGTACAGAGTATGAGGCATATTGTAATTCAGGGTTGTTCATAAGTAACTGAACATTTGAAAAATTAACCAATTTTAATTATTTTTTTGGATATTTTGTACATATTTATAAATAAAAACATTTCCCAGTGCCGTGCAGTTGGTTCAGTTCCTAATGTGCCCACCAAAGCCCACTAGAGAGCATTTTTGTGCATTGAGAATTGCTGCTTTATAAAGGCCTTGTTATTTTGTTTTTTCTTTTTTCTTTCTTAAAAAGCGTGGGCTGAAGAAAGAAAATGCTGCATACTTTAAGAGGTAGAACTGGAACTTAAAAATTCAATGCCACAACTGGGATTTGAACCACAGACCTTCCGCTAGCCCACACACGGCTTGTGTGTTTAAAAACACCAACAGTAAGTTTGTTGGCATAAATAAATAATATTGCTGCATACTTGATTAATTTTACTATACAACGAAGAAAAATCATTGCCAGGTCTGAGACCAAGAAACCTGTGACTGAAACTAAGCATTTATTTAATGATAGTTTGGTGCATGATGCCGGGTGCCTAGCAGGAAGACCATCCTTTCAGTTGGTGAAAAGTTTTAGGAAACATGCTCTGTAAAAGAGAAGAGAAGATCAGGTCTGCATCTTTCTGCAACATGTGAAGAAAACAGCAAATGTGAGTTTCATTAACAGCCCAGAAAGATCAATCTCCAAACCTGCTCAGGAATTGAACATTTCTCCTACGTCTGTAAAACACTAAATTTCTGGACATATTGTATACTAATTGTTCAGGCTCATGCCCTTCTCCTCCGTGATCTCCCAATTTAACTCCCTTAGACTTTTTCCTACGGGTATTCATTAAGGACTAACCAGGCACTATCACTGAAATGACAGACAGAATTGTAACTACATTACAGATGGTCAATCCTCGTATGATGTCCGAGGTGCCTGATGAGAAGGAACATTGCCTGCAATTGTTATCTATGTGGTTTATGTTACAGTATGTTACTTTAAGCTAAATTTATGCAAATACACTCTTCACGACACCAAGAAATCTTTTTATTAATAAATATGTAGAACATATCCAAAAATAATTAAAATCGGTTAATTTATTGAATGTCCAGTGATTTATGAAAGACCCAGTATATTCCCTATTCTTGAAGCTGTCAGTTTGATGGCTAGTCCATTGATATCTGATTGATTAAGTACCTAAAGTGCAGGAATTAGCAGTGAATGGAGAGGCAAGAGAAGTGAACCATTTGATTAGCACATGCCAAGTCAGTCTTCTTCAACTGTGTATGGCTGTTTCTGCAGTTATTTTAACAAGTGCTTATGTATCTAAATGTTCATGCATATCTCTTATTTATTATTTACGTATTTTAACATCTCTCCAAAATATGGACTTGCTCAGTAGTCCAATAATATAGGCTCCAGTTAAAAAGTACCCATGATTGAGCAGTATCATAAATATTTTTGCATATAGTAGATGAATCTTTATTCAATAAATGGAAAGTCACATTTTTTCATTATTATTATTATCATCGTTATCATCATTATTATTGTTGTTAATTAATTTATTTACTAGAGTAGGTTTTTCATTGTGTTGTCGGTGCCACTTTTGTTTACCCTCCTTCCTCTCTCGTATCAACTGCAAACCATGTAACATGGCCATGCTTCAATATGCTCTGACTCGCTCTTACTCCCATTATTCTTTTTCTCCATTTTCATTATTTTCTCCTTTTATTGTCACATACACATGTGCATACAAATACCCATGGCCAAGGTGAGGCTCGAACCTTCGGAGCTCTGCATGGCAGAGCACCAAAGATATATGCTCCAGGGACCACGGCTATGAGAGCCGCTTATCATATACTAGTCGCTGAAAGTTAACATGGCCAGTTGTAAATAATTTATCCTTTGCATAATTGTTGCACCATGTATTTTTATTTAATGAAGAAGGCATAAAAAGTGTGGCAATTATGTGATGAAATACGGTATGCTACATTTCTATGTTTAAGCTCTGCTTAAACCAAAATGTCCTTCCACTTGGTCTTGCAGTTTGTGCAACAATGATTGTCATGGATATTATGATTGAAAAGGGAGTATTGCAACTAGTGTTTGTTGCTCCCTCCACTCTCTACATTCATTTGGCATTTGGCATTTAATCTTGACTTGGCAGCAAGTTGAAATGGAGCTCCTGTTTGCCGCTACTGCCAGGTGCAAAGTTCACAGAGTTAATTGGTTTTTTTAATACAAGAGGCATTTAAGTAATCCAAATTCAACAGTTAATGAAAGTATATGGATGGCAAAAATGTCTGCAACTGTGTGCATGTATTGTACTTTTATACTTGAATTTTGTATATTTCCATGTATACATAATAATCTCTATTGCAACTATTTTGGAAAAAAGATATATATAATATAAATGTTAAGGTTTTTACCATTATTAACTGTGTTATATGCCTTATCTTGCCTTCTCCTACTCGCCCTGCCAAAAAACTGACTTTCTATAGAGTCACTTCCTTGGAGTTTCATACTTTGTTTGCTACATACTCAGTAAGTAGAGGAAGTACTGCATTCTGCCCAAAAATGTTTTAAAGTTCCCTGAATCCAAAAATGGATTTTTAGAAAAAGGTCCACATGTGTAAGCAGCGTAACTCAAAAGCAAAAAGTGGGCCAAATATTGAACTTGGTACCTATGAGGGCTGGAAAGAAATCAGTGGGAATATATAAATTTTGTGTGAACTATTTATTGTGCAATCATGAGACTTCTACAGGCCTTCAGCACAATTCCCTGTCACATGTTGCAATCATTGCCAGATATGGAGAAGTCGCAGGATACCAGCAGCAGTGCCCTCTTTGTCGATGTCTGCAAGAGAGTGCCCTATAGCTCAAAAGTATGGCCTCTCTAGTGTGGAAACGTATCCTTCGCAATGGTTCTTTCATCTCAGGGATCACATTAAAGTCACAGGGACTCATGTCCAGTGAATAGGGTTGGTGTTCTAGAACCTCCTATCTTATAAAGAGGTTTTGCATGCTACTGCGTTATGTTCTGCAACACAACGGGTGGATCCCTGTCTCATAAGTTGGGTCGTTTTCTGCACAGTGCTGGACAAAGATAATGTTCCAGATTTGAATCAATTCTGTGACACTGTTTTCAATCCCATGTTCACTTACACGTGTTTCCTGATGCACACTAATCACATCCTGCACAAAAGGCTGCAACCCAACATGCAGCAGTCCAATATGGCACAGCCTCATTCCTACATATTTCTTGTAGCCCAGAGTGATATTCCCTGATATTTTTTCCACGGGCGACTTTGATCTCTATCCATTTTGAACTTGGTAAATACCCCCTTTAGGGCAGTGTGATTTGACAACTTACATTCAACACACACCACTCCTATCACTGCAGTGATAAAACACTGTTGCCATTTACTTCTTTCCAGCCCTTCTATTTAAATTGTCCTTGAAGGATGCAACACAACTTTAAGAAAATACCCTCACCTCAAACTTCCCTTTAACTTAATGTGAAGAAATACACTATGGGACAAAGAGGTTGGCAACTATGAATCAGAGAGAAACACAGGTAATGGAACAGAAGCGCCATCTAAAACTGAAACAATGGAATAGGAGTGTGAACTAATTAGTGAAATAATGTAAATAAAGGGGAAGTAACATTAGCAGAAAGTGTTAGGAAGTGAAGATTCTTTTTTGTTCCCTTTAGCTGTCAATTTTCATCGGAAATCTGCATTTGAAATAACGAAATCACCAGTAATTTACGATAATTATTTCCACTAAAATATGATGCTTAAAGCATTCTGTTAGTCAATCACCTGCCACATCTCAAAACTTTATATCTGTTTCTTCTTCTTCCTCTACAGCATAGGGGTAGCCGTGTCAATCCCTCTTCTTCATTCCTTCCTATTCCTCATCATTCTCCTCATTTCCCGTCTTATTCCTACGTCTCCCAATCTTTTCCATTCTATCTTTCACATTATTCACGGTCTTTTCCCACTCCCTCCTTGTATCTTTACTTCTAATATGTTTAACTTTTCTATCCTCTACCATTCAGGATACATATCCTCACCACTTCAATTGCTTTTGTTCAAATATCTCCTCCAATGATTTTTGGCCTACTTCCTCTCTAATCCTTCATTCCTTACCCTATCTCTCCTAGTTTTATTTACTGCTTTTCTTAAATATTTCATCTCACTGGATTGAATTTTACTTATTTGCTTACCTTGTAATGGCATCTAAAGTAAAAGCAAATTAGAAACTAAAAGCTTCACTTATCTTAGTAATATTGCAAGTTCTTTGGTGCTGACATTGTTTTGAGGGGAACAATTTATTCCTCAATAAAACGCTTGATCATTAAAAAATTTTCTCATTCATACCTACAAGAAATAGAAACAAATGCCAAAGATAAAAAATGGATTACACTACTTTCCAACCCAGATATAATCCCCCAGAGACCAAGGAAAACAGCGGTTGCAGCCTTCCGACTATTGACAAATCACGACTGCTTAGCAAGTCATCTCTACAGAATAGGTATCTCAGCCTCACCAATATGTGTCCTGTGTAACAATCCAGCAGAAATGAATGAAGACCACTTGAAGACCTGTGAAGCATTAAGATCAGAAGAAACTACAGTTCAAAAGTATTGGAAAGCACGAATGCTAATGGCTTCATTGCCAGATGCAAGGCACTAGAAAACAACAACATTGTTTCGAGTTGACTCCAACTCATTCTCAAAGTAATGGTATATTTTCCATTCCATGTAAGTGTCAGTACCAGTACCGACCACTATAATTGCATCTTTGTTTTCATAGATACTGTATTTGCTTCATAAATGTAAATTATGAAATATATTCATATTTTACGATTACCTATAGTATGAGAGGTACAATTGGAACTGAACAATTTAATGCCACAGCTGGGATTTGAACCACAGACCCTCCACTTATCAGGAGGGTGCTCTAACCAGTTACATGACAACCTGCCACAATGACATTGAATTTTCCAACTGATCCGTATTTCTCCTGGTAAACCACAAAGGCAGTCTCACATCAGAGACAATTACCCTAATGGTGACTTACTATTGTAAGTACTTTATGTCCCTGGATTAAATAACCTCAAGATGGTAATTATTATTTATGCCAACAAAATTACTGTTGGTATTTTTTTTAAACAAAGTTCCAATTCTACTTCTCAAACATTGCCCACATACAGCTTGTGAGATAAAGAAAAAACACCAACAGTAACTAAAGTCTAAAATAAGAACAAATTAGAAACTAAAAGCTTCACTTATCTTAGTAATATTGCAAGATTTTCCCCAGCTGACATGTTTCAAGTTGTGATCCAAGTTGAAAATAAGTTGGATTAAAACTTGAAACATGTCCACTATGGAATTTTGCAATATTACTAAGATAAGTGAAGCTTTTAGTTTCTAATTTGTTCTTATTTTAGATTCTGTTGCTTTACGGTTAATAGCTTCAATATTTCCTAATTCACCAACAGTAAGTTTCTTGGCATAAATACATAATAATACTGCATACATTGTTCGTTGTCGTGATACAGACTGTGAGATTAACGACATTTACGAATCCAACCATAGCACTGAAGCACAACTTACATTGAAGTTTATTTACCGAATGGCAGGAACTGACCAGGATATTCATTTCACAATAAACAGGAAAGGTACAGTAGAATCCCGAAATAATGTGGTTGTTGGGGGACATGACTTAGCCCCGTGTTATAACGATTCCACATTATATCAAAATGTGAGCTTAGAAGTGACAAAACTCAATCCCGCAGAGGTGGTAGGCAACATTTGTGCAATAATTACAGCACATTGTAAAGTGTGTAATATATGGTAAAATACACAACTTCTAATGCAATTATACACCAATTATGCTAGGGGTGTATTGCAGTCCTGCAACTGATCTTAATTTATACCATACATAGAATCACACTGCACCCATTTTACATTAACCTAATTTTTCATTGTCTTAAAGAAATCAGTTTTGTTTGGCAGCATAATTCAAGCTTTTTTCTCCATCTATTGTTTGATTGTAACAAGATGAAGATAATTACTGTTCAATCCTCCACAAAAAGGATCATCTTGTTAATGGTACTTATCACTTCACTAACAAGCAGAATGTCTTCTGTGTGCAAGTCTTGTTACTTCGGGGAATTCTTAGCAATGCAGTGGTTAAGGTCAACACTAAGAATACAGCACCTGCAGTGAACAAGGTCTATGCTAGGGGTAGCAAAAAGTATATTCCAGTACTGCTCTTTGAAGAAAATTTTAAACTCAACATTCAAAAATAAAAAAATAAATAAAAAGTGTAATATATTTTTAGGGGGACATACTTTACCCATCGTTAAACTCAAATCCGTGCTATTTCAGGCTGCTTCTGTATTTTGCTTCTAACAATTAATATTGTCCGCAAGACTTATGTCTGGGGAATTGGTGCAGAGGTTGGTAGCAAAAGGCTCTGCAACTATCGAGGTTGACCATACTTGGGTAGTTGCCTTCCCGTAACACCTGTTTAGTTCTGTATGGGGAATTTTGGCAATCAGATTCACTAGTACACAGGAGCTATAGCTGCTATTGCCTGGTACCCCCTCAGTAGCTGTGTATGTGTATGAAATACCTGTGTCTAATTATAACAAATGTGATATTGTAAAAGTGAAAATATTTATTGCTACATAACCAGATCACAATAAATATTAATACATTTATCCACTGTACAGTTCAGATCAGTATTTTTAAGTAACATAAAATCATTTATACTAGTGGAATCCGTATTTTGTTAATTTCTTTAGAGGTTATCACAATTCTAACAAAGAAGCAGAACACAATTCCCAAAGCATAAGCACCATAAACATCAGGTTTTACTTGATTATCATTGCATGTTTTAGCTGTATAAAAATATAACCACAAAGAAGGTGCACATCTGTAACTATCTACCATATAGGCCTTGTGTATGTTATTATTACAAGCTTTGACATATTAACATTAAAAGGGGATCATACGTATTTCATTACATCAAATAAAAAAAAAGCTTATATTCTAGTGACTTAGAAGAAAGACTCTTGAAGAATTACAAATATCATTAACTTACTATGGAAGACAGTTTGCTTTCTGCTGTCAACATATAAAAATAAACAACTCTAATATGTTAACTTAACAGTTTGTGTTCCCTTCGTTTTATCAACAATGTTAATCATACAGGAAGGATTTGTTGCATTTAACCAGAATGTGACGCTCTAAAAGGCACATACAGCTTTGATATGTACACGACTCTCACTTATAGAGGTGCTGATGATATGGCGATCCCAGCGGTGAATAAGGGCCCACAATTCTATGCCAACCAGTCGTGGGAGAACTCTCGCAGTTGGACATAGTCTGAACTTTGGGACTCCATGGATTTGACCACCTGTAAAGAAAAGAGTGTAGCAATGTACCAGCAAAATGATTATGTTTCTCACAGGTCAGTCAAACATTACTCAAAACTTCAAGTACAGAGAACCTCTTTTTACTGCCTCTAACATGTACCTATGAGGGTCATTCCATAAGTCCTGGCAACTATGGGAAAATGTTCGATAATGCAACAACAGGGGAAATCCATGCTGTGCATTGCACCATGAAGATAGTATGGATTTCAATGCCAACAGAAAATAGAGATAGAGGACAGGAGTAAATGGTACTGGTTGAAATGAAACACGCAATGGAACTTTGTGTAAATTTATTGGAACATGGATGTCAATGTCCATGGCATTGAACGCCTTCCCCATCATTGGCAATGCTGTGCGGATGTCCTGTGGGGGTTATTTTGAAGGACAAATGGAACAAAAATCTATCAATTAACATCCATGGCACCGTTTCAACAAACCAGCTGTCCTTCAAAATAACCCCCACAGGACATCCGCACAGCATTGCCAATGATGGGGAAGGCGTTCAATGCCATGGACATTGACATCCATGTGTGCCATTTGTTGCCGATATGCCATTAGGGTATCCACCCTGTTTTTAAAGCAACAGGGCAATGCCCTATCCTCCAAAGCTTCTCGTAGGTCAGTATGACACTGAGTAGCATTCCAGTCACCTAGCATGGCAATTTTCACATATGATCCTATTCCAATCTGTTGTCGCACGGTCAACCTCACACTGAATGCTTTTGGAGCTGGTTCCTAGCCATTGTCACTTAGTCACCAACTGTGATTGAATTTGGTATGGTTTGCCACGAGGGTTTTGAATGTATATACAAACAATACAGTGATGTCACATGTTCAAAAGATATCACACTGTTGCCAAGACTTATGGAATGATCCGCATATTAGATAGAGGAAGTAACAGATTCTATCCAAAAATTCAATATTCAGAAATACATGGTTTGACTTCCCCTGAGTAAGAAAAAAGGAGAAACAAAAATAAGCCTGTGTGTGTAAATTTTGTGAAAACAATTTTTTTTATCAGCTGAAGGTTTGTCCTCTATAATTACCAAATGTCAATTATTATTTCTTCTATGTTACTAGAACAGTGCTGTACAACTTTTGTACTCGGGCACATTTAACTCATGCCTAAGAAGGAGCAGGTGCCATCACAAACACCATTAGGGCAAGTTCTCTTCTTTAAAGAAGAAAAAAGGAAAGCACTGTTTAGGGAAATAATGAATGCAGCTTTAGGTGTAGAAAAACATACTTCATGAGTATACTGGCAAGATATTCAGAAGAAAATAGTTTTGTCTGAAATTTTAACTAATATTAGAAATCTTCGGAGTAAACATTTGTTTATGACAACTCTTAACATGACATACAATGTATACATAAAGCCATTTTTTACTTATTGCAACAAAGTTCTTGTAACAGCAAATTCAAAAATAATCCAAATGTTTCAAAACCAAAGTCAGACTAATTACAGGTGCTATCAAAACCACACCAATAGCAGCTATGGAAATACAAACCAAACAATACCCCATCAAATATGAAATAGAAAAAGTAGCTTATTCAACACAAAAAGTTGATCAGACTGTAGTGGTTTTTACTGTGGTTGCTCTAGCAATGAGGTTCTTATCTTCAGGATGTTCAATGGGTTAGCGGATATATGATGGCGATTATTAATATATTTTCCATAAATATTCAATTCTCTAACAATTTAACTTTATTACAATGAAGTTACAATAAAACAACAAATTATCTTCACTTTCTACAAATCTTGATGTTGTGAAGTCCTGAAACTATAAGTTAAAACCTCCGTGATTTTTATGCACGTTAAATTCACACTTCTCTCGTAAATATTGTAGAATATTTAGTTACGATCGCATGTGACAAATATTAATGCGCAATATTTTACTAAAATAATGTTCTTTTGGCAATACAATCCAATATTATTGGTTGCCGATAATATCTTGTTATAATTAGTAATGCAAATATACGTCCATCTTACACTACGTATATATCAATAATGATTGTCATTCATTACCTGTCTACGGCAGTCTTAAATGTTCCACTCATAAGGGAATACATCACTTTCATTAAACAACTATATTCCATTGTTAATAAAGCTCTTGGATACATTTTCAGCAATATAGTTAAATGGTATTATGGTTCAGTTATCAGTTTCAAGTAATCACTGTCATGAAAATGTCATTGCTGCTACACTGTCTTGCTTCATGCATTAGATAACAACTCTTTAACCTGTTGTATATTTTATCCATTCCAGCTTTTCCTTGAATGACCAATGTGTGGGTAAATAAGTTATCTTATAAGTCCTCATATTCCCTTGCATAATCATTTTCAGGAATGTGGAATGGTGTTTCGGGTACTTTATAAAAATTATTACAGTATAGTTCACTTAATATTTGAGATATAACAGTAATTTCTGAGTATCCTCGAAAAACGGCAGTTGCACCCTTCAGGTTAATTACAGGACATGATTGTCTGGCAAAACATTTAAACAGAATTTGAATATATTCTTCACCACTCTGTCCTCTATGTGATCTGCAAGAGGAAATGGACCGAGACCACCTTAAAATATACCCGGCCATTTCTAACACTCCATCCATCAGTGAAAAATATTGGAGAGCAAGAGGATTAATGACTTCATTGTCAGAAATTCAGCATTAGCTAACAACATATTTGAGATATATGGAGGTTCTATTTTGTGATTTAACCCTTTCAATTCTGAAAGACCACCAATCTGCTGATTTGCCATAACCACTCTGTAAGACTATTTCTGGTACTGTATGTTCTGGGGTACCTTTTTAGCACTTATCCCTGGATGATAGGGACGTCACAAAGGAGAATTTGCTGGGTGAAGATTCACTGGATGTCAGCGTTATCTTAATTATTGCAAGAATTCCTTGCTCATCAGATGTGAGACCATCTCCATGCTATTCGTTGTGCCCACACAGATAAGCAGCCAGCTACACAAGTGTGACACAAGGGAAGACCTCAGTCTCCCAATCTTTCTGGCTGGATAGCGCTGTATCTTTGTAGGCATCCATTTGGTGCATTGCAGGCAATCCAGGTCCTTCAGAACCTCCAATAAGGTTATGAAATAACACTTGGTAACACACTTTGGCTCAATGATAATGGCTCTGTGTTTGCTCTATTGAATTTTAACATTGTCTAATGTGCATTATGTTGGGAGCAAGTGAAAGCATTCCTGGACCACGTCCAAATAAATAATAACCTAATTCACAAAATTGGCTTTCCACTTTGCTATCAATATGCATTCCCATTCTTGTTCCTGGTTTATTGTGAGTCAGCCTTAATAATTGTCAATAGGTGATGTCCATGTTGGTCTGCAAACATGTTCTTCATTAAAGTATGATTTGAAGCATTCCTGGCGACGAACATGATTCAAGATGTTTTCGGGCTTCGAGCCAGGTGGAGTGATGAAGTAAGAGTGAACGGACCAATATATGCACTGTCCGCTAGTACGTACCGAGTAGAAAACACTTAGTCTAATGTGGAGGTGGTTCAACATTCTGTTGGAATCTGTGTTTTCTGAGCCGGTTGATCTCCAACTTTAAGGCTGGTTTCCAGGAGGGACTAAACTGCAATCCGGCATCCCAGTTCAGTGTACTCTTCTCGGGGGAGATGAACAGAGCCTCCTTCACCCTCCGTTCCCAGAAACTGCTACATTTTGCCACAATGGCCATTTGTTTGAAGTTAGCTCTGTGGTCTTTTTCAAAGCAGTGCTCCGCCAACCCTGACTTGTCAGGCTGCATTTAGTGTATGGATCGTTCGTGTTCCTTGACTCTGGTGGAAATGGTCCTGCCGGTTTGCCCTATGTATGGCGTCCTGCATTCACAGGGGATACGGTATACCCCTGGTACATTAAGGTCCAGTTTGTCCTTTACCGGTCTCACTAGGTGTTCGATCTTCAAAGGCGGTTTGTGGATGGTTCTGATATTGTGTTTGGCGAGAATTTTACTGATTCTCCAGATAGATTGCCAGTATATGGGATGCAGGCAGTTGCAGTCGCCTTGTCTGATGTTTGCTGAGATTGTGGTTTTCCTCTCTTGGCCTTGGAGATTGAGGATTCAATATCTTCTACGGAGAAGCCGTTTTGATGGAAAGTGTACCTCAGGTGCTGTAGTTCTTGCTTTAGGTGGCTGGGATCTGAGATAGACGCAGCTCTGTGTGCCAGAGTGTTGAGAACTCCAACCCGTTGTGATTTATGATGGAAACTGCATTCAAATAAGGGTCAGTGTGCATTGGTTTGCAGTACACTGCATGCCCCGAGTACTGTTATTGTTTCTGGAGACCAGAATGTCCAAAAATGGCAGAGTTCCGTCCTTCTCCACTTCCATCATGAACTGAATTTGGGGTCGGAGGCTCACTAAACTCTCTCAGCAGAACAAAAAAGCAGGAATCTATCAAACCAGTTGTCCAGATTGTGACCAGATTTACATAGAAAAAACCAAGAGGGATTTAGAAACCAAGTTAAAAGAACACATGAGATGCATCAAATACAAACAGATGGATAAATCTGCTGTTGCGCACCATTTTTGGACATCCAACCACAACATTACGCCGAACATAAAACTTTTAAAAGCTACAAAACACACTGCAGAGTTGGATACTTAGGAAAAAGTTCATATAATAATAATAATAAAAAAAAAAAGCTCCGCGTAATGAACTTTGATTTGCCTCCACAAAACTCTTTATGGAAGTTTATCGGCTCACTGCTAGATGTCATCTCAACCAACCATACATCAAACAATATCAACAAGAACCAGTTGTTTAATTCTGATGATGGGAGCAAGTTGGGCTCTTGAAACCGGTCAAGTTTAACTATATGTAACTGATGTTTTGTGTTTCAATCTGACTCAGTTTTCATTATGATTTAAATTCACATCACTGTTACTAGCTTATAAAAAGATAAAGATATATATATATATATGATAAAGTGCATTTCTTCAGTGGGAAATTATCATCTTCCTCAATCTAATGTCACATAAGACTTGCTTTTGAACACTTGCATTTTGGCATATAGAAAATGTTATGAATTCTGTATGATGTATTTTAATGACACCACTTTCTGCATTCACTCATTTATTTTTATCTCTCTTCTTCAAACTATTTGTACAGAAGCTTATTTTTCTATCTGCTTCATGTTAACCGAGATAAACATTTGCACATTTTGTTGTAGGCACAAGGGGGATACAGGATGTTAAAGTGATAGCCAACTCTTTTATGAACAGGTCACTATATGCTGACTTAAAAGTTCCATGCTGTTTCTATGACACTCAGAGAAACAACTGAATGGTGACAGTACTTCATAAAATAACAAACTTTTGAGAAATTTGAACCAGTAACAGGTAGCTCAGAAACAGCTGATACTACAAAAAAAAGTTATTTGATATAAACTTTGCATTTTAACCCTTTTAGTACCAGGGTACAGCGGCTGCCAGGCATTAAAGTGCCAGAGCTGGTGTAAGTGGCTTCGGAAGTACAGTCACTGCAAAACATTATATTGTAAAGATATTTTTGTGACACCCTATAGTGACGGAATACAAACCCTTGGCAGGGTCCAGCCTTTGTCCTTCCAAACTGGATTTACAACTGTATTGATGACTTTCATAACACTAAACTACCCCTCAGTCTGTGTTTGTATGTGGTGTATTTCCTGTGAAAAATAGCAAGTGGTTCTTGCATGGTTTTGTAGTAGTTATAGGTGTTGAAAAGCTGCTAGAATATTTCGACTGTTGTGAGCTAAATGCTAATAAGCTTTTATCAGATAGTGACATCAATTTTTGTAATGCCCCCTCCCCCCCACCCCTCTCACCTACTTAGCCTTGTTATTTATTATTAATAGTGTAATTTCATATTGGAGAAAGATTAATGGTAGCCTCCTTAGTATGGTGGTAGCATTGCTGCTTACCAAGCATGGGACCGGAGTTCGATTCCCAGTACTGGCATGGGGATTTTCTTCTGCTGGGAGACCTGGTACGAGATGCATTCAGCCTTGTTAGGTCCTGAGGGGCCAATTGAGGACCTACTTGATAAAGAAGTAGCAATCCCTGTTTGAGAAGGCTGCATAACAAGCTAGGACGGACCAGGGTACAGACAGGCTAGGAAGGACCACTGACTGACCACATCCCACCTACAGTACTGCACTCCACTCATGATGCCTGTGGTAGGCAGAGGTGGGAGATACAACAGTCAGGTAGTAGGCCTTGGCCCGGATGCTATGTTGTGGCGCTGGTTACAAGAGATTAATAAAATTAAATTAAATTTTTGTATCTGCTATCTGCCATCTTAACTTCGCTACACTTGATCTCTTGCCTTTCCATTACCACTTCATTACTCATCTAAATATTCTCACAAACCACATCATTTTCCCCTATTCTCCTACCAAAATCCCCTATCATCACTTTAACATTTCCCCCCCCCAATTTATATATGTCTTTATTCAAGCGTTTAAGCAGGTACAGATTACGGAACACAAATAGTTATACAGAGTAGTGAGTAGACTGTAACATATGAGGACTGTCCCAGAAGTACCCAACCTAACAAAGAAAGCATACAAATTTTAGAAAAAAAAATCTTATTTCTCTACATAGTCTCCTTTCAGCTCGACACACATTTCCCAGGGACACTCAACAGCTTTGATACCCTGTCTATAGTGAGAACCATCGAGCTCTGCAAAATAACCATCAACTGCAGACTCCACCTTTTCATTGTGGGCAAATCTTTTACCACCAAGCCATTTCTTCAAGTTTGGAAACAGAAAATCAGAGGAGGCTAAATCTGGCGAATAGGGTGGATGACTTTAACTCATTGATTTTGGCCATGGTGGTAATAGATGTGTGAACTGATGCACTGTCTTAATGAAAAAAACTTTCTTTTTCGCTAAATGCAGTCAGTGTTTCTTAATTTCAGTACTCAAATGCTGCAACAGGCTCATATAATACTTGCCATTGATTGCTTTTCTTTTTAAGAGATAATCAATGAAAATTATCCCACATGTATCCTAAAAAACTGACATGAACTTGCCTGTAAATGGAACTGTCTTTGCTTTCTTTGGAGCCAATTCTCCCCTCTCACTCCACTGTTTCCACTGTTCTTTTGTTTCAGGTGTGAAGTGATGAACCCAAGCTTCATCTATGGTTCTGAATAGAGTAAAAACCTATCTTTATTGCAGCAAAACATCATATTCATCTGGTGCACAGCTTTGTCATGTCCAAATTTTCAGCCAACATGCAATCTACAGCACTTTTTGAAATGCCTGCAATGTATGCTAGCTTGCGCACTTTCAGTCGACGGTCATCCAATATCATTTTGCGGATTTTCTTTACAATTTCTGGCATGGTCACCTCATTTGGTCAACCACTGCAATGTTCATCATGGAAGCTTGTACGGCCTTGCTTAAACTCTGCCACCCAATATTTTATTGTTGTAAACAAAGGAGCAGATTCCCCTAGGGTAGAATCTAGCTTAGCTTTAATATTAGTTGGACTAAGATCTTTCAAATGAAAGTATTTTATCACATACTGATGATCAGTTTTATCCATGTTTACAATTCGCTGAGAGCATTCACAGTTGTTGGTGCCAAACAAATGCTAAACAACATAGTATCATCAAACTTCAAATTTAAGCCTTTTAAGGTTGGTACATTTCCACCATAATCATTAGTTGGGAACAACAAGCCCTAATACGTCAGGTCGGATATCTCTGGGGCAGCCCTTGTATATTAAAAAAAAGTGTGTTTAAAATATTAGATATGACAGGCACTGAGTTTGGGCTAAAGCCATGTCATATTCACATGTAAATAAATAAAATTACTTACGTAGCACGCTCCTTTTCTGGATGGAGCAGCACTAGATGTCTCCACCTGTATATGTAGGGGAACTCCATAGGATCAATTCTACATGACTCAATTGCTTGCATCACTGACAGGTCCATCTTACTTGGGGTACTCCTGCAGTAAAACATAAACATTACTTTCATGCCCCACAAGATCTCTTAGTGTATGCATTTTCAAGGTTCCACTAACTGCAAGTATAATCGGCACCAACCAAGAAAGGGATTGACGGTTCATGGTGAGAGAGAGACGTCACTTAGCGTGACCACTTGGCGGGCACTGTATGACTATGTGTATGAAGAAGATTGGACTGCACCTGGAATGTTGAGTCCATATTATTTATATTTGTATGCCAAGACAATAGTAAAATACTGAATCTACATTCAAAGGATAGAACGTGCAAGTATATATTGGTATAAAGATCTGCGTTAACAAAAGGGACATACCTGTGAAATTTTTATGCTTATTCTAATGGAAAAATGCTGCTGATATACCAATCGCTTGTATTCTTACTGTATAGCAAGCAAGGTCATATCAAATACTTTAGAGACTGGAATAATTGCTTCTCTTCAAAATATTCTCTTACAGAGCATATTATTTCCCACACTTGTCCTTTAATTGGATACCTTCACCAATTAGTTTTGAACACTCAATTTTTTGAGAGGTAGAACTGGAACTTAAAAATTCAATGCCACACAAACATTGCCCACACACGGCTTGTGTGTTTAAAAACATTAACAGTAAGTTTGTTGGCATAAATAAATAATAATTACTCAATTTTTTATTTGCCAGCACTATTTTTAAATGATTATGTAGACTTCCACGGCCTTGTGCATTACTTCTTTCTTGCTTCTGGTATGGGCTGCGACTTGTTGGCTTATTTAAGAAATAAAAATTATGCAGATATTTCGCCACAACTATGTTCAGTTTCTTCAACGGGCGATTGCAAAAAATCCATCCACTTAGTCACTGCCTATTCTGACTGGTCTCATCCCACCCCACTCGTAATCCTATTGGCTCCTTCTCCTCCATTAGAAAGTTGACCTGCTAATAGGGTCTTTCCACATCATGTTGAGTGGTTTGCCTGTATCACGGTTCAGACTGCTCTGTTCTTTAAATATTTCTATGCTTTCCCTCACTATTTGATGAGAGAAATTGTCACACATTGCTCAAATTTTTAAATTATCAAAGTCAATGTGGTGGTTGGTATTTTCTGCATGTTCCGCGATGGCAGATTTTTCTGGTTGAGAGAGTTTCATGTATCTTATATGTTCCTTTTTTCTTGAATTGATAGATCTGCCTGTTTGACCTATGTACGATTCACCATAATCACAGATAATTTTATTTGCACCCAGATTATTTTGCAAAGGGTTCTTATCTTTGACTGGTCTTATAAAGGAGCGCAGCTTTTTCAATGATGTGTATCTTGTTTGAATTTTGTGGTGTTGCAATGTTTTTGTAGTTCTTTCCGTAACTCCTCGTATGTAAGGCATGTAAGCTTTCTTCGCATCAGTCTTTTCTAGATTTTGATATTTCTGTATTGCCTTAATATCTCGTGACACAGGCAAACCACTCAACAGATGTGGAAGACCCTATTAGCAGGTCAACTTCCTATTGGAGAAGAAACCAATAGGATTAAGAGTAGGATGGGACGAGGCCAATCATAGTAGGCAGTGACTAACTGCATGGATTTTTTGCAGTTGCCCATTGAAGAAACGGAACATAGTTTTGCAGCAAAATGTCAGCATAATTTTTATTTCTTAAATAAGCCAACCAGATGTGGTCCATACTGGAAACAAGAAAGAAGTAAAGCACTATCTTTGTCACTATTTTTTGACGTTAAATATTCATTAAAAGTGTTAGCACAATTGAAAAAGCTCGCAACACACGCACGGATACACAGACTCCGATACACGTAAACACAAAGCAAATACCCCATGTATATATAATGAAGCAAATGAACTTCTCAGTTAACAGGCAATCTCTAACTGAAGCAAGCATTGCAAGCTTGGATTACAGGAAGGCATTTTTTGTTTATATGCAGCAAAAGCAGAACAAAACAAGAGCAGTTTATGTTACTGCTGGATTGCTCATCAGGCACATGCTAATCACGTGTTACATAACGGCAACATGGGATTTGCATCTACCGTTGCTAAGACAATGTCTTAGCTCTAATTGGTCCTTCTTTTCATCGCTATGAGGTATCCATCCGCTCCCGTTCATTTATACATTTCCACCACACGGTTAACATCTGTAAATCCCCTTCTTAATTGGCGTTGAGTATAATATTTACCCCTCAATAAACACATCTATTCCTTCTTCTGGTGTTGACATATTCTCATCATCTGATGATGAAGGTGAAAGACTTCTGCATAACTCTGGAGATGACGGTGGAGTCACATAACTGTTGTCATCATCACTGTCATCTTCATTATCTACAACAAGCATAAAGCATAGTCATAGTTTGTATAACAACAGTTGTAGAAAGTAGTATTATTTATTATCTTGTAAGGCCTGGAAACAGAACTGGGTTAGTTCCAAATCATATCAACTCTGTACACAACTTAGTGCAAATAAACAATCATTTAACTCAGTGATTCAATAAAACGATAAGACATATTGTGAATTCAAACTTCATCATTTTAACATCTTGAACGTACAGTATTTTAAATAGAATTATTACAGCCATTTTCTTAAAAAATGAAACATTTTCCAAGTAAAGAATGGCCTGGGGTGAGAGGACTTTCTTGAAAATCTTTGTCATATTCTGTGAAGGTGCTGAATTTAAATACACGTTTGATATTTAACCAACCTTTTGTTTCTGACTTCATCTGTTCCCAGACACAAGGACTATTTTCACAAGTACTATTTTCTTAAACTGCTTCTTTTTTATTTAGAGGACCCCATAACACATATTTCCAGCAAAATCTTGACATCAAATTTTTGGGTGCAATGTAATACCTACTACAGTATGTTTACTTCAAAACCTGGCCAGCAGGTGGCATGCATGTTCTGAATAGAGACAAGGTTCATTTGTTTGTAAATAAATTCAGGGAGACGGGATCAATTTGTGATAGGAAAAGAAAGGTAAAACGGTCACCTTGAGAAATTCTTAGGCACCTCGCACAAGACAAATGAAGCATGATGTATTGATGCAGATCGACGGCATTTCTAACATCTGTGATAAGCCATGCTTTGTGTTTATTCTGGTAATTTTTCCACCCACACACACACACACATACATACATGACACATAGTCAGACATACCTACCTGTTGAAAATTACACGTTATTTGGTACCTGTGGAGTTGTTCTCCACTGTTAAGGTAGCCGGGCATTCCAGACATGACTCATTTTTACTTTCTCTACTGGTAAGTAGGGGAAGTATTGTATTCCACCCAAAAATTCGATGTCCAGATTCCACAGGAAATATATGTTTTGAGACCCCCTGAGTCCAAAAAAAAGCATTTTTAGAAAAAGGTCCGTGTGTGTGTCTGTGGACAGCATAACTCAAAAACGAAAAGTCGGTTAAAAACCAAAGTTGGTATTTAAGTTTAATGTCTTTCAAGGATGCGACACGAAGATTTTGAAGAAAATAGTCGTACCCTAAACTACCCTTTACATGGAACATTTTTGGAAAATTTTGATTTTCTTGAAAATGACACTAACGATTTTGATTAAAATGTCATATGTTTGAGATATTTTGATGACAAATGAAATGTATATCTTGAATTTTCTGGCTATAGCCCCTGTAGTCATATTTGCTCTGGACGACTTTTGCATAACTGGTAAACCGTTAGAGATAGACCAAATCATACTATACAAAAAATGTAGATCTTGCTAAAATACACAATTTAGGTCTGAACAAATTTTCTTGTAGAGTGAACCATTTCGGAGATATTCCTTGTTATGTGTGTCAGTTTCAGAAAACTTAAAACTTTCGTGAAATAGAACGTTGTTCATTTTTTTATATGTTAAGTGTGCAAAGAGAATGGAATCTCAAAGTTTTAAAAGATTTGACTATCGCACAAAGCCTACTGTATTCTAATGTTCCCTTTTCATCTACAAGGAAATAAGCAATAAGATAATTTGTACAAATGTTCATCTTAACTAACAAGATGATATAGGAATAAGAGTTTGTAAGAGTGGTTAGTACAAGAATAGAGAAAGTCATGTGAGTGATACACATCAGATTTTTTTGTCTTGTTATGTACATGGTAGACAGTAAAACTCTGGTGTGCTACACACCTTTCTTTATCCTTTAACATTTGTAGTTGGGTATACAAAATAATATGATGTGAGCATAGCGCAAAACAAAGGGCTGTCAGGGCTAAGCTATTTCACACCACATATCAGGCTGGTGAGCAAACAAAGTCGTTCAAAGTCAGGCTGCCTCGCGTGGCTGTTTGTGTGTATGTGACCAACAGAGTGGCAGAACCAGAAGGAATTTTCTCCAGTGTCTTTGAGAAAGATCTGGCTATGTCATTGCTGGCGTGTTTGAAAGACTTTGCGAAAGGTCTGTGTCATCTCATACCTGCTATATTAGAAGGCGAGGAAACAGCAGAGCAAAGAGTTACAATTACGGACATGAGTTGGTCAGTGTGTCAGCGAGTGTCAAACAGCAATGCATCTGTTGGCACATCATAAAGAAGATTTAATGAGTATTGAGTGATTGTATCATCGGAGTTAGTATATGAGTAACAGAGAAAACCCGCCCAGGCACCGTTTTGTCCACAGGTTTTGTCTTTAATATATGGTATTTTAATCCAAATAGCTCTTAAGAGCTATTTTTGAGAAATTTAAATATTTCAAAGAATCCTCCCCTTAAAGGATAGTTTGGGTGGGGGATTTATTTCAACTCTTTGTCACATCTTTGGAAGACACTGAACTTATGTACCCAATTTAATCTAAAAGGTGAGTCAATTAATAACACTAAACAACACATTTATAATTTTCCGAAACTTGTTTCGAAGGCTAACTTTCTTCCATTATCAACCAGACAATAATGTCTGGTAAATTTAAGTGTTGTTTAGAGTTATTAATTGACTCACCTTTTAGATTAAATTGATTATAACAACTCTGTTTTTAAACTTCTAAGAAAGGAATATAATTATATAGGCACCAAAATTGGTATTTTTACAACTTTTCATTTTTGAGTTATGTTATGCATAAAACTTTTTCTGAAAATTCAGGGGGCCTCAAAACGTGCATTTTTGGTGAAATCCTGATATGAAATTTTTGGGTGGAATGCAATACCTTCTCTACCTACTATATGTGCCAGAGAAGTAAAAAAGTCTGTGGCATTGTGAGTGTCTGAAACATACACATGTCTTTTTCGGAGAGTGTTTTGGAAAAGCCTTTTACATCAGAGTTTCTGAAATATACCCCAAAAAAGTAAGCAATGTGTTTCAATTTCTAACCCAATTTTTCCACACATACTCATATAAATGCTTTTCTGGAGAATTGATTTGGAAAAGCCTTTTGCTAGGTGACAAAACCATGAGGTGTATATGAAAGAATGCGGAACTGGATAAGCCTTTTACATTCATGTTTTTGGAATATGCACATACCTTTTTCAGCAGAATTGATTTGGATAAACATTTTACATCCAAGTTTCTGGAATATACACATACCTTGAGAGGCAGAATCGGAAATGAAAACTTCAATGCCACAGCCAGGATTTCAACCATGAACCTTTCACTTCACACGCAGTTGCTCTAACCACCGTTTCCATGATAACTCAGTGGTTAGAGCAGGTGCGTGTGAAGCAGAAGGTTGGGCTGTGGCACTGAAATTTTCAGTTCAGATTCTACCTCTCAAACATTGCTCACACATGGCTCGTGTGTTTAAAAACACCAGCAGTAAGTTTGTTGGCATAAAAAAAATATATATACTCATACCTTTTTCGGGAGAAGTGACTTGGAAAAGTCTTTTTGAGATAGGGTCCAACATTGAGTTGCGCACTTCAGTTTGAGGCTTGTTTTTTGTTGTTGGGACATATCGTCGCTTGAATGATGAACCTTTGCGGGTAAACCCTTTGAGACAGAGACATTTAACAGCATCAGACCATATCTGCATACATTCCTCTTCTGTCTGTATACGGCTCAACTCCTTTTCTGAGTCTTGTGTTTCTAACGCATTCAGAAGATGCTGACTGATGCATTTAACCTGTTTTCTTGTGATTGCATCCTTCCCTTTGTGCGTAGGTAATGTGTGCATGTAGCGGTAGCTGCTGTTTAAATCATCCTCATCTGATGAAGCTCCGTCACTTGATGGTTGCAACACATCATGTAGAGCTGAAGAAATAAACTCTATCTCTTCATTGCTCAGTTCATCTTTCAATTTGAGTGCCACAATTGCTGCTATGCGAGAATGCACCAGACTGAAGTCAACAGATACAAATCGGGCATCATCCATAAAACTGCCCATCAAATCATACAGATGTCGTGCTTCTAGCTGAAGCATTTCGTAGATGGAGTCTCCAAACCGTAAACTATGACCTACACTTGCAAGTCCATCTGAAATGCGCTTGGCATACACTTGACAAGATCTCTCAACATAAAGGAATGGATGACGTCCCGGATTGAGCCAGATATGTAAGGCCTCATCTTCTGTATTAGTGGTATGATTATCTCGTGGCTTTTGTGGCATCTTCTTCTGTGGTTTAACAGCCGGGGTTTGCTTCTTGTCAGATAAGCTACATGCACCAAATACAAGGCATAAATCTGACATTGGACTGAGAGCGCCATTATCATCTGCTTCCGATGGCTTTTCTGTTTCAACAGGGCTTGTTTCTGTTTCAAGAAAGCGCTGTTTCAGATAATTCTCCAACATTTGCAGGCCCTCTGGTACAGCGAGGTCCGTAAAGGTGCCTAAGAATGACCAGTACTCCTTCCAGCTCACTTTGAATTGCTGAGCCAAGTGTCTGCAACAATAAAAGCACATTCAAGTTAACATCTACAGCTTGTCCAAAGCTATATTTCAATTACGGTAAAGTGAAGGTTATGACCGGGCCTCAGATTTCGATAACCTAAAAATGTTTAAAACATGACTTAAAACTGAGATCTGTTTAATTTATCAACATCATTGTGTGGCACAAATTGTGTGCCCAACTAAATTGATTAAAAAAATTCATACTAACATTTGTTATGTCAAATTATGTCTATTAAAAGTAGGTAAATTTCTTAGTATATGCATATTGTATCTATTTTGTGAACATTAGTATCAAATCCCGAAACAATTCAGTGGCAGAAAACATGGCCAACATTGACCATAAGAAAAGGTTACAATAGAAGACAAAAAAGAAACAATAGTTGTTGGCTATGTAAATAAGATGAGTAAATACGAGATCCTATACACTACTAATCAAAATGTACAATATAGACGCGTATTTACGTGATTGTGCATAATGGGCTACATATTGGCAATCAGTAATAGAGAATTGGATTGCTGAAGATATTCTGAGATATATTACGCAGGAGAATTTACTAGCACGATTATACATAAAAAGTTGATTAATATCTAAAATAAAAACAAATTTAGAAACTAAAAGCTTCACATATCTTACTAATTGCTGTAAGTTCTTGAATTAATATGCAGCTAACATGTTTCATGATGCCTTCCAAAATATTTTCAAAGTTCTATTTAAAACAGTTACCATAGCTTTTAGTTAAATGGTTAAATTCTTTAAAATTATATGAAGAATTAGTACACCATTTTGTGAAACTTATAAATCTTTGTTTGGATCAAAATTTTGTTAGTTTTAACGGTAATTTTTTTCAACAAACTTCTGGCTTGGCAATGGTTGTTGTTGTTGTGGTGTTTAACGCCCGCTTTTACTACTACGGCACCGCAGGCGGTGACACTGATGATACATGGAATGAAGATGGAGCACCGGTGGAATGAGATGGCGGGGGAAACCGGAGCACCCGGAGAAAACCCGCCCTGACGCCGCTTCGTCCACCACGAATACCACATGCGGGTCCCTGGGATCGAACCCGGGCCGCCTAGGTGGTAGGCGAGCGCGCTAACCACTCGACCACGGCGCCGCCAATTGGCAATGGGTAATTCACTTTCGCCACTTCTTGCTAATCTTTTCATAAGCTTTTTTCACACGCAAATTACTAAAGTGTTCCCTTTAATTTTTAAAGTATGATACATATATGTGGATGACATTTTTGCTGTTGTCCCTGAAAAAAAGGTAAATGATACTTACTTTTAAATTTGCAAGATAAAGCCACAAGATTCAGTTTGAAAACCAAAAATAATGGTTGTCTTCCATTTTTAGATTTTAGAATTAAAAAACATAACAATAAATTGAATTTTGAAATTTATAGAAAATCTACTCATACTGAAAATTACATAAAAATAAAAGTTTTAACCCTTTTTCACACAAATTTGCTATTTTCAATACTTTAATTTATAGGTTAATAAATATACCCCTTAATAAGGAAGAATATAACACAGAATATTAACACATTATCAACACTGCAGTAATTAATGGTTTTAATACAGATTTTATTTATAAAAACTTAAACATCAAAAGATGTTAAAGAAGTTATACTGTTTAATTTAAAAGGTGAGTTAATTAATAACACTGAACAACACTTACAACATATTTTTCCGGGACGCGTTTCGAAGGCTAACTTTCCCTCATTATCAACCGGACAATAACTGGTTTTCCATTGTGTTTCATGGTGCAGATGGTGATGCTTCTTCTGGTGGTGGTTCAATGAACTTACTGAAAATGTCTCTCTGCGGAATGTCGAAATTAAATACTCGGTTTCTATTTTTTAAAATAAAGATTTGTTCCCATGTGGACAGTTCTTGTACTGTATTTTTAAAAAGTTTTCAAATTTTAAAAAATGTTTGAGGAACACAGAATAACTTTGGTCCCTCAAAATAAATTTAATATGCAAAATTTAATAAATTTTTCTAAAAAGGATAAAATTCCAAATTATAAAACATCTGGCATTTATCAGTTTAGCTGTTTGGATTGTGATAGGGTTTACATTGGAAAAACTAAACGTCATTTGGAAACCAGAATGAAGGAGCATTTTAGAAATATTAAATACAAGCAAATTGATAAATCAGTCATGACAGATCATTTTTGGTTATTTAATCATGAAACAAATCCAGAGGTCAAATTATGAAAACAATTACATGGACCTATAGATTTAATGGTTTGGGAAAAGATATTCATTTTGAAAAACAGGGACTGCGCTATGAATTTTGAAATACCACTGATAGATTGCATTTATAGGTTTTTGTTTTCAGAGATTGGCAACACATAGATCTAAGTTGAGCGTCTGTAGCTGGTTTAAATAAAGCTTTTAAAATATGATGCACCTTGAAACCAGTCAGCAGCATTTGAAGAACTTGTAGCAATTATTACGATAAATGAAGCTTTTAGTTTCTAATTTTGTTCTTATTTTAGATTCTGTTGCTTCACAGTTAATAGTTTTAATTTTTCTTTGATTTAGCAGTCCCTGCTTAGGCGTTTTTCACAACAGTCAGGCATTTCTTATGGCTCCATGTGGGAACAGCTACTAATTATTACCAAAGTTAAAACCATAATGGTTATACCTAAATCCTAACATGAAATATGTGAAACTCAAATTCTGCAAATTCTGTGAAACTCAAAGAATATAAAATAAGATTAATTTATGAGGGAGAGTTAAATTTACCACTTATGACATCTATTACCACACTCATTTACCACTCATTGATTACTGCAAGTTATCACTAGAGGTAATTAGAGATGCAATCAAATTTGAAATCCCCAAAACAAAGTATGTATGCATTGCATTTTGTTGCAGCCCAGTGCAGGGAATCATCATGAAGGATTGACACATAGATAAGTTCTGGCACTATATTATTATTAGTATAGTACATTCAGACTGTAATCTTAAGTTAGCACAAAATTTTACATTAAAATCATTAAAAAATTACAATATAACTCAATAAAAATTAATTATTTGTCCTGTATGTGTTGAAAATCCACCATTTTTATACATTTTACACACATACTGTAAAAGTTGACAAGTACTGGGAGAGCAAAATACCTCTGAAGGAACTGTGTGGTGTTTTGCCTGTCAGCATCCTCGGCACTCATTGCCATACTGCCTGGGTTCCGTATGTAATAAAAGTGGGCGTTAAACACTACAAAAAAAAAGACACATTGCCATCTGCTGCTACCATAGAAAGGTGCGGATGAAACCATACATTTTTAAAATTACTTTTAAAAGCTTTACTGACCACATTTATGAAAGATGCTGAAACTGGTCACTGTGATTGTCCATACATTTTTGGCACTTCTTTAGGAAACAATCCATCACTCGCCTTAGTTCACGTTGAGAAATGCTTGCAATTTCCTGGTGCATATTTTATTTTAATTCTTCTACAATGTGTGGGTTTATCTTGTACAGACAAAACACAGTGCAGCCCGTTCAGAGGTTTTTTGCTCTCCCAGTATAAAGTCCACTGACAGCTTTTGCAATCCTTTAAATAACTTTTGGTCAAATTTTAAACGCTGAAAATTCATTGTGCAAGGTTTAACCAGTATTATATTTAACACTTACCTGCCCACCCTTTCTAGGCCTTTCTCAGTGTCCTGCAGTCGACACAATGGAGAATTGGGTGTGGAGATATTGTTGTTTCTGGTTGGTGTACGTGATATTCGTGGAGGTGTCCTCCACTGCTTATGGAATATTTTAGCCTGTTCTCGCTCCATTGGTCCAGCATATGCTCTTATCTCCATTCTAGGGAGCAATGGATCCCAATGGAGAACCTAGACAAGTGGACATGATATTTCAATGAAAATGATTTTCTTTAAATACCTTACACTAATATTAATGAATAGTGGGAAACATTTATTTGACCAACAGGAGCAAAGTTTCTGTTGAATGTTCCATATCAGATGCCTGTATGTGTTTTTCTTTGTTTATTCCCACTCATAAATACAAAGACTACTTTTTAAACATCCCATCAGTTATGAAACTAAAACCACAGCGAAAATCATTGAAGTTTTGCACAGATTGTTGCACTTGTCAGTTCTGAGCGCATAGTGAGCAAGTAAACATGCCTAAAATAATAGTTTCCCGGACAAATGTGAAGTGTATGCTGTAATTCCATTATGTAGAAGGTTGTAATGCGGCCACAATTTATTGACGAATGAACAATGTGTGCAGTGAAACTTTCATGAGTAATAGCAAAGTGCAGCAATAGCACAGGAACTTTGAAGCAAGACATACAGGCGTTCATAATGCAGGCAGTCAGGGAAGGAAACTAGCTGGTAATTGTTATTTTACGCCAACGAATTTACTGATAGTTTTAAACACACAGCCGTGTGTGGGCAATGTTTGAGAAGTCAAATTAGGACTGAAAAATTCAATGCCTTAGTTGGCATTTGAACCACACACCTTCCACTTCACGCACGGCTGCTCTAATTACTGAGCTACCATGGCAACTTGTCAATATGGAATTAAATTCTCCAACTGATTCGTATTTTCCCAGTACACCACAGTGGTGTATATTGTGGCTGTCAAAGCTATCACCGAAGATCATATCTAAAGTAAACTAGAAATTAATAAGTAATATCAATAATAATTGCAATACTAGCCAGTTTTCGCCATCAAGAATTATTGCATTAGAGGCAATGTCTCATTCACTACCACTGAACAGAGGGGAGAATAGGGCTTGCAGCAAGCACATTTAATTCTTTAAGAGGTAGAACTGGAACTTAAAAATTCAATGCCACAGCTGGGATTTGAACCACAGATCCTCCGCTTACTAGGCAGGTGCTTTAACCATTAAGCTACTGTAACAACCTGCCATAATGACATTGAATTCTCAAAACATTTTGTATTTCTCATTCAATATTCAATGTCATTCTGGCAGGTTGTCACAGTAGCTTAACAGTTAGAGCACCCGCCTAGAACCACCCTGTGGTTCAAATCCTAGCCGTGGCATTGAATTTTTAAGTTCCAGTTCTACCTCTCAAACATTGCCCACACACGGCTTGTGTGTTTAAAAACACCAAAAGTAATTATCATCTGAAGGTTATTTAATCCCGGGACATAAAAGTACTTGCAATAGTAGGTCACCATTGGAGTAATTGTCTCTGATGTGAGACTGCCTTTGTGGTTTACCAGGAGAAATACGAACTGGTTTGAGAATTTAATGTCATTATGGCAGGTTGTTACAGTAGCTTAATGGTTAGAGCACCCACATAGTAAGCGGAGGGTCTGTAGTTCAAATCCCAGCTGTGGCATTGAATTTTTAAGTTCCAGTTCTACCTTTCAAACTATGCAAAAGTTTGCTTTCACTTTTTGCACTTGACTCTTCCCTCCCTAGAAACAAAGATTGAAACTGTTGTATTACTGGCAACTTACCGGTGGGCATGCAGGGGAGAAAGGTTCTCCTACAGTTGGCTGCACTGAGTTGTCTTCAGATCTTAGAACAGGCACGTAAAACCTGTCACTTAACATACTCATGATTTGTTGCTTCACTCCAGGATCTGGTGACTGGGCTCGACTGCAGATTATCTGATGAAAATACAAACATTTAAATATGTCAATGCCTCAAGTGAGTTCAGAATTTCTACAGCAACTGATTAAAAAACTAAAGCACATAGGTTCAGATTATTAAGCATGTATATGAGATAGTTTATATAAATGTTGGTATTATTATGAGTTTCCATTCCACAATAAATTACCTTTATCTTTTTCTTTTTGTTAATGGATAAAACATCTTGTAAAACGACTTGCATTAGGTACAAAACATTAAAATTTAGACAACAGTTAGATAGTTATGATAATAATAAATACACAAAGTTTCAAACAAGTTAGATACATCTGCCCAGAGATATTTTTTCTGGCAACGAAGGAAAATATACTTTTTGCAAGTTAACGAAACCTTAGATCAAGAACAGCATAATTAAAATTTGAATTGATACATGTAAATCCAAACACCTGTAAGTTCTGCATTTGGCACTTACATCTTTAGGTGTCTGTCCAAATTTATTTTTTGGGTTCCTATCACACTGTGGATATGAAACCAGCGTTTCTACAACAGACACTGCTCCAAATTTAACAGCAAAGTGCAAGGGAGTCTCATTCAGTCCTTTGTCTGGCGTGTTGAGATACAAGTCAAGTAGGATGCTGGCACGGTCAGGGTTGTGCTCTCCATATAACAGCTGCACAAACTCAGGGTTGGCAACCGTCTGGAGAATGAGCTCACACATAGCTGCATTCCGAGATTTGGCTGCTGCATGAAGTGCATTGTAACGAGAACCCTCCTGTAACAGATCAGCACACAAATGTTTACTTCTGCTATACAGCAGTAACTTGAAGTGTTAAGGGATTTTTTAAAAAAGATACTGATTATATTCACATTACTTTCTCCATCCTCTATTGTTGATTAGTGGGCATAAAAAATATTCTTACCAAACTCTTCTTATTCTTCTATCTACTTCATTTTAGTCAAGGTAAAACTTTGCAGAAATAGTTACATTGAGCATTTTGATACGCATGCACAGGGAATATCTGTAGCAAGTGTTTAAAAATTAAATGCTGTTTGCTGGCTTCAAAATTTCTCTCTCTTTCCATACAATTGTGAGAAAAAACTAAAAATTGACAGGACTTTAAAAGAATGACAATGTACTGAAACATTCAAACCATTTATAACAAATATCTCATGAATGGCTTATGCCACAGAAAAGTTATTTGAAATAAACCATGTGTTTTAAAAAGATCTACATTTTTTGTGTACTTGTTTCCATCATCACTTAACATATATCAATTATACAAGCTCCTACAAAATTCCTTCTAAAGGAAGAGAGGCCTTCACAGCTATCCCCAGAAAATTCAAGATGTACATTTTATTTGTGATGTACATGGCTTAAAATGTATGGTATTTTAATCAATGTTGTTAGAGCTATTTTTGGGAAAAATAAAATATTTTGAAACATATTGCATGCAAAGGGAAGTATGAAATGTAGAGATTTTCTTGAAAATCTTTGTGTTGTATTTTTGGAAGATCTGGACTTGAATATCAGGATGGTTATTCAACACACATTTGTTTTTGAGTTATGCCACACAAGCAAGTGTGTAGGCACTCATCTTCTAAAAAAGGTTTTATTGGATGTTTCATGATGTGCATTTCTGGTGAAGTCTTGGTATTAAATTTTTGTGTGGAATGCAATACTTCCTCTATCACTATACTGTTATTCTGACACACTACTATTATTATTCTAATACATAAAAAAGGTGACAAAAGAATTCTGCAAAATTATAGACCAATCTCTCTCCTGTGTTGTGTTGCAGCACAGTTTATACAAGTCAATATTTCCAACATGAAGCCTGAATTTATTGATAGTCTGTTCCATATGTCTGTCGGAAACAGAAATAGGCAGTCTTTCTTTATTCGTAACAAATACTAATGCCAATAGTGATTCAAGAGACAGTCTATTTGTGAGTCTAACAGATGATAACATATGGAACAAAGATTATGAATAACCTCAGTTGCATGTTGGAAATACTAACTTCTCTACACCAGGCTGCAACACAACTTGGAACTTACAAATACTCTGCTCTCCTAATGCACTATCATTTTCTCCATGGCCCTATCCTTTTTAAAAACATTTTTCTGTGAGTTCCCCCCTGTTTATTTGGTTTCATCATGAGCAAAGCTAACGGACAGAGAACAGGTCATACAATTATGGAAGATGCATCATTACTAGTAATATACCCATCATCAATAATACTTTTTTTTTCCCCTTGTGATATGTAAGAAAAAACTAAAATTTGTAAGCCAGCATCATTTCCAGAGTAAACTTCATAATATGCCTTACAATAGGTCAGCAACAAGAGTATGTATGAGTGATCATCACATGCAATCTGCCCTATGTAGTGAATATTTACCTGTTGATAGTGTTCCATTTAAAATAAGAAAGTTGCAGTCACCTCTGCTTAAACCAAAAGTAACAAATCATTGTTAGGTAATGCAGAGAGATCCAAATACATGGAAACTGCTGTGCGGTGTTTTTCCAATGTGCATATGGAAACACGATAACAGCAGCTGATATACACAAGGTCACGAGCATGACTTGTTTTTCTCTGCTCTACTCACAATCAGTATTAAGCTGACACCATATCGTGCAGCTGCATTATTACCAGTGTGCTTTATTATTTAGTCCTGTACTTAGTCACAAAGTGTATAATGGCTCAACATTTGTTTTCTACTGCACAGCGTTATTTATTTATGATTCGTATGTGTTAAATCAGCTCGCCCGGTGCAAGTGCGATTTACAGAAAGATTTCCAGGTGCAAAAGTTCCAGGCCATACAACAATCTACAAACTTTACAATAAATTTCAGGCCACAGGAAGTGTTCAGGCTCAGAAATCTGAAAGACAGTGTACAGTTCTTACCAAAGAAACATTAGACGACATCAGTCATTGTTTGGGGAATTCCCCCCCAAAATCACTTAGGCGTCTTTCACAACAGACAGGCATTTCTTATGGCTAAGTTGCTGAAGTTAAAACCATGTAAAATTACTGTGGCACATGCACTTCAACCAGGTGATCCTGTAATTAGGCACACATTTTGTGAGTGGACTCTCAATAGTGTATACAATGGCAAAATTGACCTAGATTTAATATTTTTCATGAACGAGGTTTGGCTTCACCTCCATGGATATGTGTGTACACAAAATAATCATTATTGGAGCTCTGAGAAACCTAATATTGTTCATGGAATACCTCTTCATGACGAAAAAGTTGGTGTATGGTGCACCATTAGTGGAGAAAGTTATATGCCCAATTTTTTTCGAGTCAACAGTTGACGCCTGTACATACGTGAATAGAATTTTATCCCCCGCCCTTTTTTTTAGAGAACTAAACGACAGGGATTGTGGTTTTTGCCTTTTTTCAACAAGACTCTGCAACAGCTCATACAGCCAATCTTCAATGAGAATAATTGAAAATGTTTCAGAACAGAATTATTAGTAGAAATTTATGGCCCTCTCAGTCCCACAACCTAACCCCCTGCGATTTCTATCTCTGGGGTAACATAAAGCATAAAGTGTACAAGACAAACCCACACACCCTGAAGAATTACAACAAAATATCCACCAGGAAACTGCCAGCATTTCTCAATGTGAACTACAGCGACTGATAGATAATTTCCTAAAGAGGTAACAAAAATGGCCAGTTTCAGCATCTGCTTTTATTATATTGGTAAGTAAAGCCTTTAAAAATAGTTTTAAAAATGTTGTATGGTTTCATCCGCCCTGTTTTCTATGACAGCAGCAGTCGGCAATGAGTGGAGAGGACCTGTACAAACAAAACATAGCACAGCTAGTTCACAATCTTTTGGATCACCAGTTATAATTTCCGAGTTCCCTATACAAGATTATCTATGCACATCAACTTTTGTGTTAATCAGCCACATGATTCAAGTTATTCAAGTGGTGTGGGACTTTTAACTAACCCTCTATATTACACAGTTTAAAAGCCCATGTGATCAATAAGAAAGTCTGTAACCTCCTTCCCCCCGTTATAAGACACTTTCTTTAATATGAAATAAATGCTAAATGCCAACAAAGCATTGTTACAACTGTGCATGCAAGGAGCAAAGTGCCAAGCCATGAGTACTACAGTCTGTTGTTGTAGTGTTTAACGCCCGCTTTTACTACTACGGCACCGCAGGCGGTGACACTGATGATACATGAAGATGGAGCACCGGTGGAATGAAATGGCGGGGGAAACCGGAGTACCCGGAGAAAACCCGCCCTGACGCCGCTTCGTCCAGTACTACAGTCTGACTTTTAAAAGAATATACATGACAGATGTTAAGGAAGAAGGGTAATGGGTAAGAGGGGGAGGCTGTTGCTACGGAAACAAAGGCTACCACATTAGTTGCACTGATGAATCTTGTGCTACTCTTATGGCTAGTTGTTTGCAAGAAGCCAATATTGCTTGGGCATTCAGTTGCATTTTATACTGTTAGTCTACTTTGTTAAAACTCATATTAAAAGATATAGTTATCAAAGCAAAAGTTGGTGGAGGTGCATGTAACCTAAGGGAAAGATCAAATTCTAGACCAAGCTAGATAATTTGTCTGTTCTCTTAGAGAACTCTTCAAACAGGAAGAGAATATTCTCCTTCACAATGGACCTTTTATTTCTAGGAAAAGAGCTGCATGTGCCCTTAAAATAAGTGAGATGACTGTTAATTTTTAAAGAAAATCAGCTATATCTACAGTTGGCAAGAGCTAACCTGGCACTCGACATCTAGCTGATTCACTCACCTGCGAACGAGGCTAGCCCCATCTCGTCGTCGTTGTAGCGTTTAACGCCCGCTTTTACTACTACGGCACCGCAGGCGGTGACACTGATGATACATGAAGATGGAGCACCGGTGGAATGAGATGGCGGGGGAAACCGGAGTACCCGGAGAAAACCCGCCCTGACGCCGCTTCGTCCACCACGAATACCACATGCGGGTCCCTGGGATCGAACCCGGGCCGCCTAGGTGGTAGGCGAGCGCGCCCCCATCTCGTCCAATTAACTAATCGTTGCGTGATGTGTTTGTAACACAATTGGATGAGATAGCACTAGCCTCATTAACACGTAAGTGAATAAGCTAGTAGTCAAGTGCCAGGATATTTCTCACCAACTGTAGGTCCATCACAAATTGGAACTCCAGAGAAGGAGAGACCAAGAGTATCTCCAGTTACGCAACTGCACACTTTTCAGCCAGATGTCATAAGAAGACACATCCATAGCTATTACATCCAAAAGGAGCATCCTACCACACACAAGCTCCTCTCTTCTCTTAAAGAAACAAAACTTTTTGAGGGCAGCCATAACTCTTTGAACAAAATCATCCATAAAGTGAGACTTAAGTTAAAAAGAAACAATATATAACTAACAGAAAACTGATATTTCAAAGATCATATATTATAGTGTTAAAGGCTTTGTTTTTAAGAAAAATGTACAACAGGAAGAAATAGTGTACTTGGATGAAACTTAGGTAAACATGGAAATGGGCTGGACTGACAGTTTGCTTGAAAGTAACACAAGGGGCCCTGTTATAATCAAGAGAGAGAGAGATTCAATTGTGCTAGGTAATTAGAATCACAACTGCGAAGATTCAAAGATGCAGTGAATTTGTATTCAGAACACAATACTTTTTTCCACTGAGGACAAATTCCTTTTGTTCTGAAGCATCCTGAGAACAAATTACTTTGCTTATATAGATTACATCTGCATGTTTTTGCTGCCATGAGATAAACCTGAACGCTTGTTTACATGTTTAGAGTACTCAAGTTTAAAGATGGGGGATATGCATAACTTGCTATCTGACAACACTGCAGCTCTCCACGTGGAGAAGCTGATGGCTGTCAGTATCTTCTTTTAAAAATTAGACTGTAGCAAAATCCTCAAAAAATGGCAATTATTTTAGTCCTTCCAAACACACTTGTTGCAAACGTATAGATTACCCATTACTGGAAAGCAAGTTTTTCCTTGAAATCCTCATTATTGGGGATTGATTTCACAGATGCCATAGCTGCACCCTGCCATTGTTTTTCCACTTATAAAAAGCATCCCTCACTTTAGCAACTTAGTGCCCTCAACCATTCAGCTATACTTGCAGTGCTGATTTCTATCTTTCACTCTGTTTTTCATTCAAAGGTTGGTGGCGCCTCCATACAAACAGCCTGCCATGAAGTGCCTGCTACTGACCAAAGCATCAAGGAATCATCTTGAAACAAAGTCGTGCTTTTGTTGCTATCAGTCTACATTCTATGTGCTTGGTGAATGTAATAGTGGTTGTTCACAAAGTGACTCCAAGGTATTGCAATGAATTAAAGAATTTCATGCATTACTTTCCACATTACTTTATCACCCTTGGAAAGGAGACCTTCCTTTCTAACTTTCATCAATTGGTTTTATGGCTGTTCATGTTAAGTTCACATTTACTGCTCATGTTTGACCTCTTTAAGGACGCTTGGCTACCATCACATAGTATACAAACAGGTTCATTCATTGGTCCTTTTAGTGATCTTGGCTGTTTTGTTATATTATGATAATCCACTTCCAATTTGGTTTTTATATCCATATTTGCTGTTCAAATCCATCCATGATATAATTGTCTTTTTTATTTTGATACAAAATGCAATTTTTAAGAAAATCACAAAAAGGTAACTTTGTCATTTTATATCCCTATTCTGCGAGAAAATATTAATTGAAAAGTATACAATAATTTGTAATGCAGATCCAACTTGCAAACACATTTCAAAAATGAAAGATATCAACAGTAATCTTGTTGATTTCATGCTGATCGCTTCAGAGTTGATTCATGTGAAATACATTTCACGTAATTTTATATAATGAAAGTGTCCAAATAACCTTTATCCTAATTCTATACATGTATGCACGTTATGCCCTCATGTAGGACAGTTCTGCTTTATTTCCTGGGTATTTATGTCAAAACCACATAACATTCTAATGAATTGTATAAAGAGAGTGAAGTACATTAGAAATTAGAAAACTAATATTTTATATTACCTGAGATTTATTTATATCCTCAGGGGTCCCCATCTAGGGGATATATGGATGGCGACCACAAGGTACCCAAGCTGAGCAGAACATTACTTCCACTGTTTTGCTCTTCACTGTAGCTTTTCCATCTGATCTTATGACCTTACCTTGGTCATCTCTTGTTCTCTTCCAACCCCGATGCTATTAGGGTTCCCGAGGGCTAGGGAGTCTTTATTTTTCCAACCTTTCCATTTCTCTAATTTCTCTAGCACCTCTTAACCCCTAACATGCTGACCTGTCATGGCATGTAATACGTCCTCTGATTGGTAATCAGAGGATATGATCTGTGAATTTATTTTGATAATTCTCCCGGTCAGGTTAGTGAGACTTGTAAAACGACAGGTGTAGTCCTCCAGACATTCTGGGGGTTGTGAGAAACTGCTGTAACTGCCAAAACATAAAAATATGGTGCTCTCTAAAAAGTGGTGTCTATTACTGCTGTTGTTATCTTTGCCCCATCCATCAGTGAAAAGTATTGGAGAGCAAGAGGATTACTTCACTGTCAGAAATCTAACATTACCTAACATTTCATGTAATAATGGTAAGATTTTACATTCTTTTATAAAGCATAACATTCTGAAAGTCAGTTACTTATTAGAATTGTGTAGATAAGGATATTTACATCTATCAGTGCATAAACATCTTAACAATCAACAAAGATAGTCAAGTGTCGAATGAATGCTCAGTGAAGAAGCAAAATTGGCCCTAACATAACAATGGAGAAGCTGTATTATCTTAAGGGCAAATATATTGAACTTCGGAGAAACAGATCTCAGACATGTTCAAATCCATTGTCTTATGATTGTTTTTCTGTCTTCCTATGTACGCCTATGTTAGGATTGCTGAGATATATGCACACTGTAATATTCTTTTCAAATAGTTATGTGGCCATACTAAGCATTTGCGCCAGAAAAGACAGTCCAAAACATTTTCAAGGAATTGCTGAACATGTATTCATTGCTGAAACAAACTGGTCACTGGATGCCTAAGTAAATGATTACAAAAAGATGTGTTGAAATTACAGCATTATGTTACTGTCTAGAATGAGGGCATTCTTTTTTCCAATATATATGGCTTGGTGAAGTTTCCTTTCTTAGTCATTGATAATTAAGTACTTGTTCCATCTCTATTTTGTTTGTTTATGCTACTCCCTATCTCACTCACAACATCAGAGCTGGCAACACAAGACTAACACCAGTACACTAAAAATGAGTGATTTAGGGCTCTAAGCCTCAAAGCATAGCCAACGGATTCAGGGATCTAAGTCAGAAAGTGTAGCTAAAGGAAGTTTTTTAAAGAGGAGTAAAGCGACAACTTTGGCTAAACCCCAATGATTCAAAATAGTAGGGCAAAAAGGCAAAATTAAATGAGTAATTCACATTTTACTTTATCCAACTACCCATGCTTATTTGTTACCACTTACACAAATAATATTCAATTAAAATTTTACCAAACCAGCAGATTTCTTGTTCTCCCTTAGGTTAGCACTCTCATCCCTGCATGCACAGTATTATCAACACGGCATGGTTTGCTGCCTTCTCGCCATAATCATGCTATAAAGTAAACCCTCCTAAATAGGGCAGACTTGTGGATTACAGGATTCCAAAGTGGTAACATCTTCTCCCTGTGTAATTTATAAGGTAATCTCACTAATATTACTTTTATTACACTTCATTTTCCCTGGCCAAGTACTGAAGCTTCTCCCAGAGTTCTACAGTCTGATTTTTAAAGGAGAACTGAGGTAAAAAGATATAACCTCAAAAACTATAACTCCTATATTTTCTAACTTAGAAAACTGAAATTTAGCATGATAATTACTAATGCTTGTTTACATATGGTATAACAGCAAGAAATATAAAAATGGCAAACCTTTCTAAAGTAGAAGTAAAAAAGGGGCTTGGCACAGTAACGTTCATTGCTATTTAAATTATTTTTTCATACTTACAGTGATGATAGAAACATGAAACTTCAGGAATATAATCCCAATACTGTTAACTATGTTTAAAGAAAAGAACATTTAAATTCCAATTTTTGAATAATTTTACCTACATCTACCCTTAAAAGAAGATACATGACAGATTGACACCAAGGGGAGGTGAAGGGTAAGAAGGGAAGGCCACTGCTATAGAAACGTAAACAAAGATTGCTACACTGGTGAGTCACACACTCCTCATTTTAGCTATCACTAGTTGTGTACAAGAAGCCGTGTCAGTCTGAGTGGCTCAGTTGGTTAGATGCTGGTCTACTGATTCCAAGGTCGCAGACCCAGACTGATTGTTTTTAAGTGTGCTTAAAAACAACAGCTCCTGTCAGTAGATTTACTGGCATATAAAAGAACTCCTGCTGGACAAAATTCTGGCACACCGGTGACACTTATGTGATCGTGGCAATTGACAGCGTCGTTAAACAACAAATTTATTTTGTACAAGAAACTGAGCTTGCCCTGCACATTCAGTTGTAATGTGCGTTGTTAGTCTAGTTTGTTAAAACCCTTATTATCAAGATACATAGTTATGGAGGGAAGACCTGGTGAAGGCAAAGGTAGACCAAGGATTCATGGCCCAACAGAAAGATAATTTCCACTTTGAATGCTAAATTGCACCGCCAAGCTAAAGCATTTTGATATTTATAAATGACTTGCCATGTAATCTTGGCGAGGAGTCAACAGCTGTGCTCTTTGCAGATGACACTAGTGTACTTATATCTGAAAAGTCACATCAGCAGTTGACAGCTTTTGTCAGTAAAGCTTCTGAATAGCTCAACATTTGGTTCGAGGCAAATATGCTATCATTAAACTATGATAAAACAAGTTTTATTCAATTTAAAACAAAGCATAAGCAAGTACATGAATTAACAATCAGATACAACAATTACACTATAAGTACCAGATACTAAATTTCTAGGGCTCCAAACAGATGAACTCAGATGGAGAAATGAAATATAAATAACGTTACCAAAACTTGACACTTCTTGCTTTGCATTAAGAAATTTAAAGAATCTACTTAACGAAAATCCTCAAGAGCAGCACATTTTGCCTACTTTCACTCACTGATGAGATATGGAATTATTTTCTGGGGTAATTAAGCACACAGCAAGAAACTGTTTACATTACAAAAAGGGACATACGTATTATTTGTGGTGCTCCCATCATTCTTGTAGGCCATTATTTAGAGCTCAAAAAATTCTTACTCTAACTAGCAAATTCACATATTCTCTGTTTAACTATCTTACAGATAATTATGATAACTTCATAACAAATCTTGCAGTGCATGATTACTAGGGAGTGAACCTTCATACAAAGAACGAAAAGTTGCAGATACAGACTATAGGTAGTGGTAAGGGTCAGTCTGGCACATGATCATAGCACGAGCTCAGGTACTGTCGACGAACGAATATTGTAGATCATGTTGTTGCATAACCTGCATTCAATTTGTCACCATTTGCAGTAAAATATTCACTCCTAAATTCTTGCACTAGTTCAGTAATACATGAATATTTCCATTTTTGTGCTGGAGGCATTTTATACTCTGTATGTAAAACTAGTGAACACATTCCAGGCAGTCCAGGCAGTGAACCCAGTTGTGCTTGTGCTGTCACTGTACTCTCGTACAATGACATTCGCTCTGACCATGTGACAGGTAACTTGTGATCACCTCATCTTGCAATAGCTGTATAAAGGTTCAAAGCCTAATGATCACAGTATGAGGCATGCAAATGATTTGCACAGACCAGTAAATAAGTTAAAACTTTTTCAAAAAGGATGTTACTACTCTGCAATAAAGCTATATAACAATCTTCCAAGTTACCTAAGGCAATCATAGCCAACAAAATCTTTAAGAAAAAATTAGTCATTCTTATACACTCACTCCCCATATACTGTCGAGAAATTCGTTAATATCTCATCAACAGATAAATATTAAATATATGGCAGATTATACATGATGGTGATTTATAGCATATTGTGTAGTTTACTATTTAAATGGTGGTGGCTTAAAAAAATACATTTTTTCTTTTTTTCTTACAATGGGGAAAATAATAGTATTATTGGCAGTGGGTATTCTGCTAGTCATGAGGCACATTTCAATTGTATGACATGTTCAATGTCCCTCAGCCCTGCTCAGTGTAGGACAAAACGAACGAAATAACTAAACTAACTGATCTCTTAAGGAGTTCTTTGGACATAAAGAGAATAATATGCTCCTTCATAATGAACCTGTTATTCTTTTCAACCAGGTGAGGAAAACGACCGCACATACTCTTAAAATAAGCAAGAAGCAGCTACAGTCAGATTCCATTACAAACTTTAACCACTGGGAAAGAGCGACCACGAGCATTTCCAGTCACACTAGACAGTTGTCAATTAGATGCCATATGAGCTATTACACCTGAAAGGAGCATACTATCACATGTAAGCTTCTTTCTTCTCTTAAAAAAGCAGAACTATTTGAGGGAAGCCTTAACTTTCCAAAGAAAGTTCTCCATATCTGAGACTTGAGTTCAGAAAAGTAAATAACAGAAATCTGATATTAGAAAGATTAGATACTTTAGCGCTAAGGGTTTTGATTTTAAGAGAAATGAGAATAAGAACTTGAAGAGAATAGTACAGTATAATAGGTATATCTGTTCACAAATGTATTTATTATATAATGCTTAGTTTAAACATATGATTTTGAGAGAGACTCAGAATTAAAACCTGTGAAGATGCAACAATGCAATAAATTCATATTCTAAAGTAGGGTTATCCTGTAGGAGTACGTCCTCACGTGGTCGAAGAGGCAGTTGTGTTGTGACTGAAGAGTGTTAACTCGTTGGTGACGTATGTATTGCCAATGCTTGAAAATTGAAATCAGCGGAAGCATGTGAATGTTGCCAACCAACTTGTTAACGTTATTTGTTGTGATTTAATTATTATTGTTTTGTAATTAAGTGATGTGATGTAAGTTCTTGTGCGGTGTGGCTTTTGTTTAAAAACACCAACAGCAAGTTTGTTGGCATAAATAAATAATAAATTTGAGCTTGTTGCGCATTTTCACAGATGACTACACTGATCAAAGGTACAACAATCCTTATTTGAGATTGTATAATACGGTAATTTTATTACAGATTACGCAGTATTACGCAATAGTGCAACAATAATAATGAAGTAATTAATACTATTGAGGTTGTATAATACAGTAATGTTATTACAGATTACGCAGTATTAACAACAATATTAATAATAGTACATTGTTTTGGCACTTTGTGATGCGTTGTTGGTAGTTTTAGCGAGTTGTACAATGTTAAGTTGGCAACAGATATTTCTGCCTTGCAGCGACATCTTCTTCCGTTGTAGGTAAGTGACATAATAGAACTGTCAGTGAACCACGTAACAACGTTCTCCTACACTTTTACCCTAAAGTAGATAAATACAGTTTACATCTGTATGTGTTTGCTGACTTGAGATACACTGGAATGCTTATCTGTTTTGAGAATTGAGTGGGTAATGAGAGGGATGTGCGTAACTTGCTACCTGCTTCTTGGCAACATTCAGCTGTCCACCTGGAGAAATTGAGAGCTGTCATGTATATTTTTTTAAAAATCAAGACTTCCTAGAGCATTGCATCAGCTAGATCCTACTCTCAAGAATAAGTGCACAATGCAACTGAATGATATGCTGTGCCATAATATTACTTACTTGTAATATAGATGGAGTGTCACCACTGCTAACCAAAAATCGGGGATTCTGCCACACAAGCATTTTGAAGTTTTGTGTGTCTCCACATTCTATCAATTTCCTCAGTCTTACCAATTCTTGCGCTTTAGGCCCTTTAAAGGGGCTGGCTTTCTCACCAACAATGACATTTGTTAGCTCGTTTTCCATTGAGCAAGGTGAATTGACTGGTATGTCACATCCATGCTGACAAAAATCCACTGCTTCCTCTTTAGTTTTAAATGCTTTAAACCTTGCCCTCTTGTACTTTTTAACTGCCTTCAATGCTTCTTCTTTATCAGTGTAGACGTGCAAGTGATCTGAAATATCACATTAATTTAATCCTTGTGTCAGAACTATATCAGTAACAAACAATTAGTCATTTTGACATAATACCACATAGTTACCCAAAAAGATAATGTGTGAGAGCTGCTTACCAGAAGAACCGTTGACATTGACATCGTTGGGTATGCTCACTCCAAAGTATACGGTATCTCTTATTTCGTTATTTGAGTAGCTGGTTAATTTAGCTACCAAGTGGCCCATTTCTTGGCGCTTACCCAATTTGTGATCATTTTTATCTCTGAAGCTTTGGTAATCAGATTGAATGAAACATTCAGAATTTTGTTTCACAACAGTTTCATTACCGTTTGCTTGCATCTTGGCCGTTCTAAACATAACCTTAAAGTTTGTTAGAAAATGCTTAATGCACTGATTAGATAGTCTTTATTGCGCACATTAAACCAAGCATATTATCGCATTTACAATTGCCACTTTTATCACAGCAAAAACAAAAAAACGTAAAGTGCTTACAGATATTTAACAGCTAGCATTTGAAATGTTTTCCATTTTTGATGCCCAGCCGCAACTTAACAAAGCTAATAACATTGGATAGTTTACGTGTCACAATTAGAAACAGCGGGCAAATTCAGAAGGCTGTGAGGTGGCTGTGAGATTGTATGGGAAATTTGTAGTCCAGTTCAATTGTTGGTGAGGTAACATTATTTGAGTCCGTAGACATCTAATAGAATTAAGGGAAAGAATGTTTAGTTAATTTTTTTATTTTAAAGATTTATCGTTAGTAATATATTTTGCTCCTAAGCTTGCAAGATGTTCGTGACATATCCCTAGGATAATTTTGTGATGTTGGTATCATTTTTACCAACCAAAACAAGCCGTTGGAATAACCTTCTGTATGACGTGTGTATGACGTTCATCGGCAGACGATTCCAACACAAATAGAACGCGCGAGAATGGCAAGTAAAAAATGTGCTCACCAAAATAAAAAATGCAATGTGTGCAATAAGAATTCGGGAATAACCATGGTATTGTTTGTTCGTATGGTCCCACTGCGAGCAGAGCTCAGGGACGTTGACACATCATTCAATTGAAACATGCATCATCGCTGGTGACTATAGTGTGCTTTATGTTTCAAGCTACAAGATTGTGGTGCCATACAAAGTGCATTTTATTTTCTGTGCACGTAATTTTGATCATGTTGCTTCATCTTGACTTCATTTATAATTTAGATATATTGATTCGGTTAGGGGCTCCCATTTAAGTGTTCCTCGGTGACGGGAGGGATCCCGTCCCACTCGCCGGCGATGGCCGAGTCTTCGTTCCCGGTCTCCGACAAATTATGTTTTTTTTATTTTATTTTTTTTTTATTTTATTTATTTATTTATTTTTTTTATTTTATTAATGGTCGAAGTCGAAGCTCCGGTTTTGCCGGTTTCGGAAGCTACTGCTAGCCTCCCTACTTCGGTTACGGAAAAACTCTTAATATTCATTTAATGATTTGGCTCCATTCTTAGTCCTTACAAGCAGTAAGGGTGACGTAGCTGTACTACACCCTTTGAAACTTGGTAAACTTCTCTTTGAGAAATATTCGGAATATCATGTCACTAAAGTACTAAAAACTGGAAGGAATCGTTTTGAAGTATATTTTGAAAAGTTTTCCGGGGCATTTTTGCTATCCGGGTTCGACGCGGAGACTAATATGCGTTCCTTCCTTCCACTGACGAAGGGCATTATACGAAATGTGGACACTGACATTACTGAGCAGGAGATTGTGGACTTTGGAACTACCGAGTCTAATGCCCCCATACAACATGTTTGCCGCTTCAAGCGTAAAGAAGTAACCCCACAGGGTGAAACTGTATAACACCCTACACAGACTTGTGTTGTTAGGTACCTATTTTCCGCATTCAAATCCTTCCACGTTCTTTCCGACTATACTACAGCTCTTTTAAGACTACCCCTATATCGGCCGAGTGATGCAGTGTTTCAACTGTGCCAAATATGGGCATTCAGCTAAAGCTTGTCGCAGCAATACAGTCTGCTTTAAATGTGCAGAATCACATACCACCTCATCTTGTTCATCAAACAACCTATGTTGTGTACACTGCAAGCTTGCACATCCGGCTAATGCGAAAACTCGCCTCGTCCGCCTTCGGGAGGAAGCAGTCCTGAAACGAGTCGCCGAGCTCCGGTTCACGCGCTACGAATCTCTGGCGATGCTTAGGGGGGGCTTCTTCGTATGCCGATAAAGTTCGAGAAAATGCTCCTCATATAGTTCGCCCCGGTGAGACTTCACCGACACCCCAGACTCTAATTTTGCCTAAACATAAACGTCTGGCTGGAGGAGGGTCCGGCGTCCCCCGGCCTACTGTCGCCGAGCAAACCTCGCCATATTTCAGCACCACCAAACGTGTTCGCCAGCTCAAGGGCCGCCTCCGAAGCGCGCACTCCCCTACTCCTCAGAAATATCTTCTGGCCGTCTACCTCAGGCAGGCCCCTCTAAGCCTGTATGTTTCTCGAATTCCCGGTGCTCTTCCGAGCTCTTTCACATCCCCGGCAGATGCTCCCGCCACAAAACCTCACGTAATAACACAATTGGTAGACAGTTTAGCATTTCGCCGACAACGAAGATCTGCGTCTCTTGGTGGAAATTGAAGCGTCGAACTGAGTCGAACAGGTAGGGCGTATACTCGCGGGCCTGATCCAGACAAAGATGCTTTAGTATACCTCCTATTTACCACATGGACAAACCACATTCCATACTCCAGTGGAACGCGCGTAGCATCCGCTCTAAACGGGCGGAACTCCAACATTACCTGTCTAACAAATATAATTTTGGTGCTTATTTCAGAATTCTGGCTAGCACCACACCACACCTTTCGCTAGACTTCTCACCATATTATTGGGCACGATCGTAACCGGGAGGGGGGAGGTCTACTCCTACTTCACCCTTCCCTTACCATCCTCTGCGTCCATAAAATATCTAGCTTCGATGAACAATTTCAAGCAGTGCTGTTACAACTGCCTCAACTGCAGACCCTCACGGTTTACAACGCTCCGGCACACCATATTCCGCAAACCTTTTGGAACTCCCACGTTTTGCTTAAGCCCCACTTACCAACCATCATATGTGGCGACTTTAACCTCGGTCTCACACCGCAGCAGGTACGGGACGGTGCACATACCTACCGGATGTTACACTCTTTGGCCTCCTTCTTTTGCATACCGATGACCTTACGCGCTATGGGCCACCTCCCCAGCATCCGGCTTCTCCCGACCTTACCTTCATCTCTGACTCACTCTGGCCACATTCAGCCTGGAGGGTGGATCTTGACAGCCTCGCAGTGAACACAGACCCATACTGCTGCAGATTTCTCCACTTGGTCCTTCCCAACGCCATCGCTATATCCCGATATGCCCGCAAATACATGACTGGACCCAATTCAAGCAGGATCTGTTTTTCTTCAACTCACTTCCACACAACTAGCCTCTAATCCCCTCGCCCGCTTAGATACCACGCTAAACACGCTACCACGCTCCCTAAGTACTACCCCAAATCTCGTCCGTACGCATCGACACGAACTGCGAAGCCACCGTGGTGGACCCGGAGTGCTCTGCGGCAGTAGGTAAACGTCGCTGGGCCCTGCGACTGTACAAATCCTCCCCTACCAGATCCCTCTACTTGGCCACACAACAACAATATGCCCCAACTCGACTGATTCTACAACAGGCGAAGCGCCTCGGGTTGAGTAATTATTGTTCCCATCTCTCACCCCGCGTCTCGACCTGCAATATATGGCGTAAACTCCGATGGTTCACTTCGCGTGTTCAGGGACCAATGTCTCCCATAGATTATAACCCTGAATTACAACTAGACTTTTTATGTTCTGTAACCCCAAACTACGCAGCCGAGAGCCTGGAGGTGGAGGACCCGACTGCAAGTTTTGTGGAGTTTCTTCCTGGGAGACGAGAGTTGATTTCCTCGGTGAACTTTTCCCGAAGGTTGGAACAGATTTTACGTACTCCCTATCCTCAAACTGGGCAAGTTGGGCAAAGAAGCAGCACACTATAGACCGATAGTGCTCGCCTCCTTCTTCGCAAGCTGTTAGAGCGAATCTTGGTTTTTGCGGCTGTCCTTCTACCTGGAACGCATTGGCCTCTGGCCGAAGGGACAGTATGGATTTCGCGAGTCTTTTTCTATTACACATAATCTTTTACAACTTACCCATGACGTTCGAGTCTTGTGGCATCAAAACCAAGGGGTTTTGGCCCACTTTTTGGATATTTTCCATGCTTGTGATTCTGTGTCTGTTGACCCATTAATACGGGGCTTACACCGCTTTACCTTCTCATCTTCCCTGCTTTCACTTTTTATCAACCTTCTGTCAAATCACCGCATTTACCTTCATCCTCACTATATATTACAATCCTCACGTTTCTGTTCCCAAGGCCTCCCCCAGGGCACATCCCTTAGTCCTCTCCTTTTTATCCTATACATTCACACATTAAGTACATTGCCGTTTAAGCACAGCCAACTTCTTTTATATGCGACAACTTAGTTTTATACTCCCAAACCCTTTTACATACTGTGTGTCAGTCTCCGACCACCCTTCAGATCGGTTTAGAACTCCTACTTGGGAAGCTCAATGAGCTGGGACTGACGGTCCACCCTGACAAATGCGTATCGATTTTCTTTAAACGCGGCCCACCTCTGCTACATGCAAATATGTCTATTGGGGAAAATCCGCTTCCTTTAGCTCGATTCGTCAAGTTTCTTGGGTTGCACCTGGATCATAACCTGAGCTGGAAATCGCAGGCAATGCACCTGCATTCATCCCTCTTGGCTACTAGTACCCTTTTCCATTACTTGCAAGGGCGTAGCTGGGGGCACACCCCCAGAGTTTATACCACATATACTTATCTTTATGTCAGGCTAAATTAGATTATGGTTTGATAGTTATTACTCATCTCCCTAAGGTGTGGCAGAGGAAAATAGACTGTCCTTTACCGCATTGGCAAAGCCATACTTGGGGTAGGGGGCAAACCTTCTATGAAAAAGGTGTTTTCGGGGCTGGGAATGTGCCTCTTCTACGACGGCAGGTAGACCTCGCAGTCTGATTTATTGTCAAATTATTCCAATACCAAGAAATGCCATTGTACGCGAAACTCTTGTTAAGTGCACACTTACCACTTTACCAAGTAGTTGCTTCTATACGCTATCCTCCGATTTACCTATTAGTTTTTTGGAAATGTCAAGAATTGGAGGACATGCTCAGTTTCCCCAGGCTACCGCTATACTTAGTGGACTACTTAGTCCACCAACCGCAGGCAACTCTTTTGACTGCCGATCTACGTCACAGGGACCCGTCTACACCACAGCGGTTCCACCATTTCATGACCCAACACTCGGCGTCGGTGACTCAACCTTTTTTCCACCTATTTACCAACAGATCCGTTACCTCAACAGAATAGTCTGTTTCAGAATGCAATTGAGAATACTTGCCTACAGTTTAACTGTGAAATTAAATAATTCCGAGCAATAAGTCCATTCCATTGCGTGATACGAAGTTCGTTAAGAGTTCTGACGAAGACAGAAGCAAAACAGGTACATTATTCACAGTCAACCAGAGAAATGGTGTATAATGTGCACAAACACTTGCTGAGAAAAATGGGAAACAGTTGCAATGCAGCAATTCCCCATCTACCCATACTTGCGCATTATATGTTATTTACAGCCATTGTTCCGGACAGCTACTCTAGCTATAAAGGCTTGTGAACATTGAACATTTGAAGGTAGTAATGACAGATTTCTTAGAGGTTAAAATTTAATGAGTATTTTAACTGGGTTGCCCACATGGGCATTGGCAGACTTTTTTCGGGGGTGACTGACTGCAGTGGTTTCCCACTAGGTGATGGGGTTGCCACATCCCTATGCTGAACGTACTTTGATTATACTTTATATTATGCTTTGATTTTAAATATGAATGTACATGCAATATCTGTAATTGAAGATTCAGCTTTGTGTTTAACCATTATCAGTCAACCTTCATAATTGTCAATTACTGTTTAATATGTAATTAATGAGCCAATATTTGTTTTTCAATGTGTTAATTGCAGAAAGAATGCAATAGCATTTTGTATGACTTTCAGACATTTTAGTAATTATAGGAATTAAATTTTCTTAAAATGTAATCTTCTACTAATACCTCCTTTCTTCCTTACTGAGGCAGTGCCTGGTTCATACCTCACTGAAGTGGTCAATGTTCTCCTCCTTGTTGATGGCTCCAGCTAGTCTCTTACTTGTTCAGTCCTGGGTTCGATGTCCATCCTCAGCTAGCATCACCATTTGCTCGTTCATGTAGCATGAACCCTGTTCTTTGGTAAAAGGAGTGACGATCTCATGTGGTAGGAAAAGTAGCAAAAACAATTTGTGGAGTTTTACTCAGGAGTAGCATTCCTGAAACTTATTGAATTTGTTTTACATTCCTGTTAATCAGGATTCAAGCATTAGCGTCCTTGCTAAAACACAGTTTTACTTGCCCTATATGGTACAGCCTGATGCTGTTAAAAAGAAACATCTCCACGCACTTTCCTTTTGTTCTCTATTTAGACTGGTTCACTCCACTGTTCATGAACTGCACTAATAAGCGACACACTTCTATGCCACCACAAACACATTAAATTAATTTGACTCACTGACTTGCTGCTTGAAGGCTATATGTAGACAATATAATGACGGTATGAAGACCGAGTAAATGTTATGATAATGGCAAGAAGACTGTCTGACAATTAGGTGAAGACTGTCTGAATTCTCCCAGTGTTCTCAAGTGTGCGTGCCTCTTCAATTTACTTTATTCTAATTGGTGGGCTACCCATATGATTTTACGCGCCTTGACATTTCATACTTAATTTGTGCATTTTCATTGGGGCTTCTACATCCCCTCCTTTAAACTGCCATCTTGAATCAGGAAATTCGCTGAGTTGTATCTATTGAGGTGCTTCGTCTCACTCTTTTGGTCATGGGATATAATGGGACAATGAGACAAAGGTGATTTACCCTTCAAGAGAGCATAATAGATTTGTGGGTGGAGGGAGCACTTAACTGCCTTGCTTTTCCTAATATGTGCACATATCTAACCCTCTTAACTTAAGGTCCTAGACAGTGTTTTAACATGGACTCCTACATTTTATATGTTCCAGGCTTATTAATACCATTGCAATTACAAATACAATTACACATATACCTAAAAGTGAATCTTTACAGTTTGCTTAGTTATATCTAATCACACACCTTATATTTTTTTACTTAATTAATGAACAAAATTTATTATTTGAGGCATCTTGGTCTAAAAGTACCATCTCGTTACCCAATTTTGATAACACTTATATATTATTATTTATTTATGCCAACAAACTTACTGTTGGTGTTTTTAAACACACAAGCCGTGTGTGGGCAAAGTTTAAGAGGTGGCATTGAATTTTTAAGTTCCAGTTCTACCTCTTAAACTTATATATTGTTATATTATTTCTGCAGGTTGATAGTCCACATGCTGATTTATAAATTCAGGCTCGCTGAATGAGTCACTCCTTCATTAGTATTGTTCTCTATCTTCCATGTCGGTCTGGTTGATTAGATGCTAGCCTACTGATCCCAAGTTTGCAGGTGCAAATTTGGCCCAGATCGATGGTTTTTAAGTGTGCTTAAAATGACAGCTCCATGTAGAACCCCTGTGTGGCAAAATTTCAGCACACTGGCGATGCTGATGTGATCCTGGCAATGGAAAGTGTCATTAAACAATAAAATAATTTAATTTATTCTATCCTCTAAGGAGAAAAGAAAATCAAGCATAATGGAATGTTAAATATACTTAAAGATGTCAATGAGCAAGGTGGCGCCACAGTAACATATGCAACTTGCATTTAGGAGGTCCTGAGTTCAATCCCCACAATTGCACCCTTTAACTTGAGTTTTTGTATGGTTTCCCTATGTCACTTAGGTGAATACTGGGTGCTTAATTTCATACCACAGTTTCCTTTCCATCATTTCCCTTCGTTCCATTTCCTTATTATCTTTCAGAATGCCCTTTGAGGAAGGAGGGTATGACACTGTGGATATGCTTGTGCATTGTAACTGTTGTTGTTGGTGCTAGGTGGCATTGGGCAGTAGCTATCTTCTTGTGGGCTTGTATAACACTGAACCTGTAGGATGGTGGCTGCAGGCTTGACAGGGTCTGGTGTCAGAATGAAGAGATCTCAGCACATGTTAGGGGCTTCCGCACATCTCTATGACCCACCTACTTGTGAACCTATATCATCCTACAGTTCCCTCACTTCATCCCTTCTTCCTGCAGAGGGAGGGGGGGTGTTAGCTGCAATAGATCTGTGTGGAGGTCACAGTGCATGAGGTGTCCCCCTACATGTATACCCTTTACCTTTTACTTAAAGATATTTGTTTAGATAATATGAAAAATGTTTGTATCAATATGGTACCTAAGCTTAGAGTCTGGGCTGTGTGCTTAGCCATAGTCTTTGTAGATTACTAAGCAAAAACAAATTATAACTCCCAGATAAGGTTAATGTGAAGAATGTTGCTTCTCCTCTTCATTCCCTGGAGAGCTATAGTAGCAGATTTAGTACCAATATATGCTCTATTTTTAAAGGTAGTAAATGTATTTACTTAGTGAGTATGCGTTTCTTTTCTTGGGGGGGGGGGGGGGGGGGGAGAAAGAGGTTCTTGAACCTCAACTATCAATTGGCCATCAGGATGTCCTATTTCTATGAAGTTCACACAGACACACACACACACATACATTTACTCTCTCACTCATACTCCTAGATTCTGAGGAGGATGAGGAATAATGATGACTACAGAAAAGTTCCCACCCACCAGACTAGGGCTGCCAGGTTTTCAAGCTAAAAATAAGGGAGATTTCAAAAATGTTTCCTTAACACCTGAACATATTGTTGACATATCAACTTTTCTCTGTAGGTATTGATTTTAGAAGATGTACACTTATTGCACAGAACTGGGTTTTACATATTTATTCGTAACATTTAAACCAATAAGTATATTTACAAAATGGCAATTTCTTAATCTCACTTATTTTACTCTTTTAAAAAGCTATATCAAGCATCTAATCAGTATGTATGTTTGAAATTTGATTTGCACTCAATCACAAGCTTGTCATCAGTACTCATAGGTAAATAACTTGTTAAAAGTCATTTTAAAATTTATAGCAATAAGTAATTCAGCTTTAATGAGTAAAAGAGAACTCATTTCTTACATCTTGCCACTTTTTGTTCATTAAGCCCCAGCAGTACTCTGCCAGACAATGCTACCAACTACCAATTAAAGCAGTGCTGCCAAGATTGGAAAAAAGAGAAGTAGTTTGATATGTCACATAGCAGTGAGTCATTGTTAGGTAGTCTGCATTCATTAGTGTCTATCAGTTTTCTGAATATTCAATTCAGAAGTTATCATTAATGCCAATGACTGAAATACGGGAGAAATAGTCCAAAATACATGAGGCAGGAGCTTCAGTAAAATAAGTCTAAAATATAGGAAAATCTGGGAAATATGGGAGATGTGGCAACCTTTCTCCAGACAGCAGTCTAACACAATACTTCTGAATTTTGAGTTCAGCATATTAACCACCAGACCATGGGGGCAGTAATTTTTACTGTCTCTGCTACATAGTATGTAGGGGAAGTACTGTATTCAACCCAAAATTTCAATGTTGATATTTCCATGGAAATATATGTTTTGAGGTCCTGTGAACCCCCCAAAAAAACAGCATTTTTAGAAAAAGGTCCATGTTTGTGTGTCTATGTCTCTCTGTGAACAGAATAACTTAAAAACGAAGTTGGTATTTAAGTTTAATATCTTTTAAGAATGCGACATAAAGATTTTGAAGAAAATTGCTCTACCCTAAACTACGCTTTACATGGGAAATCTTTAAAAAATGTTGATTTTCTCAAAATTGCTCTAACAAATTTTGTTAAAATGCTGTATTTTTAAGATATTTTTATGGCAAATGAAATGCATATTTTGATTTTTCTGGGTATAGCCCATGTAGTCATATTTACTCTTGATGACTTTTGCATAATTGGTAAACCATAAGAGAGAGACCAAATCTTACTGTATAAAAAAAGTAGATCAAGTTATAACATGCAAGTTATGTCCGAATGCATTTTTTTATGGAGTGAACCATTTGAGAGATATTCCTATTATTTGCATGAGTTTTGCAATATTTATACTTTTCTCACATAGAAGGTCGTTATTTACCTTTTTATGTCTTGGCCATGCAAAGAGAATGGAATTTCAAAGTCTTCATATAGTGACCAGTTTTGAAAGATTTGACTATTGCTCAAAGCCTACCATATTCTCCTTGCACCTACAAGGAAATAAACAATAAGATAATTTCTGCAAATGTTTATGTCAACTAACATGAAAACATAGGAATAAGAGTTTGTAATAATAGTTAGCATAGGAGTAGAGAATGTCATATGAGTGCAACACATCAGATTTTTGCTATTGTTTATATGTACTCTTTTAAGAGAGAGAGGGAGAAAGTGGTTTACATGTAAAGTGAACTTTCAAAATGTAATATATTATTTATTTAACATTAAATTAAGATGATACATTTGTAAACACAATATAAAATAAATTCTCAAATAAAACTCTAAAACAACTATATAAAACAGTGTTAACAATGAACAGGCAAAGGTGTTAACAAGCATTTTACTTCTGTTTTGGCAACCAATTATCACATCTACAGTTAAATAAAAAAGATAATATGTGACATTAGGTCTGTTCAAACTACAGTTCTCTGATACTTAGAGCATGTATTCCAAGAAACTTGTGATTAATACTCAATATCAGAGGTGGCTGAAGCAATGCACCAAGTGCCAACAGCATGATTATTATTATCAGATTCATCTGTTTCTGTAATGCCATGTGTAGCTTTTCAGATAAATGCATAGTGCAGGGGTCGACAAAGCTGTCCTGGCTGATGATATGAGAAAATACCCCAGTAAGGGGCAAAGAAATACTTTGCCTTGCTTTACTCTCCCTCCTTCGAACAACACACATTCAAAGGTGCACAAGAACTGTGTAAACCACATTAATACAATGTGGCTGTTGTGAAACCACAAAAACAAGAGGAACTTTCTTACATATTTATGTAGCTATGTTAGCACAGTTAAAAAAAAGTGTTTTAACACAAAAGGTTTTATGACCTCAAAGCAATGAACCATGATTTTCAACTTTTCATAAATCCTTTCACATGGAAATTTATACAGCAAAACCACAATTATGAATTGAGGTTGTGCACTTAGAGATAAATTTTGAAATCGCAATTAAAAAATAAGTCCGGTTTAAATTCATTGAGACAAATGGATATGACAACATTTCTATCTTCAGTAATACCTATGCTGGGCATATTGTAGCTATGTTTAGCCCAACATACGTGTGTGATTAATTTATTGCTTAAAATGAAGTTTATAAAATCTAAAAGCAGATTGCGACTGACAGATAAAACCTTACATGCTCCGTTGATGTCATAATGTTCTTGTGAATTAACATTAAATATATGCAAAATTGTAAAGCTGAAGATAAGGTGAAGAATAAGATGAAAAATTAATGTTAAGATCTTCTCAGTCTGTGTATATACTAAACATATGTATATAAAATCAAATGTGCATTACAGAAGTTCTTACTCTGTCACTGCAGCTTCCGAAATTCCCTTATTCAAACTGTGCATTACATATGTGCATGCCGGGTTGCATTCTGTGATGTCACTGTTCCAGCAATCACAATGAACAACTTGCCAACTCCTGGCATAGTGCATTACTAACTTTAGATAGAACTGCTTTTGTCCATTTTCTCACTGTATTTTTATAAGGACTTGCAGAACTTACGAAAATTGAGTATTTAAATATTTTTGGTTTATGGTGACTCTTACTTGCAGGCAACATTATTGGAAACAACTTTGTTATGAGGTAATATGATCAAAGAGACAGAAGCATACTTGTCAAAGTATGAAATTAAATACAATATTTTCCTAACTTTTACAGTACTAAGGACTAATAAATGCATTAATTTGTATTGCGCCTTTCTTTTTGTGTAACAATGTGACACCTGCTTGCACATGCTCCACATGAAACTGCATCAGATACTAATTAGCATGGATATTGCTATCATGTTACCTGCAGTGGGAGCATGCACTCTAACCAGACATGAATCTATAGAATAGTAATGTTGCATTGCAATATCTTCATTAGCGACTCATGATTAACTGAGGCAAGGATTAACAGAAGGAGTTGTAGGAAAATAAACAATTACATGAGTGTGGTGCTGGGCAGCATGCGTCAATAAACTTGGAATGGTACTGTAGTTAGCTAATGAGCTGCCTGTGGAAATGCCAATCAAAAATGAATACATCCTTAATTGGTGTAACCAAGATCAATAAATGGAAGTGGTGCTATTGTTACTATGGTCATCACTCCTGAAGAGGTGCACAACACTGACAAGTTCACCCCAATATCACATTTTGAGAGACTGAAAGTGATTGAAGCTGCTATAGTCTGCATTAAGCAGCAAGAAGAACCTGTGCTGCTTGATCTATTGTCCCTACAGCATTTGCATTACAGTGCAGCGTCCAAGAGAGGCAAGGGACTAGCCCCAAAAAGTATTATACTTTTTCTAAAAGTAATCTTCTCACTTAACATTGTAATCAGTTGATCTTTTATTTGAACTATATAAAGATAGCACTCTAAAAGGTCAAACAGTCACCTTGAGGTCAGGGGAGCTGGCGCACTGACCCCTGCCACCCCCATTCTGTACTCCTCCATGATCTTGGCTGTGGGTGAAGGATGCAGCAGCCAGGCAACAAGGGTGCACTCTGCATAGGGAAGATGCCCTAGGATATAAAGTGTTCAATGAACGTTTTAAAGAATTATTGTATAATAAACAATTACTGTAGATTTTTAAGCACCATCCTTTTTTAGTTGTTGTTTATGACCTATTAGCACATTATTTCCATATAAGCCAAGTTCTTCCATATACAAGGTACTCTTGCTCCCAATTAGCTCTGATAATCATGAATCTAGTATATGCATTTGCACCTTGCTGTAGTGAGGGCATTACCCTTGCAGCCACCCCTCTGTGGTACACATGTTTCTGCCAAAGCATGCACATCAAACATTGCATATATGAACTGATCAGAAAATGTTTGTAGGAATAAACCTAATGTCCTGCAAATAACCATACACTTACTTCACATGAATTTAAATATTTTTCTCCCTTCAATAGATGTACAGCAAAGCTAAGGCATTCATTTAAATTGTAACATAAGCCTTAGGCTAAAGCAAGGTTTCCAGCAAATCCATTAAGCATTAGGATCTGCAGCCAATTGCCAAATGGGTTAAATCTGCCTGCATCTTTCCTGTTTTATAAAAGAGAAGGCTCAACCTTAGTGATGAGTGTATTGTTGGCTAATTTCACCCACTTGGCTGGTGGTTGCAGTAGAACAGGTGTAGTTTGAGCAATATTGAGGACAAACACAACAGAGACTGATAATCTTTTTTTTTTTTTTACTTTGTAAAAGAAATACCTAATTGTATTTCATTATAAAATAGAAGAGAAGATTTTAAACTATAAAAAATGCTGAACATGTCAAATTCAAGTTCATTTTTTCAATGGATTAACATTTGCTTGGATAATTTTGTTGTAGCACTTTATTCTTAATGGAAAGTGTTTCCCTAATGAGCGTTTCCTTGTGTTTAGAATATTTTGGTACAGGATTATTCACAAATGGTATGAAAAAACTGCAGCAAACACTGTATTGCTTGTATATTATAGATATCAATACAGTTTTGGATTTTCTATAATAAACAGCTATATCTGCTTACTTCATTTTTTCACTGCAAATGTCTCCTCTTAATGTTGTTTCATGCATAAAGGGCTTAGTAACAGGATAAAGTGCAGTAGTAGCCCTGAGACCCTTCATGTCAAAACCAGCAATTCATTCATATGAGTCCTTCATACTCAATGTGATCTACTCAAATGAAGTACCTCATTTATCAAGTGTGGAAGTTGATGGGATATTAGATGGCAGAACTGTTGTACTTGTGTATGTGCAACTGCCATGTGTATCCATGTCTTGCCCCAAATACTCTGCCTAGTTGGTAGAGAGGGGAACGAATAAACTGTATAACAGTGATGTCAAATAGTGTGCTTGAGCGCAAGTGTTCATTTTGGAGCTTAGCAGGCTCACACTGCCTGTAACAGCAGCACCTGCTTGCTCTGCTTGGGACAGTGTTAATCAGGGCTGTACAACGTACATAACATAAAAAAAGCAAAGTCACTTCCACATTTTCAGTCTCTTAACATAAGCCCAGAATTGAATAAGTATTGTGAAACTGTGAACAATGAATGAGTCGAGACACAACATCCCTAGAGAGTTTAGACCAGGGTTTATGACATAATTTACTAGTTTTAGCACAAAATTCTGTGTGCTTTATTCTTATTAATGCACATAAACCTCACAGTTGATGCAGAATAAAGTTACATTTCCAATTCTGAAAATTTAAGACAAAGAAACCTAATTTAAAGAATATTAGATGATTTGTGGTTAGACCCAGTCACTGTAATTCATGGACAGTGACTGCCCTCTAATGTTCAATTCACAATTGAGTGGCATGAACAATGAGACGATTAACCAATAGGAATTCAGCCTAATGCAACAAAATTTGTGTGACAAATGCTTAATTAGTGTGTAATAGTGTCACCCAAGAATTGGTGTGTGTTCTTATTACAAGGTTGTCTCCTTAGCGTGGTGGTAGCACTACTGCTTACAAGCGGAAGAGCCAGGTTCAATTCCTGGCACTGGCGTGAGGATTTTATCCTGCTAGGAGAACTGGTCAAGTGTGTTCTGAGACTTGTTAGGTCCCTGAGGAGCCAATTGAGGAGCTACTTGATTAAAAGGTAGCAGCCCCTGGCTGTGTAGACTGTATAACCAGCTGGGTGGGCCCAGAAAACTGACCAGGTCTCATTCTCCAATACTGCACCCCACTCATGACACATGTTGTGGCCAGAGGTGGCAGCAGCTGGGCGGCAGACCTTGGCCTGGTAAGGTCTGGTGTCCTGGGTTAGTTTATTTCTTGTTAAGATGGCAAAAACCTCCACAGAAATGCACTGTTTTGGAAGAAAAATTAAATGACCCTGAGTCATATGAATTGAGTTCAATGAAGACGTGTGCTTTCACTTGGCAATGTTAAATTGTGTTGCCTCATTGTGAACCTCAATTTCACTCCATTGTGAATTGGACATAATTTCTCAATCCTGTTTTACTCTTTGGTGATTTGCTCCTTCCTTTAAATTATATTCTCTCTGATTCCCTGTATGAATCTGTGGAATTATAGAGCAAGTCATATTACTAACCAGGACATCCAGATTTATGTTGATTTACACAAAATGTAAGAACTGTGAAGTGTGTAAACTACTAGTTGATTAAAAGTAGTGCTTAGTTCACGGTTCATAGATATTAACATTCATTTTGAATGGTTCATTCACTTCTAGCTTGAAGTTTCTGTCAAGAAAAGTCATATGGGGTAAAAGGCTTCCAGTTTTAATTATATTTGGATAGAATCCTGCAATGGCAATACACAGTGCTTGGAGTGGAGTAGAGCAGAGGTTACTGTTGCACAATTAACTTCACTCTATAACTCCCAGCATAATATTAAAGCAAGACTGTCCATACAGTCAGTAAACAGAAGTGCAGCTTCTCTAGTGAACATGAGAATCAATTTTAGAGCCTTGCTATTAAAATTGGTGGTTAATTATATGTATTCTGTGCTTTAAGGACAGATTGCTCTGTAAATGTAAACTTGAGGTAGGTTTTGGCATGAAGGGTTTGAAACTTCAGTTATGAGAACATAAACATCAATAAAGTGTTTACTTCATTGTAAATAGCCATCTGTTCCAACACATTCTAAATTATAGGTTTGATTTAAGGAAGTCACTTATTGTGTCAGTCTCTCATTTACAATACATATCATTTTAGACCCTATGTAATCAAATTTTATGCATCTGAAATATATTTTACATAAATTCTTCAAGAATAACCTTGTGTAGAATTGTTATAACATCTGTACTAAGAACTAATCTTTTAAATGATGCAGATCTTGTAACACCAGCTTTGAGATTGTTACACCATCTGCAGAGAAGCAGTTCAGTTTATTGACTGAAATATGTTAATGAACTCTTATGAACACTGCAGTTATAATTCTTAAATTGTCAGTATAAAGTACCTTTCTCAACAAATGTTGACTGAATAATTTCAAAAACACAGATATAGAACTAAAAGTGTCATTTGTGGCCATTTGCACAGTGAATATTTGTGATATGCGATCATTCACTCAAAATTTGTGTACTGAGATTATTCACACAATGAAAATTAAACCAGTCATACATTCTTGTATATTATCCACCCAACAAAAGTTAGCATAAACATGGTTACTGCTCACTAATTTCAAATTTCTCTGTGCTAATAGAAAATGAATATCATATAATTTGCAGGGAAAGAAATGGTTTCATTTTAATTCATAATGTATACTTGTTTAATTTACATTTGAGGAGTAAAGATACGGGAATATTGGATATGTACAAAGTGGGTAATAACAAGAGCCTCTAATGGTCATAATGTACATAAAACGAATTTAGTAATATGCACTGTTTGGGACCCTCTCTCAATTTCCTATCGTCTTACGATGTCTCGCAAAGGACAAGGTATAACTTCTGACCAAAGAAAGCTGACAGCTTTTGCAATATGGGACAAGAGGCATGGTGCTGTAATTAGAACAAGGAAAGGTGGGGAAAGGGATAGATATACCTGGCCTCGTGGAAAAGCCATGTTTTAATTTTCTTTAGATTTATCTCCAAATTATTAATCCCTATTATGGAAAGCGTTGCAAATCTTGCTTGAAATAAGCAGCATTTATTGAGTTAAACAATTCTGTGTTATAGGAAGAGTTTTAACCTTGTTCTTAGAATCACAAAAACATGTAAAACTTTATGGTAAACATAATGCAATATTTTATTGAAAAATATAACAATGTTTAATCATTATAGAAATTCTCCCTGTATTTATACTGAAGTTAAAATTTGTATCAAAATAATTTTAAACATTTTATTCTATTAGGTTATATTATAATACAGATTCTGCTTTTAAATGAAAGGTTTTCTTCTAGTAGTTTCTTATGTATATGACAAGCTGTGAATCAAGCAACAATTGAGTAATGACTTACTGAGCCATCAGAAATAATCAGTACTTCCCTTTCGTGCCAATGTACCATTGGTTATAACTATGTCCAGCCAGTAGCATGAATACTGCTGTCATTGGAGAGGGGTAAAGAGAGGGAAAGAAGGGGAAACTACAAAAGTCTCATTAAATAATCATGATGTCCTTGAATTTTTCAAAATTTGCTTTCTGTGCAAATCCTTAAGCCAATCATGACCATGACCATCCCAAAAAGAAGAGCTCACTCATGCACACTGCCAGTTTTTTCCATAAGGTAATCTTGAAGATGCCAACTGTGTTTACCGCCTTAAGAATATATTTTGAAGGCTCTTGCCCCATTATCAGCTGCATATGAACTGGTTAGTTTTGCTTCAGTGCATTACCAACTAAAAAATCAGGAATGCTTCAAACATGATCACCACATGATCTTCAGAACCAGAACTGAAGAAATGTGGGCTCACCATAATTTTAAATTCTTCAGAGCACCCTACAATACATGGTATATTAAGAGCTTCATCAGACCAGGCAATTGATATAATATATAGTTTCTGGACAACCAAGCTTCGCTCAGTGTTTTCTGCCCCCTTTTTGTGAAATCTTGTTTTTTGGTAGAAGATACTTATTGAGATAAACTTAAAAAGCAAAATGTTAACTAAATAAAAATGTTTGTCGCAATTGTTAAGTCATTTCCAAGATACAAGAGATATAGAGGTACATATAAATATTGCATAAGCACCATCATTTCAGCTGTAAAATATAATTTGTATTTCTATTTCAAACATATAGATGGGAAAAGCTGTAAAACATAAACTAATAAAGCTAAGTCAACTTTCTTACTGTATCCTGATAACCCTGGAAGAGGACTTTAAAATGCTAGCTCATTTGCTGAAATCGTTTTACAGACAAATTATGGCCGAAATAAGGTTTAGACTAATTGTGACTGTTATGCATACACTAAGATAGCTAAGTCAACTTTCTTCAGATTTTCTGAAAGCTCTTGACAAGACCTTTAATATCCTGGCCTGTTTGTTGAAATTGGCCATTAACAAAGAAACTATGTTGAAGCGACTTTAAATAATAAATTTAAAAAAAAAGAAAGAAATAAACTATGGCCAAAATAAGGTTTAGAGTAATTGTAACTGTTATGTATAAAATCCCGTTTTTTTTTTTTTTTTAGGAATGACACGTACATAGATAAACTTAATAAGCAAAATCCTGTCTGAATACAAAATTTGATCGAAATTGTTAGAGCCATTTCCAAGTTGTGCGGAATATATATATATCAAAGAGAAATTTGGTCACCAGGTTTAAAGAGAAACATGGAATATAAACAAAGAGATAATTGCATGGTTGCAGTTCTCTTCTGGATAAAAAAATACATAAAATTAAACGAAAAAAACTGATGTTCAAACCTAATAATAAAAGCATTAAATCAGTTACTTGGGAGAAAATTTATATTTAAGAAATTTGAAGTTTTTTCATGAACCTTGACATGTCAAAAGCGATGACACCATGAAAAACTTCAGGAAGGACAAGAGGCATCGAGTAGGAACTGCACTGAAGCCCAGCTAAGGATCCACAGTCAATGCAGCTGATGATAGTAGCAAGGTCCTTTGAAACCTACTGATAAATAGTGCCAAGTAAATCTGGATAGCAAGCATGACTCAAACTTTCATGAATTTATTCCAGTGCTTTACTTTGCCAATCTTTGTACAATGACTTTGAACTGTAAATGTATGCATAACCTAAATTTCATTGATATCATTTTGTGGTGGAACTGAAGTAATAACACTGACAGAATTTATTGTTTGGATGTTTTGGTGAACCATAAAATATGAAAAGTTGAAACACATTTGAAATATGTAATGCCATGGACAGGACCCAAACCACAGATACTTGATTCTGTGCAACAATACTCTAACATTTGAGCTGCCATGCATCAAATCTTTTTACTGATTAGCTCTACTGTGGTTAGTTATAAAACCCAGAAATTTTAAGCATCATTGGAAGTTGTGTTTGAGTTATGATATCTGTAATATTTGAGATTACCTTGAAGGTTTACCAGGGTCTTAAATGAACTGAGAAAATTCAATATGTATTTGGGTGTCTTGTTATGGTAATCTAAGCAGTAACAGCATCAGCACATAAAGCTGAAAATCTGTGGTTCAAATTCAACCATGGCAGTGAATCTTTCAAGTGTGATTCAACTTTCTAACTTACACACAGCTAGTGTGAAAGAATAAGTATAATAATAAAATTAACAAATTTTCTTAAGAGGCACTGTTGTTTATATAATCTTAATTCAGTACTGGCTTCAACCAAATTTGAAATATGTAATAATGATGATTGCCTTGGAGTTACAAGATTTGCCAGTAAGGCAAGCATTAGTTAGAATGGAATGTCTCACTTCTTCTGCTCTGGATCTAGGTGTGGGCTATCAGCATTACTTCCACTTTCTAGAAGCTTTCACAACAAATGTGGAGTTCTGAAAATAATTGGAGAATACACAACTGGTATGTCATGCAGATTGTTACAATTTCACTTTATGTAAGCTATCACAAATTTACAACTTTCAAACACTGTTTGAAGAAACACATATGCATTCGTAAGCTAAACGTTAGAATTACTATATCAGATAACTATTTTTCACTTTACTAACTACCAGGGTTGGCAAAATACCAAGTCTTTTTAAAAATTATGTGCCTCTGGGTTTTTTTGGGTCTTATATAGAATACTATTCTTTACATTTATCAATGTAAGAGTGTTAGTAAATGTCTTTACGTAGTGAGTAAATATTTGTGAATTAACTACAAATAAAGTCCTTTTATTGTAAACATAACTTGGCTTAAAATACACTTGTATAATTAAATAATGTATTACAATAGATACTGACATCACAGGCAAACAAACTTCTCAATATATTGTGCTTATTTTTCTCCATATTTTCTTACCTGGCTAGTTCTACTACAGCTAAAATACTATTCTTAGCATCTAGATAACCTGGATAAAATTATAGAAGAGATTTGGTGTGGAAAAAATGCTGAAACTTATCACCATATACCAATATTACCATGGCAAGAATGAGCGACTGGGATGTGTCAATATTCAAATTAAGTGTTGCCTTCGCCCATGTACATCAAATAAAAATGTATGTACTCAAATTTTTATTTTTATTTTTTATGAACTAGGCTGAAATAGTGCTACTCCATTAAAATTATTTGTTACTTTGACTACTATTTTGTAAATTCTAAGAATTATTGAATTGTTGAACTGAGTATGAAACATAAACAAATTACGGCTTTACATATTTTTCATTTGCATCTTTGATACTGATGGTGTGAGCTTTGTTGGTATACTTTTTGTATAAATATTTGAAAAGGCCCACATTTTTCAAGTGAGTTTTACCCCCTCAAAAAAACCCTTTGGTCTCTTTATTATTGGAGAAACTGTTCCAACCCTGCCAATTATTAGTGAAGAAAATATTGCCTTATGAATAAAAGAAGTGATTTTTTAAAACAGTGTTTTAAAGTTTATTAACTTTTTATTAGCATGAACCAGTTAAATGTAACAGTATCTGTAATACTGAAAGTGCTTTACAAATCACAGCTGTGCAGTTTTTGTTAAAAATTGCTTTCTGAAGCATTGATATTGATTGGAGATTGACTGATTGATCAGCTACACAATTTTAGAAAGAATGTTATTCTTATAAGCAGCTGTTGAGGGAGTGATATGCAGATTTGCTCTCTCAGTACATGGCATCCTTGATACATCCGATATATGGAGAGTGCTTGATTCCAAATGTGTGGGACGGTATGTTATCTAATCTCACCTGAAACAGCAATAACATCCAAACTGTTAAAACAAGCCACTATGTATGTATCTTCTCACAGCTCTTAGTTGGTGATTGTGGTGGGAATATTGCCAGTCTCTTTACGAGTTTTGGTATTGAGTCTATTTAATTTCTCTAGCAACAGCTGTAGTAGCGAAGAGAAATTATTGTATTCCATCCAAAAATTTGATATCAACATTTCATCAGAAATTCATATTTTGAGGCCCTCTGAATGCCCCCCAAAGACATTTTAGAAAGCAGAGAAACAAAATCTATGTGTTATGTACGTGTGAGCAGCATAACCCAAAAATGAAAAGTCCTATAAATACGAAGGATGCACCACAAAGATTTTCAACAAAGCTGTTCCACCCCAAACTACACTTTGCATGGAACATTTTTTGCTAGTTTTTATTTTATAAAAAAATGGCTCAAACAATTTTCATTAAAATACCACACTGTGGTGCTGGCCGCACATCAAAGCAGATTCAAGCTCAACTTCTCACCACTACGTTGCTAGGCAATGTATGGCCATGTCAGCTAAGAACAAAGGCAGATTCCAGACAGTTCGACAACCTTTGAATGCTGGTTTGTTACAAGAATCTTCGTGAAATGCTGATTTCCAGAGGAATCACCAGTACCTAATTCTCAGCTATATAAATGAGTTGGTGTAGACAGAGAAAGTAGTTTTAGTGAGTTTATTGTCAGAGTCAGTTTTAAGTGTGTGAGTAGAATCGTCAAAGCAAGCTGCGCACAATGTTTGTCTTAAGGTTATGGTAGAACATAACAGATGTAAGTTGCAGGGTCGTTAGTTGTGAATTGTGATTCAGTTTTAGAGGAAGTAAAATAACATAAAAGGTAACTGGACTTGTAATTTGTCACAATATGTTTAAGGTATTTACAAAATAGATAAAATGTGTATCTCAAATTTTTCGGGAATAGTCACAGTACTCCTGTTCATTCTAAATGTATTTTATATAATTGGTAATCTGTAAGAGAAATACAAAATCTTAGCACACAAACAACGTAAATTTATTAAAGCATCCAGTGTATGTCAAATACATTTTTTTTGGAGCTAACCATTTCCAAGATATTCCTTGTTATTGGTTTGAATTTTTAAATACAGTTGAACCTGCTTTGTATATAACCCAGTTTGAAGTAATTCATATTTATACATACATTTTTGTAGGTCTCAGCAAAATTTAATTTAGAAGCATGTTAGTAGAACCTTATTTATGCGTAATGCATTTATATGTCATTCGCAGTTACACGTATTAAATTTCTGTGAAATACAACTGAGTTTTACATAATTATAATGAACATATGGCATATACAGTCTCAAAAGAAACTTGAGATGTGTTTTCATTATTTTTGTTGACAAAGATGCAAGCTGAGCGGTTGACTTTCAGCCACAGAAACAAAAGACAAAGGTGTTTGCTGGTAGAGCCAGTGGCTTCCAGCAGAACAATGTCGTGACAACAAGCAGAAGTAAAGATAAAAACTGTTGGTACCTGGCATTTACTGTTGAGCAGCGGTTTTGTCTTTCAGTTCTCAATTGCTTTTAGTCAGCCATGGAGAACAGAAATAGGAAATGTTATATACAGAATGTAAAATTTATATGAGAGGTGGAACCTAGGTTGCCAATGTTTAAAAGTAAAATTATTGTACCTGCCACTCAAAATTATAGATTTGAACTCAAAATTATCGTACATCATAAACCAAATGCTACAACAATAAATGTATCAGCATAACACTTATAAAATGTAATAGTATTGATGTTTATGGTATCCATATAGAAGGTTCATGACCTCAATCAGTGTTACAACTTTAGTACTTATGTTTCTCGCACTATTCATCTGCAAGTTCATCATCTACCTCAACTGTTGCAGCATTATAAAAATTTAATTTGTTGTTGAGATAAACTTTAACATCTCACTTGCAGATTTTTGGACCCACCACATATTTTCATAAGCTGAGGCAACAGAATAAGTCCATTTACCATATCTAGCGCCAATCTGTTTCTAATTTTGGTTTTTATTAAACCTAGTTTGGAAAAAACTATTTCATAAGAAGTGTTTCTGTGGGGAAATGAAATCACTGATAATGCAACCTCCGCCAGTTCTTTGAAATCAGTATTTCCACCAAGGTGATGTGTGTTTAACAGCACTCCAGAAAGTGTCAAGTTCAGACATGTTCTTTATTTCACACGGAATATCACTTATTCCAAGTTTTCTTCATTGATCATCAGTTTTGTGAACAGTGCCTTCTTCATTAAGATTACCAGATCTGGGCACACTGGCAATAAGAGGATAAAGGCTTAGTAGGATATGAAATGGTTGCCTTAGAGGGATGGAGACAGGCTGTGATGGCAAAAGTGGTGTCGCTATTTGTAATTAATTTCATTTTGCTGGTGTGACAAACCAGTGAAAATGGTATTTCTCCAGTGCCGAACTATCATACATTCAAATTATGGTACACCACCATAATTATCGTACCAGCTGGCAACCATGAGTACAAACATTCAGATTATCGTATGCCCCCATAATTATCGTACAGGTTGGCAATTCTGGGTAGAACTTAATCCACACAAAACCAAAACTGAAATTGCTTCAGACTTAGGAATTGCTTATACCATACTATGAATAGTCAGTAACAAAATGAGGTCATGCACTTAATGCAAGAAAAGTGAAACAAGCCAAATTAACTGATTTCTTTAAAGCAGGATCAAGTTCAATATAATGTTTTCTTTGTTCATATTTTTGTTGTTTGTAAAATTTTACACATGTAGGCCTGCTACATTGCTTTTTTTGAAAAAAACATGATGCATTATCAAAAGCTCATTTGTAAGTAATTCTGAATTACAAGCAATCTTCTCTCTTCCCCCTTCAGGTTCAACTGTATTTACACTTTACTCAAATGGAAAGTTTTTTTTTTCCTTCATAGTCATGTAAAGAGCATGAAATTTCAAAGTCATCACATAGCAATCTGTCTTTTAAAAAGTGTGATTAGTTTTAGCCTACTGTAACTTTCTTATATCTAAAATGAGATGTGTAAATTTATAATGAAAATTTGTTTCTATTAACAAGAAGAATAAGTGTTTTAAAAATTGTTTATAAAGAAGCAAATAGAGACAGTCATGTCTCAACAAGGCAACATATAAGATTGTTTTATTTAAACTCTGATGTGTTAATCATATGAGCTTCTCTATTTACTCTTCCACAAAGTTAAGAAAAGCATTACTTTTATATTTACTTCATGTTAATCAAGATCAGTGTTTACAGAAGCAATTTTACTACACATTTTGTTGTAGATAAAAGAGGAATAAAGGAAGCTGAAATTATCAAGTGTTTAAAAAGCAGATCATTATATGCAACTTTAAAACACTACTCTTTTCATGACTATGAGAAACAAACAAATGACTTAGCACTGAAAAGTCTACAGCACGATTTGAAAAATTCAAATCAATAACAATGACCATCTCTGAAATGGTTAATGCCACAAACATTCTGCAAGGCCAATACATTTTTTGTGTGTTAATTTTTTGTGTATCATATTAGTAATATAAATTATACAGAATTGAGGACTTCACGGGGTGTTCATAGGAAATTCAAGATATACAATTTACTAGACATGTAAATATTTTTAACACATGGCATTTTAAACAAATCTTTATAAACATTTCTGAGAAAATAAAAAATAATTTTAAATTTTCCATGCAAACAGTAGTTTGGAATAGGAAGATTTTCTTGAAACTGTGTTGCATCTTTGGAAGATCCTGATTTTAAACACAAAGTTAGAGGATGACAGCATTGCAATCTGCAACACATTGACACCATGTTCCAGCAGTCAATATCAGATTGAGAATGAGAGCAAATGAGCTCTAGGAACATGTTCAATTTTTTTATAAATAAGTGATGAAGTGTCAGTAAATCCAATTCACTTAGCTATCTAGACAAAGTTTGGTATTTATCCAACTTTTCGTATTTGGTTATGTGCTCGCAGACATGTATAGAGGTGTTTTTTAGATGTGGTAAATAACCTTGCTAGGACTTGTGCAAGTGATGTCAATGAAATTGATGGTGAGGGTAACCCCTCTGTTTCCTTCCTTGAAATAAATAAGACCCTGCTAATAATTTGAGCAGGCATTGTGGCTAAACACGAACTGTTCCCATAGAAATCTCAAACCTTACTAAAACGCAATTGTATCAAATACACCTGGCCATATAGGATTAATGAATGTCATCACTGTGGTCTGTCTCATTGCTTGTCACTAGATAACAGCACAATCTATGGTGAATAAACATTCTGGTGGGGTTACATTGCACTACTTACAAACAGAGGTGTTTGTGGTCAATCATAACTCGCTTGTCACAGTACTATGCAGGTGCACTTGCTAAGCTCAAAGTCATCACAATATTCTAGTTCCAGATTTTCTTCCCCAAGTTATCTCGCCTCACCTTGTTCTCAGACCAAATCATGTACTGCAAATGCTACAGTCTATAGGGGCTGAGGAGAAAATCTCATTGGCTACTTGGCACACATAGCAGTAGTTTTAAATTCTGAACGTTATTCTTGTTCCCATTTCCACAAATGCTGCATTAAATAATGCCTTATCATATGTTGAAGCATCTTATAACACGAGAGCAAAAATATCTGAGTGGGCTGCACAGTGTTTTGCCTGTCTGCTTCCTCGGCACTCGTTGCCATCTGCCGCTATCATAGAAAGCCACGGATAAAACCATGCAATGTTTTTTAAACTAATTTTAAAGGCTTTACTTACCAACTTTATGAAAGGGGGTGAAACCAGTCACCGTTGTTGTCCATACATTTATGGCACCTCTTTAGTAAACTATCACTTGCTGTCGTTCACTGCACAATTTCCTTACGGATATTTTGTTTTAATTCTTCCAGAACGTGTGGGTTTGTCTTTTACACTTCATGTTTTAAATTACCCCAGAGTCAGAAATTGCTTATTGGAGCTCTATGAAATCTTTTTCCACAAATGTCGCACCATACATAAAATTTTTTTTTTCATAAAGGAATACTTCATGAACAATATTAGGTTCTGAGTTATAGGGCCAATTTTTTTTGAGTCAACAGTTGATACCCATACATATGTGAATACAATTTTTCCCCTCTTCTTTTAGAGAATTAACAGACAAGGAGAGTGATTTTGCCTTTTTTCAATAAGACTCTGTAACAGCTCATAAGACCAATCTTTAGACAAGAACAATTGAAAGTGAGTTTCAGAACAGAATTATTAGTAGGGATTTGTGGTCCTCTCGATCCCCCGATCTCACCCCTGCAATTCCTATCTCTGGCGTAACTTAAAACATAAAGTGCACAAGACAAACCCACATGCCCTGGAAGAGTTAAAACAAAATATCCGTCAGGAAATTGCCAGCATTTCTCAACGTGAACTTAGGTAAGTAATGGATAGTTTCCTAAAGAGGTGCCAAAAATGTATGGACAACGACAGTGGCCAATTTAAGCATCTCCTTTAATAACATTGGTAAGTAAAGCCTTTAAAATTAGTTTTAAAAATGTTACAAGGTTTCATTTTTGCGTTTCTATGATAGTGGCAGACAGCAATGAATGCAGAGGTTTCAGAAAGGCAAAACACTTCCCAGCCGAAAGGTAAGATTTTTGTTCTCCCTGTATAATAATTTTTGGGTTTGCACATGTGATCATGTGATAGCCAGCTGCCACTACTATCATGGGGCATATAATTCTGTGTTCCTGTCGTGTAACTCATGTCTATTATTTAGCCATTTGCTCAGGTTGCAGTAGCATAAGTCAATAGCCTTCAGCACATTCTCAAAATGGTTGAATGCAAGTTATTGTTTAGTGCCTCTCAAGGGCATTCCATGTTCAAATTGCCATCTCTATTGCAACAAGGGTTGTTAGCATCAGACTGTCCTGCCAGTGTGCAAATAGTTTTCATTCAAGTTAAAAATATGTTCAATTGAACAGTGTATGTTTTCAGAGGAGAATGTTTTTAGAGAAGGTGGTAAATATTCAGAAAATGCAAAATAAAAATTTATAGAGCAGTTTCCAAATTTAGGATTACTGTTCTGAGATAGTGTTTACAATGTAATAAATGCATTTTTTATTAATGGTTCTGTTCATGATCCTGCAAGAAGTTGCAGATCTTGATTATTTCTTTTGAGGTGCTGCAAAGTCAACAGAGTATAAAAATGACTGAAAACAATAGATGAACTGAAATTGGCAACAAATTACATTAATCCAGTGATAAAGAAGCTTTAATCAAAACGTTTAGCAATAAAATTAAATGCATGACTCTATACATTTTAACATTAGGACATTTTCAACATCTATGTATGAATAGATAAGCTAATCATAATTTTTATTTATTTGTTTTCTCTTTTTACTGCTTTCTCCAAATTCATTCTAACCAGTCCACCACTGTAGCATCACAAAATAGGTTACTTACCATACGCCCATATGTCACTAATTCCACTACTATGGAGGGACTAAAAGATCATGGTGCATGACTCTATACATTTTAACATTAGGACATTTTCAACATCTATGTATGAATAGATAAGCTAATCATAATTTTTATTTATTTGTTTTCTCTTTTTACTGCTTTCTCCAAATTCATTCTAACCAGTCCACCACTGTAGCATCACAAAATAGGTTACTTACCATACGCCCATATGTCACTAATTCCACTACTATGGAGGGACTAAAAGATCATGGTGCAGATTTAGAAAATATTTTGGTCTACTGTTTCAAAATGCTGTTTCAACATGGTTTCATAAATGTAGATAAATACACTCTTAAACATATATTCAACCACCTACTTTCTTACTCTGTGTGTGTATGCAGGCACTTACAACAGAAAGCAACACATGGCCAGCAAAGGTCAATCACCAACTAAGTTACCTATGTACACATATAATATATTAATAGCAGTGCTAAAGTTTGGTAAGTTTTACACAGCATACAAGTAACCATAGATGTGTGTCCTAAAACTCTGTTCTACCACTACTTAGCACTAATAGCTCGCAATATAAAATTCTCTAGCAGGATGCAAAATGATGACTAAGAAATGCAAAACAAAAATACTCATTTGATTTTTTCTAATCACTATCACTGATTTGCCCCTCTTTGAATGTTCTATCCCTTTATGTTGATTGAGATAAACATTTGCTGAAATGATTTCATTACACATTTTGCTATAAGAAAAAAAAAGGGGATACAGGAGACTGAAGCAATAATTCAATCTCTAAAATGTTTAAGGTGAACTTGCCTTTGTTGTTTCCTTCCCTTATAGTTTAAAGGGCAGTTAATTAAGGACACTGTGAGGAGGAACAGTAGCAAGTTGATCTTGAGCAAGATAGCTGGACTAGCCCACGAGGATGCTATCAGCAGCAGCTGGCTGGCAAATGCACAGCACTACCATTGGTTAATGGTCATAACTTGAGAATTATTGCACTTAAAATATAACAGGACAGCAAAAAAACTCTGAACGAGTTGCACTGTGATTTGCCCATTGGCATCCTTGGTGCTCGTTGCCATCTATCACTGTCATAGAAAGGCACAGGTGAAACCATACAACATTTTTAAAGCTACTTTTAAAGGCTTTACTGACCAACTTTGTAAAAGAAGATGCTGAAACCGGTCACTGTCATCCATCCACATATTTTTGGCACCTCTTTAGGAAACTATCCATCACTTGCCGTAGTTTAGGTTGAGAAATGCTGGCAATTTCCTGGTGGATATTTTTTAAAAAATTTTCAGGGTATGTGTGTTTGTCTCTTAATTCTCTAAAAGGAAAAAATTATATTCACATATGTACGGACACCAACTGTTGACTTGAAAAAAATTTGCTCTTTAACTCAGAACCTAATATTGTTCAAGAAGTACCCCTTCATGATAAAAAATTTGGTGTATGGTGCACCATTAGCAGAGAAAGGTTTCTTAGAGCTCCAATAAGTGATTCCTATCTCTGGGGTAACTTGAAACATAAGGTGTATGAGACAAATCCCATATACCCTGGAAGAATTAAAACAAAATATCTCCAGGAAATTGCCAGATTTCTCAATATGAACTAAGGCAAGTGATGATAGTTTTCTAAAGAAAAGCCAAAAATGTATTATGGACGACAGTGGCCAGTTTCAGCATCTCCTTTCATAAAGTTGGTAAGCAAAACATTTAAAAGTAGTTTTCAGAGTGTTGTATGGTTTCATTCGCCCCTTTCTGTGTTAGCAGCAGATGGCAATGAATGCCGAGGAAGTGGACAGGCAAAGCAGTGCACAGCCCAGTCGGTGGATATTTGCTCTCCTGTTATGTTCCATAAACATTTTGTCTGCATTTTGTCTATAGATTAAGATATTGGAGAGTTAATATACAAATACATAAATATTCTCTATGTTAGCAAACATTAGTGACTAAAACTTCATTTATCTTTTTTAGTTTAGCAAATCAATCATTTGCATCATCAGTGTGTTGAATGTTTGTGTTTTCTTATCGTTACGGCTACTAGGTGCTGGATTTTCCCATAGTATCTTACCAACTATTGGAACAAATTTATTGACAGAATCAGTCAGCAATTGACTGAATCATGAAAAAATCCAGAGTTTAAATTATTAAAATAAGTAAATGAAGCCTTAAATTTGATGATTTGGGAAAAATATTTATTTGAAAGAATAAGGATTGTGTAATGAATTTTTAAATACCACTAACTGCTTCTGTCAATAAATTTGTTTTGCTTCCAGTAGTGGCATGGGTATCGTGAAGGGGGGCAGTGGGGGGTCGTGGCCCCGCTGGAAATTAATGCATTTACTGTGCAGTCAATTACTGTTAGACTATTGTTTTAATTTTGATCTAAATAACAGTTTTTATTTAGCACAAATTAATATACCTATCTGTAGCAAATAATATAACTCATATCTTTTATAGTTTTTGACAACACAGTAATGGATTAATATTGTTTGATTGCAAACTTCCAACATGCAGCCCTCCCCTGAAGAAAAGTCTGCCAATACCCATGAGTAGTGGTAATACGATAGGAAAGAATATATCATCTAGCAGCCATAATGGTAATGATGAAACAAATATTCAATATACTAAGGATGCAAATGATTGATTTGCAAAACATATTTGGAATATAATACATAATTACAGAAGATAAATTAAGTTTTAATCATTAAATTTGTTAATTTATATTGTTTCACTGTGAACAGCTTCAGTTTTTTCATTGTAATCTGTATATATCTTGTGGTGGATGCCTCTGGCTGTAATTTCCCACCTTGGGTAAGGCATGGTTTCAGCACTGACTGGCATGTGTTTGGTTGGAGAGAGGGAGGGGAAGGTACTTTCAGCTTATTGAACTGTCCAGCACTCTTATCAGTACACAGATAGAAATATCCCCTTCCTTCTGTACATATTTCTAGAAGGCTAGCTCTGGGGTCAACTCAGTTCTGTTCTGCTGTTTTCTTAGTGAGTATTTGCAGTGTGAGGGCAAGAAACAGTTACCTGGATGGGAGAAGAAGAGACATGAGTTTGAAATGTTAGCAAGCAACCAGAACAAAGAAGAAGCTGATGTACACATCTATGAATTGAAGTGCTGTGTGAAGGAAAAGAAAAAGAGAACACTTTCTTTGGTAGACAAAAGACTATACTATTGTTTACATATGCAATAGATGCACATTGACATATTTTGGGGAGAAAATTAATTTCAAGAATCCAATTAACAAAAAGTGAGTAGAGAAAATTGGTTTTGAACTGCTTTGGAATGAAATGGGGGAGGATTGGTTAAGCAAAGATAACTTGCCAAGGGGACTTTGGAAGATGATTAGAACTAGATTTGTGGACACAATAGGCAACATTTGTTCACTACCACAAGTGGAAAAAGTGCCTTGTTACTATATCAGAATTAAGAGAGGATGGTGTGTACAGAGCTTAAAATGATAGACATAATAAGTAAGGGAAATTAGCACAGCTTAGATTAGGAGTATGGAAATTAAAGGGAACAAATAGAAATCTGGAGCAAAATTTATGTCTGGTGTATAGTCCTAATGAAAATGTGATTCATATCTCACATGAATGTCCAGCTACAAGAGACTGGAGAAGTCAACTGATTAAAGAATGACTTCAGTTAAGAAATGAGGTAGCAGTATTGAAATTTTCAGAGATAAATTGTAAATAAGCAATTTAGGAGAATATCTGTGTCAAGTAAAAAATAGAAAAATGTGGGTGATCAGTAGTGTTTGAACATTGGTCTTAATGGCTGAGATTCATGTCATGGCATTTTTTTTAGAATTGTGTAATAACCAGAAATATTATATTAACGGATGTACTGTTGTTGTTAGGGTAAATTTTCATGGCCTGGAACAGAGAAAAGGATGGCACCAAGCCATGAAGATTATAATTTTGTTATGGCTTAGTACTTTAATAAATATACATGTACACATATAGTAAAGCTGTCTGAAATGAAAGAGAAAGTTAGTATGGAGAGGTGGGAAAACTGCTAGAGGAGATTGTTATGGGAATGCTTGGCGACAGGGGGAAGCAATATCAGTGGATTTTGGGAAGAAGTAAGACAGAGTAAGGGACATATGGAAGCAAGAGACTTGGCCAAGCTTTGAGAACAGAAGTTCTTTAAATAGGTACAAAATAGGTAAATGAAATTGGGGACGGAAGAAATATACAGATAACAGTTATCAGTTTGGAAGAAGATGTCTTGCTTCGATGTGTAATCCATAACCCCATGGTACAACAGTCCATCCTGGCCAAGGCCTACTGCTCGACTGCTGCATCTACCACCTCTGCCCACCACAGGCGTCATGAGTGGGGTGCAGTACTGGAGGGTAGGATGTGGTCAATGCCTCGGCCCCTTCCGGCTGGCTATGTGGTCTTCTTGACCAGCGGCTGCTACTTTTCAATCTAGTAGCTCCTCAATTTGCCCTTTAGGGTAGGCTCAGTGAAACCCAGGCCAAGTCTCCCAGCTGGAGAAAATACCCATACCAGTACCGGGAATCAAACTTGGACCTCCTGCTTGGTAAGCTCAGCATTACTACCATGCCAAGGAGAGGATCCCTTGGTTGTGTACTGGGGTATTATTCCCTAAAGAATTAAGGAAAAGCTTTGCAGAAAGATGTATTTTGTGTCAGAAATTAGGTGGCACTTTCCATTGCTTAATAGAATACATGAAGAGACAGTTTCTGTAATTGAAAATGGGATAAATTACCACAAGATGCAGTAACAATTGAAATATTGTTAGGTAGGGTAGGGAACATTAATAAGAAGGAAGATTTTCTTGGAGAAGTAGGGGATAAGTAAGTGAGAAGCTTGAAGAAGGCACACAAGAGCAAACATAGATGTAGTGTAGAGGCTCTAGCATAAATCAACCTGGAACTGAGGTATGGGAGAGAGCCTAGGTACAGCAGTACAAGATTTTCTTATAAATATATGATTTATGTGCCTGTAATTCATTGGAATTACAAAAAAGTACTATGCTATACTACACACAAAAGCTGTTATGCTTTATTTGCTAGCTTTTGTAGAAATTGCAAACTCTGTAATTTTTTAAAATTATAAATATTATTTGAATTTAAACTTTAAAATTTTGTTTCATAAGGATCAATGAGGTTTGAAACTATTTCAGATGAAAGTGTAGTTCAATATCTTGTACAAGATGCCATCTCTTAATTTAAATTTGATAATGAGAGGATGAGTAATGACCCAAAGCAAGCTTGCACTACTGTCATCTAAATAGCAACATGTAAGCAGGAGTTAGAGGTACATTACCTAGGGCAACCTGACTGTTTTTTGTGGCTTCGTCTACGGGACCTTAAATACTCTTCATATGGAGAGTGTTTGATGCGGAAGGAATAGCCAGGAGATGAAGGTAAGTGTATTCTCACCTGCAGGGAAGTAACAGGATGGAGACATAGGTTAGGTACACTCTTCTAAACAAGACAAGGTAGTATGCATCAAAACTACATTGCATCACTTTCTTTTCCTGCTATAATTTACTTTCATGTCTACTCTACAGATTTTTTTATACTTCTTATTAATTCTGATAGGTATTTTCTAAATTGGTTTCATTTTGTTGTTACTTGATTCAGAGTCATCAAAAAAGATGCTCATGATTTTTAAATAAAATTACTAAATCTGCATTAAAGGTATACTATTTATTTGTACACCAAAAAAGATGCTCATGATTTTTAAATAAAATAACTAAATCTGCCTTAAAGGTATACTATTTATTTGTACGCCAAAGCTTTGAGAGACTCTGGTATGCTTACTCAAAAATTGTTTCTTTTTATATTTTTTCTGACTAAAATATTATTAAATATACATAGCTTCCTTTACAAACCTTAAGCGAATTGTAGATAAACAGCTTAATTTACAACATATGTAAAATTATATTTGACTGTGAAACAAAACACTTGTAAATTCTGTAGTACTGAATTTGTAAATATTTAAGTTTGTTTGTAACAACTTCAATCGAAAGGAAGAAGCGCTCTGTGTACAGAAAGTATGGATACCCCTCTTAGATATCCTTTCAGACACATACAACAGCTGTAATAAAACCCCGCCTACACCCGATCCACTAACCGATGTGAGCCAATCACCACCTTAGTCATTGCAACAAGCACCGCCCACTCCCACTATATAAGAGTGCCAGTACTCATTGCTTCCACATTCAAACTCTGACAAGCGCAGACATCTTACCCTGAAGATACCAAGTGCAGTACTTGGCCAAATGTTGGTATCTTCAATGTCTTCTAGACCATGGCCTACAAGCCCGAAAGAGATAAAACTACCTAATAGTCATGACTCTGGCCGTGAAAGCCTAAGTTTATACATTTGTTTGTAAAGTTCAACTCTATAAAGTGTGAAACAGCTTTTCATAAGTTAGAAGGTTTACAATTTACAAGATAGTAGGCATTGTGAAGCACATCCCAGGTTTGCTGAATCACATCAGTTTCAAGAGCCCAACGTGCTCCCATCATCAGAATTAACCAACTGGTTCTTGAGAGGTAGAACTGGAACTTAAAAATTCAATGCCACAGCTGGTACTTGAACCGCAGACCTTCCACTTGCCAGGTGGCTGCTCCAACGATTGAGCTACTGTGACAATCTGCCAGACCTGTGGTTCAAATCCCAGTTGTGGCATTGAATTTTTAAGTTCCAGTTCTACCTCTTAAGATATACTTTCTTTGTGGTAAGTTTATATCTTGATTAAAATGATGTAGATAGAAAAACAACCTTTTGCAAAACCAGTTTGTAGAAGCTATATAAAAATAAAATGCAGAGGGGAGAGAAAGTTAATAATTCTTTTTAGTTTCAGAAATTAACTGAAACATAGTACAAAGTCAAAGGTTTTATGGAGTTCAGTACATTTTTCTCCTATAGTTTCATGAACCTTAAATGAGATTTATTTCAGTTTAAGATTATTCAAGTACACAATCATTTAATTTTTCAGGAAGATACTTGTTTGCAAAATTACCTGCGCTTAGCAACATGCCACTCTCCTTCCCTTTCCTGTCATTTACTGCCTTTGTTTCAGGAACAAATAATTCAAATATTATAAATCATCAAGACATGAATGACATACCTTTTCTGGGGAGTGTGCCCCTGGACCTGGCTTCATTGTGGTGTCAGATGGCATCTCGTAGCGTGAGCTGATGGAATATGCAGGTGCCTTTGCCTTATAGGCCTCTGACTTGGCATTGTTGTATGTTCCTGGCCCTGGAGTAAATACTCTGTCATCTACAACTTCTTTCTGTCGTCCAGAAATTGTGTAGGCAGGGGCTTGCTTCTTGTTGCCCTCTTTGGTCGGCCCCATGGCAGATGGAATGTTGTAAACATTTGGTGCTGTTTACAGAGAAACATTTCATTACCTTTTAGACTTGGAAAACAGCAGTGCAGTGGTTCCAGTGTGTTGCCATTGAAAAGGAAGGTTACAATTTGGATTTCAGAAGAGTAATGTAACCCTAAAATGAGTAGCTACATGTCCAAAGGGATTTATCATAGCTCATATTTTATAAGAAACTATTTTCAGATATGGTATTGCATTGCTATTTTATCTGATAAATTTGTATGCACTTTGAGTGACTCGATGACAGATATATTAAATATAATTGTTTGAAATTCATATTCCTACACAATTGTTTATGTACAACAACAGCTGAATGAAGTACCTAATGGACCTTAAAAAACAAATACCGGGAGAGCAAAAACATGTTTGATTGGGCTGCGGTGTGTTTTGCCTATCAGCATCCTTGGCACTCGTTGCTGTCTGCCGGTAACATAGAAACACGTGGATGAAACCATACAATTTTAAAAACTGCTTTTAAAGTCTTTACTTGCCAACTTTATGAAAAGAGGTGCTGAAACTGGCCACCACTTTTGCCCATACATTTTTGACACTTCTTTAGGAAACTGTCCATCACTCATCATAGTTCTCATTGAGAAATGCTGATAATTTCGTGCCAGATATTTTGTTTTAATTCCTCCAGGGTGTATGGCTTTGTTTTGTACATCCTAGAGATAGAAATAGCTTATTGGAGCTCTGAGAAGCTTTTCTCCACCAGTGGTGCACCATACACCAATTTTTTCATCATGAAGGGATATTTCGTGAACAATATTGGGTTCTGAGTTACAGGTCAATGTTTTTGTCAAGAGTTGACAGCAGTACATATGTGAATACAATTTTGCCCCATTGGTTTAGAGAATTAATAGACAGGGGGCGTGATTTTGCCTGTTTTCAACAGGATTCTGCAACAGCTCATATGGCCAATCTTATGATGAGAACAATAACTGAAAATGTGTTTCAGGACAGAATTATTAGCATAGATGTCCCCTAACCTAATCCCTGTGATTTCTATCTCTGGGGTAACTTAAAGTGTACAAGACAAATCTACAATTAGAACAATTAAAACAAAATATCTGGCAGGAAATTACCAGCATTTCTCAACATGAACTATAATGAGTGATGGATAGTTTCCTAAAGAGTTGCCAAAAATGTATGTATGGACAACAGTGGCCAGTTTCAGCATCTCCTTTCATAACTTGTAAGAAAAGCCTTTAAAAGTAGTTCTAAAAATGTTGCATGGTTTCATCCGCACCTTTCTATGATAGTGGTAGTTGGCAATGAGTGCCAAGGATGTGGACAGGCAGAACACCACACAGCTGGTTCAAACTTCTTTTGCTCTCCTGGTAATACTCCAATGGATACCCAGCCATTAAGGCATCAGTAGAAATAAAATTGATTACAGTATCACAAAACAGTCAGCAACTCTGCAACTCAAGCCTTTGCAAATAACACCTTTATCTACTACCTATTTTGCAACTAACATTCATTTAACAAATTCATTAATCAAATAATGGCTTTCTTCTAATAAAGGTAAAATACTCTGAAGGAAACACTGATTTACATAATGTTTAGCAACATTCTCCAATAATAAAACAACAAAACACTCTGTACTTCACACCATGGATATTGGCAGACTATTTTTTCAGGGAGGTACCAAATGTTAGAAGATTGCAATCAGACAACATTAATTCATTATTCTATTGACAAAAGTTATAGTAGTTGTTGTGGATAGCCAGATTAATTTGTGCTGAATAAAAATTGTTCTATACATGATAGTTAAAACAATAGTGTAATAGTCAGTCATTGACTGCACATTAAATTATTTCCAAGTGGAGGCCACAGTCCCCCTTGCTCCCCCTTTGCGATGTCCATGCTTCACACAACACTTAAACTTTTCTTTTCAATGCATTTTGCCTTCACTTGAAGGTATCATCAAGAATTTTGTTAACTGACTGCTGGGACCCTGCTGGATGTATGAGTGTTGCATCCTGTGGTTGCATCTCTAGACGGCAGACATCTGGTGTTTGGTGTGTTTGTAGTGTTTAACACCCGCTTTTACTACTACGGTACCGCAGGCGGTGACACTGATGATACATGGAATGAAGATGGAGCACCGGTGGAATGAGATGGCGGGGGAAACCGGAGTACCCGGAGAAAACCCGCCCTGATGCCGCTTCGTCCACCACGAATACCACATGCGGGTCCCTGGGATCGAACCTGGGCCACCTAGGTGGTAGGCGAGCGCGCTAACCGCTCGGCCACGGCGCCACCGGCAGACATCTGGATGAGATACAATGAGGCCATAATGATGCTGAGTAATGAGATTTCAGTAATGTTGCAAATATAGGCTTAGGAACTGCATAATGCAGTGCGCCAACATATGACAAATGCAAGTAGCCAGTAGTAGTAAAAAATTTGAATGACATTGGGATTGCATAGATGACAATGCGTAAAGATGAGAATGGAGATAACTTCCGGCAATGCATGTACAATATACATAAGTGACATCTCCTTTATTTGCATTGTTCCGCTATTTAGTTCATGCTTCTATACTGATGAGGTCAAAATTCTGTAAGTATCTATGACTAATAAAATTTGAATTTGAACATTGTTTCAGTTTTAGATTGCACTTCTGTTCCATTACCCATATTTCTCTCTGATTCATGGTTACCAACTTCTTTGTCCAAAAGTGTATTTGTTCTTGTCAGGTTGGCATGGTTTAGTGACATTGCACATCAAGAAGTCGATATCCAAGATTTCTTTCAAGGGAAGATCAAAATTCATTAGATGGGTTTCCAATCTCTTCATATGTATCTTTTCCCAGATATTTAACTCAAAGTACATTTGAAGCGGTTTTAGAAGTTTGCTCAATATTGTGTTTAACATTCCAAAAGTGTGCTGTTGCTGCAGATTTTATTGCTTTTATTTTATTTTATGTTACAAAAATGCTCTTTTAATCTGGTTAATTTTATACATCCCAGAATAATTTTCTTGTGGAGTTACATGACTACGTGGATTTTTTTATGAAGTTCCTGATGCTGAGTCTATTTATTGGTGTCAACATGATGTTAAACTTAATAAAGATACTTTGAAATTTTTGGGTCACCCAAGAGTGATATGTGAACTTCCTATGTTTTTGTCCTTAAAAGCTGCTAGTGTGGTGACTTCCTTGAGATCTTTCTGTCATTTGAATATATTAATTTTCTTGTGCACCAGTTGTCTGGTGAAGTCATTCTTTCTTACTGTTCCATTTATTGGGGAGTATCCATTCTTGCATTCCAGTGATACATTAAGACTGTGAGCTAGGCTATTGATGATAGTATGTTTGTGAGATCTAGGATTGAAATTATTTGCTTTAATGTAACTGTCTGCATGTCTTTCCTGTGGATACCAAATTTTAGCTTTCTGTTATCTCTTATTACACTGGTTTACAGCAAAACATTTTCAAGAATGGAAATGGATGTTTCTTATGAATTTTGATCCCCCAAGTATGAATATGTAATTTGTTTTTAGTAGCACCCTCAGTTTTAAAAATACCTCATTATATAATAATGGTCATAAAAAGCAATTAGGTAATTTCTTAAGAATCAGCCAATAAACCTTTGCTACATATGTGGGGAGTACAGTATTAAATCATGCAGATGTCATGTGACACCCATAGTGAAGAATCTCTATGATCTTTATTTCGGATGCAAGTTAGGTAATCAGGACCGAAAATGGATACCACATGTTTTGTTTGTGAACTTTCATCTCGTCTTAATGGATGAAGAAAAAAGGGTAAAGTTGTTGTTGTTAGCTAATGCTGGATTTCTGACAATGAAGTCATTAATCCTCTTGCTCTGCAATATTTTTCACTCATAGAGCAATAGCAGTATGGTTACCACTTTTAAGAGAGCACCATATTTTTATGTTTTGGCGGTCACATCGCTCTCTCACAACCCCCAGAATGTCTGGAGGACCACACCTGTCGTTGGTTTACGGGTCTCACCGACCTGACCGGGAGAATTATCAAAATAAATTCACCTACCATATCCTCTGATTACCAATCAGAGTACGTATTACATGCCATGACAGGTCAGCATGTTACGGGTTAAGATTTTATACAGAAATGTAAAGGTTTGTAAAAATAAAGACTCCTAGCCCTCGGGAACCCTAATAGCATCAGGGTCGGAAGAGAACAAGAGATGACCAAGGTAAGGTCAGATAGAAAAGTTACAGTGAGGAGCAAAACACCAGTAAAGGGTAAAGTTGCAATTGCTGTTCTTTTTTCTTCTTTACCTGATTACCCTCCCCTTATGTAGGACTTACAAACCAGTGCCTAGGGTCAGACACCTGGTGGGGAGCAGAGGAGCCTATGGACTGGAGAGAGTGAAGACCTGGAAGCAGGTGGTCAGCCAAGCACCAGATATGATAGTGTGGAAGAGAATGATATGAAATGCAGGTGAAATCGATGATTGGAAAGGTGATAATGGAGCATTTGGTGGAATGTCAGGGGGAACCGGAGATCCCAGAGAAAACCTGCCCTGGTGCTGCTTCGTCCACCACAGGTCCCTGGGATCGAACCTGGGCCACCTAGCTGGTAGGCAAACGGTCTAACTGCTCAGCCAGGCACCGCCACAATACCTTTTTGTACTCCAATTATATGGAGGGAACCGACCAACTATGTAGATGATTGCTATTTCTGCATGGTTAAAATAGGGAAGAAGCGCAAGGACAGAAAAAAAAAAAAAGAATTACCACCTAGGCGGCCCGGGTTCGATCCCAGGGACCTGCATGTGGTATTCGTGGTGGACGAAGCGGCGTCAGGGCGGGTTTTCTCCGGGTACTCCGGTTTCCCCCGCCATCTCATTCCACCGGTGCTCCATCTTCATTCCATGTATCATCAGTGTCACCGCCTGCGGTGCCGTAGTAGTAAAAGCGGGCGTTAAACACTACAACACACAGACAGAAAGAAGATAAGTAAATTTAGCAGTTTTAGGGTATCCGTGCAGTTTCTGACTATTGCAAATATGCCATCGACATAGCTGAACCAGGTTTTGAAGATATATGGGAAGTCTATAGTAATTTGTGGCTTATGGGTAGATTGGCCAACAAAGGTGATTATGGGTTCCCCATTGCTAGTCCAGAACAGCAACTCACATATGCCATCTTTAATTGTTTATTTGTTGTAGTTTACCAATTGTACAAAAGTCATTCAGAATGAAGAACCCTGCTAAGGATATTCACATTAAATCCAAGATAATTTTATTTGTCTCACAGATATCTTAAAAATCTATTTCAACCAAACTGTTGGAGCCATTTTTTTTTTTGAGAAAATAAAAAATAGTAATGGATTTTCCATGTAAAGGATAGTTTAGGGTGGAGGATTTTCTTGAAACTCTTTTGTGTTGCATTGTTGGAAGACGCTGAACTTAAATGAAGTTTGATATTCAACCAACTTTTCGTTTATAAGTTATGCTATTCACACACACACCATACACACAAACAGAAACAAACATAAGACAAATGGATGTCTTCCTAAAAATGTTTTCTTTGGATTGAAGCTGTATAATCGTAGTTCTGTCCTAGTTATTGGATCGCCATTTGAAGCTGAAGTCGTTGGTGACGTGACGTTGCCCTTCAATGTAGCTCGCCCCGGCTAGTTCTGCAAGAAATCTCTTTATCTCGGGTTTGCGTAAGTGTAATGGACAACCCAAGAACAACTTTGCATATCATTTATTTCAAATATTTTCGGGAGATATGCCGATTCTATATGTGTATGTAGAGGAATCGCCCTCACATCCACGCAGCACGACCTCCCGTACTGGTCTCTGGTTGAGTAATGCCCCGACGCTTTCTCTCTTACCCACGCTAAGAAACCGTTCGCTCCATTTGAATGTCATTACGTCATCCAAGAAAGCCTCGTATCCAAAATGCTATTTCCTTTTCCCGCAATTTAGAAATGTCCCTTTCTATTATAACATGTTCTTTTATGAATTTCGAATATATAATTACCTTTTTAGGATTAAACGATGTTTACTTTATATTTTATTAAATATATCGCACGACTTTTAAGGTTGGTAGACTTGACTTTCGAACGTGTATTTAAACTATGTGGTATGACGTCATGACTCGTTAATTTCAAACCAATAATGCGCTTATACTACAAATTCAACGACCATCACCCACTCATATCCCGCTCACCTTACAACACTTGCCACTCCACTATCCATGCATGCTACCACTTAACACTTATCGCAAATCTCACATCCGGCAATCAAACCAAAACGTGTCTTTTTCAAAAGCCCACTCGATCGGAAATCTAAATTTCGGTATCAAATGCCCCCATTTATATTATTTTATTATTTCATAATAAAATAATGTAAATGTCTTGCTCGAAAGAAAAATTAAAAATTACTCCTGTATTTTGAATAATCGGCAACACTCCCATTATATACAATTTTCAATTACACTGTTTTTGAAATTGGTTATTAACACATTTTCTCATTAATCTTTTTAACATGACAAACAATTATACACTTGACTAAACATTAATCCTTAAATACTAATTACAATATGTTATGGTTTCTTCTGTGGAGCTTTTATATAAAGGTTAAATTTCAAGAGTCTTTCTTTATACTTCCTTCTTTTAGTTCATGTTTGCTCACTTCGCTCTCACTATCACTTGCACTGTGATTTTTCACTTTTGTTATTGTAACACATATCTGTACTATATCCTTTAAGCACTAAAATGTACATATATTTATATAAATCCATTACACTCTTCAGACAAATTCTTTCTTTGTCTTGCTGTGATAACTATCTATACATCTAAATATTTTAACAAATGTTTACAAAGTAAATATTCTGTTTTCTCTCTATGCGAAAATGAACAATTTAACAATCTTTCTGAAGCTGTTATTGTGAGCTCTATACAATATATTCTTAAGCTCTTTGTAGTAGATAGCAATTCACATTCTGCATTTTTCATGAATATGTAAGTACCTGACCAATATATGATTTTCAAGTAAGCTAACAATTACATTTTATCTCAAAGCTGATTGGGCGCCAATAGACAAATGACATTTCCAATTTTTCTTTTACATTAAATCAAGGTTCCAAGGCACCACACGGTTTCTTGTATGGTCGAAGGAGTTGTTTATGCCATCTTCCCAGACATTTTTCATTTTTAACATCTTTTAATTCATAGGTATGATAACCAAATTTTGATATAATTTCTGCAGGACCTTTATATAACAATTCCATCCTTTTGTTCCTACCTCGCAATGCACTTGATAACTTATGGTCTTTAACTAGTACCCAATCGCCTATCTTAGGTTCCCATTTATGTTTTCTACTCTTTTTCTTTAATTTTCGCTTCTCTGCCTTTTTCTTGATTCGTTCAAAAGCAATTTTCGCTCTTTCTTCTTCACTTAACTGAATGTCATTAATTTTCAGTGTTTTTGGTTCCCCGATCAATATTGGTTCTGGTTCAATTCCTAACATTAATTTTATTGGTGCAAACCCAGTAGTTACATTAATGGTGTGATTGATAATCTTTTCTATCAATGGACAATATTTCACCCAATCCTTGTGATTATGATGTGTAAGTACACGTAAATAAATTCCTATATCTCGGAGGACACGTTCTGTTGGATTCCCTGATGGAAAATATGAGGAACAATAATTTAGTTTTCTCGCGTCTAATGTCACCTTAATCTTTCCATTGGCCTTATTTACAATACATAGGGGATTCACAAATTCTGAATTCGAAATCTCAATAACCTCATCTTCTAACATTGACTTTATAACTGCATCTACCTCTTCTCTTATTGTACTAGGGATAGCTCTCGCTTTATGTGTAAAAGGTTTGATGGGTATCATCTCAAACGAATGAGTATAAATATTATATTTACCAGGTTTCTCAGAGAATACTTCTTTATTTCTGATTAATATTTCAAACAATTTATCCCTCTGTTGTTCATTTAGTTGATCAGCCTGAGTTATTTTTTTTTTCAACAATTCTTCTAAGTCTTCACTACTCTCCCTATCATAGTACCTAGTTGCATCAGAAACCCTCAAATTGTCTATGAAATCATTTTTATCCCATTCTACATTTTCTTTATTATCGACACTGTACTCTTTGACATTTACTTCAGTTAATTCCATAGCTCCTACTTTAACATATTCTACAAAGAATGTATCCCCTTGGATTTCTTCTTCCTCTTTTTCTCGTACAATAGTTTCTGAACTACTATCTTCCACAAAAGGCACTATAATGGTCTCATCTTCAACTTTCATTTCTAGAATCATGTTTTTAAAATTCACCACAGCTTCCCAGGCATAAAGACAATCACAACCTATTATAATATCTGTCACAAGTCTTCCTACAATCAGAAATAAAATTCCAAGTATTCTCCCATTTATTTCAATATTTATCATTGCTTGAAATTTTACTCTCTCTTTTCGTTTCCCCACAGCTAGCGAGCAATATATCCCATTAACTGGTAAAGACATTACTTTAAAGCCACTACTTTGTAAATTATCATAAAAATTTTGTGAGCATACTGTGCTATTTGATCCCGTATCTATAATTGCATTGTATTGTTTTCCATTTACTCCAATTTTGATTTTAGGTGGATCTCCTACTTTTTCGTTTTCGTCGATTCTATTTTTACATTCTCTTTTCTTTTGTATCATCATTTGCCTTCCAGGACTATTTATTTCCGAGTACTTATCACAATCATTACTAGGATACCCAGTTCTCACTGAAGGCGCGTTTGACCGGGTCTGGCGTTTCCCTGATTTTTATGTATGGCTCCTGTACTATTTCCCGAATTGTTACTTCTGTTTTCCTGCATTAAATCGGGGTTACTTCCTACCATGTTTTTGACAGTGTTAATGGCCTCAACCATTTCTGCATTTTCGGGGGAATTTCGTCCATTAGAATACCTTTCTTGCTGTCTTGGTGACCTCGGTCTAAACTCATTATCTCCGTTTGTCCAATACCCATCATTTGAATTTCTACTATGTCCAAAATAACGGCCCCGTCTACCTCGATCAAATCTATTTGTATTCATATAATTCACCCTTATATTTCTTCCCCTTTGATTACCATTTCTATTTTGGTGACGCCCTTCCTGGTTATATCTACCTTGATTTTCCCACCGGAATGATTCCATCCTTGGTACTGGTCCTTTATATCTTTCCCTAACCTCACTTCTATTCTGATAATACTGTGCCCCTTGCCCGAAAGAATTGACAGTTTCTTTTTCTTCATATTTATTTCCAAATGAGTGTTTTGGCTTATTGACTTCTAAGGCTGATAATAATTCGATCATAGCTGCAATGCTATCGGGTCGGGCTATGATTAGGTAATGTTGAAGCGTTTCCGGAAAATGTGGAGTAACTATATTTATTAGATCTTTTTCATCCAAGGGAGGATCCAACATCTTCGATTTTCTCGCTATTCTCATAAAATAGTTTACCATCGATTCCTCCGATCTAGGATTAAATTTTCCATTGCTTAATTCAACTCTAATATTAGCCTGCCTACTAGCTCCCCAATATCTGGTTAAAAAGATGTTTCTAAAGGTCCTGTAATCATTATTGTTACCCATAGAAAGGCCTAGCCAATTAGCAGCATTACCCTTTAGGCATTTTCTTACTATCACCATCTTGTACTCCTCTGGTATACGTTTCACCGTGAAGTACTCTTGTAACCCTTCTAAAAAGGCTTTAGGATCATCTGAATCTTCATTTTCAAAAACTGGAGGTGTCATTTCATTTAAGACATGGTTAGGCCAATGTAAATTTGAATTGTCACCTATCCCTGAGCTATTTCCGAGATCAGAATGGGAATTACTGTTACCTCTATTTTGCATCGAAATGTCAGCTGATACACCTGGTATTGCCTCGTTTCTTGCAACTTCATTACTAAGATTGTTGTGATTACATGCATTTTCATTTAATTTCAAATTTTCTAAGGCCTCTTTTACCTGAGTAATTTCTGTTACTACTCCTTTTATTTTGTCTGTAACATCCTCCAAATTTCTAGCCTGCCTTTCACTTTCTACATCAGATCTTTCTATTCTAACTTTACACCCCTGTAACTCTTCTCTAATTTCTTCCCTTTGTTTGTCTAATCTATATGTTACTTTTTCCCTTTCTTTATCTAATTTTTCACTCACTTGTTGACCTAATTTCTTTTCAGAATTCTTTACTTCTTGCCTTATTGTCTCTAATTCTCCCTTAACCTGTTCTCTATTTTCTTTTACTTCACTACTGACTTTATTAATTTCCTCCCTAACTTCTTCCCTAAAGGTTTCGAAAACTCTCCTCTGATTCTCCAATTGCATTCCCAATTCCTGTTGTCCCTTTTCTAATTTCTGTCCTAACTCTATACTAGTTTCGTCTATCTTACTCATCTTTTGGCTTAACTCTGTTCTTAATTCTTTACTATTTTCATCTATCTTTTGACTTAACTCTGTTCTTAATTCTTTACTATTTTCATCTATCTTTTTACTTAACTCTGTATTCATCTTTTTCATTATCGTTTGAAACATATTCTCTATTTCTGACATAAATGCTGGCCTTTCTGAATTACTACTAAACATTTCTGAACTACCTCTAGGTGTTTCTCTAACGTTCTGATCTTCTACTTCTTGGCATATTCTGCTACCAATTACATTCTGATTAAATTCTTCCATCCTACTTACACTTTTCTCAATTTCCGGACTTTCAAAACCTAAAAAGTCTGTATCACTGTCTTCCATTTCTAAGCTATTTACATGTGTTTTTCTACTCACCAAAATTTTCAATATTTTCACTATTTCACTTTAACTGCACTTAAACTTGTTCACTACACTTTTCACAGATGTTGACACGCTGGGCACCTTCTTGTCTGCTGGCTCGATGCTGATCTGGTCGTCTTGGGGGGTTGGTCCATTCTTTCGACGCCACACGCTGGGATGCCAATTTGAAGCTGTATAATCGTAGTTCTGTCCTAGTTATTGGATCGCCATTTGAAGCTGAAGTCGTTGGTGACGTGACGTTGCCCTTCAATGTAGCTCGCCCCGGCTAGTTCTGCAAGAAATCTCTTTATCTCGGGTTTGCGTAAGTGTAATGGACAACCCAAGAACAACTTTGCATATCATTTATTTCAAATATTTTCGGGAGATATGCCGATTCTATATGTGTATGTAGAGGAATCGCCCTCACATCCACGCAGCACGACCTCCCGTACTGGTCTCTGGTTGAGTAATGCCCCGACGCTTTCTCTCTTACCCACGCTAAGAAACCGTTCGCTCCATTTGAATGTCATTACGTCATCCAAGAAAGCCTCGTATCCAAAATGCTATTTCCTTTTCCCGCAATTTAGAAATGTCCCTTTCTATTATAACATGTTCTTTTATGAATTTCGAATATATAATTACCTTTTTAGGATTAAACGATGTTTACTTTATATTTTATTAAATATATCGCGCGACTTTTAAGGTTGGTAGACTTGACTTTCGAACGTGTATTTAAACTATGTGGTATGACGTCATGACTCGTTAATTTCAAACCAATAATGCGCTTATACTACAAATTCAACGACCATCACCCACTCATATCCCGCTCACCTTACAACACTTGCCACTCCACTATCCATGCATGCTACCACTTAACACTTATCGCAAATCTCACATCCGGCAATCAAACCAAAACGTGTCTTTTTCAAAAGCCCACTCGATCGGAAATCTAAATTTCGGTATCAGGATTCTGGGAGCCAACTGTATATTTGGTGAATTCTCAGAATCAAACTTTTTGTTGGAATGGAATATTTCCTCTATTTACTATAGGTAAATTGTAGAGATGGCTGAGCGGTTAGACTGCCTGACTCTCACCAAAGTAATCTGAGTTCTCTGGTTTCCCCCACCATTATTCCACCAACTGCTCCATCATCACCTTTCCTATTATTTTCACCATCATTTCATATCATCCGCTTCCTCGTGCTCACATCAGGCTTCAGACTGATCACCCATCCAGGTTCCTCTGTATGATCAACTCAGGTTATGAAGACTGCGTGTACTGGCTGGGAGGGCTCGGGGCTTTGACCACATCCCACCCTCCACCACTGGACCCCACTCACAACGCCTGTAGTGGGCAGAGGTGGAGGATCCAGCGGCCCAGCGGTAGGCCAAGGCTACACTCAAAGAGCTGTAGTGCCACAGGACGGACAGACAGATAAATAGCAGAGATACTAACAGTACTTAATTTCATGCCTTCTATCACACAACAACAACAACAACATTCTGATACATCCTTTAATGATATTTAAAGACAAATGAATTCCAAGTTTACAATACCTGGTGTCTGGCTAGGCTTATCAGTGGAGGTCTTGAGCCCAAATGTGTACTTGGGAGAGGACTCAGGTTTCTCAGGGTGGTAGTCCACTGGTGAAGGTGTGAGATCTTGCTTGGCTTCCTTTGGTCTGCTGTGTAGTGTAGCAGCTGGTGGTGTGTCCTTACCTACACAGTTAAAAACCTTACATTAATATTCAAAACTGCACCAGGTGGCCCAAATAAGCATGCTTTGTAGGGTTGTTGCAACTAACTGGAGTACTTCAACATTCAGCATGCTACAGAGCCTTTGTTTGAATATATGGCAGTTTAATTTGGGAATTGCTTGCCCTGCACTAACTGTTTCTAACCAGTTCTGCTCCCCTTCTACTTTCCCTATGCTCTGTGTTGCAGCTAACAATGCACCAGTGATGCAAACAGGTAATGTTAACTAAGGAAAATTGAAGCTATTAACAGTGAAGCAACAAGATTCTAAAGTAAGAACAAGCTGGACACAGCTTGAAACCCCAGGGTTAGCACCAAAACAATAAGATAAGTGAAGTTTTTAGTTTCTAATTTGTTCTTACTTTAGGTAATGTTAACATTTGCACATGCTAACAGGCTCAGATAATTTCAAAGCCTGCTGCACAACACATCCAATGTGTGTAATCCTAACAAACCTGTGTGTGCTGAACTGTGCTTGGAGTACCAAAAAACCAATTTGAGAGTATGAGGTGTTAGATAAGGGCATTTGCAAATAAGAATGTGAACTTACAAATGCAAGCATACAGAAGTGTTACTCATAGAGATAACATTGGACCCCATTTCAACATTTGAGAAAATTGTAAAATAGAATATTGATTATTAGCATATTTGTACAAGCTTTTATGTGGTCTATTAGACTCTGGTCTTCAAAGAAGGTGTTTTATTCAACCTGCACATATAGGTGTTATATAGTAAACAGAACTTGCTGCGTACTTACCCTTGGCGCTAAGTCCTGCCACATTGTACTGCCCAGGTCCAGGTCCAGCACTGTCATTCTTACCACCATGCCTGTACAACATAAGAAACAATTACCAACTACTATGTTACATTACACCTGCTAAATGTAGAATTTAAAAAAAATTAACGAAAATTCCATATAAAAACATTGTAAAATCAGGATCCAATTACAACTTTACATTTCTCACTATTTAGGTGTCCAACTGCAGTGTTTAAATGGACATAGGCAGATACCTGCAAATAATGTTAAGTTTTAAAAACTTGATTTTCTAGTAACCTTATCTTCCGATATGTTTACTGGTATAAAATGTTTCTTGTGTTACAGTTTTTAATCTATCACCTTCAGATCTGTATATAGTTTTCTTCAAAACATGATACCTCTGCCAAAGATGGCAATTGACAGTTTGAAAAATAAGCAGACTGATGTTGAAGTCCTTTTTTCAGTCACTCAAATCTCTTGAGCAGTTCTCAGAACAGCTGAAAATAGCTGAGTTTTTATTTTAGCATTCCTAGCCATAATGCTAATGCTGCGAGGGCATTTTCCCTGACAAACACTCGAAGGTTCAGCGAACATAATAGGTAGATTGAAGGTGCCATAGACCAAGTGTATTGTTTATATGTTTTTCATCCCCACTAATTTTATTTACTAATGCATTAATATGTCCAAGATCTTTCACTTCGCCTGTCCCCCACACATCAATGTTACATAGTAAAAAACACGGAAAGCAAAAAGTTCGTTGTATTACACCCACACATCCAACTGTTTTCACACACTTTCATACCAAATGGTTTCGTATAGTTGCCTTTTTCTCTTTCTTTATTTTTAACCGCCACCTACATCCTTTTGACTACCTACTTAGATTTAAATCTGGAGTAGGCATAGATACAACTCTCACTTTCTTCTCCAAAGACCTACTTGAGAAGAGTCTCTTTAGCGGATACTCTATCCTTCTATAGAATTCGTCATGTTCCTTGCGTAATACTTAACGCATACTTTCAAAGAAAACATGCACTGTAAAACACTACATCGCCGTACCAAAAACACCTTACTGAAGAGTGCTACTATAATTGCAGCACCCTTACAGCTTGCAGGAATGTGGTCACATTAGAGCATGCGCAGTCGGAGGTAGACTGTTGCGTCCCTTCTCTGAGTTAAACGTAGTGTGGCTGAAATGATTTCAGCGCACAACACACAGGGGAGAGCGCTACAGAACATGTTTTCGTCCGTTTTGTTTGTATAACGGGTCGCATTCGAAAAGAAATGGCATAATTTAGTGCGATTTTTACAGTGTGCTGTAGCACATAACCGACAGCCCCTGGACTACTATGAATTCTATGCCTTCACAGAAAAAAAGCATTATGTCCAATTCACAATCGAGAGACACTGGCGACGCAATATATGAGTGACACACGGCACGACATATATCTTCTCAAAATCTCGAGCTCTACAGTGTTCACAATGAGACATTAACGCGCGAGGCTGGGGAGAAAGCACACGTGTTTTCGGAAGGGTTCTGTATGCACTTGAACTCAATTTATACTGCTCCGGGCACTTTGCTTGTTACTGTGCGGGGTGGCGCAGGCGGTAGCGCGTGTGATTCGTATTCGGGAGATTGTGGGTTCGATCCCCGCGGCCAGCCTCCCTAACCCTTGGGGTTTTCGGTGTTTTCCCCGGTCGTCAGCCAAATGTTGGGAGGTTACCTTCATCCCCCAAATTTCGTCTCCCTCAATTTCACTTCACTCCTTTCATCTGCTTGGTCAATTTCAGGATAGAAAGCGTCAGTGGGAATTCGGTGCAGCATGTTGGGGAAGCTGCACTCAGTAACTGGCCCTTGTCACGAAAGCCGCACTCTGAGTTGCGTTCTCAATGAAGAAGACCTTGAGCCTCTGAGAGGCCCCTGCAGCCTGCTCCCTGCGCGAACCAGCGGGAATCGGTTTACTGGCTGATGTCGGGGAGGTTACACCTGGGAAAATATAGGGTACCTTCCCTATCCTCTGCTGTGCCTGCGCTGCTGTGGTCTGGCCAACTTCTGTGTCCTCTCGCCTCGCCCTTCCCTTAGAGGGCGCCCTTCGGGGCACAGGTACTAAAAATTTCTGCCGAAGTCCCCCTTCCGAGTCCTACCTACTCCTATTCCTTGGTAGTTCCTCGGAAAAAGAATGCATTTCCTTGTAGGTTGATGCTATCTTAACAAAACGCACTAACTCATTCTGTGGATGCCGCCATAACAACAAAGATTAACTCTAATTCAAAACTTTTTTGTCACGTTTACGCTGAATTCCAAATGGTCAATCGCCTTGTCGCCAGTGTCGCTCCATTGCGAACTGAGCTTTTCTCCTACTGCTTTTGGAATAGAGAGATAAACTTAAGCCCATATTTTAGGGAAAGCTTTGTTGTACAATTGGTGCTACTGTTAAGTGTGATAGCTTCCTATGTGCTCAAGCATGGCCCTTGGTTTCTTTCTTAGTAAATATGCGCGAGTTTTGTTTTTTCCAACGTTGCTTTGAATGCCGTTTTCTAGTTTAAACGGCCTGTTTTCTAAGAAACTAATGAAGATAGCTAAATTAAATTTTAAGATAGTAAAACCAACCTCTAAATGCTGTTGTGTATCTACCTTGGTGTTTATAAAATAGTTGGTTATTAAATTATAATAATTTTAGATATGTGTTAACCAAAGTTGACACAATTAAGAAAATACTCGCATTTTCGTTAATAACAAAGTTATTGGTTAGAAATAAATTAGTGCATTTAGAAACATTCACCTTCATCGTGTAAAACATTGTCTAGTAGTTATGTTCAATTGTTTTTCCATAATGCATCATTAATTTAGCAGATTTGACATTGGAGGAACAGGGCCTTTAATATCCCTTAGGTTTAAGTTTCGCGGTAATTTAATCGATTTTTCGCCGTAACCATGGAGAATATGTAATTCAAGTTGGCAGTTCTGCCGTAGATATAGCTGTTTATATGCATAATGTACCTCGCTGAGCTAAAGCCTGTTTCTTATAACCTTGCCCGCTGACATGCATGCATTCCACGCTGCGTTTCCGTTATCTTTCCCCCGAATGGTTAACACCTTCGAATAGTAGCAAAGAAGTCTGTACAATACACGGCACTCTATCATTAAATGGCCGTGCTTTCGTCGTCCTGAGAGCCAGGTTTAAACCAAAGGATTCTCCCAACTATTTGGTGATAATTAGGGCTCTGAAGTTCATGCCCTAAACAACACTGAAATATGCATGCAAATATGCTTTTAAAAACTTGAAAATATGCACTATTTAATTAAAACAATTAATGTCCCTTTGCAGTAGACGAGTTAGTATAAATAATAAAGTTACTTTATTCCTTATAGGTTGAAGCAGAAGTGGTCCCGCTGCTAGTATTAACTGCTAAATTGCAGTTCACAACCAACACTTTGCACAAATTTTCAACTGTAAAACATTGTCTTTTGTCTTGCAAAACACTTTTGTAACATGAAAAACTTCTCTCCACGTCACAAGATGGCATGTTGTCGAGTGTACTTGGTAAGAAAGTTTTTAAATGTCAGATTATTAATTTTGAACAAGGTAATATCAGCAGCTAAAAATGCTTGGCACAAGTCATAGGAAAATTCAGCTGTCATTCAGTCATAGGAAAATCTAGCTGTTTTCGAACAGGTTCTTTGTTTGCGAGTTTTCTGATTAAATTATCCTTATGTTTTCCTGTGTTTATGTGCTGAACTATTTGAAATCTTTTCTCACTCCCTACATTTTTTTCACACACTCCACAAAACAGTACCCTATTATCCGTAGATATTAAATCACCCGAAAACTCTTTCTATAAATTAATTAATCTGGCACTCGAAGTTGGTTTTATTTTCGGCATTTGAAGAGTTTTTTTTAAACATTTTATACGCCTAATTTAGTTTGGTGGGAACCAATTCACAACACTTATGTTTGAAGACCACGACACAACTACTGGTGAACAGGCAAGCGTTGCTATAATCGTACTGCTCAAAACGTTGACCTGCACTTTATCTTTGTTAATTAAACTTCCCAGATAACGCAATGATTATTCTCTACGCATATACATATAATGATTGGATGGAAACAGGAGATTCACTGCACGACAACATGACTCAGTATTAGATCTCGCTAATTGCATCATCATGTGCAATACTACCAATGTGAAAAATATTATCCAGATGGAAAAAATAATTAAAAACCATAAAAAAATCATTAAAATATGCAATATAGGGGCTATAATATTGAAATATTAGACATTTATCAAAATCAAGAAAATATGCAGTTATATGCACCATAAAATCATGCCCAAATAACTGAAAATTCCATAATTCGTGCCCATAATGTAAAAGCATACATTTGTAACCCGTATGAAAAAACATGCAAGTGCATGAACTTCCTAGCCCTAGTGATAATAATATAGGTACATGCATTAGCTCTGGATTGAGAAACGTTACTCTGAGCCAGCGTTTCTCAACCTTTTTAACACAACGACCCCCTTTTCTTGAATTTAGTAAGAACACCCCCACCCCACCCCACCCCGTATTGGCAGCAGTGTGAGCAATGCGGTCTTTCATTGTTGATGACGTAATGATAGTGGCATTTCGCGGGGTTTATAACCCCTCTTAGGGACTATAAGAAAATTTTCCCTCACACATCGAGGAAAGATGAAATTTTATCTAGTAGTTGATTTATCTTCTCAGCTTCCAAAGAAAGGAAGAAAGGAAATTATAAAGATCCGCTGTATAAATTTATGTTAGCTGTATTTATTGCTTGCCTACCAGCTAGGTGGGACCCGCATGTGGTATTCGTGGTGGACGAAGTCTGGGCGGATTTTCTCCGGGTTTTCCGGTTTCCCCCGCCATTCATTCAACCAATTGCTCCATTATCACCCTCCCAATCATCCATTTCGCCTGCATTTCATATCATCCTCTTCCTCACTATCACACCTGGTGTTTGGCTGACCACTCGCTTCCAGGTCTTCACTCTGCCTGGTCCATAGGTTCCTCTGCTCACCAACAGGCGTCTGACCCTAGGCACCGGCTTGTAAGTCCTAGGGGGTGTAAGTCCTACAAAAGGGGAGGGTAATCAGGGAAAGAAGAAAGTTTTTATTGTAGTAAACATGGAGATGTAAACAGTTATACTCGTGTTGCCATGTTTGTTTAAATATTGCTCAAGGAAAACTAGACTAGAATTAATAGTTGTTCTGTTATTAATATTTATTTGTGGTAAACAGAAGCACAGTTATGCCGGCGTATGTGATCAGTGTTACACGACAGACGAAACACCGCTGAACTTAAAGTTTGAGGTTAGTATTAAAATGAGTTTATTTGACACACCTAAATAAGGAACTGATGCAACAGGCGAAGCCCTGAATCACAACCTTTTAAAATTTGTAAATTATTAAAATAAACATACAAATGAAGTTTATGTGGCCTTCTTACAAAGTTCGTGTTCATTTATTATGTGTGTTCCAACAGGTTTGAACTAGACATTACAAAACTGCATACTTCAAACAAAAGTGTCAAATGTCACACTAACTTAAATGATCCTTACGAAACAAAATGTTCTTACATATTTTATGTGTCTATTTTATTGCTTATTAATTTCATTTAATTTCTAGAAAATAAACATATCATTTATATAACCTAGGCGACCCCCAATACACCGTTCGCGACCCGCCAATTGAGAAACGCTGCTCTGAGCACACACAAAATTTAATGGCGGGTGGCAGGAGGAGCTGATCAACCAACAGCCAATCAGGGACTTGCTATGCCTTGCGGTGTTGTATAGTTAAACACGCTGTGAAATCATGCTGTAAAGTGAAGTATCATTTACGCAAAAGGAAAGAGAATAATCTGATCATGAAGTGGTCAGCTATCAACCGCCATGAAATTTTTTGTCTGCCATGATTGAAGCTTTGAGTTACTGGACCGAAGACTTGCCGGTCGTTAAGGATACGTTACCTGCTGCCGAAGCTGTACGCCGGTCCTCTGTTGCGCTTTGAGTCGGGCACGTTTGAGCCACCTGTAACACAAACAGCGTTGTGGTGGAAACGTTTAAAGAGTGCACATATCTACAATACCTACGTGCAACTGAGACACAACACTTACCTATGAGAGAGGGGAGGGTGACGCATGCAGGACCAGGGCTCGTGTATTCTGCCGCAATAGGTCCCCTTCGTTTGGTGGGGGTCCAGGGTCTCTGTGTCATGCCACCCATCTTCAGTCAAGTGCCTGTTCACATAAACACGAAAATACCTTTTACTACTAGTGTTATTTACTAGGTCATGTATTTTGGTATGTGTTTGATCAAAGAAGAAGAGGACATTTTGAAATAATGTGTGAAGCAGCAAAAAGGTTTAGAGAGTACAAATAACTGGTGGGCACTGGTAGGAGGAAATAGGAATGGGAGATACATGGAGGTTAAAAGAAAGGAACGTCACAGGCAGATTATTGCAATAGAGAAGAGAAGGGTTAGCTTGGATGAGAACAGGTGCAATATTTCTAAAAGGGTTAAGAGGTACGGGGAGCACTCAGCCTCAGATCCATGAGGGGCAAATGGAGTAGCTATCCTGATAGAAAGATAGTGTCCCTAAAAGGTCAAATAGTCGCTTTATGGTCAGGGGAGTCAGCGTGCTGACGCCTACCACCCCTAACCTGCACTCCTCCGTGGCCCTGGCTGCGGCTGGAGGACAAAGCGGCCGAGCGATGAGGGTAACCTCTGCATAGAGTAGACGCCTTAGGGATTATTTATTATTATTATTATTATTATTATTATTATTATTATTATTATTATTATTATTATTATTATTATTATTATTATTATTATTATTATTATTATTATTATTATTATTATTATTATTATTATTATTATTATTATTATTATTATTATTATTATTATTATTATTATTATTATTATTATTATTATTATTATTATTATTATTAAGTAGGAAAAACAAATATGTAAACAGTGTGGGGAGAGGGAAAGTGTAGCACATTATATGACAGAGTGTAAAGCATTTTGGGAAGAGAAACTGGGAAAATAGAGAGGAATATAGTAATGATAAAGATGTTAGAAGGAAAAGAGGAAAGGAAGATTAGAGGTATAGCCGTGTTCTTACAGAAAGTAAAAGTAAAATGTGAAAGAAGTGTGAAGAAAACAAGAAAGGAAAGGGAAAATAAAGAGGGCAGGATTGATAAGAGCTGCCCGGCAGAGGAAAGGCCAGGGTGCCATGATAGTTGAGATGGCTCTGATAGCAAAGAAAGGATAAATAGGCACGGTATATTTGTTCAGTGTTTTGTTTTTTAATAGGTTAAGCAAATAGCTGCTGGTTTTCAGTAGCTGAGAGAATTACAGGAAATATTAGATTTAGCTATAGATTAAAGGTAGAACCGGAACTTAAAAATTCAATGCTCACACACGGCTTGTGTGCTTAAAAACACAAACAGTAAGTTTGTTGGCACAAATAAATAATTATTAACTATAGATAATTGTTTGATTTTATGTTTGTATTCAGTAAGTAAACTATTGTTTTTAAGCACAGTTTTAACTATTCATTCATTCATTCATTCATTTATACTGTCGTAATAGACTTGTAGCATATGGAAACCTCTGGTTTCTGTTCACGACAGAGGGTGCACACGTTCAAGGACAATGTGTTGAGTCATTGTCGAAATTAGAAGTGCGCTTTCCCAAGTTTGTTGTTCAGCACAAAGCCGTTATTCCCTCTTTAAGCTTCAAATAAATAATAATAATGGGATGAATCGCTTGAATATGTAGTGAACTAATATAAAGCACACTCGTGCATAAATACATTAAGAAAAGGGTAGTTGTCACGACCTAGCAGTAACCCTAAAATAATGGTACATAAAACTGATTTATGAAGTTCTCGTTTTATCAGTTGTTTGGTTCCATAACAAAACAGCTGATGATGTTCAAGAGTTTTTCACAAAACATTTTGTGTGTTTATTTACTTTTATACAGATAAGTGGAGCTAAAATTGCTGCAGTAGTCATCCAAACTTTTATATTCCTACTTCTGGCATTCATTTACTTGACTGCAACGATGTTGGTTAAAAATAAGCGTTGCGTGTTACATTCCTATTACCATCTCTATCTACTCTTCTAAAAAAGGTTCTTACAAAACTTTATGTATCTAAATATTTCATGATAATCAAAATCAAGGTATGCAGCAATACTTTCATTACATTTCGTTGTAGGTACAAGGGAAACAAGGATAGTCAAATCTTTAAAAATAGGTCTCTGTAACCTGTTTTTAAATTCCCATTTATTGGTGAATGCGAAAAACAGTTGAACAGTTGACAGAGTACTTGAAAATTCAAACTAGTAACAGCGAATACTTCGGAAATGATAACTACCTAAAAAAATGTATTACATTTACATTTTCTGTAGTCAGTTTTTGTCTATCTCCTGTGGTTTACAAGTTATGCAAAGCTATACAAGTTGATTCAGAATTAGAGAACTTAGCAGGGTATTCGCAGAAAATGCAAAGCATACGTTTTATTTACCATGCACATATACCTTTTTGAAAAATCGCAAATTAAACTTTTTCCATTTAAAGGCTAGTTTGGCGTGGGAGAATTTTCTTGAAAATATTCGTGTCCCAACGTTAAAGCATACTGAACCAGGTTTGGTATTTATGTGACATTTCATATTTAATGCCATGCACATATTATCTTAAATACATGGTATTTTAATAATAATCACTGGACCAATTTTTGAGAAATCAAAAATTAAACTTTTTTTCTTCAATTTAAAGGCTGGTTTGACATGGGAGGAGTTTCTTGAAAACAATCGTGTCCCAACCTTGAAATATAGTGAACTAAGTCTGGTATTTTTGTGACATTTCAATTTATTCTTTTCACAGACCTGCGCAAGCGCGCCTTTTTCAAACGTTATTTTCATTTGGGGTATCTCGAAATATTATTTCCAGTGAAGTACAATCCCCTACCTACTATATGTTAGTATCAGAGAAATTAATAATTGTTACACTTAGAAATGGCTGCTAACAGATGAAAGCGATGAAGGAAATATATTATTCCAAGAGTAGCTGCATCTGATATAAAATACAAAGGTTTATTATTTCTAAATAAAGCTGTGGACACCAGAAATTCAAAGTAGTCTAGCTTTGATATTATGTAGTGTCTTAATACTCGTATTCCAACAGAATAAATACAACCAACATCCACTACAAAGAAGCAAAATAAAAACAAACATTGGTGTTAATCTCAGAACGATTGATTCGCAAAAGGCTTTTAAAGCATCTGGAGAGACAAGAACAGTAACCATACGTTCCTGTATTTCATTTTCGTAATTATGGAAACAATTTCAGCTTTGCCGTTTAATTTCTTTGAAAAGGAAGGACGTAGAAAATGTGTTCGGCAATCTAACCAAGCATTTTTATTATAAATAATGCATACTTACAGAAAACATGGTTAGCTGGGTTTTTCTCGGATGCGTGGCATTTTAGATTCCAGTTCTATTTGAGGCCTACATTCTGAATGCCAAAGTGAGAGAGAAAGAGTCAGATATATCGGAATTTAGCGATCACGTAACTTCATGATTGATTTAATGTTGGACCGAAAGTACCTAATGGGCACGATATGATACAGGAGGTCATGTGGACTTCGAATCCCGCGCAGGACCTCAAGAAGGCGGTTACCTCCTGTGCCTGTCGGGACCAGGTGATGTGACCCCAATCGATATTAACCCCAGAGTTGGGCTTTTCTAGAAGCCGCAAGACGTATGCCAAGAAGGGTTACAACGTGCGCTGCAGAGTACTGTTGGAAACGTTTTCATCTTGCAATATTTAGAGATGAAAGAACCTTATTATGACTCGCATTCACATGACCTTCTCTGCTCTCTCCTCTACAAACTGCACTTACAACCGCTTACATATTCTTTTATCCATGTTTCCTTAATCGAAATAAAACATTTTATAAACTTCGTTGTAGGTACAAAAGGATACAATAGGCCAAAGCGATAGTCATATTTTTAAAAAGTAGACCACTATGTGAATGCTTTGAAATTCCATGCTTTTTGGTGCCTAAGAGAAAACAAATCTGATCTATGTACTCACGTGACTTTCTCTACTCAGTCTTTTACAAACTATTCTTTAAAACGCATGCTCTTCTCCCTACTTCATGTTAATCAAGATAAATGAGTATATTATTCAATATTTATTTTTAGATACAATGGGAATAGGGTGATGTATAGGTTTAAGAGCTGGTAGCTATCTAATGTGAAATTTCATTTTCTTTGCATGGAGTTCACATAAAAAAAAAAAGGAATAGCAGCTTCCTGTTTGAGAGAAGTATAAGTATTTCAAAATTTAGACCAATAACAAGGAATATCTCGAAAATTGTCAACATCACATACATTTTATTTGGCATAGATTGTGTGCTTTAACGAGAACTACATTTTTTGTTTAGTAGGATTTTGTCTATCTTGCAGTTTACCAGCTATGAAAAAAATAATTCAGAGTGAAAAGGGCTTCAGAGGCTCTTCCCAGATATTGAAAGATAAATGTAATTTATCGTAAAACAACTTAATCATATGGCACTTTAATCAAAATCGTCAGAGCCGTGTTTGAGAACACAAAAACATTCAACAAATTGTCCATGTAAAAGGTGGTTTGGGGTGGAGGAATTATTTTGGAAATCTTCGTATTAATACATTTTTGGAAGAAGCTGAACTTGAATACCATGTGCGCATGACACACATACACAAACACATACAAGTACACACACAAACACACACATATAAACACAAACACATACAAACACACACAAACGCATACACAAACACACGCAGAGCCGCTTTTATAAAGAATTCATTTCTTTGAATCCAGGAAGTCTCAAAACATGTGTTCCCGATGAGCGTTTGATATAGACCGTTTGGGTGGAATACGATAGGTTGGTACTTCTACTTGCTGCCAAGTAAAAATAGATATCTCTAAAACACAATTTATTTCAAATAACTTTTGTGGTGTCAGCCATTTTCGAGATTTTTGTTATCATTGTTTGAATTTGTAATTTCTTTTGTCATTTTTAATTTCTCTACTACGTATAGTAGGTAGAGGAAGTATTGTATTCCATCCAAATATTCGATGTCAAATTTCACCGGAAATATATGTTTCGAGGACCCCTGAATCAAAAAAGAAGTATTTTTAGAAAAAGGTCCGTGCGTTCGCGTGTCTGCATGTGTATCAGTGTGTGTGTGTGTGTGTGTGTGTGTGTGTGTGTGTGTGTGTGTGTGTGTGTGTGTGTGTGTGCGCGCGCGCGCTAACAGTATAAATCAAACACGAAAAGTCGGTTAAAAACCAAAGTTAGTGTTTAAGTTTAATATATTTTAAGGATGCTATACAGATTTTTAAGGAAATCCCTTCACCCTAAACCACTCTTTACATGGAACATTTTTCGAAAATTTTGATTTTCTCAAAAATGGCTCTGAAGATGGTTAAAAGCCATATGCTTAAGATATTTTTATGGCAAGTGAAACGTATATTTTGAATTTCCTGGCTCTAGCCTATGTAGTCCTGATTGCTCTTGATGACTCTTGCATAACTGGCAAACCGTAAGAGATAAATAAATCTTACTATACAAAAATGTTGATCTCGTTAAAAACATAATTTATGTCCAAATAATTTTTTGTAGAGTGAACCATTTGGAGGATATTCCTTGTTATTTGTGCGAGCTTTGCACTACTTATAGTTTTCTCAAGTGGAAGGTCGGAATTCACCTTTGTGTATCTTAGCTGTGCAAATCAAAGGAATTTCAAAACCTTCATATAGCGACCAGCTTTAGAAGATTTGACTATCGCCCAAAGCCTACTGTAGGCCATGACAAGGCATTTGATTTTCACGATACGAATATAAACAATTTGTAATTATATGATTACTTGGTGACATATATACATACGTTTTCGCTTAAGTTTAGAAGATACATATTAGTTTGTGGAAAAATTAGTAAGATTTTTATATTCAAGAATAATTAATTACGATTTATTGATACGTATACATTTTGATGGTTTCGAAATGGTGATATTTACGTTGACAACACATTTTCTAACTTTACGTTTATGAAATAATAGCCGTAGTTTGTACTGACAGGCAACAAAATAGATTAATTCCTGACTCTACAATCCGATTCGAAAAAAAAAAATGTAGACTAAATTAAGGAGGTTAATAAGGGAAGGAAACTACATTATGAGCCTTGCATTTCTTATTTAAGAGACAAATATGAAATTTCAAATTGAGAAGTGATTGGTCTACTCTTTGGTGCTCGTGGATTGATTACTAAATTTACTGCTAATTTGTTCCGACGCTTTGAATTGTAATTAAGTGTTTTAGAAGATTTTGGTTTACAAGTTATCTATTGTTCTTTGTGCATTTTACACAATCATCTGCATACTACACTAAATTAAATAAATAAATAATTCTAATATGGCTAGCTGTCTTATTTCCAAATGTTGTAATAATTTTTTGTATTATATTGTTCAAATATGTTTACACTTTTATCCTTTATCATTCATATTTAAAATTGTCTTTTTCTTCAGGTCTATTAGCAGGCGTGTCTTTATAACAACCCTAAAATAGAATAGCTATTGAACTTTTTCTCATATTCCGCTTGCACCTACAAGAGTACCAGTGATAATTTCTGCAAATGATTATGTCGACTGACATGAAGAAAATACAGGAATAAGTGTTTGTAGAAATAGTTAGTAAAAGAGTAGAAAAAGTTATGTGAGTGCAACACATCACATATTTTTCTTTTGTGTTTATCATTCATGGGTATACTTTGTTATTGGTGTGAATTTTCGTGTGTTTTATACTTTTTTAAGATGCTCAAGTGGCCATTCGTTTGTTTCTGGTAATATCATACAGAGTTAGGAATTTCAAGGTTAGCACATTACAGCGACCCGCCTTTTAAAGGTTTGACTATAGCAAACGTTTCTCTCGACTGACTCGAAGTAGATAAATTACATTTTGTGAGAACGGTGCTTAATAAAAGGGACAGAGACTTTATTTTATTATGTTTTCTTTTCAATATACTTATCTTAAACCAGTAAGTGGCACTACACACGAACTTTTAACTCCAAAGTGGTAGAATGCGATATACTATTCAAGAAAGTCAAGAATACTTGGATGTAAATATGTACGTTAATATAATATAATATCTAATAATAATAATAATAATAATAATAATAATAATAATAATAATAATAATAATAATAATAATAATAATAATAATAATAATAATAATAATAATAATAATAATAATAATAATAATAATAATAATAATAATGATGATGATGATGATGATGATGATGATGATGATGATGATGATGATGATGATACAAAAATGTATTAGTGGTTTTCTGCAACGTGTTCAATGACGTCGTTAACACGCATGAATTACATCATGGTGGTTTTTTTCAGAAGTTGGCGGTACAGTTTGCCTGAAATGTGGGCCAGTATTTCCTTTTAGTGAATGTTTTGTGCAAATATAGAGCTTGCTTCAACACAATAATATGGAAGTGCGTCGCCATTTCCGGTAGGTATTCAGTGGACCGTGTGGTTGCTGTCAGATTGATGTACAGGATGTTACTCGTTCCATATCATCATTTAAAATAACCGCAGTTTGAAGAATCTCGTGTGACTCTCCGGCCACTATTGCCTATTCTTATATCTCTTCTATGAACTATTATTACAAAAGCTTATTCTTTTAACTACTTCATGTTAATTAAGATATAGTTCCATTAAGCGTTTCGTTATAGTTGCAAGAAAAACACAGTAGGCTGAAGTGACATTCAAATGTTTATATGCTGGCGTGAAATGCGAGTGTTTCCACTGCATCAGAAACAACTGAACAGTGACTATTCTTGGAAAAAAGTCTGACGTGTTGCACTCACATGACTTTCTCTGCTCTTGTACTGACTATTCTTATTCCTATATCTTTTTCATCTTGCACAAATTATCTTATTGCTTATTTCCTTGTAGATACTAGGGGAATGCAGTAGGCTTTGAGCGATAGTCAAATATTTTAAAGCTTCCAAATTCCGTTCTCTTTGCACGGCTAACAGATAGATAAATGAGGAAATTAAATTATGAAAGGGTCCTACTTCACACTTGCGGAGAGATATGGATGTTTTGCTCGCGCTAATACCACACCTCTTTCTAAAAACCAAATGTTATGTTTTGGACTCAGCAGAAGCTGTACTTTCGTAAGTCCCGAACTAGAATTTTTGGTAGGGGAAGTAAAAGGAGAGAATAAGGTAGGCCGTGATGATGGAGGAAGTGAAATTGCATGTGCGACCTTGTTGGAGTGGGCGATCAACTTTCCTGTGTCCTTATACGGTGTTGTAGGGCAAGCTCAGCTAATGTCCACATAACACCGTGTTGTTTTTGTTTTGTGGCATCCCTGCATTTGTTTGCATGTCAGATGCGGTTACACTATATATATATCATGTCAGTTTTTATGGAGAAATAGTATAAATATACTTTCTTACTTTCTCTACTGCGCACCTATGTATAGGTATTCCACTCAAAAATTATGTAGAAGGATTTCACCAAAAATTCATGTTTTGAAGTCCCTTAACAGAAAACAATTAGAAAAATCTGATGTGTTGCACTCACATGACTTTCTCTACTCTTGTACTAACCATTCTTACAAACTCTTATTCCTATATCTCCTTCGTGTTAGTTGAGATAAACATTTGTACAAATTATCTTACTGCTTATTTCCTTGTAAGTGCAAGGAGAATACAAGAGATAAAAAAGTGAACAATAATCTTCTATTTGAGAAAAGTATAAGTATTGCAAAACTCACACAAATAACAAGGGATATCTCCGAAATGGTTCACTCAAAAAATGCATTTATGTAATTTGTATGTTTTAACGAAATCTACATTTTTTCTACGGTAAAATTTGGTTAATCTGTTACTTTACCAGTTATGCAGAATTCATCAAGAGTAAACAGGACTACGTAGGCTATAGGCAGAAAATTGAAGATACACATTTCATTTGTCATAAAATATCTAAAACGTGACGTTTTAATCAAAATCTTTAGAGCCATTTTCGAGAAAAATAAAAAGTTTCGAAAACTTTCCCACGTAAGGGATAGCTTACGATAGCTTACTTTTCTTCAAAATCTTCCTGTCACATCCTTGAAAAATACTGAACTTAAATACCAACTTTAGTTTTTAACCGACCTTTCGTTTTTGAGTTATGCTATTTACAAACACACACACACACACACACACACACACACACACACACACACACACACACACACACTCACACTCACTCACACAAACAAACACACACAAGCGCGCGCGGATCTTTTTCTAAAAATGCCCTTTTTTAGATTTAGAGGGCCTCAAAACGTATTTTCGGTTAAATCTCGCCATCGAATTTTTGGGTGGAATACAATACTTCCTCTACTTACTATACGTAGTACAGGTATGTAGGTGTGTGTGTGGGGGCGAGGGGGGGGTGCAAATAATTCAAAAACGGAATCTCAGATTAATACCAAACTTGTTTAATTTCAGGATGTTCCATCCATACGACATGAAGATTTTCAAGAAAAGCGTTCAACCAAACTACATTTTACACGAAAAAATTGCTATTCATTTTCTAAAAAAATGGCTCAAACGATTTTGATTAAAATATCATATTTAAAATTATTTTTAAGGCAAATGAAACTCATATGTTGAATATTCTGAAAATTTCCGCTGGATTCCTTTTCATTCTAGATTACTTTTGCATATCTGGTAAACCGTAAGGGATAGCCAAAATGTTACTACTGAAACAATTATTTATTATGCTTCAGGCTGGTGTGGCCTGTGAAGCAGAATTAGCCAATCGTAGATGCTGCGATTTTGCTGCCGAATTATATAGTATTTTGTCGGTCACACGTTGATAATACTGTTTGAAGCAACAATGCTTCACGCCGCCTAATAATGCCTCAAAGTCCCTTTGATTCAGTCCTTTGCCGCCGATAAGCCTACGAGGTTTCTCTTCCTGGGTATGCGTGGGTTTTGTTTTGAAAGGATGATACAATTCTGATGATAAAGTCTTTTAGTAAAAGTTTCAATCTTTTCACTATTTCCAATGAAACGTTACCGAGCAATGTACATCTATCATAAAATAATTCACTAGCCAAAATAAAATTGTGCTTTACTATGATAACTGTGTGTGTCTCTTGATTTCCACGCACGCACGCACAGTTCCAAAAAATTAGCTTTGTTCAATTAGACAGTCGAAGAGTAATCGGTTGTTCTGACCAAACTGACGCTACGAAAAAAAAAAATATCTGATGTGTTACACTCACATGACTTTCTTTACTCTTGTACTAACCATTCTTACAAACTCTTTTTCTTATATCTTCTTCGTGTTAGTTGAGGTAAACATTTGTACAAATTATCTTATTGCTTATTTCCTTGTAGGTGCAAGGGGAATATTAGAATACAGTTGGCTTTGAGCTATAATCAAATCTTTTAATGCTTTGAGATCCCGTTTCCTGTGCACGCTTAACATATAAAAAAATGAACGATGTTCCATTTTAAGAAAGTTCTAAGATTTCTGAAACTGACACAAATAATAAAGAATATCTCCGAAATGGTTCGTTCTACAAAAAATTATTTAGGCACAAACTGTGTCTTTTAGCAAGATCTACATTTTTTCTATAGAATATTTAGTCTATCTCTTACGGTTTACCAGTTATGCAAAGGTCATCCAGAGTAAATAGGACTACATGGGCTAAAGCCAGAAAATTCAAGATATACATTTCATTTGTCATAAAAATATCTCAAACATATGACATTTTAAACAAAATCGTTAGTCATTTTCAAGAAAATCAAAATTTTCGAAAAATTTTCCATGTAAAGGGTAGTTTAGGGTGGGGCTATTTTCTTCAAAATCTTCGTGTCGCATCCTTGAGAGACATTAAATCAAGAGTTTATTGTTAATAGTTTGAATTTTCTAATACTTATACGACGTTTCTCAAACGCGAAATTGTAGTGGTTTTTACTTCCTTTAAAGCAAGTAGATAGAAGTATTGTATTCCATTCAAAAATTCGATACCGAGGTTTTGCCGGAAATACACATTTTGAGACGGAATAATAAAAAACAAACAGAAACAAAACCTAAATAGTAAAATAGTAAAAGGCGTGTGAATGTGTGCTTACACGTCTGTCTGTGAACAGCTGAAGTCAATCCCCCCAGCCCAAACTATCCTTTACATAGAAAGATGTTCATTGTTTTTTTTTTTTTTCAAAAATTGTTATTTTAATTGTAATGCTATCAAATACATATTTTGAACTTTCTGAGAATAACCTCAGAAGTCATCTTTTCTGATTGAGTTTTCTGTATTTGATAAACCGTAAGAGATTAACAAAAGCTTACCATACAAAAACATAGATCTCGTTAACGTACACAGTTTATATCAAATGCCATTTTTTGTGTGACGCAAACTATTCCGGAGATACTCTTTGTTATTCGTTTGAATTTTGTGGGTTTTTCTTTCAAGTGATAAGTCGCTATTCGTTTTTTCTCGTGGTCATGCAAGGAGCGTAGGACTTCACTGCGACCGCTCTTTAAAAATCTGACTATCGTTTGCGTCTAGTGTATCCTTAAACCTGCTACGAAATGTGATTAAAGTTCGCCTGTATTAAGAAGTACCTATGTAGAAGAATAAGCTTGTGTAAGAATACTTTGTAAGTAGTGAGCTGAGAAAGTCATGTGAATGCAACACATGAGCAGTTTTTTCAGTATTAAACTAAGTTTGAACTGCATGACTCAATGACAGAATGTGGAGGGAACTTAGCACCTCGACTGAAAGGCGATCTTTTGTGTCTATGCCCCTGATAGGGCACCCCCGGAAGGATGGTTGAAGCGAATGGATCCGAGGGGCGACCGCAACGTTGCCACGACAGAGCAAAGGGCAGCGTCCCTACATTTTCTCAGTTAGAAGCACCACGGCGGAGGCTGGCTCGACCCGGTTCCTCTCCCACCCCTTCGGGTTCGTACCGCCAAGATGAGCGCGGGACTCAGGATCGGCTACGCCTCCCCCTCCCCCCCCCCCCCCCGTTCGGGATTGTACCGTCCCAGTGGAGGCTCGGAAACCTTCCAATCCGGGGACGAGATTTTTTCAGAGCGCATTTGTTCCCCCTGCCGTGCTGCTGCCGCGACGCTCGCCGACGCTTCCAACCCTGAAAGAAACCTAGGGGGTTGAAGGGTGAAATGAAATGATTTATGTAACGAAATGGGGGGGGGGGCAGAAAATTCGGAGGGTTGGAAATCCTTCCCAGCTCTCGCCTGGCGACTCGGGGTCAGGAAGGTCGGCCACGGGGATCGAACCCGCGACCTCCCGAATGCGGGCCACAGCCATCCCGCATACATGTCCTGGTTCGTGAGTTCGATGCACACAGACGGAGAAACCCGAAGCTAAGCTATACTTACCTACGCCTGAGGTGTTCCGGAGTTGTGAAGAAGACACAAAGTTGGTCATTTTCCTGCTGGTGATCATAGCTCAGACAATATGCAGCACTTCCCATGACTTTCTCTCATTTAGCTCCATAGCACATTCTCACAAAGACTTACCTCTACCACACACCTTTGTATTTCATAGAGGAAGTATTGCCAACTCTCAATATCGAGATTTTATCGCAAATAGCTACTTGAATAAGTTACTATTTTCTTTTAGAAAATACTGATATGTTGCACTTATATTACCCCCTTTATTCATTCTACTACAATAGCTAACTCTTCTTGTCAATGCAAATAAATATCCATTACTCGTTTACATATTTCGTTGAAGATATCAGAACACTACAATAAAGCGATAGTCAAATATTTTCAAAGGTGGTCGCTGTGTTATGCTTTAAAATTCTGTTCTTTTTACATAACAACGAAAAACGACTTTGATTAAAACATCATATATTTAAGATATTTACAGGACAAATAAAATGTATATCTTGAATTTTCTGGGAAAGGTCCTCTTCATTCTGAAGATGTTTTGTACAACTGGTCAGCCATAAAAGCGCACTACACAAAAGTCCTACATATATTTTTCAACACGCAGTTTATTTCATGTAATACATGAATGCCTATCAGGCATTTCCATTATATCCATTATTATTGGTTTGAATTTCTGAATACTTTTCCATTTCTTCTAAAGTGCTGTGGCTATTCAACTGTTTCTGGTAATGTCATGGAGAGAATACGCATTTTTTAGCTCCATATATAAAGCTTGCATGCTAACCACCAGACTATAGAGGCAGTTGCGAGTATATGGGATTTCAAGTTCAGCACAACATTTGACTATCACTTCTTTTCTGCAAAATGTTCTCAATTAATTATAAGTAGATAGAAAAATAAGATTTCTTAAGGATGGTTTGAAGAAGCTATATAAAATAAGCGATAGTGAGTAGAGACAGTCATTTGAATGTTACTCATCAGGTGTTTTTTGCATGTACTTTCAGTTAGTCGCAATACGTACACAGGTTGGATGAAACGACACGCAAGTGTATCTTGTGTTTTGTTTACATGAACTGATGGGAGACCCAACATGCTATTTCCGAATTAACGTAATCCAAATAGTGAGCCATTTTGATAACATCAAGAATAACGACTCTTTTTCCAAGAGGGTACTTTGACGTTGAAATCTTCGTATCGCATCCTTGAAAAATGCCGAAATTAAATACAAACTTTAATATGAGAGGTAGAATCGGAAGTGAAAAATGCAATGCCACAGCTGAGATTTGAATCACAGACCCTCGGCTTACCAGGCGGGTGGTCTAACCATTAAGCTACTGTGACAACCTGCCAGAATGGCATTAAATTCTCGAACCCATTCGTATTTCTCCCGGTAAACCACAAAGGCAGTCTCAGATCAGAGACAACTATCCTAAGTACTTTATGTCCCGGGACTAAATAACTTTAAATGATAATTATTATTTATTTATGCCAACAAGCTTAGTGTTGGTATTTTTAAATACACAAACCGTTTTGCCCACACACGGCTTGTGTGTTCAAAAACACCAATAGTTATTTTGTTGGCATAAATAAATAATTACAAACTTAGTAATCAAAGGAATTCTTGTCTTTTAGTTATGTTGTTCACAAACTTAAACAGAGGCACAGAAAGATCTTTGTCTAATAATCTTATTTTTAATTTCTTTTACATTTGTATTTAAAAATCTCGAAACAGGTATTTCTAGCAAAAATCTATATAAATTGTTTAAGTAAAACAATACACAATTTTTACGGATCACAGAGTAGGTGCTTGAGAAAGTAAATAAAAAAAATAATAAAACAGATTTTCACATGATTTTCTCTCCCCATTATCATTTACTGTTATGACTCATTTTTCTAACCAGTTATTACTATTGAGAATAAACATTTGCAGAAATAGCTTCATGATATAAATTGTAGAAACGTACGCGGTGGATCCAGGAAACGGAAGCGATAGTCACATGTTTAAAAGTGGGTCCGTATATGCTGGCCTTGAAAGTTCTTATACTTTCCATGTTTTGTAAAATAACTAAATAGTGACAGCATTTTAAAATGTTTTAACAATGCAAACCAATAAGAACGATTATCTCGGAAATGGCTGATGCCATAAAAACATTATTATTTGAAATAAATAGTGTATTTTAAGGAGATATGTTTTTGTGTACCTCTTTAGGTTTACAAAAGTACACAAAGTTCATTCGGAATGAAGACGCCTTCACGGGCTATTCCTAGAAAATTCAAGATATACATTTAATTTGTTGCGAAAATATCTTAAATATACTATATTTTAATCAAATTAGTCAATTGTTTTGAAAAGTGTTCCATGTAAAGACTAGTTTGTGGTGGGGGGAGGGTTTCTTGAACATCTTCGCGTCGCATTTTTGGAAGATGCTGTACTAAAATACCAAACTTTGGTGTTCAAGCTACTTTTCGTTTTTGATTTATTATATTCACAGATAGACACAAACACACACTCAGACCTATTTCTAAAAGTATGTTTTTGGATTCAGATAGTCTCAAAACACATATTTCCGGTGCTATATCAACATCGATATCGAATCTATTGTAATAAATATGCCTTTTTATTCAGGGGACTTTAAAACATGTATTTCGGGTGAAGTTTCGTAGGTATCGATATTTACTTGACTACTCAGTTCACCGTAGAAAAAGTCAAAATTTTTTTTTTTGACTCAGGAACCTTCCTGAAATTTCAGTATCGAAAATTTGGGTTGAATGTATTACTTGCGCTACTAGTTATATGGTGGAACTGTTAAAATATAAATAGCATAACAATTAATTACTAATTAAAGTTAAAGGTATATTTATTTCTATTTAATTCTCCATATAGGTGTGTTGAGTTTCTTTCGCTTTGCAGAATGTTAAGGAAAAAATGGAAAACGCCACAACTTACATGTTTAACATGTATTTATAATGCAAATATCACGTTATTAGGTTTCAACTCTGCTGAGAGTACCTACTATAACTGTAAAACACAGTACCTACTAATGCTTGAGGAGGAAAAGTCACTTACCTGTTAGAGAGGTGAGGTTCCGAATTCCGCCGAGTTTCGCGTGTCACGGAGCGAGAAACAGTAAATGACTGCAGCGTGGACCAGTTGGGTTTTCTAACGGCGCTGTGCACTGCGCACCTCTCACGCGCACCTTGCTGTTGTGGGTAGAAACGGACGTCTTTCGAGCGGTCCTGTTTTCGACATCCAAGAAAGGTTCGCTTAATCTCTTAAAAGGAAAGTAGCTTTGGAATGAATAAGCAAGCATTTTTTGACGGCACGTAGGAATGGGAGACTTCTCTAACACACCATTATAGGTCGCAGGTTCGGATCCCGTCCAGGAACCGCCTGACAGCGCCAATTCTTTTGGACGAAGCACCTCAGGAGACTCAATGTTAAAATAATTTTTGAAAACTTGTTGATACCTTTCCAATGTAACTGAAACCAATATAAAATAATGGCAGTTTATGTGGAAGGCCTGTTCAAAATTCAGGGACTTTGATACAGTTAATGCAGATATTTGTGTTTTACTGAACATTTAGAAAAGATTATCGAAGCGTTCCAAATGTACATAGTTAAAATTGGTATAGTATAAAGAGTATAGTATATATATATGGACTGGATTTTCAGAATTTATTTTATTTTTATTATTTCTACCACATAAATTCATCAATAGAAGAGGTATTATATGCCAAATTAAGAGTCAGCATCAAGATTTCACCAAAAATACACATTTTAAGAGCCCGTGAGTTGAAAGGTATTTTTAGAAAAATATTAGAGAGCCAGACAGAGAGAGAGAGAGAGAGAGAGAGAGAGAGAGAGAGAGAGAGAGAGACTTAACTTTACAATGACGTTTGGCATCTTCCAAGAATACGGCATGAAAATTTTCAAGAAACCCCCCTATCTCAAGCTATTCTTTACATGGAACCTTTTTGTTCATTAAAAAATTTTTACTAATTCCTTTCTTTTCTAGTTCTCTGTTCGGTACAAATTCTGCAATAGATTTTAAACTGATTTCCCGATGAGTTACAGACATGAAACTTTAAATATACCTCAAAACTGTATGGCAGTGCAATATTAACTCGCTTTCAAGAAAATCCCCCACCCCAAACTACCCTTTACATCGAAATATTTTCGAAAATTTTGACTGGGGTGCATGCAATAAAGTAATTGATGCATGAATAGTTCCCCTAAGTCACTAACAATTTTATTGTACAAATGATATGAACTGTTGTTTGAGTTTTCTCAAAGGCACCTACTCCCTACATTCTCTTATCTAATACACGCGTCCCACGTGCTATTCAAAATATGCAGATCACAATTAATGTGTTTAATCATAGACTTTCAAAGGTAGAGTACAGCGACTAGGTTTGAACATTTGCCCATCACTTCAGTCTTCTGTGTCCCTTCTGTGTCTACAACGAGATATGTATTGGAGTCATCTTCTCCGCTAACATGAAGTAAAATAATAATAATAATAATAATAATAATAATAATAATAATAATAATAATAATAATAATAATAATAATAATAATAATAATAATAATAATAATAATAATAATAATAATAATAATAATAATAATAATAATAATAATAATAATAATAATAATAATAATAATAATAATAATAATAATAATAATAATAATAATAATAATAATAATAATAATAATAATAATAATAATAATAATAATAATAATAATAATAATAATAATAATAATAATAATAATAATAATAATAATAATAATAATAATAATAATAATAATAATAATAATAATAATAATAATAGATATGAATATATCACCAACTATGTAAAATTCACTAAGGGCAAAAGTTTTCATAATCCATCTCTAAAACAACGAATAAACGCATATTGTTGGTCCCTTAGCAACACAGTTACGGAAAAATAACAGATATCGAATTTTTTGTCAGAAGATGCTGTTTTCGATTTGCATTCCTTACGAAATAATATCTCTTCGCCCAATATAGTATAGCTATAATTATTTACTTAGTGAATCTAAAAGGTAGCTGTTGGAAATACATTTTAAGATTTCCTACTGTTGATAGTACCACGAAGAAATTACATAAAATCTATCTTTCTCGAGTGAAACTTGATAAATCGTGTTATTATTTAACCCTAGCAATGCCAACTCTTATTCTAGAAGTGATACTACCAACGAGGGGGGGGGGTAACCTTGTAACTGCCACTGGTAATATATCTGAGCAATTTCTAAAGCAAATTTATTTTAAAATTGGGTATTATATTTTGTCATTTCAATTCAATCTTATTGCATCCAATAGACTATTACAAATAATAGCTGGTATTTCAGCTTACATTTAAATCATATAATTAACAGAAATTGCATACATACAAATAATGACTATTAAAAATTTATACTTACTCTTTACAATAAAATGTATCCTTAAAGATATTCCTCTATATCATAAAAGGCACAATTAATTATTTTTATCTGTTTATTGAATAGAGTACCTGTTTCTTGCTTAACTGCAGATGTTAATTTATTATAAAATGTTTTTCCAATTACTAATGGATTTTTATCAAAACGCTTCTTTCTACTTCTAATGTAATATCTCTAAAAATATATGTTTATAAATGTCATGTTTATAAAGGTAATGTTTAACATTGTTTAACCATTTATTTTTTACTTTTTACATGAATCAGATTATACCGACGGGGCAGTACTTTATGACCACATTGACATTTCATTGTTTCTCAAAAAGACAAAGAATGAAAACTTTGAAACAATTATACAATTTAATAACAGAACAGTTACTGACAATAACTATTACTTGCATGCGTTTAATCAAAACATTAAAAGACAGAATTTATAAAATTACAGAAGGTGGACATAAAGAACCCCCCCCCCCACCCTCCCCCCGTGGATATTGCTTGGGTTAAATAATGAACTGTTGCTGATTCCTCTGCATCCCACAGGACCTGAGACATACCAACATTAAAACCCGCTAAAGCACAGCTAGCTGAGCAAAATACAAAACATTGTATCCCATTTTTGTGGCGTGGGATCCTGAACCGGAACAGCACGTCACACTCACGAAATACTAAATGTGAGCAAAATGGCGATATTGCCTGTCTGGCCACGTGGGTATGTTTGCTAATATGAAACAGCTGTAGAGCACGAATAAGGCACCATCTTTGTCTCCAAGCCTAGAGTTATGTCATGTCATTTTATTTATCTGACCTTCTGTCTCCATTTTTGACTCATATGCCAAGGATTTCGTTCTCTTTGTCGTTGTTTTCCTTTTAAAATGCTAAAAATACTTGCGTTATATTTTCTGTTATGCCACGACGCAGGTATATTCCACAACTTGCATAAAAGTCACAACTTCCTTACCCGGCAGAGCACGTGTCTGACTCTAGGCATTGGCTTGCAAGTGCTACATAAGGGGAGGGTAATCAGGTAAAGAAAGGAAGAAAAGCGCTTTTATTAAATTTATTTAAAATCCTAGAATGGACGGACCTAGGTAGGGGCTCTAGCCCCTAAATTATAGAAAAAGAAGAAAAAATGCTGTCCCTTTAAAATCTTCTTCTTCTTCTTCTTCTTCTTGTTCCTCCTCCTCTTCTACTTCTTCTTCTTCTTCTTCTTCTTCTTCTTCTTCTTCTTCTTCTACTTCTTCTTCTTCTTCTTCTTCTTCTTCTTCTTCTTCTTCTTCTTCTTCTTCTTCTTCTTCTTAGTGTGTAGTAGTGTATATTTCCCCTTTTATTCCTCGGATGAGTTATAAAATGCTGTCAACCCATCTCCTAGCGGGTCTTCCTCTTGTCCTTTTTACTTTCTCTGCCACGTATAGTAAGTAGAGGAACTATTGTATTCCATCCAAAAATTGGATGTCGAGATTTCACCGGAAATACATATAAGTTTTGACACCCACTGAATCCTAAACAAGGCATTTTTAGAAAAAAGTCCGTGTGTCAGTCTTCTTTCCACTTATAATTTGCATCTCGTTCTCTCGACACTGTCAGGCATATAGTTCTTCGTGTCTTTATTTCCATATTATGTTTTTTGCCTTTATATTGACGTGGTGTAATAGCCTTTGCAATGATATATTTGCTCATTGACTGTGAACGAATACATGTCAACTGGTTTAAGTAAATAAAATAAAAACAAGTGTGTTGATTTAAAAGCCAAAAGCAAAGAATTTAAAATCAACGCACCTATTTTATTTACTTAAACCAATTGACGTGTATTCGTTCACAGCCAATGAGTGAATCTATCATAGTGATCGACTGTACTGGTTTAAGTAAATAAAATAAAAACAAGTGTGTTAATTTAAAAGCCAAAAGCAAAGAATTTAAAATCAACGCACCTATTTTATTTACTTAAACCAATTGACGTGTATTCGTTCACAGCCAATGAGTGAATCTATCATAGTGATCGACTATACTGGTTTAAGTAAATAAAATAAAAACAAGTGTGTTAATTTAAAAGCCAAAAGCAAAGAATTTAAAATCAACGCACCTATTTTATTTACTTAAACCAATTGACGTGTATTCGTTCACAGCCAATGAGTGAATCTATCATAGTGATCGACTGTACTGGTTTAAGTAAATAAAATAAAAACAAGTGTGTTAATTTAAAAGCCAAAAGCAAAGAATTTAAAATCAACGCACCTATTTTATTTACTTAAACCAATTGACGTGTATTCGTTCACAGCCAATGAGTGAATCTATCATAGTGATCGACTGTACTGGTTTAAGTAAATAAAATAAAAACAAGTGTGTTAATTTAAAAGCCAAAAGCAAAGAATTTAAAATCAACGCACCTATTTTATTTACTTAAACCAATTGACGTGTATTCGTTCACAGCCAATGAGTGAATCTATCATAGTGATCGACTATACCTCAAAATTGTATGTTAAACTAACTCGTGCCCGCCTCGGTAGCGTGATGGTTAGCGTGTCTGCCTCACGTTCAAGAGGTCGCGAGTTCGAATCTCGCTTAGGGTAAGTTATCCGGGTAAGGTTTTTTTCCGAGGTTTTCCCTACCCTGAAAAGACGAATGTCGGGTAACTTAAAGCTCCGTGGACCTCGGGCTCATTTGAGCATCATTTCACCCATTTCATTCATTCGTCCGAGATGACACAATGTTGGAGGACGTTAATTATATATATTAAAAAAAAAAAAAAAAAAAAAAAAAAAAAAAAAAAAAAAAAAAAAAAAAAAAACTAACTCGAAAAGAAAGGGAAGAAAACAGGTAGGCTGAAACAAATACACTTTACGTTTACCAGATACACAAGTTCACGAAAATTAATATTATAGTTACGTTAAAACGGTGATAAACATTTCAGCTAAACTGGTTGAAACTGATAGAAATTGGAAATGTTACTACCGAGTACCCTCAAGATAGACTTTTGAATGGTTGCTGCTTTAGTTCGTGTGATATACGGAAGATGGCCTTAGTTGCATAGCCATCTTCGTGTACCATCTACTCGGCTAACTTGATGCTTCGCCTTACTTGTACAGCTGGCTTCCTGTGTCATCTATGTCATGTTTTAATGTGTATGCAGTGGCATTGAGTATCCAGTGCAGCATTTATCTGGGAAACCCCGCTGATATTAGCCGCGATTTGGACCAGAGAAGTTAGCTCTGGTTTGCTTTCATGGAAACATAACCTTGAACTTTTGCACTTCCATTATTACTAGCCATGTATGTAGCTTTTATCTAACATATTTCTTCGGTACTAATGGCTGTGGATACCAGAGTCCCATGTAACGAGGATATACAAAGGACTGTTTGTTTTGCCATTCCGAGTCCTTATGACAAAGCTGGTCATTATAACATGAAATATTGCTCTTTGGAGAGAAAACGGCATGGCATCAGAAAAACAAATGATAAATCTATCGTTGACATATCATAACCCCAACGCAAGGGGACCGTAACTCAAAAATATCTGTGTTACATTCACAAGATGCTCTCTACTCATTCTTCAAAGACCCATTAATACAAAAACCTTATTCCTCTATCTGCTTCATGTTAATCGAAATAAACATTTCTATAAATGACTTTAACTGCCCCCGTAATGCAGTGGTAGCGCATTGTCTCTATCGCGGAGGACTTGGGTTTGATCCCCGGCACCTGCGTAGGGATTTTTCCACGTTGGGAGGTCTGACATGAGGTGCACTCAGTCTCGTTAGGTCCCGGAGGGCCCAATTGATAAAGAAGTAGGGACCCCCGGTCGCGAAGGCCGCATTTCCGGCCGGACGGGTTCGGGGGCACTGACCACGTCCCACCTTCCACTTCTGCACCCCACTCATGACGCCTGTAGTGGGCAGAGGTGGGGGACGTAGCGGCCAGGTGGTAGGCATTGGCCCGCGAAGGGCTATTATGCTAAGCATTATTTATAAACGGTTCTATTAAATATTTTCTTGTGGGTACGAAGGGATATTGAGAATACAGTAGGCTTAATCGATTATCAAATCTTTTCAGAGTGAATCGCTACGTGATGGCTTTGAAATTCCATTCTCTTTGCATGAACAAAAGTTTAACACATTTTCATGACAATTAAAAATATTTGAGAGGTAGAATTGGAACTGAAAAATTCAATGCCATAGCTGGGATTTGAACCACAGGCCCTCCGCTTACCAGACATAAATATATAATATTTACCATCTGAAGGTTATTTAATCCTGGGACATAAAATATTTACGATACTAAGTCACCATTGGGGTAATTGTCTCTGATGTGAGACTGCCTTTGTGGTTTACCGGGAGAAATACGAACTGGTTGGAGATTTGAGTGTCATTCTGGGAGGTTGTCGCAGTAGCTTAATGGTTAGAGCACTCGCCTGATAAGCGGAGGATCTATGGTTCAAATTCCAGTTGTGGCGTTGAATTTTTCAGTTCCAATTCTACCTCTCAAACATTGCCCACACACGGTTTGTATGTTTAAAAACACCAACAGTAAATTTGTGGGCATAAATAAATAATATTTCATGTCAAAAATCTTATTTTCATGACAAATGAAAATGTAAAATATAATTCCCAAAATAGCAAGTAACCATCAACCACAAGGACAAAGGAACATAGGACACCATTCAAATATGTATTATGGTAACAAGCTTGGGATGGAAAAAAATCTGATGTGTTGGAGTTATCAGATTATTTCATGGAAATGTGGGACACAATGGTAAGAAATGTAGTACATTTTACAAAAATGTAAGACACTAAATGCTGTTGATATATACCCATAGGCATATACACTTATATTTCTTAAAATCCTAAAACATACAGTGTTAAATGTGATCATGAACAGTCAGTTATACTTCTCTGAAAAAAGTAACATTGCCTAAAACATCTAGCTTGTTTGAAATATAATCAAGAAATTCCATACAGATATATTTTTTAAATTGTACTTCACTAACACAATACTTCTAACTGAATCAACAGACAATCTGTTCCTTTCATCTGTCCACTGTGGGTTTATTAGTGAATTACTCTTTCAACATCAGCATTGTGTTGCTTTGCCTCCACAGAATACCAACCTTTTGCCTCGGAGTGCAAATGCTGAGTTGCCAATCTCTCGTTCAATATTATGAGTATATTCTAGGACTGTAGCACGTGCACTTCTGATATCATAACGAGTGGCAATTGCGGCTAATAATTAATTAGATATTAATTTCTATTTTCGTAGTTGCCAGTTAATTTTCTAACGAACACTGCTTGTTTCTGAAGATGTAGGACATTAGAGATTTTTCCAAAATTCCTCCTGGACACCGGACAAATGGTTACAATGTACGGCATGCCGGGAATTTCCGGACTTCTGGTAGCCCTACACTCACATGACTTTCTCTACTCTTGTCCTAACCATTCTTACAAACTCTTATTCCTATATCTTCTTCATGTTAGTTAAGATAAACATTTGTATAAATTATCTTATTGTTTATTTCCTTGTAGGTGCAAGGGGAATATTAGAATACAGTAGGTTTCGTGCGATAGTCAAATATTTTAAAGCTTTAGGATTCTGTTGCCTTTGCCCACTTAACATATAAAAAAAATGAACAGCGATGACCCATTTCACGAAAGTTCTAAGTTTTCCAAAACTCACACACATAACAAGGAATATCTCCGAAATGGTTCACCCTACAAGAAAATTTATTCAGACATAAATTATGTAGTTTAGCAAGATCTACATTTTTTGTATAGTATGATTTGGTCTATCTCTAATGGTTTACCAGTTATGAAAAAGTCGTCCAGAGTAAATACGACTACAGGGGCTATAGTCAGAAAATTCAAGATATACATTTCATTTGTCATAAAAATATCTCAAATATATGACATTTTAATCAAAATCGTTAGAGCCATTTTCAAGAACATCAAAATTTTCGAAAAATTTTTCATGTAAAGGGTAGTTTAGGGTGGGGATATTTTCTTCAAAATCTTCGTGTCACATCCTTGAAAGACATTAAACTTAAATACCAACTTTGGTTTTTAACAGACTTTTCGTTTTTTAGTTATGCTGTCCACAGACTGACAGACACACAGACACAGACTGACACACAGACACACACACACATACCTTTTTCTAAAAATGCTTTTTTTGGATTCAGGGGGCCTCAAAACATATTTCCGGTGAAATATGAATTTTTGGGTGGAATACAATACTTCCCCTACTTACCATTACCAGTAGAGAAAGTAAAAATATACAATGAATGAGCGAAATAATATTCAAATGTCCCCGAGGTCCGTAGAGCTTAAATTTGGCGACACTTATCTTCTCAGGGATAACCCGGATGGCTCACCCTAATCGAGAATCGAACTCGCGACCTCTTAAATATGAGGCAGACACGCTACTCCCACCTCACACAGCCGGGCTTCTATATTCTTCCCAGGCCATCAACTGAATGGTAACAGCGCTTCACAAAAGGATAAGAGTACTAACGAAGTCAAATCAATCACCAGTTTTTACTTTGTCTACTGTGTATAGGTAGGGAAGTGTTGCATTCCATCCAAAAAATTGATATCGAAATTTTACCGGAAATGCATATTTTGGGACCTCCTGAACCTAAAACTATCATTTAAAGAAATCGACGCGCCCCCCCCTTTTTTTTTTAATTAACGTTTTCCAATGTAATGTCATATTGGACGGTGAATGAAATGAAATGGGTGAAATGATGCCCAAATGAGCCCGAGGTCCATGGAGCTTTAAGTTACCCGACATTCGTCTTCTCAGGATAAAGGAAAACCTCGGATAAAAACCTTACCCGGATAACTTACCCTGAGTGAGATTCGAGCTCGCGACCTCTTGAACGTGAGGTAGACACGCTAACCATTGCGCTACAGAGATGGGCGGGTGTGTACGTGTGTGCGCGCGCGCGCGTACGTGTGTGCGTGCGTTCGTGTGTGTCCGTCTGTGAATACCGAACTCAAAAATAAAAAGTCGGTTAAATACCAAATTTGGTATTAATGTTCAGCATCTTCCAAAAATGTTACACGAAGCCTCTTAAGAAAATCTTCCCAGACTACTCTTTACATGGAACATGTGCGGAAAATTATGATTTTATGAAAAATAACTAACGATTTTGATTAAAATACCATATGGTTAATATGTTCTTATGGCAAATGAAATGTGTATTTTAAATTTTCTGAGAATGTCCTGAGAGGTGCTCTGCAGTCAGGGTGACTTTTGCGTATGTGGTAAACCGTAAGAGATAGACAAAATCTTACTGTAAAAAAACTGTAGATCTTGCTAAAATACACAATTTATGTCCTACTCATTTTTTACGTGGAGTGAGCCTCTTCAGAAACATTCTTTGTTATTTGTCTGAATTTTGTAATACTCTTTTCTCAAATAGGAGGTCGTTATTCATTTTTAGACCGTGGGAGTGCGCAATCTTCAGCGCAAGTTATGTGTGCCTGGACTGTTCCGTGGCGAGAGTGACCTTGCAAGGAAGAAGATCAAGATGTGTTGGTCAGATGCACAGTCCTGAGTATATGAATCGCCTTAAATACAATAATCGTACATTTCAATTATGTAATGCGATATCGACGAAATCTTTTTTCTTTCTTTACTGGAGATAGTTCCATATGCGATTCAGTGAACCTGCACTCCTTCCCCTTCTTGTTTTTTGGACACAATAAACTTTAGTATCTCCAAAACAATAGATGCAATAAAGCTTAGGAAAGGTATTTGTTTTATTTAACAAAATTCCAAGAAAATAAGCTGCATAATAAATATACATCTTTTCATCATAATAGGAAGGAATTACAATTTGCAACTGTATATACGTAGATTGTCAAAGGTGAAATTTCTGCGTTTATGAGTACGTTTGTACTGCGAGAAGTTTCTTTTGACTTCGCATGAGGCTAATGGGACGTACGAGAAAATAGTTATATTGTCACTTGCTATTGTCCTGTTTTTTCACAAAACTGTTCAACATTGTATAACCATTGTTTTTTGTATTACCTACACACATATAGCATAAACTTTTTCCCTACACAGTTCTCGGAAGTATACCGACCACTACACTTGCCACATATCTACCACTTACATCTGTAGGTTCGTCCACTGAAACCCATATTTCCTGATCATTGACGCTTTCTTGAATTTTGGCAATCGTATTCTAGTACGAAATTGGTAAATCTTCTTTATGTATTGTTGCTTCTCCTGGAACACGTTGATTTGTGCATTTTGCCAGAAGTGATCTAAAGTAGGGATTGCCCAAAGTTCTAAATGGAATGTTCGCGAGTATCATGTCACATGAATCTTTATTGAATTGTGAACAACTATTTTAAATCGATTGCTTTTGTTTGAATCGTGTTCAACGTTATATATATTTTAATTTATTTAGATCGATCAGCAGTAAATACATGCTCTACAGATCTGGTAGAACCAAAATAAAAATCATAGTAACATAAGAGTAACATTGTAGAGGTAGGGCAGTGGGCCCCCTCTGAACTAATACAAATGTAATACAGGCTGTGATGGTGAGAATTTACACATTACAAAGATAATAGAAAAGCAGAGGTGGAGCAGTAGATTAGTCAGAGCTAGAAGTGTCATCACTAAGAAGCAGATCCTGTGGAAGTCGTCGCTTCAGTCGTGTTGGCCGGCGACTTCGGACGCCGATGTTGTACGTCACAGCTCCTGGAACGTGGCGTAGATTGGAGAAGAACCGTCGGACGAGCTGTAGGATGAAATGATGGAGAGGAAGAAGGCCCAGTTCGTGATGGAGCTGCTGGTTGCGTACAAACCAAGGAGCATTGGTGGCGATTCGCAGGAATCGGCTCTGGACGATCTGTAGACGCCGTAGGTGACACATACTGGCAGCCCCCCATACCTGGCAGGCATAAGTAATGAGAGGACGAACAAGAGATTTGTATAGGAGCAGTGAAGATTCCAAACCAAGTGACGCGTGTTTGTGGAGCAAAGACGAAAGTTTAGAAAGACGAGCCGATGCCAGGGTAATGTTGCGGTCTATATGAGGCTTCCACGTGAGCCGAGTGTCCAATAATATCCCAAGGTACCTGACTGGTGTAGAAGAGGAGAGCCACGACACATGAGTATTCAGAAGACGTATAGGCGGTGGTGAATTATAGCGGCGTAGAGTAAACATCTTGGCTTCCGTTTTCTGAGTGTTAATGGTAATACACCAAGTGCGAAACCAATTTGTGAGGCGATCAAGAGAGATCTGTAATGTGTTGATAGCGGAATGGAGTCTAGAGTGAGAATAATATAACACGGTATCGTCAGCATACAGGGCAATTGAGGTTGGAGCTAGATCGGGAATATCAGAGGTAGGTATAAATACTAAAGAGCGTGGGTGCTAGTATAGAACCTTGGGGGACTCCTGCTGAAATAGGATGCTTAACTTATATCTTTTACTATTACAATGTCTTTCAAAATAATACTTTTTAGTTCGTAATAATCTGGAATTACACACGGCATGTATATCACTTTCTCCTTCTCGAAGAAGGTTGTTCTAGACAGTGCACTATGAATCACTTGGCACCAGTGTGTCAGCTGAACACGCTAGGAATGGTGGAGTTCCTATGTATGGAACTGTACGGCGAGAGGGGGGTGAGACGAGTCTATGCCGTCTGTATAGTCAACTGCAATCGCCCTATTAGGACCCGCACTTCCGTGGTCTATTCATTTTTACTTTCATTAAAATGTCATATATTTGAGATATTTTTATGACAAATGAAATGTATATCTTGAATTTTCTGGCTATAGCCCCTGTAGTCGTATTTACTCTGGACGACTTTTGCATAACTGGTAAACCGTTAGAGATAGACCAATTTATACTATACAAAAAATGTAGATCTTGCTAAAATACACAATTTATGTCTCAATAAAATTTCTTGTACGGTGAACCATTTCGGAGATATACCTTGTTATGTGTGTGAGTTTCGGAAAACTTGGAACTTTCGTGAAATGGGTCATCGTTGTTCATTTTTTCATATGTTACGTGTACAAAGAGAACGGAATCTCAAAGCTTTAAAAGATTTGACTATCGCTCAAAGCCTACTGTATTCCAATATTCCCCTTGCACCTACAAGGAAATAAGCAATAAGATAATTTGTACAAATGTTTATTTTAACTAACACGAAGAAGATATAGGAATAAGAGTTTGTAAGAATGGTTAGTACAAGAGTAGAGAAAGTCACGTGAGTGCAACACATCAGATTTTTAATCTCTTGGCCACGCGAAGAGAACGACTTTAAAAGTCATCATATAGCGACCAGCTTTAAAACATTTGACTATCGCTCAAAGCCTACTGTATTCCCATGTACCCCTCGCAACTGCAGAACATTAACAATAAGATAATTTCTGTAATGTTTATCTCAATTAACATGGAGATAGAGGAATAAGGGTTTCTAAGAATAGTTAGTACAAGAGTAGAGAAAGTCATGTGAGTGCAATACATCAGATTTTTACAGTTTGTATGAACCGCCAATAGGAAACAGGAAAATAAAAGAGAGTAGGTTTCCTAGATTGCTAGTAGAATGAAAGCGTATTGGAATAAATAAACGAATGTAGGAGAAAAAACTATCAGTTATTAGAGCAACATACTTTACAACTACCAGAGAGTTTCATATGACGATAATTTTACGAGCACGAAGCACGAGAAACATCCCAAAAATGAAAACCTCGAGTGGTGTTCGTTTAGAGCATTCCACGAAATAATTAGTAGTTCATTTATATACCACTACTTAATAATAATAATAATAATAATAATAATAATAATAATAATAATAATAATAATAATAATAATAATAATAATAATAATAATAATAATAATAATAATATAATTTAAAAGTAAACAACTAACAATAACACTCATACATTTTAGTTAAGATACATTTTCACAGTTGGTATTACAACTAATCCAGTAGACTGTGAGAACAACAATACTTTTAGTGTTTAATAAGGAATTAGACATATGATGAATATAAGTAAACGAATTTGCGTTACTAGGCTGTTCATAAAAGGTAGGTCTGCTATATTTAAAATTAAAGCTGTTTGACTTCACCTCTTCAATTAAAACCTCACTAGAATATTCGTCATATCTCTTGTCTGACATTTTTAAAAGCCTTCTAATTGTTTTTAGTGCACATGGATATTTCAGACGTTCAGAAACGTAAGAAAGGGAGGAGGTGATACGTCCAAAGCAATAATACTACGACTAGAGTGAAATAGTCGGTAGCAATGCTAGCAATATGAAAGGAGAATTGCAGCACAGTTGGCTGAGGTAGGTATGAATTAAACGTATGAAAGGACTGTCCCGTCCCAGACCTTGCTCCTAACTGGACAACCTCCTCCTACAGAAGTAGGTACTGGGAAGGTGAACTGCGGCTCCCACAGACTCCGAGTCTCTCAGGGACACTGAGCCATGACTCACGTTTGTGTGGCAACGCTCTACAAGTAAGGTTCGACCTCAGCTGCATTTCTTCTACCACAGTCCACGAAGTAGTGTTTATTTCTAGACATCAATTCTCCACCCATTCTCGGCCATTCTCATTTTGAAGAAAATTCCTCCATCCTAAACTACCCCTTACATAGAAAATTTTTCGAACATTTTCATTTTCTTGAAAATGACTAACCATTTTCATTAAAATACCATATTTTTGAGATATTCTTATGGAAAATAAAAAGTATATTTTGAATTTTCTGGTTATAGCCTTTCTAGTCCTGTTTATTCTTGAGGTTTCAATAACTCGTAAACCATAAGAGATAGAGCAAATCTTACTATACAAAAATGTAGATTTCGTTAAAACACACAAGTTAAGTTCAAATAAATCTTTTTGTAGAATAAACTATTTCAGACATATTCCTTGTTATTTGTGTGAGTTTTGGGAAATTAAAACTTTCGTCAAATGGCAGATCGTTATTCATTTTTTTATATATATTAGCCGCGCAAAGAGCACAGAATTTGAAAGCTTTAAAAGATTTAACTATCGCTCAAAGTCTACTGTATTCCCATATTCCCCTTGTACCTACAAGAGGATAATAAAATAATTGTTGAAAATATGCATCTCAACTAACACAAAGAATAGAAAGGAATAAGAGTTTGTAAGAATGGTTAGTATAAGAGTAGAGAAAGTCATGTGAGTGCAACACATCAGATTTGTTTTACTCAACATATATTTCTACTGAAATCTCGACATCGAATTTTTGGGTGGAATACAATACTTCATCTAGTTTACTACACGTAGTAGAGAAAGTAAAACTCTGATGTGTTGCACTCACATGACTTTCTCTACTCTTCTACTAACCATTCTTACAAACTCTTATTCCTATATATTCTTTGTGTTAGTTGAGATAAACATTGCAGAAATTATCTTATTGCTTATTTTCTTGTAGGTACAAGGGGAATATGGGAATAAGTAGGTTTTGAGCGATAGTCAAAACTTTTAAAGCTTTGACATACCATTCACTTTGCACGGCTAACGTATAAAAAATGAGTAACGACGTTCCATTTGACTTAAGTTCAGGTTTTTCAAAACTCACACAAATAACAAGAGATATCTCCGAAATGGTTCACTCTACAAAAAAATTTATTTGAACATAAATTGTCTGTTTTAGCAAGCTCTACAGTCTTTCTGCAGTAAGACTGTCTATCTCTTACGGTTTACAAGTTATGCAAAATGTCATCCAGAGTAAATAGGACTTCAGGCGCTATAGCCAGAAAATTCAAAATATACATTTCATTTGTCATAAAAATATCTTAAACATATGACATTTTAATCAAAATCGTTGCAGCAATTTTCAAGAAAATCTACATTTTCGAGACATTTTCCATGGAAAGGGTAGTTTAAGGTTGAGGAATTTTCTTCAAAATCTTAGTGTCGCACCCTTGAAATATGTTAAACTTAACTACCAACTTAGGTTTTTAACAGACTTTTCGTTCATGATTATGCTGTTCACAGACACACGGAGACTGATCTTTTTCAGAAAATTCTCTTTGGTGGATTTCTAAGACCTCAAAAGTGTATTTTCTATGAACTCTCGGGATCCAACTTTTGGTTAGAATGCAATACCTTCTGGTATGTGGCAGAGAAGTAATAAGAGCCAACTAATGTGTATGACAACTGTTAAACTCTTTTGTTTATCTGCATTGTTTATTCCTCCCTACTCTGCCCATCACCATTTCCGAAACAGTTGTCCCAATTTCACTTGTCTTTATATGTATATGGCAATCCTACCTCCATGAAACTTTCTTTCTTCTTCTTTTTTTAGGTCTAAGGTCCTTTAACCTGGTAGGTCATAACGAGTCATGAATGAAATTGGTGAAATGATTCTCAAATGAGTCCGGGATCCACAAAACTTACATTCATCTTTACTAAGTCCTAAGATACAGGCGAAATCTTAGTGGTATACATAAACGAACAACTAAAATGGTAGGAACATTTTGAATAGGTTAGTAAATTTCTGATGTGTTCCACTCATGACTTTCTCTACTCTTGTACTAACCATTCTTACAAACTCTTATTCCTATACCTTCTTCGTATTACTTGAGATAAACATTTATAGAAATAATATTATTGCTTATTTCCTTGTTGGTGCAAGGGGAATGCCGGAATACAGTAGGCTTTGAGTGATAGTCAAATCTTTTAAAGCTTTGAGATTATGTTTTCTTTGCACGGCTAAGATATAAAAAATGAATAACGATCTTCCATTTGACGAAAGTTTTAAGTAGGTACTCTAAAACTCATACAGATAACAAGCAATATCTCTGAAATGGTTCACCCTACAAAAACATTTATATGGACATAAATTGTTTTAGTAAGATCTACATTTTTTGTATAGTAAGATTTGGTCTATCTCTTATGGTTTATCAGTTATGCAAAAGTCATCAAAAGTAGACAGGACTACATGGACTATAGCCAGAAATGTCAAAATATACATTTCATCTGTCAAAAATATCTTAAATTTTAATCAAAATTATTAGAGCTATTTTCGAAAAAATAAAATTTTTTCGAAAAATAATATTTAAAGAGTAGATTAGGGTGGAGGAAGTTTCTTCAAAATCTTCGTATCACACCCTTAAAAGATATAAACCTAAATACCGACTTTAGTTTTTAACCGACTTTTCGTTTTCGGGTTATGCTGTCCACAGACTGACAGACACCATACACACACGCACACACGCGCGCGGGGTAACCTTTTTTAAAAATACTTTTTTGTACATTCAGTTCTAAGCATTCTTGCAGAAACTTATTGAGAAACCTAAACATACTCACCTTGCCCTCACAATATATATATATATATATATATATATATATATATATATATATATATATATATATATATATATGAATTAGTCAAACAAATATATGAAAATTATGATTATTGTATAAAACAGAATATGCATAATCGTGGAACCAGGACTCAAAATTGGCAAAGCACCAGCATATAGGCTTGCCTTATTTGAAAACAGGTCCATTCTATATGGGAGTAAACATTTATAATAAAGTGCCTAAAAGTATGAAGAGGTTAAAGACAAAATAAATTGCTTAATACAGTAAAAACAATCCTTACTGAAAGAGCGTAGCATATATGGAAGATAGTCTCTAGGACAATATATTATGCTAAGCAGTTATGCATAAAATCTTAGTTTTTTATTGTCTGATGAATCATCGGTTTACTGAGCCTATGCCCAATATGTAAATGTATGTGGCCAATAAAGTATCGTAGAACTCCGGGAAAAGGCTTATTTAGGTAACTGACCAGAACTTGGGACCTCTGGAATGTGAGGCACACACGCAACACCCACAGCATAAAGCTGGGTAAAAATGCGTTCCCATGCCGGAATCGAGCCCGGGTCTCGTGGTATCCTAGCCACTGGACCACGTGGGATCACGAAACTTGTTTCCTTGCAGTTTAGTTTGTAACTCTGTAACCCTGCAGCTTCACGGGGTATTTTACTGTCTGTTCACCAGCTCATGGTCTTAGGGGACTGAAGGGGAGAGGAGAGACATTTCACGATAGTCTAACCCGAGTTTTGTAAACCTTTCAGATAACATTGCTGCTGGTTCAGTTACCAACTTCCGTCCAATGTTATTTCCGCTATGTTTGCTCGCTGGTATGCTAAGAAAAAAGCAGTGTAGAAGTAGATAAGCCCCCACCAAAGAATGGTGTGAAATTTGCTTTGATATTGCGGTTGTAGAACAAAGGAGTTCAGAGTGACAATTCTATGTGTAAAACAGATCTTTACAGGATCTAAAGAGGTTTCTAAAGAGGTCGCATTTTTGGTTTTATTCGGTCACACTGTCGTTTACTTGCCCCCATACACGTGTAATCTTAACCCCATAAAGCTAGCTTGGGTCAACGTAAAATGAATACGTAGAGAAATGTAGCAGATGTCTTTTTCTTACAGGAATTGCTCAATATAACGCTCGAGGGTATATCACTTGTACCCGGAACAGATTGACTGGGTTTTTGAAAACATATAAAAAAGTAAAAAATAATCAGTGAAAGACGGAGTAGCGCAAATATCGTTTATGCTTTATAAGCTAAATGTATTGCATGAACTAAAAATAACATTTAAGTTCCGCTATTTTGAGTGACTTCTTTGCTTTGGTCTAGCGTGAATATGCATTTCAAGGTTGGTACTACTATCGTAAGCATGACCAAATTCTGAGTCCAGCTTCAAATATCGCTGTGTACCTGGAATTGTTTACTGATGTACTGACTGACTGTAGTCCTCCCAGGGACCATGAACTGGTGAACAAACTGTAGGTACTAACCTCAGCCGGTGCGTACACAGCAGCATGTGGAGTGTATTGCCTTTCGACCAAATAGTGGTGTATTTTAGGAACAATAGGACTTTTTCCCGGTTAGACCACAAGGGAATCTCACATCAGACATAAATACCCCAAGGGCGACTTACAATTGTAAGTAATTTATGCCCCGGGTTTAAGTAACCTTTAAATGGTATAAGTACTCTACTATATACCAGTACTAATAAGTACCTACTAATTTCGTCGTGTGTACTCATCGTGGGGGGTCACTGAGGGGTTATCCTCCCTATGGAAGGCGCCCTCCGACTCTTGCCATACCGGGACATAGTCCCCTACTGGCATATGGTAACGTCGTGTGTATAACCAAAGACATCCATGTTAAATACTTGGATGGAACCTAGAAGTAAACGATACTATTTTGGAAAAATTAATAATCGTTAGTAGTTAGGTTAGGACAGAGCTGGCACACTTTTTTATGCGCAAGATGGCCGCCATGCGTAATCTAAGCATTAATAGGTAAGGTGGCAGGGGAAGCAGGACGTTGTAGGTGTTTGAATGAATCTCTAGGGATAACTTTTAAAGCCTATAGCAGTGTATGTATGTTTATGAGCGTTCATGGTAGCTGAGTATGTCGTCCACTATATTGATGTACGCCACCTAACACAGGAGCTTTCTGATTTGATTGAATATATTACCCCAACATAATGTTACCTCACCCCACATTGCCTCACTAACCTAACCTAACCTAACCTAACCTAACCTAACCTATCCTAACCTATCCTAATCAAACCTAACCTAAGCCTCATACTTCTACTCTTCTAACCTATCTTAACCTAACCTAAGCTCTATACTTCCTAACCTAAGCTCCATACTTCCTAACCTAACCTCACCTAAGCCCCATACTTCTACTCATCTAACCTATCCTAACCTAATCTAGCCTAACCTAAGCCCCCATACTTCTACTCGTCTAACCTATCCTAACCTAACCTTACCTAAGCCCCATACTTCTACTCGTCTAACCTATCCTAACCTAACCTAGCTCCCACTCTTTTTTACTTTGAACTTTCATAATTTAACATAACCTAAGCCTCATACTTCTACTCGTGTAACCTACCCCAATGCTACTTAACCTAAGTGAGCATAAATCTTCCTATTTGTTAAGATATTTTAACCTAACTCAACCCAACCTATTTCATTCCTAGTTAACTTAAGCGTTCTATTCTTCTATAACCTATTCTAACCTATCATGACCGTCACTTTGGATTTGGATTTGGTTTAAGGGCGCTCAACTTCTAGGTCATCAGCGCCCTCATGACCGTCACACCGTACCATTTCAGTCTTAGACATCCCGCTTTCTTTTGCAGATTTTTTTTTTCAGTAACTTTAGATAGCTACTCCGAAGGTATTAGACCCTCGGACATGCGAACCCTAAGTATTTGCCATACTTTTTACGAAACGTTGATGCTTTTTGGGAGTTTAGTTGCTATTTTAGCCGCTTTTGCGGTATTCTGGAGTTTTTTTTACGAATTTTTGAAGGTTGGTCCCGATTGTCAGGTATTCTCATGTCTTTAGTATGTTTTAATGCTTTTAAGGGGTATATGGTGCCTTTTTAGGGATTTGTTATGCTTTCATGATCAAATTCCATCCTTTCGTAAGCGTATGATGTTCTCGTCTAGAGAATTGTTTACAGTCTTTCTAAGACTAACCTAACTTATCCACAAACCTCTTTAGAGACATTTCTTCAACGTTATTTAACATTATACATGTTTCTTTTTCTCCTCCCTCGAACTCTTTCTGTAAACTAACATTAGAAGACGTTGTAACCTTGTTATTCAAACAGCTATTGTATCCGTCTTTGTGCACTGCTCCAGTATGCTACACATGTTAATCTCATTTAACGATTCTTTTGCGTAGTTCTGTATGTTCTAATGGTAACACGTCAAACGTTGCACACATTCCTTCCAAGACTAACCTAACCTAACCTAACTCAACCAACAACCATCATCACCAGCGCCATCTTAACCTACACGACCACAACCATCGTACCACCACCACCATCACCACCACCACCACCACCCCCACCCCCCACCACCATCACCACCACCGTTACCATAGCCATCACCACCATCGTTACCATCACCAGTACCACCATCGTTACCATCACCACCATAACCATCATCAGTACCACCATCGTTACCATCACCACCACCGTTACCATACCCATCATCAGCATCGTTACCATCATCACCATAACCATCACCAATACAGCCATCCTCACCATCACCACCATCGTTAGCATCTCTACCATAACCGCCACCACCATCACCACCACCACCACCACCACCGCCGCCATCGTTGTAATCACCATCATCACCATAACCATCAACAATACAGCCATCCTCACCATCACCACCATCGTTACCATCACCAGTACCACCATCGTTACCATCACCACCATAACCATCATCAGTACCACCATCGTTACCATCACCACCACCGTTACCATACCCATCATCAGCATCGTTACCATCATCACCATAACCATCACCAATACAGCCATCCTCACCATCACCACCATCGTTAGCATCTCTACCATAACCGCCACCACCATCACCACCACCACCACCACCGCCGCCATCGTTGTAATCACCATCATCATCATCATTATCATCGTTACATTCGCAATCATAACCACCACCACTACCTCCATCCTCACCATCACCACCATAACCATCACCACCATCGTTACCATCACCACCATCGTTACCATAGCCACCAGCCTTGCCATCATCAGCATCATTACCATCACCACCATAACCATCACCAGTACCACCCTCCTCAGCATCGCCACAATCGTTACGATCATCACCATCACCAACACAAACATCACCAACCCCTCCCCTACTTATCTATTCTATCCTGTCATAATGTCTCTTGATCTTCCTCTTTGCGGATATAACCTCGAGCATTTACATGTTACTTGTAGAGGATTTCCAGCGATTTTAGGATTTAGAATGTACTCAGACACGATTACACGCATATTTAAGAACCTTTCAGGCAATTTTGAGAATTATGTAGATTATTTATTAGATTTTTCCAGAGGTTTCATGCTATTTTGATGCTGTCTTAGGTCGTTTTAGAGATATTTTAGCTGCTTTTAAGCGGTTCAGAATGCTTTTGCAACATATTTAAGAACTTTTTAGGCAATTTTAGTATGGTTCCTCTGATAGATCTTTAGGACACCTTTTAGTATATTCTTGCTGCTTTTACAGTATATTTAAGAACTTTTCAGGTAATTTTGAGGATTATGTGGATTATTTGATCGATTTTCTAAAGGTTTCATGTTATTTGGAGGTTGTTTTAGACCGTTTAACAGATATTTTACTTGCTTTTAAGTACTTTCAAGGGTAATGGGTGAATTTTGTTCACTGCTCAAGCATGCTATACATGCTAACTTCATTTTAAAGATTCTTTTGCATAGTTCAGTATGGTCAAATGGCAACACGCCAGACATCGCTTACATTCCTTCTAAGACTATCATGACCTAACCTAACATAACCAACCATGATCGCCACCAACGCCACCTATACTGCAACGCCATAACCTTGCCACCACCACCACCTCCACTACCAACACCACCAACACAGCCATTACCACAACCACCACCACTACAAGTGTCATTACTACCATCATACACCTTCACTACCAACGCAGCCATGACCACACACACCATCATCATCACCACACCAACCAACGCCACCTATTCTGCAACACCACCACCACCAATAACAATAACACAGGCATTACCACACCCACCTCTTCACTATCAACGTAGCCAAAACCACACCCAACCATCATCACCACACCAACCAACGCCACCTATTCTGAAACACCACCACCACTACCACCACTACCACCACCACTACCACCACCAACATGAACACCTCCAGCAGCAGCGCCACCATAACCTGGACGACTACAACCATCGCAGCACCCCCACCTCCGTCACCACCACCATTTAAGAACCTTTCAGGCAATTTTGAGAATTATGTAGGTTAGTTATTAGATTTTCCAGAGGTTTCATGCTATCTTTATGTTGTCTAAGGTCGTTTTACACATATTTTAGCTGCTTTTAAGCTGTTCAGCATGCTTTTTTTGCAACATATTTAAGAATTTTCTAGCCAATTTTATTATGGTTCCTCTGCTAGATATTTTAGACAGTTTTAGTATATTCTTGCTGCTTTTTACAGTATATGTAAGAGATTTTCAGGCAATTTTGAGGATAATATAGATAATTTGATAGATTTTCCAGAGGTTTCATGGTATTTCAAGTGTTGTTGGACGTATCTATTTGCTAGTTTAAATATCGTTTCAGAAATTTTAGAGACATTTTAAGCACTATGCGAGTATTTTAAACTTTTACACCGACATTTTGGATAGTCTTCAGGATACTTGAAACACTTTTATAGGCGTTAAAAGCTTTTAATGGCTTTTTGAACACTAATTAAAACATTTCAGATCCTTCGCAGGAATTTCAGGGTTTCAGGGTATCGCAGGCTTGTGACAAGCATTTTTCACGAGTTTAAAGACGTTTTAAGACAGTGAAGCAGCTATTTTTTGACACTAACCTAACCCAGCAACAATCGTATCATCATCATCACCAACAACAACTGCTCTATCTCGTAGTCTGACCAAGCTAACCTAACCTAACTTAACCTAAGCTAAGCTCCATACTTCTATTCGTCTAACCTATCCTAACCTAACCCAGGCTAAGCTCCATACTTCTATTCGTCTAACCTATCCTAACCTAACCCAGGCTAAGCTCCTAACTTCTACTCGTCTAACCTAATTTCTAAGCCCTTACTTCTACTCTTTTTACTTTGGTCTTTCATATTTTAACCTAACCTAACTTAGCCTAACCTAAGGTAGCTAGCTTAGATCCTCCTCGTTACGCTTCTTCACATTATGTTACTTTACGTTACGTTACTTTACGTTCAGTTACCTTACGTTACTTTACGTTATGCTACTTTACGTTATGTTACGTTACGTTACTTCACGTTACGTTTGGTTACGTTATGTTACTTTACGTTACGTTACGTTACTTTACGTTACTTTACGTTACGTTACCTTACGTTACGTTACTTTAATCTGCGTCACTTTACTCTACGTTACTTTACGTTACTTTACGTAACATAACGTTTCGTTACTTTACGTGCCGTTACTTTACGTTACGTTACTTTACGTTACGTTTCTTTACGTTACGTTAATTTACGTTACCTTACGTTACTTTTCGTTACTTAAGGTTACTTTACGATACGTAACGTTACTTTACGTTACGTTACTTTAAACACGTAAGTTAACGTTACGTAACTTTACGTAACATTACGTAACGTTACTTTACGTTACGTTACTTTACGTTACATTACTTTACGTTACATTACTTTACGTTACGTTACTACACGTTACGTTACCTTACGTTACTTTACGTTATGTTACTTTAAGTTACGTTACTTTACGTTACTTTACATTACGTTACTTTACGTTACGTTACTTTACGTTACGTTACATTACGTTACTTTACGTTGCGTTACGTTTCTTAACGTTACGCTACTTTTCGTTACGTTATTTTACGTAACGTTACTTCACGTTACGTTATTTACGTTACGCTACTTTACGTTACGTTATTTTACGTTACGTTACTTTACGTTACGTTATTTTACGTTACGTTACTTTACGTTACGTTACCTTACGTTACTTTACGTTATGTTACTTTACGTTACGCTACTTTACGTTACGTTACTTTACGTTTCTTTAAGTTACGTTACTTTACGCTATGCCACCTTACCTTACGTTACTTAACGTTACGATACTTTACGTTACCTACGTTACGTTACTCTACGTTACGTTACTCTACGTGACATTACTTTACGTTACGTTACGTTTCTTTACGTTACGTTACTTTACGTTACGTTACTATACGTTACGTTTCTTTACGTTACGTTACTTTAAGTTACGTTACCTTACGTTACCTCACTTTACGCTACGTTACTAACGTTACGTTACTCTACGTTACGTAACTTTACGTAACGTTACTTTACGTTAGGTTACTTTACGTTACGTTTCGTTACTTTACGTTAATTAACCTTATTATACGTTACTTAAGTTATGTTACGTTACTTTACGTTACGTTACTTTACGTTACTTTACGTTACTTTACGTTCCGTTACTTTAATTTGCGTTACTTTACTCTACGTTACTTTACGTAACATTACGTTTCGTTACTTTACGTGACGTTACTTTACGTTACGTTACTTTACGTTACGTTACTTTACGTTACGTTACGTTACCTTACGTTACGTTACCTTACGTTACGTTACCTTACGTTACTTTACGTTACGTTACTTTACGTAACTTTATGTTTATTTAAGTTACGTTGCTTTACGTTACTTTACGTTACATTACTTTACGTTACGTTTTTTTACGTTATTTTACGTTACTTTACGTTACGTTAAACTACGTTACTTAACGTTAATTTACGTTACTTACGTTATGTTACGGTACTGCAGCTTACGTCGCTTTGCGTTACGTAACTTTACGTTAAGTTACGTTATGTTACTTTACGAAACCTTACTTTACGTTAATTCACGTTAGGTTACGTTACTTCATGTTACGTTACGTTTCTTTACGTTACGTTACTTGAAGTTACGTTACGTATTTTTACCTTACGTTTATTTACGTTACTTTGCGTTACTTTACGTAACTTTACGTTACTTTACGTTACTTTATGCTACTTTGCGTTATGTTACCTTACGTTACTTTACGTTCCGTTACCTTTGGGCACATTAAGTTACGGTACTTCACGTTACGTTACATTACTTTACGTTACGTTACATTACTTTACGTTACGTTACATTACTTTACGTTACTTTATGTTACTTTACGTTACTTTACGTTACTTTACGTTACGTTAGGTTACTTTACGATACGTTACTTTAGTTACGTTACTTTACGTTACTTTAGTTACGTTACTTTGAATACGCATCCTTACGTTACGTTACTTTACGTTACTTTACGTAACATTACGTTTCGTTACTTCACGTGACGTTACTTTAAGTTGCGTTACTTTTTTTTACGTTACGGTACTTTACGTTACGTTATTTTACGTAACGTTACTTTACGTTTCGTTATTGTACGTTACGGTACTTTACGTTACGTTACTTTACGTTACGTTATTTCACGTTAAGTTACTTTACGTTACGTTACTTTACGTTACGTCACTTTACCTTACGTTACTTAACGTTACGATACTTTACGTTACCTACGTTACGTTACTCTACGTTAGGTTACTTTACGTGACATTACTTTACGTTACGTTACGTTTCTTTACGTTACGTTTCTTTACGTTACTTTACGTTACGTTAGTTTACGTGACGTTACTTTACGTTACGTTACTTTACGTTACGTTACTTTACGTTACATTACTTTACGTTACGTTACTTTACGTTTGGTTACCTTACGTTACTTTACGTTATGTTACTTACGTTACTTTACGTTACGTTACTTTACGTTACGTTACTTTACGTTACTCTACGTTACGTTACTTTACGTGACGTTACTTTACGTTACTCTACGTTACGTTACTTTACATGACGTTACTTTACGTTAGGTTACTTTACGTTACGTTTCGTTACTTTACGTTAATTAACCTTATATTACGTTACTTTACGTTACGTTACTTAACGTTACGTTACTTTACGTTACATTACGTTACTTTACGTTACTTTACGTTACCTTACTTTACGTTACGTTACTTTACGTTACGTTACATTACGTTACCTTACATAACGTTACTTTACCTTAGGTTACGTTACTTTACGTTACGTTACTTTACGTTACCTTAGTTTACGTTAAGTTACCTTACGTTCCTTTACCTTATGTTACTTTACGTTACGTTACTTTACGTTACGAACTTATGTTACGTTACTTTACGTTACTTTATGTTACGTTACTTTACGTTACGTTACATTACGTTACGTCACTTTACGTTACGTTTCTTTACTTTACGTTACTTTACTTTACGTTACGTTGCGTTACTTTACGTTACGTTACTTTACGTAACGTTACTTTACGTTACGCTACTTTTCGTTAAGTTACATTATGTTACGTTTCTTTACGTTACGATACTTTACGTTACGTTGCTTTACGTTAAGTTGCTTTACGTTACGTTACTTTACGTTACGTTACTTTACGTTACGTTACTTTACGTTACGTTACTTTACGTTACCTTAGTTTACGTTAAGTTACCTTACGTTACTTTACCTTATGTTACATTACGTTACGTTACTTTACGTTTAGAACTTATGTTACGTTACTTTACGTTACTTTATGTTACGTTACTTTACGTTACGTTACATTACGTTACGTCACTTTACGTTACGTTTCTTTACTTTACGTTACTTTACTTTACGTTACGTTGCGTTACTTTACGTTACGTTACTTTACGTAACGTTACTTTACGTTACGCTACTTTTCGTTAAGTTACATTATGTTACGTTTCTTTACGTTACGATACTTTACGTTACGTTGCTTTACGTTACGTTGCTTTACCTTACGTTACTTTACGTTGCGTTAGTTTTCGTTAAGTTACCTTACGTTACGTTACTTTACGTTACGTTATTTTACGTCACGCTTCTTTATGTTACGTTACTTTACGTTACGTTACTTTAAGTTACGTTAATTTACTTTACGTTACTTCACCTTACGTTACTTTACGTTACGTTACTTTACGTTACGTTACGTCACTTTACTTTACGTTACCTTACGTTACGTTACTTTACTTTACGTTACTTTACTTCACTTTACTTTACTTTACGTTACGTAACTTTAAGTTACGTTACTTTACGTTACGTTACTTTATTACGTTACTTTACTTTACGTTACTTTACGTTACTTAACGTTAAGTTACATTACGTTACGTTACTTTATGTTACGATACTTTACGTTACTTTACGTTACGTTACGCTACTTTACGTTACGTTACTTTACTATAAGTTATTCTACGTTACGTTACTTTACGTTAAGTTATTTTACCATACGTTACCTTTCGTTACGTTACTTTACGTTACGTTACTTTACGTTACGTTACTTTAAGTTACGTTACTTTACGTTACGTTACTTCACGTTACGTTACCTTACATAACGTTACTTTACCTTAGGAAACGTTACTTTACGTTACGTTACTTTACGTTACGTTACTTTAGATTACATTACTTAACGTTACGTTACATTACTTTACGTTACTTTACGTTTATTACGTTACCTTATTTTACGTTACGTTACTCTACGTTACGTTACTTTACGTTACGTTAAATTACGTTACCTTACATAACGTTACTTTACCTTAGATTACGTAACTTTACGTTACGTTACTTTACGTTACTTTAGTTTACGTTACTTTACGTTACTTCACCTTACATTACTTTACGTTATGTTACTTTACGTTACGTTACTTTACGTTACGTTACTTTACGTTACTTTCGTTACTTTACGTTACGTTACTTTACGTTACGTTACTTTACGTTACGTTACGTTACTTTACGTTACGTCACTTTACGTTACGTTACTTTACGTTACGTTGCATTACTTTACTTTATGTTACGTTACTTTACGTTACGTTACTTTACGTGTCGTTACTTTACGTTACTTTAGTTTTCGTTAAGTTACATTACGTTACGTTACTTGACGTTACGTTACCTTACGTTACGTTACTTTACGTTACGTTACTTTACTTCACGTTACTTTACGTTACGTTACTTTACTTTACCTTACGTTAAGTTTCTTTACGTTACGTTAATTTACGTTACTTACATTACGTTGCTCTACGTTACGTTACTTTACGTGACATTACTTTACGTTACGTTACGTTTCTTCACATTATGTTACTTTACGTTACGTTACTTTACGTTCAGTTACCTTACGTTACTTTACGTTATGCTACTTTACGTTATGTTACGTTACGTTACTTTACGTTACGTTTGGTTACGTTACGTTACTTTACGTTACGTTACTTCACGTTACGTTACGTTACTTTACGTTACGTTACGTTACTTTAATCTGCGTCACTTTACTCTACGTTACTTTACGTTACTTTACGTAACATAACGTTTCGTTACTTTACGTGCCGTTAATTTACGTTACGTTACGTATCTTTACGTTACGTTAATTTACGTTACTTTACCTTACTTTACCTTACTTTACGTTACTTAAGGTTACTTTACGATACGTAACGTTACTTTACGTTACTTTACTATAAACACGTAAGTTAACGTCACGTAACTTTACGTTACTTTACGTAACATTACGTAACGTTACTTTACGTTACGTTACTTTACGTTACATTACTTTAGGTTGCGTTACTTTACGTTGGGTTACGTTTCTTTACGTTACGCTACTTTTCGTTACGTTATTTTACGTAACGTTACTTCACGTTAGGTTATTTACGTTACGTTACTTTACGTTACGTTATTTTACGTTACGTTACTTTACGTTACGTTACCTTACGTTACTTTACGTTATGTTACTTTACGTTACGCTACTTTACGTTTCTTTAAGTTACGTTACTTTACGTTATGTCACTTTACCTTACGTTACTTAACGTTACGATACTTTACGTTACCTACGTTACGTTACTCTACGTTACGTTACTTTACGTGACATTACTTCACGTTACGTTACGTTTCTTTACGTTACGTTACGTTACTTTACGTTACGTTACTTTAAGTTACGTTACTTTACGTTACCTCACTTGAGTTACGTTACTTACGTTACCTTACTCTACGTTACGTAACTTTACGTAACGTGACTTTACGTTAGGTTACTTTACGTTACGTTTCGTTACTTTACGTTAATTAACCTTATTTTACGTTACTTAAGTTATGTTACGTTACTTTATTTACGTTAGTTTACGTTACTTTACGTTACGTTACTTTAATTTGCGTTACTTTACTCTACGTTACTTTACGTAACATTACGTTTCGTTACCTTTACGTGACGTTACTTTACGTTACGTTACTTTACGTTACGTTACTTTACGTTACGTTACCTTACGTTACTTTACGTTACGTTACTTTACGTTACGTTACTTTACGTAACTTTATGTTTATTTAAGTTACGTTGCTTTACGTTACTTTACGTTACGTTACGTTACTTTAGGTAACTTTATGTTTATTTAAGTTACGTTGCTTTACGTGACTTTACGTTACTTTACGTTACGTTAAACTACGTTACTTTACGTTAATTTACGTTACTTACGTTAGGTTACGATACTGTACCTTACGTCGCTTTGCGTTACGTAACTTTACGTTAAGTTACGTTAGGTTACTTTACGAAACCTTACTTTACGTTAATTCACGTAGGTTACGTTACTTCATGTTACGTTACGTTTCTTTACGTTACGTATCTTTACCTTACGTTTATTTACGTTACTTTGCGTTACTTGAAGTTACGTTACGTATCTTTACCTTACGTTTATTTACGTTACTTTGCGTTACTTTACGTAACTTTACGTTACTTTATGCTACTTTGCGTTATGTTACCTTACGTTACTTTACGTTCCGTTACCTTTGGGCACATTACGTTACGTTACTTTACGTTACTTTAAATTACGTTACTTTAAATTACGTTACTTTACCTTAGGTTACGTTACTTTACGTTACGTTATTTTACGTTACGTTACTTTAGGTCACGTTACTTTACGTTACGTTACTTTACGTTACTTTACGTTACGTTACTTTACGTTACGTTACTTAACGTTACGTTACTTTACGTTACATTACGTTACGTTACTTTACGTTCCCTCAGTTTACGTTACGTTACTTTACGTTACGTTACGTTACATTACGTTACCTTACAATACGTTACTTTACCTTAGGTTACGTTACTTTACGTTACGTTACCTTAGGTTACGTTCCTTTACCTTACGTTACTTTACGTTACGTTACCTTACGTCACTTTACGTTATGTTACTTTACGTTGCGTTACTTTACGTTACATTACGTTACAATACGTTACGTTACTTTACGTTACGTTACATTACGTTACCTTACAATACGTTACGTTACTTTACGTTACGTTCTTTACTTTACGTTACTTTACTTTTATTTACGTTAAGTTACTTTACATAACGTTACTTTACGTTACGTAACTTTTTGTTAAGTTACATTACGTTACGTTTCTTCGCGTTACGTTACTTTACGTTACATTACGTTACGATACTTTAGGTTACGTTACGTTTCTTTACGTTACGTTACTTTACGTTACGTTAGTTTACGTTACGTTACTTTACGTTACGTTATTTTACGTTACGTTTCTTTACGTTACGTTAATTTTCGTTACGTTACATTACTTTACGTTACTTTACGTTATGTTGCTTTACGTTACGTTACTTTACGTTACGTTACTTTACGTTACGTTACTTTACGTTACTTTAAGTTACGTTACTTGAAGTTACGTTACTTTTAGTTACGTCACTTTACGTTAGTTACTTCACGTTACGTTTATTTACGTTACTTACGTTACGTTGCTCTACGTTACGTTACTTTACGTGACATTACTTCACGTTACGTTACGTTTCTTCACATTATGTTACTTTACGTTACGTTACTTTAATTAGGTTACTTTACGTTACGTTACGTTACTTTACGTTACGTTACCTTGCGTTAAGTTACTTTACGTTACGTTACGTTACTTTACGTTACGTTACTTTACGATACGTTACGTTACTTTAGTTTCGTTACTATAAATACTTAACTTTAAGTTACGTTACTTTACGTTACTTTACGTATCATTACGTTACGTTACTTTGCGTGACGTTACTTTACGTTACGTTTCTTTACGTTACGTTACTTTACGTTACGTTATTCTACGTTACGTTACTTTACGTTACGTTATTGTACGTTACGTAACTTTACGTTACGTTGCTTTACGTTACTTTACGTTACGTTACTTAACGTTACGTTACTTTACGTTACGTTACTTTACTTTACGTTACGTTACTTTACGTTACGTTACTTTACTTTGCGTTACTTTACGTTACGTTACATTACGTTACCTTACAAAACGTTACTTTATCTTAGGTTACGTTACTTTACGTTACGTTACATTACGTTACGTTACGTTACTTTATGTTACGTTACTTTACGTTACGTTACTTTACGTTACGTTACTTTACTTTACGTTACTTTACGTTACATTACGTTAAGTTACTTTACGTTACCTTACGTTACCTTACTTTACGTTACGTTACTTTACGTTACGTTACATTACTTTACGTTACGTTACATTACTTTACGTTACTTTATGTAACTTTACGTTACTTTACGTTACTTTACGTTACTTTACGTTACTTTACTTTAGTTACGTTACTTTACTTTACTTTAAATACATATCTTTACGTTACGTTACTTTACGTTAGTCTACGTAACATTACGTTTCGTTACTTTACGTGACGTTACTTTACGTTGCGTTACGTTTCTTTACGTTACGCTACTTTTCGTTACGTTATTTTACGTAACGTTACTTTACGTTACGTTATTGTACGTTACGTTACTTTACGTTACGTTACTTTACGTAACGTTACTTTACGTAACGTTACTTTACGTTACGTTATTGTACGTTACGTTACTTTACGTTACGCTACTTTACGTTTCGTTACTTTACGTTTCTTTAAGTTACGTTACTTTACGTTACGTCACTTTACCTTACGTTACTTCACGTTACTATACTTTACGTTATCTACAAAACGTTACTCTACGTTACGTTACTTTACGTGACATTACTTTACGTTACGTTTCTTTACGTTACGTTACGTTTCTTTACGTTACGTTACGTTTCTTTACGTTACGTTACTTTACGTTACGTTACTTTACGTTACGTTTCTTTACGTTACGTTACGTTACTTTAGGTTACGTTACTGTACGTTACGTTACTTTTCGTTAAGTTACATTACGTTGCGTTTCTTCGCGTTACGTTACTTTACGTTACGTTACGATACTTTACGTTACGTTACTTTACGTTACGTTATTTTACGTTACGTTACTTTACGTTATGTTACTTGACTTTACGTTACTTTACGTCACGTTACTTTAAGTTACGTTACTTTACCTTACGTTACCTCACGTTACGTTACTTTACGTTACGTTACTTTACGTTACGTTACATTACGCTACGTCACTTTACTTTACGTTACCTTAAGTTACGTTACTTTACTTTACGTTACTCTACTTTACTTTACTTTACGATACTTTACGTTACGTTACTTTACGTTACGTTACTTTAAGTTACGTTACTTTACGTTACGTTACTTTATTACGTTACTTTACTTTACGTTACTTTACGTTACTTTACGTTAAGTTACATTACCTTACGTTACTTTATGTTACGATACTTTACGTTACTTTACGTTACGTTACGCTACTTTACGTTACGTTACTTTACTATAAGTTATTCTACGTTACGTTACTTTACGTTAAGTTATTTTACCATACGTTACCTTTCGTTACGTTACTTATGGTTACGTTACTTTACGTTACGTTACTTTACGTTACGTTACCTTACATAACGTTACTTTACCGTAGGAAACGTTACTTTACGTTACGTTACTTTAATTTCGTTACTTTAGATTACGTTACTTAACGTTACGTTAATTTACGTTACATTACGTTACGTTACTTTACGTTTATTACGTTACCTTATTTTACGTTACGTTACTCTACGTTACGTTACTTTACGTTACGTTAAATTACGTTACCTTACATAACGTTACTTTACCTTAGATTACGTTACTTTACGTTACGTTACTTTACGTTACTTTAGCTTACGTTACCTTACGTTACTTTACCTTACATTACTTTACGTTATGTTACTTTACGTTACTTTACGTTACGTTACTTTACGTTACTTTTCATTACTTTAGGTTACGTTACTTTACGTTACGTTACGTTACTTTGCGTTACGTCACTTTACGTTACGTTACTTTACGTTACGTTGCATTACTTTACGTTACATTACTTTACTTTATTTATGTAACGTTACTTTACGTTACGTTACTTTACGTAACGTTACTTTACGTAACGTTACTTTACGTTACTTTAGTTTTCGTTAAGTTACATTACGTTACGTTACTTTACGTTACGTTACTTTACGTTACGTTACTTTATGTTACGTTACTTTACGTTACGTTACTTTACGTTACGTTACTGTACGTTACGTTAGTTTACTTCACGTTACTTTACGTTACGTTACTTTACTTTACCTTACGTAAAGTTTCTTTACGTTACGTTAATTTACGTTACTTTACGTTACTATACGTTACTTTAGGTTACTTTACGATACGTAACGTTACTTTACGTTACGTTACTTTAAATACGTAAGTTTACGTTACGTTACGTTACTTTAGGTTGTGTTAGTTTTCGTTACGTTATTTTACGTTACGTTTCTTTACTTTACGTTACTTTACGTTACTTATTTTATGTTACTTTACGTTATGTTACTTTACGTTACGTAACTTTACGTTACGTTACCTTACGTTACGTTACTTTATGTTAATCTGTTTTACGTTACTTTACGTTACAGTACTTTACGTTACTTTAAGTTACGTTACTTTACGTTACGTCACTTTACTTTACGTTACTCTACGTTACGTTACTTTACGTGACATTACTTTACGTTACGTTACGTTTTTTACGTTACGTTACTTTACGTTACGTTACTTTACGTTCAGCTACCTGACGTTACTTTACGTTATGCTACTTTACGTTATGTTACGTTACGATACTTTACGTTACGTTACCCTACGGTACAATACGTTACGTAACTTTACGTTACGTTACTTTACATTAATTTACGATACTTTACGTTACTTTACGTTACTTTACGTTACTTTATGTTACTTTACGTTACTTTACGTTACTTTAGGTTACTTTACGATACGTAACGTTACTTTACGTTACGTTACTTTAAATACGTAAGCTTACGTTACGTTACTTTACCTTAATTTACATAACATTACGTAACGTTACTTTACGTTACTTACGTTACGTTACTCTACGTTACGTTACTTTACGTGACATTACTTTACGTTACGTTACGCTTCTTTACGTTACGTTACTTTACGTTCAGTTACCTTACGTTACTTTACGTTATGCTATTTACGTTATGTTACGTTACGTTACTTTACGTTACGTTTCCTTACGGTACATTACGTTACGTAACCTTACATTAATTTACGATACGTTACTTTACTTTACGTTACGTTACTTTTCGTTACGCTACGTTACATTACGTAACCTTAGGTTACGTTACTTTACGTTACGTTACTTTACGTTACGTTACTTTACGTTACGTTACTTTACGTTACTATACGTTACTTTAAGTTACGTTACCTTTAGTTACGTCACTTTACGTTACTTACGTTACGTTGCTCTACGTTACGTTACTTTACGTGACATTACTTTACGTTAAGTTACGTTTCTTCACATTATGTTACTTTACGTTACGTTACTTTACGTTCAGTTACCTTACGTTACTTTACGTTATGCTACTTTACGTTATGTTACGTTACGTTACTTTACGTTACGTTTGGTTACGTTACGTTACTTTACGTTACGTTACTTTACGTTACGTTACGTTACTTTACGTTACGTTACCTTATGTTACGTTACTTCAATCTGCGTGACTTTACTCTACGTTACTTTACGTTACGTTACGTTTCTTTACGTTACGTTAATTTACGTTACTTTACGTTACTTTTCGTTACTTAAGGTTACTTTACGATACGTAACGTTACTTTACGTTACGTTACTTTAAACACGTAAGTTAACGTTACGTAACTTTACGTTACTTTACGTAACATTGCGTAACGTTACTTTACTTACGTTACTTTACGTGACATTACTTTACGTTACGTTACTTTACGTTACGTTACTTTACGTTACTTTACGTTATGTTACTTTAAGTTACGTTACTTTACGTTACTTCATGTTACGTTACGTTACGTTACGTTACTTGAAGTTACGTTACGTATCTTTACCTTACGTTTATTTACGTTACTTTGCGTTACTTTACGTAACTTTACGTTACTTTACGTTACTGTATGCTACTTTGCGTTATGTTACCTTACGTTACTTTACGTTACGTTACCTTACGGCACATTACGTTACGTTACTTTACGTTACGTTACTTTACGTTATTTTATGTTCCTTTACGTTACTTTAAATTACGTTACTTTAAATTACGTTTTTTTACCTTAGGTTATGTTACTTTACGTTACGTTACGTTACTTTAGGTTACGTTACTTTAAGTTACGTTACTTAACGTTACGTTACTTTACGTTACTTTACGTTACTTTACGTTACCTTAGTTAACGTTACGTTACTTTACGTTACGTTACATTACGTTACCTTACAATACGTTACTTTACCTTAGGTTACGTTACTTTACGTTACGTTACCTTAGGTTACGTTCCTTTACGTTACGTTACTTTACGTTACGTTACCTTACGTTACTTTACGTTATGTTAATTTACGTTACGTTACCTTACGTTACGTTACTTTACGTTACTTTACTTTACGTTACTTTACGTTACGTTACATTACGTTACGTTACATTACGTTACGTCACATTACGTTACGTTACTTTACGTTACGTTCTTTACTTTACGTTACTTTACTTTTCTTTACGTTACGTTACGTTACTTTAGGTTACGTTACTTTACGTAACGTTACTTTACGTTACGTTACTTTTCGTTAAGTTACATTACGTTGCGTTTCTTCGCGTTACGTTACTTTACGTTACGTTACGATACTTTACGTTACGTTACTTTACGTTACGTTACTTTACGTTACGTTATTTTACTTACGTTACTTTACGTTACGTTACTTTACTTTACGTTACTTTACGTAACGTTACTTTACGTTACGTTACTTTACGTTACGTTACTTTACGTTACGTTACTTTACTTTACGTTACGTTACTTTACGTTACGTTATTTTACGTTACGATTCTTTACGTTACGCTACTTTACGTTACGTTACGTTACGTTACGTTACGCTACTTTACTTTACGTTACTTTACGTTACGTTACATTACGTTACGTCACTTTACTTTACGTTACTTTACTTTACGTTACTTTAGTTTACTTTACTTTACTTTACGTTACGTTACTTTACGTTACGTTACTTTACGTAACATTACGTTTCGTTACTTTACGTGACGTTACTTTACGTTACGTTACTTTACGTTACGTTACTTTACGTTACGTTACTTTACGTTACGTTGCGTTACTTTACGTTACGTTACATTACGTTACGTTATATTACGTTACGTTACTTTACGTTACGTTACTTTACGTTACGTTACTTTACGTTACTTTACGTTACGATACTTTACGTTACGTTACTTTACGTTACAATACTTTACGTTACGTTACGTTATTTTACGTTACCTTCCCATATTCCCCGTGTGAGTACAAGAATGCGCATTATTCCCTGACTTACCCTGCTCGTTTTAGAGTCGCTTCAGATTCTCTTGTATAATCTGAGATAAGAGTTTATAGATTAAGGCCCTTGAGACAAGAGGAATCTAAAAAGGTAAAAGAAGAGTAATTAAAGGAGGAAAATAAAATAAAAAAGGCAGCACCTGAACTTGCAGATCTGGTTCTATAAACAATGTAGAGAGGGCAGCACTTAGCGCGTTTGCACACTCACTGACTCACTCACTCCAGGTCGACGCCGACGTCGCGCAAGAAGAAGGAGAATAATGAGGTGCAAAGTTACCCTGACTACTCGTTAACATTCTTTTCTCCTCCTCCTACTCCTCCTCCTGCTCCTGCTGCTAAATTACGCTCCGCTTTCTGAGATAAACCAACACTTCGTTTAGGATAATTAAAGTTGCACAAGTAAGAAAAAAGGGACTCTCTTAACTACACAGATAAAAAGTAGCCGCGCAAGAAGTTCACAGTAAATACTGCAAAATGTCACCAGGGTAAATCACCAAACAGGTGAAACTTTGGGCCAGGTACAGCCGGCTCCAAATGTTTTCCTATGGACGAGAGCGTATACGGGAAACAGATGAAATATGCTCTTATGAATTACTTGCGCCTGGTCCCTCCGGCTCAGCGATGGCTTCACCAATTACCTTTGTGTCTGTCCGTGTGTGTGTGTGTGTGTGTGTGTGTGTGTGTGTGTGTGTGTGTCAGTCTGTGGACAGCCAGAGTTTAATGCCTTTCAAGGATGTGACACGAAGATTTTCAAGAAAGTAGCCCCACCCTTAACTACCCTTTACATGGAAAATTTTTCGAAAATGTTGATTTTCTTGAAAATGGCTCTAACGATTTTGATTAAAAGGTCATATGTTTGAGATATTTTTATGAGAAATGAAATGTATATCTTGAATTTTCTGGCTATAGCCCCTGTAGTCGTATTTTCTCTGGACGACTTTTGCATAACTGGTAAACCGTAAGACATAGACCAAATCTTACTATACAAAAAAATGTAGATCTTGCTAAAACACAATTTATGTCCAAATAAATTTTCTTGTAGTGTGAACCATTTCGGAGATATTCCTTGTTATGTATCTGTGTTTCGGAAAATTCAAAACTTTCGTGAAATGGAACATCGTTGTTCATTTTTTTATATGTTAAGCGTGCAAAGAGAACGGGATCTCAAAGCTTTAAAACATTTGGATATCGCTCAAAGTCTACTTTATTCTAATATTCCCCTTGTACCTATAAGGAAATAAGCAATAAGATAATTTGTACAAATGTTTATCTCAACTAACACGAAGAATATGAGTTTGTAAGAATGGTTAGTACAAGAGTAGAGAAAGTCATGTGAGTGCAACACATCAGCTTTTTGAACGTGTTCTTTTATGATTTACAGTAGTTCTATTACTTGTGTTATGCTAAACTTTCATTTTCCTTTGAAGTTCTGTTTTCGTGCTATTTCCGACAAACAGCCATTCAATGTTTTAAACTTTGATATATTTCCTTTCAAATACACGATTTCATGTTCGCTAAATAAAAACAATTTGCAAATTTTACAGGGCGTATGAGCTTAAAAGAATGTGGTATATTAAAATTATTTAAACGTTTTAAATTTAATTTTATTTATATGACGCCTTTAATGCCGAATATTTAGTTTTTATCCTCGCTACGAGTTTGTTCTGGATTTATAACGTCAATTTTGTGTTCTTTACATTGAGATTACTTTATTACGACCAAGTGTAAGAGAAATGTTGGAATGATATTCTCTTTGTGCTTAAGAACACATTACGCTCTTCACCCTTGTAGACAGGAATGAGCTGACAAGTCGACCTTGGAGACCATCTGGCATAACTAATCGATAAGTCATCCTGGCTTCCCCCCGCGGCTAGGAGCATGTGACCCGGAAAGCATTTAGTGCTGGCTGTACGTGGTAAAGAGTAAAAACTGGACGAATTATCCGATGTGTGTCATGCGTTCGAAGCGGCCTGGTTGACAGGGAGGAAGGTCTCTTGGTGACTTCACCTGGAGGACTTGCCGGGGGAGAATCGACCGCAGCGTGAAGCAGGCGGTTGTAAATTGCATCAAAGTCGGTAACCGCGCCACTCTGGTGCTTATATGGCCGCTAAATGAGTTGAGGAAATGGCTTCCAACTGACTAACGACCGCTCGCTCTAAGGCACTCTAACTCTTTCTCCTCTGGCATAAACTCCAACATGTATATTGAACATGCGCGGGAAAGAATAACAAAGGACACTGACACGAATTTCTCCATTGTTGTACTAACTATTCTTACAATCTCTTATTCCTATATCTACATCATGTTAATACAGATAAATATTTGCACATATAATTTAATTACTTGTTTTCTTGCAGGTACAAGGGGACTATGGAAATACTCTTTAAGAGATAGTCAAATTTATTAAAGCTGGCCGCTATATGAAGGCTTTGAAATTCCGTTCTCTTTGCACAGCCAAGAGATAAAAAAACATTTACCAACCGTATACCTATGGTAGCTATTGTATTCCATCTAGCATGAGCGTCGGCAGACTTTTTCAGCGAGAGGTGCATGCTGGAAGTTTGCAATTCGACAATATTAATTCATTATTCTATTGCCAAAAACTGTAAAAGGTGAGTTATAGTATTTGTTGCGGATAAGCATATTAATTTAAGCTAAATAAAAACTGTTCTTTACATCAACATAAAAGCAATAGTCTAATAGTAATTGATTGCACATTACATTTACTATTTTCCAAGGGGTGCCGCGGACCCCCCTCGCCCGCCCTCCTTCACAACACCCATCCCATCTAGTATTTTAATATCAAAACTTCAGAACAAATACACGCTTTAAGCTACACTGAAAACCTCTTAAAGCAGTTTTGGGAAAGCCCAGGGTGGTGTATGTGCTTGTAGGCACACGAGTGCATGTGTGTGTGTGTCTGTGTGTGTGTGAGTGTGTGCGCGCGCGCGTGGAAGAAAACCTAAACTTGCCCAGTGATGAGAAAGCATACCCGTTTTTGATGCAGTTCAGTGGAGTATGAACAGATAACGTTAACATGCCCTAACCGCCACTGACTAATTGCTGCAGCTAGAACAGGCAACCTCAATAGGACCGAACCGACAGCATTCGTTGTAACATGGTACATAACAGATTCGACCCACAGCGATTATATGAAGAATCTTAAACGTTCTAATCCGCCATTGACAACATTCACCCTCCCTAATCCCCCATGGTAACACTCGCTGTAACTTGAACAACTTCTGCCGTGCTAATCCGCCACTGAAACACGCGCTGTAACATGAATATCTTCAACAGTCGTGATCCACCACTGGCAACACTCGCTGTGACATGAACAACTTCAACAGTCTCAATCGCCACTGACAACACTCGCTGTAATTTGAACAACTTCAACAGCCTTATTTGCCACAGCACTCGCTGTAACATGAACTACCTCAACAATCGCAATCCGCCACTGAGGATACTCGCTGTAATATGGACATCAACAGTCCTAATCCGTCACTGACAACACTCGCTGCAATATAAAGAAACTCCACAGTCCTAATCCGCTACTGACAACACTCGCTGTAACATGAACAAACCCAACAGTCTCGTGACGCCACTGACAACATTCACTTTAACATCAACAAACCCAACAGTCTCGTGACGCCACTGACAACATTCACTATAACATCAACAAACCCAACAGTCTCGTGACGCCACTGACAACATTCACTATAACAACAACAAACCCAGCAGTCTTTAGACGTCACTGGTAACGCTATAGCACAGGGCTGGGCAACTGGTGCTCAGAGAGCGCAGATTGCTCATGACCTGGACTGATAACTGTATGTTTAGCAGGTTAAAAAATTTAAGGTTCCTCAAGGAATCGCGCGAGTCACCCAGGCCTGCTATAGGATTAACAAATCCTACAGTCCCAAGATATCACTGATAACACGCGCTATGGCATGAAGTGAAGAAATTCAACAATCCCGAGACGACACTGACAACACTCACTGTAACATGAACAAACCCAACAATCCCGAAACGCCACTGACCACACTCACTGTAACATGAACAAACCCAGGAGTCCCGAGACGCCACTGACAACACTCACTGTAACGTGGACAAACCCAACAGTCCCGAGACGCCACTGACAACACTCGTAACATGAACAAACCCAACAATCCCGAGACGCCACTGACCACACTCACTGTAACATGAACAAACCCAACAATCCCGAGACGCCACTGACCACACTCACTGTAACATGAACAAACCCAACAATCCCGAGCGCCACTGATAACACTCACTGTAACATGAACAAACCCAAGAGTCCCGAGACGCCACTGATAACACTCACTGTAACATGAACAAACCCAAGAGTCCCGAGACGCCACTGATAACACTCACTGTAACATGAACAAGCCCAAGAGTCCCGTGACGCCACTGACAACACTCACTGTAACGTGGACAAACCCAACAGTCCCGAGACGCCACTGATAACACTCACTGTAACATGAACAAGCCCAAGGGTCCCGAGACGCCACTGACAACACTCACTGTAACATGGACAAACCCAAGAGTCCCGAGACGCCACTGACAACACTCTTTGTAACATGAACAAACCCAGGAGTCCCGAGACGTCACTGACAACACTCACTGTAACATGAACAAACCCAACAGTCCCGAGACGCCACTGACAACACTCACTGTAACATGGACAAACCCAACAGTCCCGAGACGCCACTGACAACACTCACTGCAACATGAACAAACCCAACAATCTCGAAACGTCACTGACAACACTCACTGTAACATGAACAAACCCAAGAGTCCTGAGACGCCACTGACAGCACTCACTATAACATGAACAAACCCAACAATCCCGAGACGCCACTGACAACACTCGCTGACATATGAACAAATCCAACAGTCCCGAGACGCCACTGACAACACTCACTGTAACATGAACAAACCCAAGAGTCCCGAGACGCCACTGACCACACTCACTGTAACATGAACAAACCCAGGAGTCCCGAGACGCCACTGACAACACTCACTGTAACGTGGACAAACCAAACAGTCCCGAGACGCCACTGACAACACTCGTAACATGAACAAGCCCAAGAGTCGCGACGCCACTGACAACACTCGTAACATGAACAAGCCCAAGAGTCGCGACGCCACTGACAACACTCACTGTAACATGGACAAACCCAGCTGTCTCGAGACGCCACTGACAACACTCACTGTAACATGGACAAACCCAGCTGTCTCGAGACGCCACTGACAACACTCACGCGCGACAGGTTCAGCGAACACCGGGGCGCCCACGTGTACATGTGGGCTGTGTTTGGAGGCTAGCGGCTTCGTTGGGAGGGGCACGGTACGATACCAGTTTAAATTTCAAATTGGTCAGGACACCCGGGGGCTGCCATCGAAATAATTTTGCAAAATATGGGCATCATCCTTGGCTAGGCCCTGAGATTAACATCAGTAATTCTAATCTGTTAACCATATTCGTAGATTTGTATCTAACTGCGCCATTGCCCTCTCCTCATGTGATTGCTACTTGCTGGAACGCGGGGGGAGGGGAGCTTTGTTATGGAATATCAATTTCATTCTATTGTATAACAGTAACATCGCGTCTATTCATCACTATTGCACAATATCTCACACGCGCTGTTAATACAAAAACAGCATTCTTATGTTCATAATGTGATATGACTGGAAATAGTTTGAAGTTGGCAATACGGAATTGGTATAAAGGTTTCAGAGAAAACATCGACTCTTTATACCATAGTCGATTTTTGTAAGTGGCGAGATAATTAATAAAAGAGTAATTATAAACAACTGTTGTGTTACATTTACAGGACTTTCTCAATCCTCTATCGGTTATACTTTCTCTACCACGCATAGTAAGTAGGGGAAATATTGTATATAACCCAACAATTCGGTGTCGAGATTTTACCGGAGATATCTGTTTTGAGGAACCCTGAATTAAAAAAGAAGTATTTTTTAGGAAGATGTGTTTGCCTATGAACAACATAACTACATAAAAACGAAAAATAGGTTTAAAACCAAACTTGGTATATAAAGATGCGGGACAAAGATTTTGAAGAAAATTGCTCCACCCAAAACTACCCTTTACATGGACAATTTTTCCATTTTTATTTTGTCAAAAATGGCTCTAACGATTTTTATTAAAATGCCATGTATTTAAGATATTTTTATGGCAAATAAAATGCATATTTTGAATTTTCTAGCTATAGCCCATGTAGTGCTGTTTACCCTTGATGACTTTTGTATAACTGGTAAACCGTAAGAGATAGACCAAATCTTACTATACAAAAATGTAGGTCTTGTTAAACCACGCAAGTTAGGTCTGTATGCATTTTTTATTGAGTGAACTGTTTCGGATATACTCCTTGCTATTTGTGTGCGTTTTCAATACTTAAACTTTTTTCACTTGAAAGGCGTTATGAACTTTTTTATCCATTGACCGTGCAAAGAGCAGGGAATTTGAAACCTTTGAAAGATTTGACAATTGTTCAAAGTCCCACATTCCCCTTGTACCTACAAGGAAATAAACAATACTTTCGGCAAATGTTTTTTATTTCGACCAATATGAAGAAGATAATAAGAATAAGAATTTGTAGGGATAGGTATTACAAGAATGGAGAAAGTCATGTGAGTGCAACACATCTGATTTTTACTTTCTCTACTGGTAAGTAGGGTTGTATTCCACCCAAAAATTCGATGCCGAGATTTCACCGGAAATACATGTTTTTGAGGCCCCCTGAATCCAAAAAAAAAAAAGCATTTTTAGAAAAAGGTCCGTGTGTGTGTCTGTGTGTCAGTCTGTCAGTCTGTGGACAGCATAACTCAAAAACGAAAAGTCGGTGAAAAACGAAAGTTGGTATTTAAGTTTAATGTCTTTCAAGGATGCGACACGAAGATTTTGAAGAAAATAGCCCCACCCTAAACTACCCTTTACATGGAAAGGTTTTCGAAAATTTTGATTTTCTTGAAAATGGCTCTAACGATTTTGATTAAAATGTCATATGTTTGAGATATTTTGATGACAAATGAACTGTATATCGTGAATTTTATGGCTATAGCCCCTGTAATCGTATTTACTCTGGACGACTTTTGCATAACTGGTAAACCGTTAGAGATAGACCAAATCTTACTATACAAAAATGTAGATCTTGCTAAAATACACAACTTATGTATCAATGAATTTTCTTGTAGGGTTAACCATTTCGGAGATATTATGTGTGTGAGTTTCGGAAAACAGAATTTTAGCGAAATGCAACAACGTTGTTCATTTTTTTATATGTTAATCGTGCAAAGAGAACGGAATCTCAAAGGTCAAAAAGATTTGACTGTCGCACAAAGCCTTCTGTATTCTAATATTCCCCTTGTACCTACAAGGAAATAAGCAATAAGATAATTTGTACGAATGTTTATCTTAACTAACATGGAGATATAGGAATAAGAGTTTGTAAGAATGATTAGTGCAAGAGTAGAGAAAGTCATGTGAGTGCAACACATCCGATTTTTTGCTAGTATTTTTCATGACAAGCGAGCGATACAGAAACAAAATGAGGTGTTATTAATATTTTGTGGGTGGGTTTGAAAGTGGAGTGCTGCAACAGTCGACTCCCTAAAAAGGTGCAAAATCTGTTACATCCGTTGGAGAGAGGTGTGGGCAGCGCAAGGTAGGCGAGGCATTTGAATTTAAATCATGGAAATTACCTTTTAATCTTAACGAGTTTATCTCTCGCTCCTACAGGTTGGCTCTGTGACGTAGCAACTGCACACGAGTCGCTTGCAAATTACCTCCTTTATCTTTTCTTTTCAGCGTGAAATGACCACGCGAACGTGCTACCTTGCCAATCACAGATAGTTATAGAAAGTACTAACACTTAAGTGTAAGTAGAAATGCGACCAAAGTAAGTCAAATAACGAAAATCAATTTGTTGCACACTGTTTGAACATCAAAGAACCTTAGACCTTCTGCATTATAAGAAAAAGGAGTTAGCATGTATGCAGTTAACTCCAACAACGATTGAACGATCACAATGAAAATTGGCACATCTGAGGGTCTTTTCGTGGAGGAGTTCATGCTATCCGTTTATTATGCAGCTTGCTACATTCGCACGCTTCTCTCTACTCACTTTTCTTTTACGTAACACACTCACGCATCCTCTACTTGCCCTTCAACGTACAATTCATACAATTTTCTATGATTGAGGTAGAAATGCAACGTACTACATTCACAAAGCTTTCTCTACTCGCACAATCACACTCTTTTCTCTACTCCTCTTCTACAAACAATTGATACAACTTTCTAAATGTTTGAAACAGAAATGCAACTATTACATTCACAAGTTTTTCTCTATTCGCTTTTCTTCCTGTGGTATGGTTATTCAGCAGTGCTTTTGTATAGTGTCTTCCCCAAGTTTTTATATATTTATTTTGTTTAGTTTTTGTTCTTTAAGGTAGATATTCTAATAGTTTTAGTTAACTCTTTGTTTAGGTGTATTATGTAACATTATTTAAATATCTCCAAAGAAACGCAAGACTATTGGGCAAGTGCAACCGAAGTTTAAAAGTTTTATACCTACACAAATCTTCAAACCAAGGGCGATGTCGGTATTTTAGATAGTGTCATACTAAACCTGGCTTAACATTTCAAGATGCTTTTTAAAAATTAAACATACGCGCGCGCACACTCACAGACACGCACGCACACACACAGGACCTCTTCCTAAAAATCCCTTTTCCCTCTTTTTTTATATTCAGTGGGCCTCAAAACATACTTCCGGTGAAATCTCGACATCGAATTTTTTGGTGGAATACAATACTTCCTCTACTTACTATACGTATTAGAGAAGTAAAAAGCATTTTTAGAAAAAGGTCCGTGCGTGTGTGTCTTTCTGTCAGTCTGTGGGCAACATAACTCAAAAACGAAAAGATAGTTAAAAACCAAAAGTTGGTATTAAAGTTTAATGTCTTTTAAGGATGCGACACAAAGATTTTGAAGAAAATTCTTCCACACCAAACTACCCATTCTATGGAAAATTTTGATTTTCTGGAAAATGGCTCTAACGATTTTGATTAAAATCCATATGTTTAAGACACTTTTATGGCAAACGAAATAAACATTTTTAATTTTCTGACTATAGCTCATGCAGTCCTGTTTACTCTTAATAACTTTTGCATAACTGGTAAATCGTAAAAGGCAGACCAAATTGTACTATTCAAAAGATGTAGATCTTGTAAGATTTAAAGCTTTCACGGCGCACGTTATTTATTAAAGTTTCACGGGCGATCAGCCGTGTGAGGTTTGAAAATATTGAACTTTCGGCCATTCTAAACTCCATGGCCTTCGTCCCTGAATGACGAAGGCCATGGAGTTTAGAATGGCCGAAAGCTCAATATTTTCAAACCTCACGCGGCTGATCGCCCGTGAAACTTTAATAGATGTAGATCTTGCTAAAACACACAATTTATGTTTGTAGAACTTTTTTCTGGAGTGAACCATTTCGGAGATATGGGTATTTGTGAGTTTTGAAAAAAAAAAAAAAATACTTCCATTAAATCGAACATCGCACCTACAAGAAAATAAACATTGATTTCTGCAAATGTTTATCTCAACTACACGAAAATTAATAGTTTGTAAGAATGATTAGTATAAAAGTAGAGAAAGTTATGTGAGTGCAACACATCAGATTCTTTAATATTACAGGTTAGCCAAATAGTATACGCTCTAAGTTTCCAAACTCACTACATAAACAGTTGTGTAACAATTTATTTTATTAATTATTATTATTATTATTATTATTATTATTATTATTATTATTATTATTATTATTATTATTATTATTATTATTATTATTATTATTATTATTATTATTATTATTATTATTATTATTATTATTATTATTATTATTATTATTATTATTTCATTCGGATAGCCCCCTTTAATATGATATGACCTGGGTACGGAGGGTACCTCACACCTCGACGCGGATATCTTGCGCTTGCTACTCCTAGGAGAAATGGATAGGTGAAGGAACCGCAGGCAGCCCAGCCGAATGAGACGTACAGAGATCGCTAACGAAGATGATTCCGGCGGGCTCCAAAGAGAAGGCTTTCTTCTGGGGGGAGGGGGCAGGGCTTGACTCACCTGAGACTGACAACTGATAAGGCTGAGAATTTTCCGATGAGCAAGCTTAGGGTACGGACCGCCACTGCATAGCTCCCAAGTCTACTTGAAACATGAAAGGTGATATTGAAATTTATTTTGATACCGACATTCATTAAAAAGAGTAATTAATAAATAAAAGGGAAATAAAACATTTGATAATAATAAATAATAAGAATAATAAGTAATAATATCGTAATGATTTGAAATAAATAAAAGTAAATATAAAGAGGAAACTAGTAAAAGATGGGGTAATCTTGAAAGCGGGAATGGTGTAGCCAACGTATGTTTTTAAAAACACAGCTTGGCGTCTATTCTTATTCTAGCGCCAATATTCACTTGTTTGTCGGCAGTAATGGATACGAATGAAACGAGTATTCGTGGTTTGGAAAGTGCAACGAATAAACAGAAGTGTTTATAAATGTTTATTTATACATCTTTAGTGTGTATTGTTGAGTTATAGCTCCACAATTTCACATATTGGCGGGCATGTCTCTTCGTAACAGTATTTAAAAGTGATACATCATTAAAAATCTGTTACAATTTGAAACCAGTGTCATCCTTTCGCAAAACCCACGCACACCCTGAGATAAGAATAGTTATCGCTCGAGCTACGCAGGAAGGGCAATCTACAAGAATTATCGATACATTGTTAATAAGCGGAGAACATTGTCAATCTTGTCAACAATGTATAACAACGCGAGGCAGTAAAATTATACTCTGCTTCCAACCGTTACCCCCCACACTTGTAGCGAGGTGTAATTATTACAAAGGAAAGAGAGATGACAGGAAGTAAGGGAAAGGAAATTTGTGTAAGAAGAGAATAGCATAGAATTCACTATTCCAACCAGGGAAAACCACGAAAAGCCCATGGCCAGAGTGGTTGGTCCTTGGAGGTCAGCCTTTGTCTAATCAGTTCGGGGAGAAACAAGTAACCCGTTCACTGTTGCCTTTTCTAATTGTGTTTAGACAACACACTCCCTCCAGACTTTGCAGAGGACAGTGAGTGCTTCTGGTTAAAGAAATGAATGAAGGCAGCATGTTGACAGAATGCCGAAAGAGATGTCACAAGAAATGTGTTGTACTGTTGACCTAAGGGAAGAAGACATCCGGGAAGACCAAGAAAGCAATTATCAGACACGCTTTGAAGCCGGAACAAGCAGCATTGCCTAATCCCTGAAGTGCAGAATAATAATTATAATATAACGTATGGATATAAAACACCAGATTGTCCCGAAAATACAAACAAATGTAATTCTCATTCCAGACTTTCAACATAACTAAGCCCATGTTCCAGCGTGAATTCTGTCTTCTTAACCTAGAATTAAAACAACTGTCTAATAGTCAGTAATTTACTGCATATTAAAATCATTAACTTCCAAGGGGGGGACCGCGTCCTTCTTGCCCGCCCCCCCTTAACAACCCCCAAGATTATTTTGCAAGACATGTACCGCAAACACTGTATACCTACATCAAAGCACTGAAGTTCATAACTGACATCTCTAAATTAGCTGACTGTTATGTTAATTCAAATATAGAAAGATGGAGCTTGAATTTGATTTAATTGTATGTAATTCCAAGCCTAGAATTGCGCCATATACATGAACAGGCAGAAATCTGATAAACCACTATTTTCATGCAAATGTTTGAGTAATTTTTTCTGGCTGTTGGGTCATTTTTACTTTCTCTACTACGTATAGTAAGTAGAGGAAGTATTGTATTCCACCTAAAAATTCGATGTCCAGATTTCACCGGAAATATATGTTTTGAGGCCCCGTGAATCCAAAAAGAGCACTTTTAGAAAAAAGGTGTGTGTGTGTGTGTGTGTGTGTGTGTGTGTGTGTGTGTGTGTGTGTGTGTGTGTGTGTGTGTGTGTGTGTGTGTGAAACGAAAAGTCGATTTTGAAGAAAATTGTTTCACCCTAAAATACCCCTTACATGGAAAATTTTTCGAAAATTTTGATGTCTCTAACGATTTTGATTAAAATGCCATATGTTTAAGATATTTTATGGCAAATGAAATATATTTTTTTGAATTTTCTGGCTATAGCCCATGTAGTCCTATTTACTCTGGATTACTTTTGCATTACTGGTAAACTGTAAGAGACAGAGCAAATTTTACTGTACAAAAAAATGTAGATCTTGCTAAAACACACAATTTACGTCCAAGTGAACTTTTTTGTAGAGTAAACCATTTCGGAGATATTTCTTGTTATGAGTTTTGGAATAGTTAAGCGTTCGTCAAATGGAAGATCGTTATTAATTGTTTATATCTTAGCCGTGCAAAGAGAACGGAATTTGAAAGCTTTAAAAGATTTGACTATCGCTCAAAGTCTACTGTATTCCCATATTCCCCTTGTATCTACAAGGAAATAAGCAATAAGATAATTTGTACAAATGTTTATTTCAACTAACATTAAGATATACCATAATAGTAAGAGTTTGTAGGAAAGGCTAGTACAAGAGAAGAGAATGCCATGTCAGTGCAACACAGATTTTCTTGGTAGTTTTGCAATCTGATTTTAAAAGTATGTTTAGATCATCAAAATCCAGGCTCTTCCTTATCGTCTCTAGATTCCATACGGTAGCTAACATGTTTCATGTTCATGTAGCATAGCGCATGCGCAGTCAGTTCTCTCGATGAATAAAATGGCGTCCTCCTAAAATAAAAGCAGTCTCCTTTACATGCACTTGTAGTAAAGTAAACTCTGGTTGCAGGGGTGTAAATTCACGGTTACGAAATCACTGAGGCTGTTGCTCGAATACTCTGGAAACAGGAGTGAGCAGCACTAGATATGGGCAGGCAGGCGAAGCCCACACGATCTCCTAACAGTTACATAATAGGCAACGTGAGTCATACTCTGTGTGTAACTGACTTCTCGTGTTCGCATCTTCCTTCCGTCCTTCCTTCCATCGCTATTCATACATCGACACACTTATTGCCATTTTTACTTTCTCTACTGCCTATGTATAGTAAGGACAGCAAGTATTCCACCAAAAATTCGATCTCGATATTTCACCAGAAATAACTTTTGAGGCTCCCTGAAGCCCCCCCACCCAAAAAAAAAAAAAAAAAAAAAAAAAAAAGTCTGCTGTGTTGCACTCACATGACCTCTACTCTTGAACTAACCATTATTACAAACTCTTATTCCTATATCTTCTTCCTGTTAGTTGAGCTAAACATTTGTAGAAATGATCTTATTGCTCGTTTCCTGCACATGCAGAAGGAATAATGGAATACAGTAGACTTTGAACAATAGTCAAATCATTTAAACTTTTCAAATTCCGTTCTCTTTGCACGCCTAACGAATAAAAAATGAACAGTGGTGTTCCATTTGACAGAACTCATTCAAATGACAAGGAATATATCCGAAATGGTTCACTCTACAAAAAAAAATTGATTTGGACATAAATGATGTGTCTTAGCGAGATCTACATTTTTGTTTACTGAGATTTTGTCTATCTCTTGCGGTTTACAAGTTATTCAAAAGTCATCCAGAGTAAACAGGACTACATAGGTTATAGCCAGAAAATTCAAAATATACTTTTCATTTGTCATACAAATATCTTAAACACACGGCATTTTAATCAAAATCGCTAGAGCCATTTTCAAGAAAATCATTATTTTCGAAAAATTTTCCATGTAAAGGGTAGTTTAGGGTGGGGCTGTTTTCTTCAAAATCTTCGTATCGCATCCTTGAAAGACATTTAACTTAAATACCAACTTTGGTTTTTAACCTACTTTTCATTTTTGAGTTATGCTATCCACAGACACACACACACACACACACACACACACACACACACACACACACACACACACACACTCACACGGACCTTTTTCTAAAAATTCTTTTTTTTTTCAGGGGTCTCAAAACATATATTTCCGGTGAAATCTCGACATCGAATTTTTGGGTAGAATACAATACTTTCCCTACTTACCAGTAGAGAAAGTAAAAATGAACAACGATGTTCCATTTCACGAAAGCTAAGTTTTCCGAAACTGACTCAGATAACAAGAAATAGCTCCGAAATGGTTCACTCTACGGGGGAAAAAAAAATCGGACATAAATTGTATGTTTTGTATAGTAAGAGTTTGTCTCTTACGGTTTACGAGTTATTCAAAAGTCAGCCAGAGTAAACAACACTAAATAGGCTATAGCCAGTAAATTCAACATATACATTTATTTCATTTGTCATACAAATATTTTAAACATGTGTCATTTTAATCAAAATCGTTAGAGTCATTTTC